>CM052900.1:80472103-80502651 GCA_028534135.1 Potos flavus | reverse complement strand
CCTGAGATCATGACCTGAGCTGAAGGCAGAGGCTTTAACCCACTGAGCCAAGGCGCCCCTGGACCGAGTTTCTTGTAGATAGCTTGTATTTGGGTTGCTTTTCTTTCTTCCTTTCCTTCTTTCTTTCTTTTCTTTATTTTTTTCTTTCTTCTTTTCTTCTCTTTCATGCATCCTGTCAGTCCCTGTCTTAATTAGTATTTAGATCATTTACTTTTAAGGTAATTGTCTTTTAAGTCTTCTCAGGCTGCTGTAATAAAATGCTGTAAGCTTCTTGACTTAAACAGTAGACATTTTCTCACAATTCTAGAGTTTGAGAAGTCCAAGATCCAGGTGTTGGCAAGGTAGATTTCATTCTGAAGCCTCTTCTCTTGGCTTGCAGGTAGCCACTGTCATTCTGTGTGCCCACACGAGCTGTTCTTTGTGGGAGAGAGAATGGAGTTCTCTAGTATCTCTTCTTATAAGGACACGAATCCTATTGGATCAAGGCCCCGCCCTTTGACCTTGTGTGACTTTAATTACATCCTAAAGGCCCTTTCTCCAAATATAGTCACATTAGAGTTTAGGGCTTCACCTGTATGAATAGTAGTAATTATTATTATTATTATTATTATTTGCAATAGTAGTAGTTATTAATATGTTAGTGCTTAAGTCTGCCATTTTGTTATTTGTATTCTGTATGGTTTTTATAGTGTTGCTTGGGGTTTCTCTCTTTCTCAAATACACACACGCACACACACACAATAGACCCCCTTATTTACAGTTAAGCTTTCCTAAGTTTCATCCACCTGCAGTTACCTGTAGTCCAGAAGCAGATGATACTCCTCCTGCCAAAGGTCAGGAGGTCAGTAGTTGACTAAAGCTTCATCACAGTGCCCATCATTCATCTTACTTCATGCCATCATGTAGACATTTTATTACCTCACATCATCACAAGGAGGGTGAGTACAGGACAGTAAGATATTTGAGAGAGACAGACCACATTCACATAACTTTTATTACAGTATATTTTATAATTATTTTATTTTATTCTTAGTTATTATTCTTAATCTCTTACTGTACTTAATTTATAAATTAAACTTTATCCTAGGTATATGTGTACAGAATAGACATAGTATATATAGGTTTTGACATTATCTGTAGTTTCAGGTATCCACTTGGAATACTCCCCCTCCCCCCCATGAATAAAAGTGGACTACTGTATATTCTCAGTTTCCTGGATCAACATTCTACCCCTTTGAGTAAATATGAAAACCTTATTTCTACTTAGGTTCCTTTATCTTCCCCACTTTTAAATATTAAACACCAGATGGTATTATGATTTTTGTTTCCATCTTCAGATATGATCTATAAAACTCATGAGAAGGATAGTTTATTGCATGTACCCATATTTCTTCTCTTTCTGTTGCTCTTTCTTCTTGGTGCTCCAGGATTCCTTTATTTCTTTTTTATCATTTTATTTCTGTTTGAAGAAACTTCTTAAGCCATTCTTTAAGGGTGTGTCTACTATTGACAAATTATTCTAGAAATTCTTCTTGTTTTTAATGTCTTTTTTTTTCTCTTTATTCCTGAAGAACAGTTTCTCTAGATAAAGAATTTGTGGGTAACAGTTCTTTTCTTTCAGTGCTTGAAAAATGGTGAGTGTTACTTACTTCTGGCCTCCATAGTTTGATGAGGTATTCTTCTGTAGATAATCCATTGTTTTTCTCTGGCTGCTTTCCAGATTTTTTCTTTCTTTAGTTTGCAGAAATTTAATTTTGATATATCTTGCTGTAGATTTTCTTGGGTTTATCCTGTTTGGTGTCTGCTCAGCTTCTAGCATCTCTTTGTTTGTGTTTTGCCAGTTTTGGGGCGTTTCTAGCCGTTATTTCTTTGAGTACTCTTTCAATCCTGTTCTCCTTTCTTGCCTCTTTCTGGGACTCTGATGATACAAATGTTGTTGGTTCTTTTATTAGAGTCCAACAGGTTCCTGCAGCTTTGTTCATTTGTGTTCAGTCTGTTTTCTTGGTTGCTCAGATTGGTTAAATTCTATCATACTTTTCTCAGCTTTAGTGATTCTGTCCTCTGTCATCTCTACTACTGAGCTCCTTTAGAGAGTATTTTTAATTTCTGTTAATATATTTTTCAGTTCTATTACTTCCATTTGACTCCTTTTTGTAAATTTTTTTCCCCCTGAGGTTTTTCTTTTGCGTCAAGAGAATATGAAGTTGATTGTCGAAGTATATTTATGACCACTGCTTTTACAGTCCCTGTCAGACAACTCTAACATCTGATTCATCTTTGTGTTGATGGCAGTGATTGTCTTTTCTCATTCCAGTTGTGATACTCTTATTTCTTGGTGTGATAGGTGATTTTTTATTGTATTCTGGGCATTTTATCTATTATATTGGATACTCTGAGTCCTATTTAAATCTTTTGTTTTAAGAGGTATTCTGTTGAGGTTTAGCATGACACCTTGCCTCCTCTTGGGGATATGATTCCAATGATGGCTTAATTTCCTGAAACTTTGTGGTATTATTTTGATCTTCTTAGTTTGTCCGGTGCCTCTGGGGCTCCCTGTCGTCCCTGTTCGTGCTGCTAGAGGAAGTTAAAGGGCTTTCCTCCGGCTGGGCCATCTCATATCTCTGTATGGAAGAGAGGAGTTTCAGGCCTCTGAGACCAAAGGTGCTCCTCAGGCTGGTCACTTGTGGCAGAATCCTTCTTGTCAGTGTTATCTGGCCATCGTGTTATTTCTCTGTAGGACAGGGAAATCTCCCTTCTTGAAAGGAAGGAGATTGTTTACCTCTGACTGCTGCTTGTTAGTGGGACTTCCAGTCATACCTTCTTGCGTTTGGTGGTGGGCTCAATTGGTGGTGTCCTTGGAGAGATTCTTGTTGAATCCCAGAGACGAACTGGCCTGCCTGGACTGTCTTCTGTACTAGTTTGGGGATTGGGACATGCCCGGGTTGGGTCACCATCTTCTGGGTCAGGCCTTCTGTTGCATGGAAGGGAGGGCACAGAAGCCCTGCCTCTGTATTGTTCCTCTATTCCTAGGGTCCCAAACCAGTGTGTCTTCCTTTTGACACTTTCCAAAATTCTCCTTTGGATGTCTCTTGCATTATTTTTAGGGCTTATACTTATACTTTGAGGGAGGAGTAGGGACAAGCCAGTTTAAGCCATCTTGTCTGGCCTATACATCCTAATGTTACGGTTTTAAATATTACTTTTAATTTGAAGCTTACTTTTTCAGAGGATACCTTTCATTTGAGGATATCTTTTTATATCCTGACTCCAACAGCGACCTTACGTAGTCCGTGTAAAGGTTGATTTTGTGTGTGTTATCTTTATTTTCACAACCAAGAATATATATATTTATAAAATGAATAAAAATTGGTTAAAAATTTTTGTTTCTTGAATGGGTAACGTTTCAGTTGCTTGAAATTTTGCTTAAGTAAAACATACTAACAGGAAAACTATGGTCCAATATTAAGGTATTAGGGTGCCTGGCTAACTTAGTCAGTAGAGCATGTGATTCTTGGTCTCAGGGTTGTGAGTCCGAGCCCCACTTTGAGTGTAGAGATTACTTAAAAATAAAATCTCTGGGGCGCCTGGGTGGCTCAGTGGGTTAAAGCCTCTGCCTTCAGCTCGGGTCATGATCTCAGGGTCCTGGGATCGAGCCCCACATCGGGCTCTCTGCTCAGCAGGGAGCCTGCTTCCCCCACTCTCTCTGCCTGTCTCTCTGCCAACTTGTGATCTCTCTGTCAAATAAATGAATAAAATCTTTAAAAAAAAAAAAATCTCTAAAAAATATGAAGGTATTAGTGTATCTACAATGGATATGTTCTCTGTGTGTGTGCATGTGTCTTACATTCTCCATCCTTCCTGTGCTTCCCCCTTCAGATGTTTTTTTTCCCCCACTCTGGTTTGCCTTTTCATTCCCTTAGTGGTGTCTTGATGAGCAGAAGTTCTTAATTTTAGTGTAGTCTAATTTAGCAATTAAAAAAAATGATTAATACTTTATAACCTGTTTAGAAATCTTTGCCTAACCCAATGTAATGAAGATGCTCTCTGTTTCCTTCCATCAGCTTTATTATTTTGACTTTCTCATTTAGATATACAATCCAGCTAGAATTGATTTTTATTATGTGAAGGCTCAAGATTCCTTTTTTTTTTTTCCCCTTCAGTTCACTCAGCTCCATTTATTGAAAAGATCATCCTTTCCCCCACTTCACTTGCAACATAATCTTTCTTATAAATCAACTATATATGAGTGAGTCTTTTTCTGGACACGCTACACCCTAGGCTGTTCAGTAGAAGTATAATGCAAGTCACAAATGTGAGCCATACATGTAACTATAAATTTTCTAGTAGCCCCATTAAATAAAAAGAAACTGATGAAATGTATTTAAATAATATATCTTATTAAGCCCAGTATAATAAAATAATTTTTTGTACTGTCTGATATCTGGCATGTAGTTTACATTTCATGCACATCTCAACTCACACATAAAATCGTCATCATTAATACTTGACCTGAATTTAGATGTCATAAAATTTAAAGTTGAAAAAATAGATTCACATACCTAAGTTAGTCCAAACTGTACTTAAGTTTCTTTCTTTCCCTTTCTTCCTTCCTTCCTCCCTTCCCCTCCCTTTTTCATCCTTTCCTTTTGTTTGTTCATTTATTCATTTGTCAGAGAGAGCACAAGTAGGGGGAGAGGCAGGCAGAGGGAGAAGCAGGCTCCCCAACGAGCAGAGAGCCTGATGGTGGGCTTGATCCCAGACCCCTGGGATCATGACCTGAGCCGAAGACAGACGCTTAACCGACTGAGCCACCCAGGCATCCCTGTACTTAAGTTTCTTAAGTTTAAGTTTGAATTTAAATTCATTAAAATAAAAAAAAAATTAATTTGCTTCCTGAATTGCACTAGCCACATTTCAGGTGCTCGGTGGTCACATGTGTGTGATGACTACTGTATTGGACAGTGCAGGTCTATTTTCATTTTTCTGTTGTTCTTGCTCTAGTAACATAATGTCTTAATTACTATAGTTTTATAATAAGTCTTAATATCTGGTATATAAGCATTCCAACTTTATTCTTGGCTATTATGAATCCTTTAAATTTGCATATAAATTTTAGAATCCCTTTGTCAACTTTCACTAGCATTTTTTTTTCATCAGTATTACTGTTCACTATGTTAGCTGCCTAAATGATAGCAAGAAAAACAAAACCATATTGAGTTTGGAGTTTGGGTAGTTAGTTGCCTTGGTTCTTTTCCTAGCTAAACAACTGGTTCTGAAACGTCAGCCTCACTGTTACTACCATTCATTATATGCAACTCTTGCCAATTTATAAAATAAAATACGAGGTGGCATAGGCTTTTCAGGACAATTGTGACTATCAATTGTTCAAGCCACAAATATAAGCCATAGAACACATGATTTTAAAAATATAACACAGTGTGAGAAAAAAAGAATAAAGACATTTCCTTATTTCCTCTGATTTTATCAGAGAGTGGAGCCTAAGAATGTTTTGGGACCAGAGAAAAGTTGCTGATTTTGGAAATTACATACTTCTGTATACTATTTCTATTATGTAGTGCAGGGCCCGACACATAGTAGGTATTCAAATATTTGAATAAAGAAGTAGAGATAATATGCTTAGCAGAACTCTTTGCTCACATGCGGACCATTGTACTTAAAATTTATGAGCTGGGCCCTGTGATACTGTAAACAGATTTTTTTTTAATTTGTTTATTTTGCGTTAAACAACAGATATTTATTATCTCACAAACCTGGAAGGCTAGAAGTCTGAGGTCAAGGTATGGGTGGGGTTGGTTGCTTCTTAGGCTTCTCTCCTTGGCTTGTAGGTGGCCATCTTCTTTCTATATCTTTACATGGTTTTGTTTATAACTTTCTGTGCCCCAATCCCTCTTCTTATGACACCGGTCATACTGGACTAGGACCCACTCTAATGACTTCATTTTAATTTAATTACCTCTTTAAAGACCCTGCCTCTGAGTGTAATCACATTCTGAGGTAGTGGGGGGTTATGACTTCAACATATGAAGTTTTGGGGACCACAATTAGGCATATGACATTAGAAACAAAGAAGAAAATTTGATTATAAAGATATCAGGATGTCACATGACAAGAAAGCAGCTGAGCATGTGAGAAGTCTCTCTGCCCTCTCCTTCCATCTCTCTCGCTCAAAGAATAATAATAACCATCTATGTAACTGCTCCCTAAGAAACAGGATCTTTTCTAACCTGAGACTTTTTGGTTAAAATGGGCAGTATTTATTATACAAAGTAATATATGGCATTTTGGCTTTGTAATTATGTTTCTTAAAAATTATGAAAAAAGTTGTGTGGAGACATAATTACAATAGAAGTGCTATAGAATTTGGTATAACTCATGCTGCATGATAGATGACTAGAAAGTGAGTTGTCCTCATTTGAACAGAACACTATTAAAGTAAATCATCTCATATCTTTTAAGTAGTTTCCAAATTGTATTCACATAAGACCAGTTACCCGGTTAATTGTTCTAATACAAATATTGCCACATTTAAATCTTTAATTTCATCACCACCTGAGTGAACGGACTTATTAAATTCTTGTTCCAAAGGAATTTTCCTATTGGGATAAATTATACTAAAGTAACTTCTACACAGTTCTTTTAAGCTGGAAAATGTTTAGGAATTTGATATGGCTATGGCATTAGGTGGAACAGTCAAGAAAACATTCGTTGGATTTCGGGTTGAGCAGTTAAGAAAGTATTCATTGGATTTCTTTTTATGACAATATAACTGCCTGAACCTTTCAGTTCTAAAACATTTAAAACATGCTTGATTTAAAAAAAACAAAAACAAAAACCCACAATAACAAAGTCATTTTGAATGAATGGATGAGTCTGCAAAAAGGAAGAAGCAGGATATCAGGGAAGTGAGATGGCTTTGAAGCCACTGGATACCCTGGGGACATATATGGACCGAGGTGACCTGTAACTTTAGAGCACAGAGGCGCTGGGGACTAAGATTGGGGCTTCCACAGTTTGGGAAGTCAGACTGGAGACTACTTTAGGGAAAGGACAAGCAAGTGTAAAGGGGAAACGTTCTTACCCTCCAGAAGTAGGCAAAGGAAAGGTTCTCTATGGTCTTATCTCTGAATAGAGGTTAAAAGCAAAAGTCTCCCCTGAAAATTGGTGGCCACTCGCTTGCCTTCATGCGTGCATTTGGGGTTTAAATTAGTACTATTTGCACAATCTGAAAAAGCCTAAATCTAGAATTATAATTTAAGATGGGACCTGGTCTTTAATAAATGCTATAGGTTCTTGGCAGAACCATACTCTAATTCTGCTTGGAAGTAGACATCGTCAATCAAGCTTCAACGAATTGCCACAGAGTTACATAAGATAGGAGCACACAATCAGAAATTACTGTCATAATAAGCCACCATGCGTGAAAGTCAGTAGGAATAGCATACCGAAGAACCAAACTCAGTAGACTCTAGTTCTTGGAATATAAATGCAGTTTACGAATGAGGCATCTTAATGTTGTTAAAGGAATAAAAGAAATTGATAGCATGAGTAAGGAGGACATGACTATTATTGACCAGGCAGTTTTGAAAATGAACCAATTAGAAATTGTAGAAATGCCAAATAAAAAACAAATAAAAAAATTGAATATTTGAAGTGAAAAAGATTTCAGAAAAAATAGTGTAAGCTTCACGTTTTGGAAGCCCAAGAAATACACTTGCTTGTTTTCTAGGGATGAAACAGTTCTTAAAAACATGAAGGCAAAATAAAGACTTTCACATAAATAAAAATAGGGAGTTTACCTGTTTAGCTAAAATCCCCATTCCTCCAAGTAACTTTGAATGATTTACTTCTGATCTTAGAAAGGAGGTTTGAGATGTAAGAAGGAGTATAACAAAGTAAGATGGTAGATATGGGGTTAAATATAAACACACATTGATGATGTGAAACAGAAACATCTAATGTATGGAGTTCAAAAGACCCCAATAATATCAGGGTAGTCTTAAAGTACTGTACTACAATTTGATGTAAGTGGGAAGGAGATAACTAGATCTAGAACATCTTCAGGCCCTTGTATTTATTTGGGAAAAAGCTAAATTTTGTATTATAAACATGGAAGTTAAAAGTTAAAGCTTAATGTTCAAAAGAAAGAAAACAGGATATCTTCTAAATGAGGAAAGAAAAAATATGAAATGAGGAAAAAACTAGTCAATTTAACAAAAGGGAGGAAAGAGAAGAAATGTGGGCAAAATAAAAAGCACAAGATAAAATGGCAGAAATAAAATCTAAATATGAGTAATCAAATTAAGTATTAAATCAAACTGAAAAGGAAACAATCTAGTTATATGCCATTTATAAGAGAATATTTAAAGGACGAGGACAGAGAAAGATTGAAAACAGTGGGAAAAAAGAGCAAATACTAACCAAAATATTTCTTATATAGTAATGATATTATCAGACCAAATATATTTTAAAAGATTTATTTATTTATTTGACAGAGAGAGATCACAAGTAGGCAGAGAGGCAGGCAGAGAGAGAGGGGGAAGCAGGCTCCCTGCTGAGCAGCGAGCCCAATGCCGGCTGGATCCCAGGACCCTGAGACCATGACTTGAGCCGAAGGCAGAGGCTTTAACCCACTGAGCCACCCAGGTGCCCCAGACCAAATATATTTTATGGCAAAATATTATTAGCATCTGAGAGGGTTCTATATCATAATAAAATGTTGATTTTTTTGGTAGGAAGCTGTTTCTAACTTTATATGAACCCAATAGCCTAACTCCCAATTATGAAGAAAAAAGTAGACTGAACTATAAGAAAATTTTGACAAATCCATCATCATAGCTGAAATTTTCTATACACCTCTTAGTAATTCTAGATTCAGCAGAGCAAAAAAAGTGAAGTTATAGAAGATAGAATGTTATTAACAAATTTGACTTGGTGGATGTATGTAGAACCCTGTTCCCAACAACTGGAAAATAATAGCCCCTTTCTTTCAAGCACATATTAAACAATTATGAAAATTGACCAGGCTTTAGGCCGGGGCTTTGCAAACTTTTGTAAATGGCCAAATCCTAAGTATTTTCTTCTTTGTGGGTCATATGGGGATTCCCAACTATGTGCAACTTACTTGCAATATTCAGCTCTGCTGTTGTAGAGTGAAAGTAGCCATCGGCAATATGTAAACACATGGGTGTGGCTGTATTCCAATAAAATTGTATTTACAAATACAAGTGACTAGCTGGATTTGGCCCTACAGGTCTTAGTTCGCCAGCTCCTGGTTAAGCCATAAAAGTCTCAACAAATTTCCCTATCCTACAGACTACATTTTCTGACTGATGTAGAATGAAGTTAGAAATCAGTACCCTCCTTCCCATACCAACATATACACTTCTGGGGGGAAAATCTTCCTAACTCCTTGATGAAAGAAGAAATCATGATGGGAATTAAAAGAAATATTTAGTACCGAATAATAATGAAATTAGTGTAAATCGAAGCTTGTAGAATGCAGTTTAAATAGTGTTAACAGGACAATTTATAGCCTTAAAGGAGTATAAGAAGAAAGGCTGAAAACTAATGTACTATTCATGTGACATAAGAATTTAAAAAGAAAGAAAATAGAATAAACTTAAAGTAGAAAGAAGGAAATAAAGAGCAAAAATTAATAAGATAAAATCTAGCAAATCCAAAATTATTTTTTTAAAAAGAAGACAATAAAACAATGTTAGGAATGAAAAATGGGATATTATGCTATAGATAATAGAGAATTCTGTGAACATTTTTAGGCTATAAAATTTGAAAAGTTAAATGAAATAGACAAGTTCCTAAAAGAATGTAGCTTTTAAAAATTGTTTGAAGAAGAAATTAAAAAACAAAAGTTTGAGTAAAAGGGTCAACAATCTGAGATCTTCCTAAAAGAAAATAAGCTCAGTGTTTCAAACTTCAAAGGAATGATAATTCCAGTAGTATACAAATTTGAGAGAGTTAAAATGAAAATCTAGTCTGTGAGGTTAGTATTTCTTGAATACTAAAACCAAATAAGGATAATATGAGAGAGGAAAATTACTAGTTCATTTCACTTATGAATGTAGGTTCAGAATTTCCAAACAAAATATTAGCTAATTAAGCAATGGTATAAGAAAGATAAACCCAGCATGGTCATATTTTCATGACCAGCTAGGATTGTAAAGGTATTGTAACATCTTATTAGATTAAAAAAAAAAAAAAAAAAAAAAAAAAGTGATAAAATTCACCAGTCTCCATTCATGGTAAAAATTCTTAGCAAACTTGGAATAGAAGGAAACTTTCTTAACCTTTGAAATCCACTAAAACCCTGCAGCAAGATACTCAGTAATAAAGTAGAAGAAACAGTTTTTTTCTTTAAAGACATAGCAAAGATGGTCACCATCACTATTTCTACTTTATATTGGAAACTATAAATTTTAGTTACTGAAAATATATTTTTAGTTGGAAATTCTAGACAACTTAATGAGACAAGACAAAAAATTGAAAGAATTCTTTCATTTAAGAATTAGAGGGGCACCTGGGTGGCTCAGTCGGTTGAGTGTGACTCTCGGTTTCAGTGCAGGTCATGATTTGATGGGTCATGAGATCAAGCCCTGCGATGGGTCCCATGCTCAGCAGGGAGTCTGCTTGAAGATTCTCTCCCTCTGCCCCTCCCCCCACTCATGCGCGCACAAACGCTCGCTCGCGTGCGCGCTCTCTCTCTCTCTTTGTCTCAGATAAATAAATCTTAAAGGAAAAAAGGATTTAAGAATTAGGAGGAAACAAAATGGTCCTTATTTGTAGAAGATAGCATTGTCTACATAGAAAACTCAAGAGTCTGCAGAGGAATTAGTAATTGCTGGTTGTGAAGTAATGACTAAAAATGAATGGCATTTAAGTAAATCAGAAACCTTTTTGGTTTTCTTTATATATTTTAGAAAGATAAAATCTATTCCACAAACAGATATGTAGATACAAGTTAAATAGAAACGTATAAGACCTTCATAGGGACTATAGTAAGATTTTATTGAATGAAAACAAAAAGTCGTAAGTAAATGGAGAGAATGATCCTGTCTATGGATAGAAAGACTGGATAACAGAATTCATTCAGTTTCTAACAAATTGATTTGTAAGTTTATGCAGTCTCTTTCAAAGTTCCAGTAGTTTCTAAAAATGCAATGTAGGGGCACCCGAGTGGCTCAGTCAATTAAGTGTCTGCCTTGGGCTCTGGCTCCTCGCTCAGTGTGGAGTCTGCTTCTCCCTCTGCCCTTCACCCTGCTCATGCTCTCTCTCTCTCTCTCTCTCTCTCTCAAATAAATAAATAAAATTATTTAAAAAATGCAATGTGAAATCTTATTTTAAAATTTGCGAAGGACAAGTTATCCTGGAAACTTGAAGAACAAGTTAGGGTTGGAGGCTAGGTCTGTACTGTCCAGTGTAATAATTACTGTCAAGAACTTGTAGTTTGGCAATATGGCAGCAGCACAGAGATTAATAGATCAAAGAAGCAGAAGGGAGGCACAGAAGTAGACCTTTATGGAAATGTATTATGTCAGAGTGATACTGCACATTAGTAGGAAGAGGATAGACTATTCACCATATACTGCTGAAATGATTAGCTGTTTATATGGGGAAAATGGAATGGGATCTCTATTTTATACCTTGCGCAAAATCAAATTCAATCAGATTGAAGCCTTAAAGAAAACCCGCTAACACTTCTGTTGTGCTTATTATATACTTGACCTTGTTCTAGCACCTTACACACATTTAGTCCTTTGATCATTACATTTATCTTTAATTGTAGGTGCTATATCACCATTTTTTTTTTATGTGAAGAAACTGAGGCAAGCACAGAGAAACCAAGTAATTTGCCCAGGGTCACCAGTAGCAGAACCATATTTGTCTGTAATCATAACCTCTATGCTATATTGCTTTTACTTAAATGAGCAGACAAAATCCTAAATTTTTCAATATAGAGGCATGTTTTTGTGACCTCAGGGTAGGGAAGGATTTTTTTTAATGGAAGGATTTTATGTTTATCATAAAGGAACAAAACAATCAGTAAATTTGGCTACCTTAAAATTAGGAACTTCTGTTTGTCAGGAGGTACCATAAAGTAAGTGAAAAGGCAAGTCAGAGATTGGTAAAAAGATACCTGTAATACTTAGAACAGGAAAGGATTGCAGTCATAAATACAACGAATTCCTACCACACTAATAATGTGTAAGAGTTTTGTTGATCCACATTTTCCTCCACGATTGGAATTTCTTCTGATCCTGGTGGCCATAAAATGGTATATTTATGGTTTTAATTTGCAATCCTTGATTTTTAGTGAGGATAAGCATTGCTTCCTATTATTAATGGCCATTTGTATTTTTCCTTTGACAAAGAGTCTGCAGAGGATAGGACATGGGGCTGACTTTGGCATTTTGAGGATCGCAGGTCAACCTCCAGATATTCCTGGATCTGTAAATTTTATTAGAGAAGCACCTGTGATTAGATCTGCTTCTCTGGCTGGTTTTTTTATTTCTAGGATATTTTCTGTTTGTCTTCATTTAGAGCTGTACTTCTAAATCATTTAATAGAACACTGAATTTGCTGGTACAGGTCATAACATTTGAAAGGATTAACATTTGATTTATGCTCTCTAAATCCGCAGCTATTAGAAAATAACCTAAAACTTCAGGATTTACTTTGCAGAAGTGATTTCCTTCTAATGTATTCTCTTTCAGCAGAATTCAGAATCCTGTTACATAAGAGGCCATACAGCTTTAATTCCCATGCATTCATATTTAGTGACCATAGTATTTAAAAAAAAGTATAAAATTTCCCTAATTCTCGAAGTAACACATACTCATAACAAAATTTGGAAAACACAAACATGTAGGCAATAATAAACTATTTAGAGAATGGTGATTTATAATATATTCCTTTGTGGTCTCTTGTGTTTATTATCTTTATGTACATGGTTGAGGATAACTATCCCACTTTAACAGAAGAGCTTTCACTTCTTATTATGCCAAAAAAAGTAATTATAATTACTTAGAAATTTAATCACATAAAAGTGGAGTCACCATCTCCAGATAGATTTGCATTTCAGCAGGGGGTGGGAGGAGGAGGATTGTCCTGTGCATTATAGAAAATTGAGCATTATGCCTGGCCTCTCCCTACTAGATACTGGTAACAAACTCTACCTTCTCCAGTCAGACTATCAAAAACGCTTCCAGGTATTGCCAAATGTCCCTTGAGGGGACAGATTCACCCCCCTGGTTGAGAATCTCAGGTTTATATAGTAGAATACTCTTTCTTCCATGATCATGTTTTCTTCTCTTGAGTTTGGGGGATATTGCTTCTGTTGGTTTTCTTCCTTTATACTTATTGCTTCTTTTCACTCTGCTTTGCTGGTTCCTCTCTCCCTGGTTTCTTCATGTCCACACCTCTCTCCTGGACTCTGCACTCGTCTATCCAGGTGATCATCAGACACCTTCACTCCTATCTCTGAGAGGCATTGCAAATGGAATGTGTCTATAAACAAACTCCTGACCTCTGTCTCCTCCAAATGTCTCCATGTGCAGCCGTCCTTTTATCATTTAATGCAATTCCTGTTGTCTAGGCTAAAACCTTATAGCCTTGTCTGACTGACTTGTTACTCTCAAACCTCACATGAAATACATCAGGAAGTCTTGTAGGCTCTAACTTTACAATTTATTCAGAATCTGACCTTTGCTCCCTTTCTCCACTGCTGTTACCATTATCTCTTGCTTGGTTTAGTGCAGGAGCCACCTAACTGGTCTCCCAGCTCTGCCCTTGTGTTCTTAATCTTCTCTGAGTGACCTTTAAAAATGTTTAGTCAAATCATGTCTTTCCTCTCCTCAGAGCTCTGTAATGGCTCCTGCCTTTCACTCAGAATAAAAGCCAAAGTCCCTGGCATGTAATAGCTCCTCAAAAAATACTTGTTGCATGAATGAAGAGCTAAATCAGATCATTTAAATGCGTTTTTCGCCTTCTTGGTCTTGCTGATAGTTTGTAGTTTTTACTACTCTTTCTTGAACTCTCTCCTCCTTCAGTCATAGGTATTCCCTGTTCTCTCTCTGGTTGGTTGTCATCTTCATGGCTCCACTTCCTATATGTACAGTCATTAGTCATTGAATCTCCATTCACATGATTGGCCCTCATTCTCCTTTCTGTACTCTTCATCCTTCTTTGATGATTTAAGTCACACCAGTGTCTAAACTATCACTTCTTCATTGATTCTTTTCAATTGCATAGTAATATATCAAAGAAGTCTTCTCCTCCTTTTTAATTTTTATCCCCAGTGAATATGAGCTCCATGAAAGCAGGGATGGATCTTGCTGGTCAACTACTGTATTTCCAGGGCCAGATGTGGTTCCTTGTACATTGAGTGAATGAATCTTAAATCTGTTTTTCATACTACTTTTTGGTCATCTTCAGCTGGATGTCTTTATTTCAGTCCATAATATTTAGTATGCCCAAAACCAGATTCATCATTCACTTCCCCCCACCCCAATAAACCTGTTCCCTCTCCTTTCCACTCTGCCTTTTCAATAAATGGTACTCCCATCCACACCAGTTGTTAAAGCCAACCATCTAGTTTTCTTTCTTTCTTTCTTTTTTTAAGATTTCTCCCAGTTTTTCACCGCCACTAATCAGTTACCAAATTCTGCTGATTCATTTTTTTTTTAAACAGCTTTATGGAGGTATGATTTACATATCATAAAATTTCCCTGTATTAAGGGTACAATCCAGCAAACTTTAGTGTATTTATAGAATGGTACAACCATCACCACATCTAATTTTATAACCTTTCCATCACCTTGAAAAGAAGTCTCATAGCCACTTAGAGTTGCTCATTTTCATTCCCAATCCTTGGCAACCATTAATCTACTTTTTTTTTTTTTAAAGATTTTATTTATTTGACAGAGAGAGAAATCACAAGTAGGCAGAGAGGCAGGCAGAGAGAGAGGGGAAAGCAGGCTCCCTGCTGAGCAGAGAGCCCGATGCGAGGCTCGATCCCAGGACCCTGAGATCATGACCTGAGCCGAAGGCAGAGGCTTAACCCACTGAGCCACCCAGGTGCCCCTGTTAATCTACTTTTTATCTCTATATTTGCCCCCCCTTTTTTTTGAATATTCACATAAATAGAATCATACAATGTGTTTTTTTTCTGTCTGACTTCTTTCACTGAACATATCATTTTTAAGCTTCATGGTGTATTTTGTATCCATTACTTTGTTCCTTTTTATTGCTGAGTAGCATTTCATTGTATAGATATGTCAGATTTTTCCAATTCAGTCAATAGTTGATGGGCATTTGGGATGTTTCTAGGTTTGGGCTGTTTTGAATAATACTTCTGTGAACATTTGTATATGGGTCTTTGTGTGAATATGGGTTTTCATTTCTCTGGGTAGATACCTAAGAGTGGAATTGCTGGGTCATACAGTAAATCTGTGTTTAACTTTTTAAAGAAAGTGCCAAACTGATTTCCAAAGTGGCTACACCATTTTATATTTCCAGGAGCAACCTATGAAGGTTCTGATTTCTCTGCAGTCTTACTGATACTTGATATTGTCTTTTTGATTATAGCCATCCTAGTGGGTGAGAAACGGTATTTCATTTGGTTTTAATTTGTATTTCCTTAATGATTAACAATTTTGAGCATCTTTTAATTGTGCTTATTAGCTATTTATGTGTCTTCTTTGCCCATTTTATTATTTATTTTTAAGATTTTATTTCTTTTTAGAAGGGTAGAGAGAGAGCACGTGTGTAAGTGAGGAGGAGTGAGGGAGGGAGGAGTAGAGGAGAGAGAATCTCAAGCAGACTTGCCACTGAGTACGGAGCCTGGGGAGAGGGGGAGCTCAATCTCAGGACCCTGAGATCATGACCCGAGCTGAAATCAAGAGTTAGAGATGCTCAACCAACTGAGCCACCCAGGCACCCCGCCTTTACCCATTTTAAAATTGAATTAGTTGTCTTTTTATTATTAAACTATACGAGTTCTCTATATATTCTAGACACAAGTCTCTTATTAGACTTACAAATATTTTCTCCTCGGGGGTGCCTGGGTGGCTCAGTCGGTTAGGCGACTACCTTCGGCTCAGGTCACGATCCCAGGGTCGTGGGATCAAGCCCCACATCGGGCTCCCTGCTCAGTGGAGAGCCTGCTTCTCTCTCTCTGCCTGCTGTTCTGCCTACTTGTGCTCTCTCTCTCTCTCTCTGTCTGTCAAATAAATAAATAAATATCTTTAAAACAAATATTTTCTCCTTGTCTATGGGTTATTTTTTAACTAAATTAAAAAAAAAAAAACCTTGCACTGTAATTCACATACCATAATATTGACTCCTTTAAAGTACACAATTCAGTAGTTTTTAGTACATTCACAAGGTCGTGCCATCATCACCAGTAGGTAATTTCAGAATATTTTTTTTTAATGATTTTATTTACTTATTCGTCAGAGAGAGAGAGAGCACAAGCAGGCAGAGTGGCAGGCAGAGGCAGAGAGAGAAGCAGGGTCCCTGCCAAGCAAGGAGCCTGATGTGGGACTCGATCCTAGGACCTCAGGATCACAACCTGAGCCCAAGGCAGCTGCTTAACCAACTGAGCCACCCAGGCGTTCCAATTTCAGAGTATTTTTGTTACCTCCAGAAGAAAGCCAATATCCATTAGCAGCCACTCCCCCTTCTGCACTTCCTTCAGCCCCTGGCAGCCACTTACCTTTTTTCTATCTAGGGATTCGCCTAGTTTGCCCTTTTTACTCTCTCAAACTGTGTCTTTTGAAACACAAAAGATTTTAATTTTGATTAAGGTCAGCTGATCAGTTTTGTCTTTTTCTTGTGCTTTTGGTGTTATATTTGAGAAAGCATTGCCTAATTCAAGATCTCAAAGATTTTCTCCTATATTTTCTTCTAAGAGTTTTATAATTTTGTTCTTACTTTAGGTCTGTGGTCTGTTTGAGTTAATTTTTGTGTATAGCGTGAGAAAGAGATTCGAATGCGTCTTTTTGCAAGTGCGTACCCAATTGCCCCAGCACCATTTATGCAAAAGAACATTTCTTTGAATCTTAAGTATGTTACTTGCAGACAACATATAGTTAGATCTTGAATTCTTACCCAGTTGGACAATCTCTGCCTAAAATCTTTTGCTTCTACTTCAGATCTTTGTTCCTTGTTTTCTCTTCCCACTCCCACTGCCTTTATTCTTACCTACACTGCCTCCCAGATGTTTTCGTGGCCTCCTGGTGTAGATTCTCTGCCACTGTTTTCAAATCTATTCTCTATGCTGATTACTTCACTTGATTCACTGTGGACCTTTGAGTTTGCAAATACTGGCATAAAATGTCATGTTGGGACTCCTGTAATTTTTCCTATTCATTATTTTATTCACTGGGTATTTAATGAGCATCTACTCAGTGACAAGTGTACTGTTCTAGGGTCGAAAGCTAGAGTAGTGTACCTGTAAGCTTGTAATGATTAACTCACCACTCAAAATGCAGTGGCAAAAAACCAACCAGTTACTTAGTTCATGATTCTTGGGTTGATAATTTATACTGGGCTCATGAATGAGGTTCTCTTGGTCTTGGCTGGGCTGTCATATACAGTCAGCTAGATAGTTCAGCTTCTGAAAGTCGGTTGGCTATCATCTGAGGCAGGGATTGGAAATCCTTGTATGGTCCTTAAGCTAAGAATGTTGTTTATGTTTTTGAAAAGTTGGAAAATAAAAGACAAAAGAATATGTGACAGAGATCATATATGGCCCTTAAATCCTAAAGTTTTTATTATCTTTACAGAAAGTTTGCCGATCCCTGGTCAAAGGCAAAAGGAATTGAGTGGGCTACATGTACCTCATCATCCAATAGGCTAGGCTAGGCTTTTCATGGCAGCAACAGGGTTCCAGGAGAGAGTGGAAGCATGCAAGATTTTTGCAGCTTACATCTGGAGCTGGTACAGTGTTGTTTCTGCTATATTCTGTTGGCAAAAGCAAGTCACAGTTTGGCTGAAATTCAACAGATTGAATAAAGAACTTATTTTTTTTTAATGGGAGGAGCTATAAAATCACATTTCAAGAGGTGTAAATAAAAGGAGGAGACAAGTTATGGCCATTTCTGTTGCCTCTCACGAAGAGTAGAAAAACGGACAAAAAGTTCTTTGCCTTTGTAGAGTATATATTTATTCTATTGATGGCAATAAATTGTCATGTTTCATTATACCTCCCAAATATGCCCCTAATGTAGCCATTCTGTCCTAGTTGCATGTCCCTGACTAGTCCTCTGATTTTTTACTTTCCTGTACTATAGTCATGTTTTATGAATGTTTATGGAATGAAAAAATAGTATGAGTTTCTTCCCTCATATTCTTAGTTAATTCCATTTTCATTCAAGTTTGCTCACCTCTTGGAGGCATTCCCTGAACAGTATGCCCTATACTCTGTTTCTCGATGTTCTCTGACATATTCTATTTTAGCACTGGTTGATGCTGAATTGTGATTAGTAATTCAATATCTCCTTAGTAAGGTGTTTGAAGACAAAGGTCCTGCCTCATTGACATATTTCCATTTCTGGTCAACAAATATTTGTTATATACCTACTCTTTGTCAGGCACTGTGATGAGTGGTAGAAGTAAACAAAACAGACAAGGAAGGAAAGTTCTTGCGTTCATGGAACTGCTGCATAAGTAGTATTCTTAATAATACTGTTTTTGTTTCTTTGTTTGTTTTAGCAAGATTAGTATATTAGGTTTTGTTTACTCATTATGACTCCAAACCGTTTTTCGCCCGTAAGTCTTCTGTGTTTTAGTCATGTGAAGTTTTATTTTTAAGGCATTTACTGTGTCACTTTTGATTTTTACAGCTACATCTTTGTTATGCAATATGTGTGTTTTGAAAACCAAGCATACTAAATCGATATGTTGAAATTCATATACTATTTTGGTTAGTAGTTCACTCTCTTCTTGGTCATTCACTTTTCAATTCTTGGTAGTCCATCTCCAAGGACAGTATGTCTTACACATTTTAGAACATAGGCTTGAGGTTCCATATTCTTTTTCCTCAAGGAAAATTAGATTTTAGTGTTTATTATAGTGCCCTGTACATAATGGGCACTTAATAAGCATTTGTTCATGGTAATAGCCTCTTTGGTTTTCTGTTTCATTGAGTTTCACCCAAAATGATTATTCTTGTCTGGCTTTTAAATAGCTAAATAAATTCTTAACCTTCAGTGTAATAATTTCTTTTCATTTTGAATTACTCACTTTCTTTCCTCCCATTCGACCCTCAAAAATACTAATGTGTAAATTTGGAAGTGTCTCTATTTTCGCAGTTGCCAAACTGTTTGAAGCATTTTGAAGATGTACATTTGAATTTTATAAATTGATGCCTGTAGAAATTAAGGACAATTTAGAGAAGTGATTTATTACCTGAAAAGAATGAATGGTATGATTCTCTGTAACGTGTTATTAGATAGTCATATCATTTAGTTATTTATTTCATTCTTGGTTCAGTCATTCATCTATTGAATAAGTGTTTTTTGAGTGCTTACAATACATCAGTCACTGTGCAAGGTGCTCGTGTTACAAAGAATTAAACATAGTCAATGAGTGGAGGGAGATCTTTGTTTTATGTTTAAATCTCTAAGGTTTGAAATATTACAGAAGGCTACAATATAAATATTCACCAGGTAGAAAAGGGAGAGCAAAGAAGAACTCCATAGGATTTTAACTTTTTCTGGCATCCCACGTAACTATTCTGTGAAATGTAGCAAATGATATATATTTTTTTACTTTTTATTAACATATAATGTATTATTCGTTTCAGGGGTACAGGTCTGTGAATCATCAGTCTTACACAGTTCACCACACTCACCGTAGCGCATACCCTCCCCAATGTCCATCACCCAGCCCCCCCATCCCTCTCATCCCCCTCCCCTCCAGCAACCCTCAGTTTGTTTCCTGAGATTAAGAGTCTCCCTCTCTGGTTTCATCTTGTTTCTTTTTTCCCTCCCTTCCCCAATGATAAACAAAAAACCTGAAATCTTGCCATTTGCAAAGATGTGGATGGAACTAGAGGGTATTATGCTAAGTAAATGATATTCTCATATTTTGAATTGGAAGTTTAAGGCTATAGAGTGTTCTTAAGTGATGAATTTTTGGAAATGCTAATAGCATCTGGTTATCAATCTTTAAGTGTCTTATATTTGTTGCAGTGAGTATAGGGATTGAATTAAATGTTTGGAAATAATGATTGTTGAAAAGCATGTATATAAACATGCATTTTATGACAGCTGATGTCAGATGAATTAATATCTGGGCAGTTCAAAATGATGAATAATTAGAATTCTTGTAGAATAATATAAACTATTTTGATTGCAGATATAGAAAAATTATAGTTTGATCAGAAAAAATTTGAGACAATAATTTTCCTCATTAACCTTTTTATAATTCAGTGTGTTATGTAAGACGTATACTTTTATATAAGTGAAATCATATAATTACCTTCCACATTATATTTTGTTATGTGTAGAGGACCAAATTAAGACATGAAAACAATAAGATAGAAGCAGAAAATTTCTCTTATGGCCAGTTGGTTTATAAGAAGGGTAAAGAGGCTACATAGTAGCTCATATATTTAAAGCCTAAGTGACTTTTATTCTGTGTTTCTATTTACACATGATTAATGAATTAATCCATAGGTCAGCAAGGAGGTTTAAAGTATTCAAAATTAAAAGCTAGGCTATTTGGGAGGGGGGTTAACTTTTTCATTTACTTAAAATGGAAAGGATGTTATTTAAGTATTGATCTGGGTAATGTTACTACTTCAAGGGAGTGTGAAATGGTACTTTTTCCCCTCCCGGTAATCCTTTAATTAACCCTTTTTTTTTTTTTTTTTTTGTATTGTTGAAACACTCTGGGGATGGAATTGTAGCTGTATAAGTTATATTGTTATATTAGAGCAAGGTTACTCTTAAAGTTCTGAATTACAGTATTTGAAAAGTTTTATTTAAAAAGCAGTCTAAAGGTCCCTTCAAAGGCCCATTTCCATTTTGTACTGAAGAGTTCTACACTCCCAACTGCTCCTTGGAAAGGCACTAATTATTATTAGTCTGATATTTACTTTGAGTAGATGAATTAGATACTGTGTTTTACTCAGTCTCTACTCCCACAGTGAAGTGTCCTGTGTGTGTGTGTCGGTGTAATGTGCAAAAAGTCCACAGGTCTTCCTTTTTCTCCCTAAGACATTTCATATTTTATGAAGATACATATGTGCATTCATAGAGCGATTTGAACATGATATTAATAAAGAATGCAAATAAGAATAAAACCAATATTGTACCACATATTTTAAGGCTGTTCTAAAATAAGGTAATTAAAAGTAACAATCTTAGAAATCTAATTCCTTTGATCTTTTTTTCCTCCCTCCCCTCATTCTTGGCCTACTTTTTACATAACTATTTTTTTTTTTTTACATAACTCTAAGTAACTATTGGTTAATATTAGTATTGTTTAAATTTTAAAATTCCTTTTTTAGTCTTTACAAGCTTGGAATTCAACTTGTCCTTCTCTATTAATGTTTAATAAGAATAGTAGAGTTGGAATTAGAGCAAGCACATGTTCCCTTTTAAGTGGATTACTACTTCCTTCATTCATTACTCATTAAATAGCCTGATTTTTCTAGTCCCTTGCTTTCTTCCCTTCTTTCTTTTTCTTGCCCATCTCATCGTCTTATAATTCGTTTGTGTTTCTTAGATTCCCCCCTCCTCCCCAGATAGTAGAAATGGAAAGAAGGTAGAACTTAGGGATTACTTGATTTTCATTTACTTATTTATTAAACTATGTCTGCCACTGGCAGAAATATCTGTGTACTGCCTTTGTATATATTGAATGATACATAAAGCTACATATATTCAGTTACTTTTTCAGTCCAAAAAACATAGAATTAATTTTTTTCTACTTGTATTTGGAGCAGTATAGTTAATGGTTCAGAATTTTGTCTCATTTGTTCTAGTTGTATACCACCTTTTTTGTTGTCAGATCTTTCTTCAGTATACCCCCTTGACCCTCACTGGCAATCATCCTTTTTTTAAACAATTTTTTTTGAGATTATTTATTTATTTGTCAGAGAGAAAGAGAGAGGGAGTAGCAGGCAGAGGGAGAAGCAGACTCCCCACTGAGCAGGGAGCCCGATGTGGGACTTGATTCTAGGTCCCTGGGATCATGACCTGAGCCGAAGGCAGCCGCTCAACTGACGGAACCACCCAGGCGTCCTGCAATCATCCTGCAATCATCCTTTTTTATATAAGGACTTTTATAATCTGTTTCTTGCCTAACCCTCCATCCGCTTCTCTTGTCGCTCTTCATTATTAGGCCCAACTGTACTGAACGATGTGTAGTTCCTCAAGTATATCTTGTTTTCTTTTACCTCTGTGCCTTTGCATATACTGTTCCTCCACCTGGAGCATTCTTGTGCTGTGACCCTGCCCTTTCTCATCACCTGGCAAGCTCCTTTAATTGTGTTCAGACGTCATTTCCTCCAGTTACTTCATGACCCCTCTTCCTCTTCTGGGTTTCCTCAGCATCGACGTTATTTCCTCCAGTTACTTCATGACCCCTCTTCCTCTTCTGGGTTTCCTCAGCATCGTATGTGAGCCTCTAAGATGACTCTACAGTATTGTTTGCAACTCACTTGGCTAAGAGCTTTGTGAGAACACAAATGGACTCTTTTCTCTCTCTATGCTTTGCACAGAGCACTTAAGTGATAGAATGGAGGGAGAGAGAAAACTGAAGTTTGAATGTCTCATATGTCCGGAAACATGCTTAGTTCTTTTTTTTTTTTCCCCCCAAATACTTTTATTTTTTCAGTGTTACAGATTCATTGTTCATGCTTAGTTCTTTTGGAAACAGTCGAATGAGTTGTGTTGCCACAAAAGTTTGCAAGGCCATGTTATTATCTCCATTTTATAGTTCAGCAACCTGAAGTTTATTTGCCCAGCGATGTACAGGAAGTGGTAGAGTCAGGATTCGAACCCAGGCATGGTTTGATTCCAGTCTCTGGTGATTTCCTTTTACTACGCAGATGGCGTGAGTGATTGATGACGGGCAGTAGTATAAGGCAGTGGGAAGAACATGAGCCTGGACAGCAGATGGATCTGGGTTTGAATTCTAATTTGCCATTTAACCAACTGTTGGCAAGTTTCACGATCTCAGAAATCTCCGTTTTCCGTTTTTAAAAATGTGGCTAATGACATTACCTACTTCAGGGGATTGCTGGGAGAATTAAATAAAATCCTGTAGGAAGAGGGTTTTGAATCAGATAGCACTATATATAGCTATAGGCAAAAGAAAGACCAACAAAGGTTCAAGCAAAGACCGATTTTAAACAGCTTTCCATAATAAGAAGTCTGGAGGTAGTCTTCAGTGTCTGAAGTTTCTTTTTCTCCTAGTCACAGGGCATCTGTGAAGTCTCCGGCATCATATCAAAAGGTGGAGAAAGCGAGGAGGCGTGGACTACAGTAATGCCTTAACTGTTCTCCTAGCCACAGTCCTGCCATTGCCCCAGCTAGGAGAGAGACCGATTTCTTTTTAATATTCATATTTTGAAGGTTCAGTTATTTTTCCATTAGAGCGTCACTCAGAGAGCTTAGAGATATATATGTAAGGAATAATGTCTGATTATTGCATGACTCGTATTGAGTTTCATGCTTTGGCTCAACTACGTTTTGCAAATTTATGTTAATGCCAGATTTTCTACAACTTAGATTCACTGAATGGTTTTTAGTTATTCAGAAGCCACTGATAATTTTGTAAAATAATAATAATCATAATGATGGTGATCAAGTTCAGCTTCCAAATATTGAGAGGCATATATGCTTTACTGTGACAACTTGTAGAAGCTGTTTTGAGGTAGATGAAGAAAAGGCAGAAGATATGTCGAGAAGCAGATGTTGTATGACTAAAGTACCCAGCTGCGTACTAACAAAATGTACCTCATGCCGATTAGTTAACAATCTTTGGCAGTCAGAGACATATGTAAAGCAGTAAGCACAGCATGGGGAAATAAAAAAAAAATTAAAAGCATTTTCTAAGCTTAAAACATTGGCAGTGTCTAGTCTACCATCTGTGTTACTGAAAAGTTGATTTTATTGTGGGTAAGTCATACCAAGGTCACTTCCAAAAAAAAAAAAAAAAATGGTTAACCCATAGAGTCTTCATTCTCAAATTAGCATCACATGTCTTGGCACTTTGAATTAGTGAAAAATGTTATATCAGTAAAGTAAATTTCACTTGAGTGCATATAAATCTAAATAATTTATATGGGCACTTCTGTATGTCTTATGAAACAGGTTTTTTTGTTTTGTTTTTATTCAGTTCTTGTTTGAGTTTTTTCAGGTCAAGTCTATCAGTTACTTTAAAATTTTCTGTCAAAAATGCTTCTGGGCCCAGTTTAGATGTATGAGCATTTAAATACAAAGGAAAGCACCACTGACCCTTCCTGTCATGGTCTTCTGGTAAGAGGGGCAGGGCTTTCTCATCCTAAAAGTCTTCCTCCTTTGATTGAATAGATAGTAGTCTGTAGGATGGCCTACTTAGGCGAAAAGTTCACTCTTTAGTACTTAAAATAATCTTGTTCCATTTTCCCTTACAGGACCAAAAATTGAAAATTTATACCCATAGATTATTTCTAAATACTACATCAGCTCTTTGTAATTAGTTTCTTTTGGCTCAGCAATTTTCTTCCTCACTAATTAGAGATGTTGCAAGCCACAACATGGGATTTTCTTAGAAGTAAAATGAAATATCTTAAAACTTTATAGAAATCAAGGCCGATATAATTTGTCTGAAGTGAAAACAAAAAGTATAATCAAACATTTATTAATGTGTGGGTGTGATAAAATTAGGCTGCACAAAATTAATAAGCTTTGGTATTCATATTCTTGTATTAATGGTGTACAATAACTTGAAAACATACCTTTGCTTTGATTCAAGATCTAAATGAAGATAGTTTTATAATACTATGGGTCCAGAAGGAAATCCTTTCATTAAAGTATTAAAGTTTCTTTATATATAACTTATTTTTTTTAATGATTTATTTATTTATTTTAGAGAGAGTGAGGGTGCACATGAGAAAGGGTGGGGGGAGTGGGAGGGGCAGAAGGAGAGAGAGTCTTAAGCAGACTTTGCACTGAGCGTGGAGCTCAACGCAGGGCTTGATCTCTTGACCCAGAGAGCCCAAACCAAGATTTGGATGTTTAACCAACTGAGCCACCCAGATGCCCAAATATATAACTTATTTTTAAACTAAAAGCTAGGATTCTGAGAGCCTTGGCATGCCACATAATTTATAATATTGTTCTGGTTATGGTATCTACAAAAACTTTTGCTCATTGGCTGGTCTTATTTTTGCCTATATAGCTTTGCTCTTGATTGGAGTTGAAATGTTTTATGCACAGAATGTAGTAATGTTTGCCTTGTTGAGTCGCGAGAGAGAAACTTCATTTTGATTAAATACTATTCTGGCAGTACTATATGAAGCTTAGATTGGAAGTGGACAGAGAGAAGGCTGTGTGTAGTCAAAGGAGAGAATTATAAAAAGAAAAAGGAAAGAGAGGGAAAGTAGTAGTCATTATTGGCCTTTAGAGATTTACTGCAGAGTCTTCTAGATACTCCATTAATTCATACAGTATCTTTGTGAACTGGGGTCTTACAGAGAAAGAAATAAAGCCTCTGGGTCTCCTGGGTGGAGTTTACCTTCAGCTCAGGTCGTGATCCCAGTGTCCTGGGATGGAGCCGCATGTCAGGCTCCCTGCTCAGTGGGGTGTCTGCTTCTCCCTGTGCCCCTCCTATTGCTCATGCTTACTCTGTCTCTCTCAATAAATAAAATCTTAAAAAATATATATATATGTATATATATAAAAAAAAGCTTCTTAGAATTCTTATTGTCTCTATATTTCTCAAAATGAAAACAAATGTTAATTAAATTTCAGTAATAAAATATTTTAGGAAATATATTTACTTGATTAAAAATAATTTAAAAATTACCATTAAAGACAAATTTTCATATTTAAAATTTGTCATGTCAATTGTACTCAAATTTTTTTTAATTTCAAAAAAGACAAAAATTTATATCATCAGGAAAATTGAGTTTTCCTAAAATTTTGTAGTTACTTATTTTCGAAAGAGTTTTATTTGTTAAAGATTTACTTATTTATTTGAGACAGAGAGAGAGAGAGTGTGAGTGCACAGGAATGGGAGAGGCAAAAGGAGAGGGAGAGATTATCTCAAGCAGACTCCCCACTGGGTGTGGAGCCTGACGTGGGGCTCCATCTCACAACCCTGAGATCATGACCTGACCTGAATCAAGAGTCAGACACTTAACTGACTGTTGCCACCCAGGTGCCCCTAAGGAAGAATTTTAATGATATTTGTTGAAAACCTGTGTTATAACCATCACTACTACATTGCATTAAATCCTTTTAATTTTTATCCCAGTAATTTCACGTTTTCCATATCATAAGGATAGGGATAGAAGGAAGTTTTATATAAGGACTTAGTTTTGTTAAGCAAATGAAGAGTATGAATAGCATTTATTTACTAATTTTTTTGCTGGGTACAGTATACTTTATTGATGGTACATGTCAAGGTGGGACTCCCCAAGCTCCTCCTCCTCTTCAGGGGTTCTGGGATAGAAACTGGAAACTGTGGAGGTCGGGGGATTCTCAGTTGGGGGGTGAGTTGGGGCAAGGACTCCCCAGCAGCTGAGGGCCTCTCTCTTCCTCTTGTTCTTGCTGAGACTGATGGTCCAGGGGGCTCTTACTCCTTGGAGGCCGTGTGGACCATAAGGTCCACCACCTGGTTGCTGTAGCCAAATTCATTGTCATACCAGGAAATGAGCTTGACAAAGTGGTCTTGGAGAGCAATGCCAACATCAAAGGTGGAAGAATGGGTGTCACTGTTAAAGTTCGAGGAGACAACCTGGTCCTCAGTGTAGTCCACAATGCCCTTCAGGGGGCCCTCCGATGCCCGCTTTACCACCTTCTTGATGTCATTGCATTTGGCAGCTTTCTCTAGGCAGCAGGTCAGATCCATGACTGACATGTTGAGGGTGGGGACACAGAAGGCCATGCCACTGAGCTTTCCGTTCAGCTCAGGGATGACCTTTCCTACAGCCTTGGTGGCACCAAGGATGATGTTCTGGGCAGCGCCTCAGCCGTCACGCCCAAAGAGGGGCCATCCACTATTTTCTGGGTGGCAGTAATGGCATGGAGTCATAAGTCCTGAGTCCCTCCATGATGCCAAAGTTGTCAGGGATGACCTTGGCCAAAGGGGTCAAGCAGTTGGTGGTGCAGGAGGCATTGCTGACAATCTTGAGGGGGTTGTCATACTTTTCATGGTTCACGCCCATCACAAACATGGAAGCATCAGCAGGAGGGGCAGAGATGATGACCTTCTTAGCCCCACCCTTCAAGTGAGCCCCAGCCTTTTCCATGGTATTGAAGACCCCAGTGGACTCCACACTCCATTTGATGGTGTCAGGATATCACTCCTGGAAGATGGAGATGGGTTTTCCATTGGAAAAAAACAAATTTCCCGTTCTCAGCCTTGACTGTGCTGTTGAATTTGCCAAGGGCAGAATCATCCTGGAACATGTAGACCATGTAGTTGAGGTCAATGGGGGGGTCATTGATGGTGACAGTACCCTCTTTTCCAGAGTTAAAAGCAGTCCTGGTGACCAGGTGCCAAAAATAGACAAATCCATTTACTCCAAACTCCACCATCGTGTCTTGGGGACTCGGCTGGCACTGCACCAGAAGATGTGGCTGTGTGTCGAATGGGGAGGGGTAGAGAGCCAGTATTTAATTTATTAACATGCTCATACTATGCATATCACTGACTGGTGTGACTTTGGGGATGTTTCTTCACTTTGTGGGCCTTTGTTTTCTCACCTGGAAAATAAATGACATCATATATTGTATAAACTCTAAACTTTGTATTTAGGAGACAGTAGATTTTTTATTCAGTCCAAATCCTATAGCAAGGTGTTCGAGGCCTTTCATAGCTAGACATCTTTAGCTGTATTTTAATTTAATTTACTTTCACGAATCCTGTTGTATTCACCATTGTCTAGACTTACAGATTTTGTCTGTGGGCCGCAAGCAGAAATGTAGTATACTTAGCTAATCTCCATGCTTATCCCCATTTATAGTTCTTCCTGTATTTCCTGTCCTGGTCAGTGGGATTACTGTTAACCTTGTCATCCTATGTAGTAGGCACAATGCTAAGTGCTTTACATGCATTCTTTTCTAATTCATCCTCGCAACAACCCTGCTATGTTGGCACTATTATTACCTTCATTTTACAGTGGAAATGGAAACCCATAGAGATGAAGTCATTGCCCAGTATATACAGCTGAAATGAGTCAGAGCCAAACCTCTCACCCAGGAGTGTTCTCAAAGCATTTGCAGGCCTTAACTTCTAGGTGATATTGCCTTCTCTCTGTGCAGCCTCCCAAGTCCTGTTGGTTCTACCTCGTAAATAAGACTTGAGAGCCTTTCCTCATCTGTCCTTCCCTTGCCATTACTTTAATTTAGATTCTTCATCCTCATCATCCAGACTATTGTGTGAGTCTCCTGTTCGGTCTTCCTGTAGCTCTTCTCTCCTTGTCTAACATAGGAGTAGACGGTTCAGATCATTTAATGCTTTCCTTACTCCCTATAGGTTAAACTGTAAGATTCTCAACATTTGTAGTCTGTCCCCAGTTTATATTACCTGCTCACCTTCATCTTGTATTATACTGTAGACTCCGTGAGTCTGGGGGCTAATATCTTTGTATTCCTTGCAAGATTGTGGACGTCGTAATTGCTTAGAGAACGGTTGTCGACTTAATGAGGTAGACCTAGGCAGGTTCTTGGCTTGGCAATTCAGAAAATACTTTGCTAGAATTAAAATGAATTATTCTGTGTAGTAGCTATAGTAAGGTTATTTTAGTATATTAATAATTCACACATTATTATTTTAATGTAGTAATAATTCATGTAGTCCTCCAGTAATATTAATTTGAATTAATAAGATTTTAAGTTATTATCTGTGGTTGTTCTGCGTTCCTGTAGAATTCTTTTTTTCCAGAAGGGAATTAATAGAATTGAGACATAGCAAAAGCTTACACATTAGGTTTTGGACATTTGTTATGGTACAGAATAGAAATGAACAGTCATTGACTTCTTGGTAGAAATTCGATTGAGTCAAAAATTTATATTTACTTTGTGTAAATAAGTCTGTAATCAGGATCTTTTAGAATGTTCAAAATGTACCTAGTGATTCATGAACCATCCTAAGGGATAATGTGGATAACTGGTATAATCCTATACTTGGTTTTGTTTTAATTTGCAACATGTCTTTTTAAGTCTTTTTTAATCTAAACTTTTGGTGGATACATTGGAACATGGTAAAAGTTATTGGCTGCCAGTTGTGACATTATTTTTTTATTTTTTTTGTGACATTATTTTTAATAGAAATGTTTACATCATGAAAAGTTTCTTAACGAATGTATAGGTGGATAAGTTTTCATGATAGATAAAATATTTAAAAATAGGCTTTATTTAATATCTCGATAAGTGTCAATAACTGTATTTTTTGTGTGTTTACTCATGACTTAAAAATTGAGATATAATTCACGTACAGTAAAATTTACCATTTGATAGTGTACAATTCAGTGGCTGTTAGGATATCCACAGAGCTGTTTAGCCATCACTGATCTATAATTCCAGGAGGTTATTTATTTATTTATTTTTTTAAATCACCCCACAAAGAAACCCATGCCCATTAGCAGGCACTTCCCTTTCATGTCTCTGGCCAGCCTCTGGCAGCAAGTGATCTACTCTCTGTCCCTATCGATTTGCCTGTTCTGGACATTTCATATGGATTTACACAGTATGTGGCCTTTTATGTCTGGGCTTCTCTCACTTAGCATGTTTCCAAGGTTTATCTATGTCATACCATGTATTACTTCTTCATTCCTTTTTCTAGTGGAATCCTGTTCCATTGTATGGCTTTACCACACTGTAGTCGTCTATTCATCGACCAGTTGATGGACATTGGAATTTCCACATTTTGACTATTATAAATAATGTCATTCTGAACATTTGTACACAAGTTTTTTTTTTATTTATTTTTATTTTTTAATTAAAGCATAATGTATTATTTGCCCCAGGGTACATGTCTGTGGATCCTCAGGTTTACACATTTCACAGCACTTACCATAGCACATACCCTCCTCAATGTCCATAACCTAACCACCCTATCCCTACCCGCCCCTAGCCCCCAGCCACCCTCGGTTTGTTTCATGAGTTTAGGAGTCTCTTATGGTTTGTCTCCTTCCTGATCCCCTCTTGTTTCATTTCCCTCTCTCACCCCCCACAACCCCCCACCCTGCCTCTCAAATTCTTCATATCAGAGAGATCATATGATAATTGTCTTTCTCTGATTGACTTACTTCGCTTAGCATAATACCCTCCAGTTCCATCCACGTC
>CM052900.1:80401446-80471603 GCA_028534135.1 Potos flavus | reverse complement strand
TTTTTACTTTCAATTTTATATTTTTATGTTATTTTATAGATAATGTACAGAGTTATATATACAGGAATAATGAAAACAGCTTTATTAGAAATGTTAATAAGAATTTAAACATAGCACATTCAACTTTAAAAAATACTTCTTTTTCCCAGCAGTTTTAGGTTCATAGTAAAACTGAGCAGAAGGTATAGAGCTAACCCATATGCCCCCTGCCCCCACTCATTATCATTATCAACATTCCCCACCAGATTGGTACATTTGTTACAATTGATGAGTGCACATTGATATATTATCACACGGAGTCCATAGTTCCCCTTAGGGTTCACTTTTGGTGTTGTATATACTATGGGCTTGGACAAATGTACAGTGACATGCATCCACCATTATAGTATCATACCGAGTATTTTCACTGCCCTAAAAATACTCAGTGCTGTGCCTGTTCATTCTTCCCTCCCCCATAACCCCTGGAAATCACTAATCTTTTTACCATCTCTATAGTTTTGTCTTTTCCAGAATGATGAGAAGACAAGGCACAAAGTAGGAGAAGTAATTTGCATCATAAAAGCCCATTAACCAGGATGTCCTGTAGTTGCAATCATACACTATATAGCCTTTTCAGATTAGCTTCTTTCACTTAGAAATACGCATTTGAGGTTCCTAGATACCTTTTTATGGCTTGAAAGCTCATTTATTCTTAGCGTTGAATAACAGTCCATTATCTGGATGTGCCACAGTTGATTGACTCATCTACCGAAGGACATCTTGGTGACTTCCAAGTTTGGGCAATTATGAATAAAGCAACTCTGAACACTTATATGGGTAACCTGCATGCTTAGACCAATTTGTGTGGGTGTAAGTTTTTAACTCCTTCAGGTAAATATCAAGGAGCAAGGTTGCTGGATCGTATGTTAAGAGTATGTTTTAATTTTGTTAGAAACCTCCAGACTCTCTTCCTAAGTCACTATGCCATGTTGCATTCCCACCATCAGTGAATAAGAATTCCTGTTGATCCACATCCTCACCAGCATTTTGTGGTGGCAGTGTTCTGGATTTCAGCCATTCTAATGGTGTGTAGTGGTTATCTCGTTGTTTTAATTTGTGTTTCTCTGGTGACATATGACATTGAGAATCTTTTCATATGCTTATTTGCCCATCTGTATATATCGTCCTTGGTGAGATACTAGTTAAGGTCTGTGGCTTATTTTGTAATGGAGTTGTTTTTTTGTTGTTGAGCTTTTACAGTTCTTTGTGTAGTTTGGGTTAACGGGCTTTTATCACATACGTCTTTTGTAAATATTTTCTCACAGTCTGTGGCTTGTCTTCTCATCATTTTGACAGTGTCTTTCACAGAACAGAAACTTTTAATTTTAATGAAGTCAGTTCTTCAGTTTAATCAGTCCTTTCATGGGTTGAGCTTTTGATGTCTTAGCTAAAAAGTCATCACCAAACCCAAGATCCATCTAAGTTTTTTTTTTCTATGTTATCTTCTGGAAGTTTTATAGTTTGGCACTTTTATTTAGGTCTGCAATTCATTTATTTTATTTTTTTTTTAAGATTTTGTTTATTTATTTGATACAGAGAGAGAGATCACAAGTAGGCAGAGAGGCAGGCAGAGAGAGGGGGAAGCAGGCTCTGAGATCAGGCCAGATCAGACCAGGACCCTGAGATCATGACCCGAGCCGAAAGCAGAGGCTTTAACCCACTGAGCCATCCAGGCGCCCCTGCAATTCATTTTTGTTAAGAGTCTAAGATCTGTGTATAGATTAATTTTTTTCATGTTGATGTCCATTTATTCCAGCACCGTTTGTTAAAGAAGACTATCTTTTCTTCATTGTGTTGACTTTGCCCTTTTGTCAGGGATCAGTTGATTATATTTATGTGGGTATATTTCCAGGCCCTCTATTCTGTTCCATTGATCTGTTTGTCTTTTTTTTTCACCAGTACCACATGGATTTAATTACTGTAGCTTTGAAAGTCTTGAAGTTGGTTAGTTTGTTCTTGTCTTTCAATATTATGTCAGCTATTCTGAATGTTTTGCCTCTTCATATAAACTTTATTTTTTTATTTATATAAACCAGAATGCTTATTGTGTGACCAATCACTGAAATCCTTAAAATGAACTGCCCGATGCAGTAGTTGCCTTCTTGGGTTGAGGTGTTTTTCCTTCATGGACTCTATGTCTGGATCTGTGCAATACAATTTTTAGGTGCCTCATCTGACAGGTTCCAGTGGAATTTTGTTTTTTAGCTTTGGCATTCCAGTTATATTTTCTCTTCCGCTTGGCAGGATAGCCACATTTGCCACAGCTTGACTTCCGAAGATGGTAGATCATAGAGCCACAGCGGCAGCACATGTGAATCATACTGTGATGCTTTCCAAATGATGACGACCCCTTCATCATCTTGTTTCCAATACCAAGACCAAAGAGTCCATATAGATCTTAGCATCAGTTTGCCGATAGCCACAAAATAGCTTGCTGGGAGTCAAACTCATTTATATTTTATTTCCTGGTTGTGAAGGCATGTAGATATTCAAAATGAGAAAAGTCCTTAAATATAATCAACTCATCAATTGCCATTGATAAACCTGGAACATATACATTGAATACATACTAATTTCAGATTTCAAATACATTTCTAATAGGCTTTGGCTTATCTTTACTTCTAGTTCTTGTATTTTCATTGTGAAAAGCAATACTTTGAAAAAATTTTGATGGCTGATGATTTTGTTTGGAAAAAAAAAAGATGACCATTATCAGTTGAAAAGCATTTTTGTTTTTTAAATTAATAAATTCCCAATTAGAATGATCTATTCAATGAGTTTTCTCATTTCTACGTCACCAGTTTCCTTCTTTTCTATACACCTTTGTATAAAATATCTGCCTGCAGCGTTTATATATCTATGAGCTTTATCAAGTAAATTTTGCTGTACAAACATTATACAAGATGAAAGAATACTGCCACATATCCTTTTAGGTAAATGAGATAGTCCAGATTCTTGTAACATAGTACATGATAAAGTCCTTATTGAATTGACCATGAATCCTATATTTTCTTTTTGTCCTTAAAAATATATTGTAAACTCACTGCTTCTTAGATTTGAGAAGATTGATCTAGGATTATTGCCAATTACAGATTCATTATCTGAAATTTTACTATGACCTCTCTGTTCACACTCAGCATCTAATAATTGTGAAACATTTTTCTCCATTGATCTCTTTGCCATATGGGTGGATAATGAAATATTCTGAATTCTCAGCTATGTCCACTGAAGCCCAAAATGAATACAAGGATGGTTTGTCCAGACTTCATTTTGAAAGACGAAGCAATACTTTTTGGGTAACACAATAAGAAAGCTGAAGGATGGTACAGTAGTGCATCCTCCCCCTAGGCAATTACATCATTCTTCCATTATCTTAATTTTTTAAGTATAGTTGGAAATAACTGATGAGTAATGATGAAATAATTGCCAGGATGATGAACTAGAAAAGGTTTCAAGATTATAGGAAAAACACTGAGGTCCCATAATATATCTTGGATTTATAAAAGGGTCCAATGTAGCTATATGGTAATTGCAAGAAAAAAATGACTTTGTTATTTTTTAAAATAAATTTTCTCTTTGTTCTTTGGAAGACCTCTAGGAAAAAACGAAGTCATGAGATATCAATCCTTACAAATAGAACTGCTCGAAAAAGAAATTAAGAAACAGAACTTGGATCCAGTAGAGCCTGATGGTATTACCAGGGGTTAAGTGTGAAATACGTATTAGACGTCCTGGTGGTGACATGGAGTAGTGGTTGTCTCTGTGAGGCTGGAGCTCTAGGGAGATCCAGGCTAGAGATTTCATCTGACAGTCATCAACACGTTTTTGGTATTTAAAGCCTTGAGTCTAGATGGGGTCATCTGGGAAGGGAGTATAAATTGAAAAGAGGAAAGAGCCAGGAATAGACCCATGGCATACTAGGCTTTTAGAAGTTTAGTGAAGGACAAGAAGCTTCTGAGAAGGTGTGATCAGTGAGGTAGGACCCTGTGATATTTAGAGAAGAGTGTTTTAAGGAGGAAGTAATCGTTTGGGTCAAAGGATGCTGAGAGATAATTAAAAAAAGTGAGGTCAGAGAAGTTTAACCATTGACTTAAAAAAAAAAAAAAGTGTCATTGATGACCTGGAGAAGAGCTGTTTCATTGAAATTGTGGGGCCAAAAGCACATTTGTAGCGGATCGAAGCGAGGAAGTAGAGACAAAAAGTAGAGGCAACTCTGTCAGTAGATTTTGCTGTGAAAAGAAAACAGAAATGGTAGGTAGTTGGTGGAGGTTTCTTTTAATCCCAGTTAGGGGATTGAGAGGAGTGGGTAGAGTACCTAGAATTGGGGGTGTGAGCCTGGGAGATGTTGGTACCTTATCATATTATAAGGTTCTATATTAATATTCTCTAGGAAGGAACAGAATAGGTTTTTACTTGCTTTTTTGTGTGTTAAGAGACAAAACACTGAGCACCCGCTTGCCTTGTCTGATTTTCTGATGCAAATCAATAGGGGAAAAAAATGAAATCTTAAGCAAATCCCAGTTTTCTGGGATATACTTAATACTTTAAGTGAAATGTACTGGTAGCAAGATTTTCTTATCATTTGGGGCTTGTATGAACTAAATAATTACTGTCTAAATGATAAGATGAACTGAAATAGCATTTAATTTAGACTAGTCTAAAATTTGAATTTAGCTATTGTTTTCTTCTATGAATGTTGCTTAGGATTATGAAGAACAAAGGTTCTGAAATGTATTTTATGTTTTGAGTTACAAATAATTAAAATTGAGGAAAAGTCTTGAAAACCTTTACTGTAGAAGCTAGTTTACTAAATAGCTATTGAATGGGCCGGTTTGAAGCAGTCAGAACTTAAAATACTATTTTGGATACTGTTTTGTTTCTTTAAAAAATAATATTTCTCCAGAGTGTGTAAGGGTTATATCCAGTGAAGTTGGCTCTGATCATGTCCCAGGTTTTCTTATCTGCCTTACTTAGATTTGGCATTTGATTTTTAGAAAATGTTCAGTTGTGATATGTAGTTTTGCCAACTTCATTATTTTATGATTTATAGGAATCAAAACATCTTCTTTACAACTTTTCATCTTTATTCTTTATTTTACTTATTTTGTGTTAAAAATTTTTATTTTTAAAGATGTTATTTATTTATTTGACCGAGAGAGAGATCACAAGCAGGTAGAGAGGCAGGCAGAGAGAGAGAAGGCAGGCTCCCCGCCCAGCAGAGAGCCCGACACGGGGCTCGATCGCAGGACCCTGAGATCATGACCTGAGCCAAAGGCAGAGGCCTCAACCCACTGAGACACCCAGGCACCCCTTATTTTGTGTTAAAATCTTAATCCTTTGTGTTAGATGGGATAGCTCAATATTGTAAGCCTACTTAGACAATTAAGACTTTCTGGAACAATTCTGAGTGATATTCCGGGAACTTAGTGGCAGTTAAATAATACAGATGTCTTGGCTTTTTAAATTTTCATGGTTGACTTTCACTAAATGAGATTGTTGGATCTAGAAATTATTTAGCATCATTCTCAAAAGTCCCTTCGGACTAATTTCCAAACCTAGTTTCTAAAACTCTCCAAAGAAGCAAGATCTCAAAATTTTGTAAAATTGTAAAATTATTTAAAAAATTCTTTGGTGTTAATGATAAGATGGTTAGTTAAGCTTATTTGCAGTGTAATGTTTGCCAAAGTACTATTTTACATGTTTATGCTCATAAATTTTGTATTTTAACATTTATTTAGCTTCTTTGATTCTCTCCCTTTTCCTCTCATTTCAACACACAGTTCTTTCTTTAATTTCACCACAAATTTAGAAAGAAAAGACTTCCTCCAACGAATTTTCAGTATCTTGCAGCATTTTATCATGGGCTGTAAAACACTTTAGGTTTGGTCCCTGCCCAAGACCTGGCCAGTTGCATTTCTTAGTAATCTTGATGTATTTGAAGTTTTGCTAATAAACCCTTTGCAGCTTGTGGGCCTTTTCTCATTTTTTGTACCTTTTACCTGTAGTATTGTCTCCTAACTTGCCTCTAAAGCAAGTTCCTGCTTACTCCTTATATTTCTGCTGACAGTTCACCTCTCTCAATGTGTTTCTTTTGGTGGTGCTACTTAAATATTCCTGCTATACTTTGCAGATACTTTTGCTGTAGAAATTATTTAAATAAAGTTGCAGATTTGTCTTCTCCCTAGACCTGCAGTGTCCACTAGAGTAGTTCCTAGCCATAAGTGGCTAGTGAGCACTAAACTGGGGCTACTGCAACTGAAGAAGTGAATTTTTTGACTTTACTTACTAAAAATTAAATGTGAATAGCCACCTGAGGCTAGTAGCTACTTGGTTAGACAGCATAGTTCATAGCCTTCGTAGTGTGCTAATAGGATGAATATGGAAAGATGAGGGTAAAGATCAGTATTTCTATAAAAGTTCATCATCTGAATTGACATGATTTCTTAAGTGTAAAATATGCTCTGAATTTTGAAGACAGCACCAAAAAAAGGAATGCCATTAATAATTTTAAATATAATCTATTGCAGTGATACAATTTTAATATATTGAATTAAACAAAATACATTATTTAAAATAATTTCACTTGTTTCAATTTACTTTTTCTTAAAATAGCCACCAGAAAATTTAGAATTCTACATTTGATGCACACTTGGAGCTCATATATTCCTCTTGGACAGTAGTGCTCTGACAGTGGTCTCCTTTGTAGGCAAGGACCTTATCTTTTCATTTTATCACAACTATTACGGCACTTGCCATAGTAGGTGCCCAATAACCAGCTGTTGAATGAATGAAATAAGTTGTCTCTAGAAATTGTAACCAGAAGCCTTTTGAAGAATTAAAACTTTAGATTAAAGAAAGTGACTTTGCCAGTCTTTAGGTGTGTCTATTTCATAGTATATTTTGATACATGATACATAAATAAACACACACACCTGCACATAGAAGGAAGAAGTGAGATCTAGAAAGACAATAGTCTTAGCACTTTTCCAGAGCACTTTCTATAATGATTTCATTACAATCATTGAAATAGCATCTGTGGCTCATCAGGGAGGCAGGTTTTATTAATAATTGCTAATGACAGCACTCTTTCCAGTTGCTTGAGTCAAAAATTTAAATAAATTTTTAATTTATTAAAAATTAATAAATTGAGGCAGATAAATTAAATAACTTGCCCTAAAACACAAAAATATTAACTGGCCGACCCATGACTTGAATTCGGGCAGTCTGGCTTCATAGTTTGTACTTTTAACCGGTATGCTAAGGATGTATAAAGTAGATAAATTTGGTCACCCATGATTATTTAATAACTTTAAGGTATGAAAGGATTTGTTTGAGTGAATCTTGGAAACATTTAGACTTGGAGGACCTTTGGTGTTTAGATTCCTTTGCTTTCCTGGAATGAAAGAAATTTGCTTAGAACTTGCAATCTGCTTTTAATTATTTTAAGATTTATTAAAGTTCAGCAATTAAAGTCTGTTTCGGTCTATTCAGTGAGCTCTTATATTTGTTTTTAGTGACTTTTTTTGGCTCATAGAAAAGTATAAAGAAAGTGTTGTCACTTTCTTTGTAGGGTATAAGTGAAAATTGCCATTTGGCTTCTGGGAAAACAGGAATATGAAATGGTTGCTTATATACTGGTCCCAGGAATCAACTTCCTTCTTGTATGAATAAGGAAAATTTCTTCTCAGTGACAAGACCTGTAATACTTTGGGGGGGAAGTGAAAAGGCAAGGATGTAAGTTTATTTCTCCTCAGCTTTCTTTTTTTTTTTTTTTTTTCCTCCTCAGCTTTCTATTAACATTTCCCACTGAAAGTTTTATTTCATATCTAATTGGCAATCCAGTATGCTGTTATACCGAATAAATCTTATCAAATGAATAGTCATGAAGCAGCAGGGTATAATATTCAAGGGAAAAGATACATTCCTTTTCATTTTTAACGTGCTGCCACAAATTCCCATATATGCTGTTTTTTCCCCCCTGTTCACATTATTCTTTTCAGTAGTGACATACCTTTTGAGGATTCATACATTTGTAAGGGTATTCTGGAAAATTTAGCTTGAAAAATATGTCGAAGGAGTCAGATGGATTCTAGGTAGTGAAAATGAATTTACTTGTAGGCGTCATCATTTTGCAGGCAGAAAATTGGTTTTTTTCGCTCGTATGTGTCTCTGTTGGTGGGCACTTGGGTTGGCAGTTCTGCTCCACGCTGCCACCGAGGGACCTAGAATCTTTTATCTTGTCCCATTGTCCTCTAAGCAAGGTGTTGCTCTTGCCAGCCGAGATGAATCTGGATCACCACCACTACAGTCACATTCTAGTCTGCCTGACGAGGGCAAAAACAGGTAGACAGCAAGCAGCTTTTTAAAAATAGATGACCTGGAAGTTACATACAACATTTCATCCTCCTTTCCCATTGGCTAGAACGTAGTCACATGGACACATCTAGCTGCTCCTGAGGCCCGGAAATGTACGGTTTTTTGGTTTTTGTTTTTGTTTTTAATTTTGTTTATTTCTTTGAGAGAGGGAGAGGGAGTGGCAGAAGGAGAGCGGGGAGGTCTTACCTGATGTGAGGCTCAGTCCCAGGACCCTGGGATCATGACCTGAGCTGCCCAGGTGCCCCAGGTGTTACATTTAAAGAGAAAAATGAGCATTGGGAGATTATCAGTCTCTGCCCCGTGAATAATTCTCATTTATTCAGCATCCATTGTATGTTAGACATTATGCCTAATGTTTTATCTGTTTTCTCATTGGGTCCTCGTGGCTGGGATGCAGAGAGTTTTAATGGCTCAGGTTAGGTCATCCGGAAGTAGAAGAGCTGGAATTTGAACTCAAGGTCTGTTGGACTCCCAAAGATTGTGGTGTTCCCACCACACATGCCTGAGAGTTTAATTAATGTAGAAGAAGGGGTCAAGATTTTTGACTCAAGCAACTGGAAAGAGTGCTGTCATTAGCAAAGACAAAAAAGTTGGATAGTGTTGAGTGAGATGATGAGGGATTTGCCTCAAGGTATTTTAAATTTAAGATACTTGGTTAATCCAAGTGAAAATGAGGAGTAGGCAGTTGTATATGCAAACTTTGAGTTCAGGATAAGTGGTTTGGCTAAAGACATTAATTTGGTAGCTTCTAGTTTGTGAATCATGTTTGAAATAAGAGAATAAGTGTAGATAAAGAGAATGGGTCAAAGACTGGAGTATTCCATCCTTAAAAGATCTGGGAGATGAAAAGGAATTGGAAAAGACTGCTTTCATGGGTGAGCTTTTATTCCTTTCCTCAATTTTCTCAGTGTGTTTCTGTCTCTCACACACAGAAGCAGAATGTCCCACTCTCTACTGCTTTTGAATCCACGTAGCAAACCTTTTATCATCCTAAGAATCATAGAGGGTGTCTTTGAAGTGGGAGGTATAGCCAGAAGTACCTGAGCCAAGGAAGCCAGGAACAAGAGACTCGATTCCCAATATGCTACTTTTTAATAAAATGGGAATCTGAAAGCAAACTCTTAATCTGCTGATACCTGGTTTGGTGTTATCACTACCCCCATATTACTTAAGTAATACTGCACATCTCTTTATTTTCCTTTTCTGGCAAGTAGTCTTTCTAATTCCTTGCTTGTTTTTGTTTTGTTTTTAATTTTCCAAGTTTCCCGAAGCAATTTTCTCGTTAGTAATGAGTATTACTTTCTAGAATGTGCATCTCAGCAAAGAATACACAGGAATTTAGAGATGCTTTTTGGAAGATCTCTACTTACTTTATCCCCCAAAGCTTATAAGCCTTGTTAGGTCTGCTTCATAGTTCACCATCTGAATCTGTTCCCATATATCCGAATTGTTCGGGTAGGGGTATTTTTCTAGAATAATGAACACCACACATTGAAAGAAACGAATGGATGAGTTTCATAACAGTTAAGTTCAATTATGCTGGCGATTAAAATCAATTAAAATCATTTTATAAAACTTGCAGCTTTGATCTAATGAAGACTATATTTTTTAGCTTTCGATTTTTGAAAAGGAGAAGTAAGCTTCTATCTTGAGCTTTAATTCTTTAACTTCAGGCAGCTGGAGCTGGTAGCATGCATTTTGTTACTGTGATTGGCAAATTCCTCAATCTTAAATATAACCCAGATCTTTCATTCCTGTTTTCTTTCCCAGATCAAGTCTGGCATTTTCCTTAGAATCCCATCAATCGCCTGTACAATAAACTTAATTATTTATTTATATTTAGTTTTGAGCTGTTCCTATAGCAAATCGCCACAAATTTAGTGGCTTAAACTACAAACATTTATTACCTTTCAGTTCAGAAGTCCACAGGTCTCACTAGACCAAAATCAAGGTGTCGCATGGCTGCCTTCCCTTCTGGAGACTCTAGCAGGAAACCTACTTCCTTGCTTACTCAGGTGTTGGCAGAATTCAGTTGCTTGTGGGACTGAGACCCCATTTTCTGGGTGGTGTCAACTGAGAACTATTCTCAGCTTCTAGAGGCCGCCCCACCCCGCGTCTCTTGGCTTGTGGCCCCTTCTTTCATTTTCAAAGGCAGGGACAGCAGGTTGAGTCCTCCTCAGGCTCTGAAATTCTCCTCCTCCTTCAGTCTCATTTCTCTCAGACTAGCAAGTTAAATTCCTTTTACAGACTGGTGATTAGTATGGGCCCATGGGGATTTTCAAGGGCAATCTCAACATCTCAAGGTTCATACTCTTAATCACATTTGCAAAAATCCCTTTTGTCATGTGTAAAGTAGCATATTCCCAGGTTGATGGAGGAGGACAGTCTAGGGCGGGGACATCTTTGGGAGTGCATTCTGCCTCTTACAGCATTTCTCATGTTTATATATTTCTAAGTAGAGTATAAAGTATATAAAAATTATATATTCTATAAATAGAATATAATGTATATAAAGTATAACCAGTATATAAAGGGAATCTCAAGCAGATTGCCATGTTTGCCTTTAGCAATAAAAAATAATTTAGGCAAACTCTCATTCCTTTTTTCTCCCCTCATCCCTTTTAATATGATTGCAATCCCAGGGAATTTAGTTTAGAATTTGAGAAGAGATAAAATTAATCTCTGTGACTAAAACTTCAGTATAACTAATTTTATTTAAGTCACAATATTCCAACTCTCTATTTAATTGTGATGCTCAGGAGACAGGAGAGAAAGGCTTTAATATTGACGGTGACAGTGATGGTGATTACAATTACTATGTTGAACCTTTGAGGGGTTCGGTTTCCTTTTCATACACATGAAAGCTCTCTTGTCTTTTGAAAATTATCTTCTAATTGTTGAGATGTCTGAGAGTTTCGTGTTCAGATTGTTCAATCCATTTTTTAACTGTATCTGGGGATCTTACTCTGACTCGAATCTTGTAATTTATATGGAAAAGGAAATGTATTTGTGAACTGACAGCACGGTTATAAACATGAAGGCTTTTTTCAATTGCTTTGTCAATATCAGAAGTAAGAATGTCTAGTATACTTTTCTTATACTTTCCCTGCCTTTTAAAAGATTATTGGAAAATTTAAATGTGCCTCATATAAAGCAAGCAGGTACTGATATTTACATATGAGATCTATCCTTAGGTAACTGACTTTTGATGCTATTTCTTCTTAGCGATGTTTAGGTAAATTCAGTTCTGCTACTAAATAAAAGTGCCGGTGCCTCAAAGCTTTGTTATTTGAAGGATGTCTAAGCTGTCTAAAGGCCTAGAATGAATACTGTTGGGGGTGGGGTGGGACTTGAACATATATATTTTTCTCCACCTTTTTATTTTGAAAAATATCAAGCCTCAGCGTAGTTGCGAAAAGAGTACAACAAACACTGTTGTATCTCTTCACCCATATTCACTGATAGTGTGCACATAAATGTAGCAAAATATTAACTAACATATGTAAATGTGTGTATATTGTGTGTATCCGTATAGGTATAAGTACAGATTTTTTTCTCCCTGCATCATTTGACAGTTGGTTGCAGACATTTCACTTACAAATACTTTAGCAAGTATCCCACTCAGGAAATTTAACAATGATACAATACTATTATGTATTATGTAGTTCATATTCAGATTTCTCCACTTTTCAGATTCTGAAATAGCAAATGATTTTGAAAGGGCATTTATTACTTTGAAAATAGGAAAATCACTTTGAAAAGAATTTTAAATATTTATCATGTGAAAACCATGGCAAATTCTAAATGAATGCCCTGGAGTACAGTTCAAAGCCAGAGAGAATTCAAGCTGTGGATTTTCAATGTAGTTTTAGGCATCAAAACTATCAGCAAATGATATGAAGTCCTAAGGTCTGTGTACTGTTTATGTTTTTTTATAGTTTATATACTTTTTTGTGAAGATAAGAACATTGAGACTCCAAAGTCTTGAGATGGGAATGGAGTAGAAGGTTTCTTGTTAAGTTCTCTTTGAACTCTAAAATTCTATGGTTTCAATAATTTAACAGATATTAACTATCTATTAAATATGTAACATTGTGCTGGGTGCTATAGGAAATATGGAGATAATCTTTGATCTCTAAGAATTCAAAGGGAGAAAGAAGTTGTAATGAAGCAATGAATGAAATAAAGTCTATATGAAGAATAATAATATATATATATAAACAATACAATGAAAATTCAGAAATAGAAGAAAGTGGGCTGGGTGAGAGAGAATAGATAGGCTTTACTGGGTTATAAATATTTGTTAACAGAAATCCAGGGTTTCTATTTTAGTTTTCCTGTTTATGTAAAAATTTTAACTGGAATTAACTGCATCAATAAGCACAAGGCATGTGTAACTCAGTTAGGTTAACTGAACAAAAATAGAAGCTCCTCAGTGCAAATATGAATAAGCATTACAATTTTTAATGAAAAGAATATATTAAGCTAAATTTAAGTGTAGAAAAGTAGAAATTAAAAATAAAAATATCTATAGCCATCCCATTGAAATCTAATACCTGCTGATATTTCACTCGATTTTCTTTCCATTATCTCTTCTGTCTTGTCCGTATATTTACACTGGATCTTGCCAAATGTAAATTATGATGTTTTAAATTATAAAATGTTTTCTTTTTATTTATTTTTTTTAAAGATTTATTTATATGAGAGCAAGAGTGAGGGAGATGAGGGGCAGAGGGAAAGAATCTCAAGCAGATTCCCTGCTGAACATGGACTTAGGGCTTGATTCCAGGACCCTGGGGTCATGACCTGAGCTGAAATCAAGAGTCAGACTCTTAACCAATTGAGCGACCGAGGCGCCCTAGTGTTTTTCATTTTAGTAACACATTTTGGTAAACAGCTTTTTAAAAAGGAATATAACATTGAGTGCTTCTGGCCTGATTTTTTAAAACCATCCCCTATTGTCAAACAAAAGAATTCAGTCTTTGTAAAGAGGAAACAGTTGCAGAAATGCTAAATTGCTGATGAGAGAACAGACTCGTCTCCTTGAAAGGATCTACCTTCATTTTTTACCCTGACAATTGACCACACCAAATGTTTTATTGCCATTTCTCTTGCTAATTTGTGGCTAACATTTTAACGACCATTACTAAATTATTTAAACCTTCCATTGCATTGAGTCTAGAAAACTCAGTGGTTTGTTGACTATTGGGAAGGAGTATTCTGTACAGAGTTTTGCTTTTATAAAATACCTTATTAAAAAGGAGAAAGGCATAAGAAGCAAGCGAAAAAGAAATGTGGTTGGCAGAATGGGAAAATTAAAAGAATTTTATTACAACTAGTAAAAATCTAGACAAATTAAATTTTGTGTAGTATTTAACTGGTAATTAAGACATATACTACTGAACAGAAAAAGGTCTTTCTCTTGTACCCCATCATTCTCCCAGTTCTCCTTCCAGGGGGCAGTTACTGTTCTTCTGTTCTAGTGTTTCTTTACAGGATATTTGGTGCATATATAAGCACATGTTCATGCACATTCACATATGAACATATTATTCAACTTAATACAGTAGCCACCTTGCATCCATATGGATGACTACTATTAAAACAAAAAAAAGAAAGAAAGAAAAAAGAACCAGTGTTGGTGAGGATGGGGAGAAACTGGAACCTTCGTGCACTGTTCGTGGAAATGTAAGATGGTGCAACAGCTATTGATATCAGTGATGGCAGGTAGTTCCTTAAAAAATTAAACATAGAAATACAATACCCAGGGGCACCTGGGTGGCTCACTCGGTTAAGCGTCTGATTCTTGGTTTCTGCTCTGTTCATGATCTCAGGGTTGTGAGATCCGAGCCCTGAGTCTGGCTCTGTGTTGGGAGTCTGTCTGGGATTCTGCGTGGGATTCTTACCCTCTTCCTCTCCCTCTGCCCCTCCCCCTGCACATGCCCCTCTCCCTCTCTCTCTCAAACAAAATCTTAAAAAAAAAAAAAGATGTAAAAAATTTACCCTTGGAGCTCCTTCCATGATTCTCAAATATCTGTCTCCAGGTTCAACTTTCTTGAACCCCCTGCTTGCCATCTCTTCCTGGTTGTTTCATAGGCATCTCACCGTCGCATGTCTAAAACGGGACTCGTGGTTATCATCTTTCTACCGACATGTTCCTTGCTACGTGTTTCCCTCTACTGTAAATGGCAGCTCCATTTGTTGAGTTATTCAGGCCCAAACTCTTGGAGTTGTCTTCAACTTCTGTCTTTTTTGCACATTCCATAACTAATACCAGCAACTTCTGCAGGTTCTAACTTCAGATTATCTCTCATATGACAGCTTTTCACCACCTCCACCTACCCTAGTCGAACTGACTTACCTTTCCGCTAGAGTTGTACTTCTGCTGGCCTCCTGATGATTCTGTGTCCACTCTTGCCTCTTTAAAGGCCCTTCCCACAGAGATTTTAAAACTCTTTCTTTTAAATACATGAACCAATTGTCGCACTTATCTATTCAGAATTCTTCGATGACCACTCACAGCACTTTGGCTAAAGTGACACAGTTCCTACCATGGCTTACAAATCCCTACATGCTCTGGCCTGGCTACCTTGCTGACCATGGCCTCTACCACTGTGTTCCCTGTTTTCTGAGTTCCAGCATTAGTTTCCATGAATATTACCAAGAATATTCCATGAATATTTCCAAGAATATTCCATGAATATTACCAAGAATATTATTACCTAGATATCCACACAACCATCCACTAAATGCTTCCCTCAGTTCATCCAGATACCAACTCGAATGTCATCTCTTCAAATCTTACTTGGCTACCTTATCTACCCAGTTACCCCATCCTGTCCCATCATGCGTATTTCCTTAACTTGCTCTGTTTTAATTCATAGCACTTATCTCCCTGACATCATGATTTACATTAATTTATTTTAGTCTGTTACCTCCAGGTAACAGACTTTGTGTCTGTTCACTACCTGGAACAGTGTGTGGCTAGTGAACAGTAGAGTCTAATATTAACAACAACAACAACAAACCCCAGGTCTGGTAGATTGCTTGGGTTCAAATGCCATTTCCACTACTGTGATCTTGAGCAGGTTGCTGAACTTTTGTGTGCCTCAGTGTTCTCGTCTGTGAGCGGATGATGACAGCCTCTGCCTCTGTGGGCTGTTCTACATAAAATGAGTTAATCAAAGTTGAAGTGCTAGTTCCTGTCACATAGTAAATGTATAAGTTATCTGGTGCAGCATAATCTGTTACCCCAAAATGAAGTGGCTTAAGACAATAATAAATGTGTTTATCTCATAATGTTTCTGTAGGTGAAGAATTCAGGAGTGGCATGAAGTGACACTCAAGACGGAGGCCAGGGCTGCAGTCATCTGAAGGCTTTCTTGGGGTTGGGGTTATGCATTCACGATGGCTCACTTACTCTCGTGGCCAGCAAACTGATGCCAGCTATTGTTCTTCACCACGTGGTTCTCTTCATAGGGCTGTTGAATATTCCTCTGGCTTTCCCCAGAGCAAGTGATGCCAGAGAGAGCAAGGTAGAAGCCTCAATGTCTGTTGTGATTTAGCTTTAGAAATCACACACCGTCACTGGTAAAATATTCTAGTGGTCACACAGGCCAGCCCAACTCAATGTAGGATTGGGGCACACTTCACAAGGTGAATACGAGGAGGCAGGAGCCATTGGAGGCCATTTTGGAATGTGATGACCTTAATAGGTGATATATAAGTTTTACTATTATTATAGTAGATAAAATATTTTATCAAGTGCACAGAAGCATCATTCATTTTGATGATGATGTTGTGTGGTATGTTTTTCATCTTGTAGTTCTCAGCTTCTCTGCATCCTTATTTTTAAGGTGCTCTTTTGTTAGTAGCATATACTTTTGGTTTTGATCCAGTAAAATAATCTTTCTTTTAATTGAATATTTAGTCCATTTGCATTTACTATAATAACATTTTGGTTTGAATCTTTCTGTTATTTTTCATTTGTTCCACCTGGTCTACACCATTTGGTCTCCTTTCTTGCCTTTTGAATTGTTTTTTATCATTTCATTTTATCCTATTAACTTGTATTTTTTTTTTTTTTTTTTTTTTACTGTTCTTTTAGTGATTTCCTAGAGGTTAAAACTTGCTTTTTATTTATTTATTTATTTTTAAACTTTTATTTAACTTGGTCTGATCATCACTTCCTGACAAGGTGAGGACTTTGGAACACTTCAACTCCGTTTATTACCCTTTTGCCTTTGGGCTGCTCTTTTTTTTTTTTTTTTTTCTTTGGGCTGCTATTATAGTGAATTTAGATTCTCGGTATATTTTAAACTCAGGGCATGATTTTTGTTGTTTTACATAGTCATTGAGATTTACCAACATTTTCACCCCTTCCAGTGATACGCACTGTTACCGTGTGTCATTGCTTCTCTCTGGGATTATTCTTTGTTTGCTGGAAGAACTCCTTTCATTGTTATTCCCTTTAGTGCAATTCTGCTGATGGTAAATTCTCTCCTTGATTTGTATTTGTTCAGGAATGTCTTTATTCTACCTCCATTTTTGAAGAGTATTTTTACTAGGTATAGAATTTAGGTAGGGCCTTATTTTTTCCCAGCTCTTAAAATATTTTATTCAATTTTCTTCTGGCTTGTATTTTCCACTGAGAAGTGGGAGTTGCTCTTTTGAAGGTACCACTCTGCTGCGTTTCAGAGTTTCTCTTCGTTTTAGCAGTTTGCACTCTGATGTGCTAAGTATGGTTTCTGTTCTGTTGATTATCCTTTTAAGTGTCCATGTTGCTTCTTGAATCCATGGTTTGGTGTGTACAGTCAATTTGGGGAAATTCTTGGCTGCTGTATCTTCATATATTGCTTCTGCTATAGCCTCTTTCTCCTCTTCTCTGGGACTACAGTTATATCTATGAGACCTTTCACCATGTCTCATGCTCATACACTCATTGCCGTATTTTCTTACCTTTTTTCTGTATTTTAGTCTGGATGATTTTTGCTGACTTATCCTGCAGTTCACTAATTTGTTCCCGTGTTCTGTCAAACGTGCTCATGAACCCCATCTATGAAGTTCTTATTTCAGTTATTGTCTTTTTCAGTTCTAGAATTTTCATTTGATTATTGTCCCTTTTCTGTTGTGAAAAGTTTTCACAATTTGAAAATTTCAAATTTAAAGAAGAGATCAATACTCATACACTCTATTTGAATTTATCAGTTGAGTACATTTTGCTACATTTGCTTTATCTCTGTATATAAATCCTTTTGCCTCCACACCAACCATTTGAGAACAGATTCAGACATCATGACTCTTCTTCCCTAAATATTTCATTATGTTTCCCCCCAAATACTTTGACATTTATTTCCCAAGAACAAGGACTTCCACTATATAAATATAATTATCACACTAGATAATTTAATATGTGCAAATATATGTAATGTAGAGTCTATACTTAACTTTTCCCTAATGTCCAGTAAAATCCTTTATAGCTGACCCACCCCCTGATCGAGGGTCACATATGGCATTTAGTTGTCCTATTTGGTCTCCTTTAAATTAGAATCATTTCCCAGCCTCTTCTGGGTCTTCCTTGGCATCCACATCTGTAGGTTCTAGGCTTGTTTTGCAGACGTTCTCCAATTTGGATTCATCTAATTGTTTCTTCGTGATTAGTCTTGGATTAAACATTTTTGGAAAAAAATACATCAGAAAATCATGGTCAGTTTGTCTCATTATTGGTGTTGTTAAGTTTGATCATTTATGACTAAGGTGAAAATGCTTATAAAAAAATCAGTCTCTAAATTAGTAATGGTTCGTACATGTTAAGTGATGTATCAAAGTATCTCTTTCCCTAGAGTAGGAAACTTGGCAGAAACTTAGAACATTTCCAGTACTAGAGTATTTCAAGTGGAAGGAGTCATGAGTACTGTTCACATTTTATGCCTGACTCACTGACAACTCAGTTAACATGTCCACAGAACTCTGTTTAGTTAGGGGTCTTTTCCCTTTTGAATTTTGATTATGCACTGAAAGCTCTTTAGTGAGAGCTGATATGAGTACTTTTATATGCTTAATACAAATTAATGAGTTTTGTTAACAATGGTTTAAATGAGCTAGGTTGTGTTTACTTGTTTTGTGATTTGTAAGAAATCCTGATTCCAGATCTACTATGCTAGCTTAAACAGATCCTCAAAATAAGATCATACGTTAAAACAAAAACAAATAAAAAATCCCATGTATGTTAGACTCTTTATAGTCTTTTGTTGTACTTGATTTTTTTCTAGGTTTTCAAAGAAATTAATTTTTATGAAATGCTTCTTAGACTATATTGTTTGCAGGCAGATGCTCCATTTACTTCAAGAGATGCAAAAACAGTTGGAACCAGTGTAACTGTTAATTGATTAGAAACAATACTAAATAGATGGACTTAAGAAAATCAGAGAGTAGCTAAAGATTTTTAAAACCCATTTGCCAAGCTCTCCTATAGATGTAACACTTGATAGAGAAAGCGCCACTTGCTTTTTTAGAATTCAAGAAGATACTTAGCTTGTAGATTTCCAAAGAATGTGACCTTGTGCTTTGGTTTAGTTTTTGAGGATACTGTACCTTTCTTTTCATGCTGGCTTATAATGCATATTTGAACTTGTAACTTTATAATTCTGTGAAGGTAAGATAAACATAGTAGGAACTAAACTGATTAAGATCCTATTTATGCAATATCATTAATACAACAAACTGAATTATCATTTAGGACTGAAGTTTGTGTTTGTTATTAGCGATATAAAGTCTTATCCCTAGGAGTTTACAGACTAACAGAGACAGAGGTATAAACAAATACTTACAATAAGGTATATATAATCATCATCAGAAGATATGGAAATACAGCAGAGAGCTCAGCTAACTCTGCCATGTTAAAACAGAGCTGTATTATGACTATGTAAATCGAAACAGCTGACATCATCAGACCTGCAGTGATTCATAGAGGTCTTTGCCTTGGCAAATAGTTATGCTATCCTCTAAGATATTCCTGGGTCGTCTTTAATATACCAGATAGACCTGATAAATGGCTTTGAAGCTTTTAAATCTTTTAAAATTTAAATTTAAATCTCTTAAAAATCTCCAGGCACCTGGGTGCTCAGTCACTAAGTGTCTGCCTGGCTCAGGTCATGATCCTGGGATCCTGGGATCAAGCCCCGCCTGCATCGGGCTCCCTGCTCATGGGACGCCTGCTTCTCCCTCTCCCACTCCCCCTGCTTGTGTTCCCTCTCTTGCTGTGTCTCTCTCTGTCGAATAAATAAATAAAATCTTAAAAACAAACAAAAATCTCTAAAAAATCTTTTAAAATCTTTTTTTCAGCTTTTTGTTTACCTTTACCTGGTATTATTTTAGGCTCATAGTCTGATAAAGGAATTGCATTTTAATTTGCTACTTTTTTGCCTGTTATTAATGCTATTTATGATTTTCAAGTATTTTGACTTTAGACATGTTTTTAGGTAGTTATTATACTTTAATTGATTACTATTTCAATTTAAAATTTGTTGAATTTGTCTTTGCCAAGAATAGCATTTCTGGTCAATATAAATAGATTCTCTTGTGTTTTTGTTCTAGAAGAGGTTGCATGTTTCTAAGTTGGATGTTAGAATTAGGAATTGGGCGTGTCAATTGATGGACGAATGGATGGATAAATGCTTGCAATAGCTCATTGCCTCTGAAGTCCTACATATGTTTGTTTAATGTGGCTGTCAGCATTGAGTAAATCAGTAAGCAAATTACTCTCCAAACCCAAGTAAGGATCTGCAAAGTTTCTTGGAATTTCACAGAAGGAGCAAACTGCTGCCTTGACAGAATAAGCATTGATATTCAGCTTCTTGTGTATTTTCCTAGCACTTTAACTGCTTATCGATTTATTAATTTCTTAGTATTTATCAGGATTGCCTTTTATTGGGAAATTTTTTTCCCGATTTTTTTTTTTATGACATTGAACCAATCTTCAGTTGTTTAAAATTTCAAGATGTGTAAATGTTTGTATTTATAGTTTTCCAAATTTTTGCTCAGTCTTGGGGTAGTATTACTTACCAAAGAAAACTTGGCCCTTAATGAGCAAGTAAATTTGTAGGCTGGAAACATTTTTTTTAAATTAATTTTTATCTAGACCAGATTACTCTTCAAGATATGTGATTTATTGCCTGAGGCTTCTTAGATCTCATAAAATGCATTATATTGCCTGACCCAAATATAATATTATTTAGGTAATACAATTTAATTAGAGCTTAATTGATTGAACCAGATTCAAGAAAACAGTGCTAAATTTTAATTTTCTCAATACTGTTAATGTCTTTTTTTAATCTTCAGCTTGGTTAACTTCTATAATTTGTTATTATTCCAGTTACTACCTGATATATGCACTAGAATTCCTTAAAACAGATCTTGAGAGGCATTTTCACTATATGGTATTTTCCCTCTGTATACAATATATTAATATATTCAGATATATGCATATATATATATTACCTACATCATGACTTTAAGGTCAGAAGTTGTGTTTTATCTTTTTCTTTCCTTTCCTTTTTTTTTTTTTTTTTTTAAATAGGCTCCACACCCAGCATGGAGCCCAATGCAGGTCTTGAACTCACAACCCTGACATTGAGAACTGGGCTGAAATCAAGGGTCAGACACTTAACCAACTGAATCACCCAGGCCCCCCTTTATATTTGTATTTCTAATATTTGACATAAAGTAGCTATTCATTGGAAGGAAGGGAAGAAGAAATTGAATAATGTTCAGGTATAAGAACATCATCATTAAATTACTGAGTCCAATTTCCATTCTCTTCTATATTTTTACTTTAGTTTGGTTATTTCAGTAGGAATATGAAAAGTACAGTTACTCAGAATGAAATGAATAAAAACTTCTGGAAAATGTAATGGTAAGGTCTAGAGAAGTGATTCAGTGTCTCATCACTGGAAATGAGTAAGCAGAGGTTAGATTATTCTTTGACAATGGTGTTGAAGAGAGTCCCTATAATGGATAGAAAGTTTAAGGTGCCATCTATTTTATCTTCACATTTCTGTAAAAAGTCTATTTAGTAATTAGAAAGTCAGATTTTACAGCATGGGAACTAGAGAGTCAAAAGAACTAGATGTGAAAAGAAAAAGCGAAGGGTATGGTTCTTAAAGTACAATTTAAGGAGGATTTCTCATATTTTATGTGGGAAAGAAGGAACTTTGATATTGAAGTAGAATTCATCCTTCAGAGAAACTCCTTAATTGAACAGGAAATCTAGATGTTAGACAAGAAGAAAAAATAATTTTGGCAATATGAAAGTTAGAACTTCTATTGCAAATAGAACATAAAATTAATACTTGCAAATTTGGAAAATATTTGCAATAGAGATGTCAGATAAAAGGGTTTGTATGTATAATAAGCAAAGAGCTCTTACAATTTGATAAGATAATCAAGTTTGAAAATAGGGAAAGGGTATGAATTTTAGAAAAGCAAATTCACATGGTCAATAACATTTCAAAAGATGAGCAGACTTATGAGCAGTCAGTGACATGCAGATTAAAATAATACCAAACTATTATATTATATCCGTAAGATTGGCAAAAATTAAAATGATCCCAAACACCTGTTACTTGGGATGGGGCTATGAAAAGTTGTTTGCATACATTGCTGATAGAAGTGAATCATTACTGCCTTTCTAGGAAGGCAATCTGGCGATCTCTATTAAATTGAAAATACACGTATTCTATGCCCTACTAATTCCACTTCAGGAAGTCTGCCTCTAAGGAAAAAAGCACTGGTATGTACAAGAATGTTTATTTCAGCCCTATTATAATTTGGAAAGTTACAAACAATTCTTGTTAGTAGTGGAATGGATAAATTATAGTATATCACAATGTAAAATGTTATATTGCCATCAAAAACAGCCTTATATGAGTTAACTTAGAGGGACTTTCTGTGAGGTATTATTGAATGAGGAAAGAAATATGTACAGAAATATGTATTAATACAGCCTATTTTGTAGAACACAAAACCGTGTGTGGGTTTATGTATATATGTCTACCTTCATATGTATTAGCGTGTGACAACGTAGAAGAAGGCATTACTAGACGGATAACATCAATTTTGGGGACTGATAGTAAGGGACGTGTTTTGGGGACTGATAATAAGTAAGATGCTTCCTACTCCTGTAGGAAGAGGAGAGAGGAATGCGCGTTACCAGGCAATTAGATGTGAGAATGGAACTTAAGGGGGAAGTCAAGATTCCAGATCTAAGTTTGAGAGCCCATTATTGAGGTAATATTAGATGCCAGCAAAAACCATGGCTGCTGACCTCTTAGCACTTATCTCTATTTTCTTCCATATATTTTACCACTATCTGCTTTGCCTTTGCAAGACCTCAGCAATAGTTTTTGTAATATTTTCCGCTCTAGCCAGCTTATATAAAAACAGTGTCCTTCAGATGACCTCTTACATCTGGGAGTTACACAAAAATCTTTCAACTGATGAGGTCTTGATTTTTGATTCACAAAATAGAGTCATCATACTGCTTTGCTTTCATGTCCACACTGCCCAGCACAACACTTAGCATGGAGCAGATGTGCAGCAAATGTTAACTGAATGACTAAATGAAGAGACCAATCTCTCTCTCTAACTTGGTACCATCTTTATCTTCTAAAGAGAGACAGGTTTGTGAGGAGACAGGAAAATACGACTGCTGACCGTTCCCATTTAGCCACCCTAGTGGACAGAGAGAGGTCCGATCTCCCAGTGTTTACCTGTCAGCCTTATTGAGGATTCCGGGCCCATGGGACTGTCAGTACGGCCAAAAGAAGAGAGATTTTTTTCCAAGCCAATCTCTCTCTTAATCCCTGCTAATTTGTGAAGAAGCGTGAAATTTAAAAAGATTTTAAAAAGAAAGAAACATAGTTACTTATAAACATGGGAAGTAGGCATCAAGGTATTTTTATTAAGGGGAAAAAGAGAGACAGGAGGTAGACTCTGTAAAGTGAATGAAAGATGGGAATCTTAAGGGTGAAAACCTCTCTTTTCAGGTTTCCTTATGTGGGTCTTAGCTTCTCTGGGCAGAGGTCTGGAGTCCAGGCTGGGTTTGCAGGCCTGGCTCATTTTTCCAAGGTTTTCCTCACAGGCTCCAAGGTCCATTAAAGTGGTAAATAAATGCACTTTGAAGCTGAATGCACCTCGCTTAGGTGCATTAAATGCACCTTGTTTAGCTGAACTTGGCTCAGGGGCAATTAATCACAGTTCCCATTCAGCCAAGCTTGTTTGTGCTAACTGTGGAGGAGGTGTGAGAAAGACAGACGAGAACCAGACAGGGAACCATTTGGGAGATGGGAGAGGGTGAGCGCCGGTGTGCTCTCCCCTCTCTGCCTCTCTGACAAACGGCGCGCTTCTCCTCGTTCCTCTAAATGGCACTGTGTCACATTTTGTCATGTGCAGGAAGCCTTCCCTAATGGGAGAGTATATTCAGAGCAGGAGGAAGCATCTAAGCTTTATTGATCTGTGCTTATCCTACATCACTCCTCCCCACTGTGAAAATGACTGATGCTTTAAAAAACCTTCAGGAGCCTTTGTTGGATGTTGTCATTGCTGTTTCAAAACAGGAAAACAATTATGCATAAATGATGGGGAGAAGATATTTTTCTTGATTTCTTTCTCCCTCCCAACAATGAGTGGGAGGAAATTACACAAAGTGAGTAAATTATGGTATCATTTATAAATCATTCCATTTTCACTCAGGCAACGCTAATGTTAAGCAAGAGGGTCTTTGTGAAGACTTTGCTGTTATGTTTGCATATTTACCAAAACTCTCTGATAGAGGGGTTTGTTTGTTCTTAAATTACCATTTTGAGGGCTAGACATTTTTTCCCAACACAAAACAACAAAGCCAGCCCCCCATGAAAAGAAAAGAAAAAAAAATAGGAAAAACCCTATTATTTAAAAAACCTATTTCTCAATCCTAGAGTGAGAGACTCCATGGTTTGCCTTGTTATGGAGTCTCTCAGCTGAAATGAAGAGAAAGTTTCAATTTAAGTCATCACTAATGAATGCTCCTCAATGATCTTTTCACGTAAGTGATGTCCTTGTGGCTCACGTGCAGTCTCTGTGCGTGAGGATGATTATTCAGTAATTCTTACAAGTAAGTCTCAAAGGTTGCCTGTGACTAGTATTTTCTGTATTGTTGTTCATCAGTTATGGCCCCATTTTTCCTGCAATTAGTAAGTTCTTTTTAACCAGACATTTCCAAACCATAATCTCTTGAATATTGTTGATATCGTAAGTGCTACTTAAGTAACAGGAACTGAGTAAGTATTTGGTAAGATGCTTCTAAACATGACACAGAAGAACAATCAGCTTCGAAGATAAACAGAGGTGTCACCCAAAGTTAACCCTAGGCCTTGACTGATCTTGTTTTCTTTTTCATTCGGAAGACTGTTATCCACCCCCATGACATTTCAAGTGTGTAAATGTGCACATGACACAAATCACCAAATATCTGTTTGGGTTTTTGGTTTTTTCAGTATGACTCTTGAATCTATCCCTTCTTCTGATAACTTCATCTTTCACCAAGATGAAAAATAAACTGGAATTGGGATCTCTCCGTGAAGTTTTTTCCATACTTCAGCTGTTTCTCTTTCACGCTCTTGCCACATTATTTTGCCAAACGCGAAGTCTTGGTCATGCCACACTCGTGCTGAAGACCTCCAGCCTCTTGAATTGTGTAGAGGAGACATTCTAAGCTCCAGATTGACGTGGAAGTCCCTCAACTTTCTGGCCTCAGCCTGATTTGCTAGTTTCATCATCTGCCCTGTGATCTTCCTCTCCTCCCATCACATCATATTAAAGCCTTATGGAGCAGTTTGCTCTTCTCTAAATTTGCCTCTGTGACTCCACCTTCACGGGCACTGTTTTCCCTGAGTGTCATTCTCTCATTTTGCTATTCAAATGACCTAGAGAAATCAAATGATTTCTCTAGGACTCTGCAGCCTTATAACATGTGTCCAAATCTCTGTTATAACATTAATATATTAACTTATGCTTGTTTATATCTTTCTCACTAGATTAGGCACTCTTCAAAGATATGGACTGATCATTATTTTTGTAAATTCTCCCTCCTGTGTCCATTGTGGTGTTTGACATAGGTGTTCCATACGCCTTTGAATGTTGAATCGAGTGCAGATATATGGTTTAAACCCTTTTTCTCTCCCCGAAGAATTTGTTTCAGCTGTGAAAATGCCTAAGGAATATAGTGTCCTCTTTCTATCACGTTCTTCCAAAGTAGCACCTGTTCATAATATTCTGGTAATACAGTTGTGGGTGAGGGGAGGCATCCTTAAAGTATGATCTGTAAAACCTTGTTGCAATTTACCTGGTAATTTTACAGGACAGTGATCATATATGTGCACAACCTGGGAAAGAATGGATAGTCATTTTTTTTTTTTAAGATTTTTATTTTTTATTTATTTATTTGTCAGAGAGAGAGAGCACAAGCAGGCAGAGTGGCAGGCAGAGGCAGAGGGAGAAGCAGGTTCCCTGCTGAGCAAGGGGCCCGATGTGGGACTCGATCCCAGGACCCTGGGATCATGACCCGAGCCGAAGGCAGCCGCTTAACCAACTGAGCCACCCAGGCATCCCGGATAGTCATTTTTTAATCAGACAAACTCTCAAATTGTAAAGTTGTCCTTCCTTGAGTTATTTGTGTGTTTTGTTTTTGCTTGACTAGAAAATAGTCAAGTTCAGAGTACCAGCTGTTGATTACTTGGAAGCTAGTCAGTTGAAGCAGGTGAATGGATTTAGTGTGTCCATGCCTCAAAGGGAAAAAAGGAAATCAGTTTTGCCTTATATCATCTGATTTGTTATTTCCTTTCTTTCAGTCAGCAACAAATCAGTTTCAAATTTAAACATAAGTATGACTGAACTTAACTATTTGCTGTACAAATGTTCTAGGTGTATACTTTCCATTTTTATGTCTCTAGGTGATTAGTTTAGAAGATTCCGCTTCATGAAATGGCAGATGTCTTCCCTGCCTCCATGAGGTAATTACAGGTTGATTACATTTTTATGTTCTATCTGCATAAAAATTTGCTTATCACTGCATAAAAATTCGGCATAGGACCATGTTAAATAATTGCGTTCATCAGGCAAATATTTATACTAGTATTCACCTCCCACCCACAAAAAAAGACCCAAACGTCTTCACTTAAGTAGAATCAAGTTAAGTTGAACGTCACATATAGTACTGAAGGAAAAAAGGAAGCTACCTCCTAGCATACTGAAGGTCAACTGTTGAAGAGCTGAAGGTCACCCGCTGAAGAGCTCCGAGGGATAGCTTTCCTCTGTTACCACGGACGTGACAACCAGTTGTCTTCATCACCTACCACAAGGCTTGGCACACACGGGGCACTCAGTATGTGTTTCAATAAATGGATGGCTGAGAGTTTAGATTATTTTAATAGCAGACTTGGTAGTACCATCCCCACTCACCGTCTCCCTAGTTTTTCCTAAACTGTAGGGATGTTCTCTTATCTGAAGTCAAGTTAAGGTAGTTTTATTTGTTTCATTGTTGTTATTGTTTTGTTCTAAGTATTTTCTTGTGTTTTTGGGCCCCTGAAGCCCAGTGTTAGAATTTATAATTGTTTTAGGTAGTATTTAATAGGAAGTGGAGTGAAGATAATTTTATAAGAAAGGTATTCACTATCTAGGCAGCCTTGCACAAGTCCTTCATCTTTCCTGTGCCTCAGTTTCTTTGTACAGTACAATGAAAGAATTGAATCAGGAATCTGAGAGAATTCTTATTGGGGAATTATAAGTGGCTAGTTTTATGAAAATTAATAAGCATATTTCATGAAGCTGATATTCAACTATAACTTAAATGGTTTAGACTCAATGGAATTTGAATTGAGGAAGAAGTCACCTTTCAGGAGCATTGCTCTCGGGACAACAAATTGGAACCATAAAAGCAGTACAATTATAGTCAAGTATAAACTACATTCTTACTCGTTAGTTAGAATTAATCAGTTACAAGTATGCATGGGGGAAGTTGAGGTGAATGGGGAAAATATGATTTTCAAAGTTACAGTAGCATCATTGCAAATCATTACACCCTCTCCACGCTCATGTAACCAGAGGAGAGGCTGAGGTTCCTGGCTCGAATTTTCTGGCTTTGTTCTATCTATATGCATGGTAAATTTTAAAAACTAAAAAAAGTTTCCCCTTTAGTCTTCTTTATTTCTCTTTAAAGTTGGAAGTTATTTTGTACTTTAAGTGCATTTAAAAGTTTAAGTTTTAAATTATAAACTTAAATTTGAAAATACTTAAATGGCCAAAAAAATCCCCACATTTAAGATCAATAAAATATTCTTAGAGTAAGACAGAGTGGGTAAAAATGATCTGTATGTCTTTGTGGGATTAAGGGATTCATCATAAAAAAAAAAATCCTATATGTCAAGTGTTAGATTTTTAAATCAAAGTCCTACTTTGTAGATGTTTAAGCACATTAATCTTCTATTCTGAAAACTAAAAGACTTAAAAACGAAATGTTAAGATCTCTCTTTATTTGGCTTTAATTGTAAATTGCAGGCCTTGAAAAGAGCATAATTAACTCTATTACTGCAGCAAACATTTAAAGATGTAAATAATTTTGAGTGTTCTATTTGAAAATTAGGGAGAGAATTTCTCTCTACAAAGCCATCTACAGCTCTCTGTGTTCCTTTTATTGTGTTTCCTTAGAAAGTTATGTTTGTTACATCTATAAGGAAGAGGAATGAAAATAAGCTTTGGGGGCATAATGTTTAAAACTTTTATTATTTTATAATTTTTTTTTTTTTGAGAGGGAGTAAGAGCAAGGGCGGCAGAGGGAGAGGGAGAATCTTAAGCATGTTCAATGCCCAGCACAGAGCCCAACGTGGGGCTCGATCTCATAACCCAGAGATCATGACCGGAGCTGAAATCAAGAGTTGGACACATAACCCCCTGAGCCACCCAGACACCCCATAGCATTTAAAAGTTTTAAAGCCTGTTGTCTTCATTCTGTTCTCTTCCTAGTGGTCTGCTTAATGCTGATGAACAAAATACTGGTGCTCCTGTAGCTTTCTTAAACCACAGATCCAAATGCCAAACATAGAATTACTTCCAGGATATGAAAGACGACAAAGCCTAATGCTAAAATGTAAAGTTTGAGGAACAAGGAAGAAAGGAATTTCGTACTGTAATGAATTCTGACATCTGGTAGTTCTGGGTCAGTGCCCTAATAGCCAACCTTTGTCTAATATTTGTGAGCCTATATTACGTGTTGTTATAAGTAAATCTGATGTGAATACAATAGAGTTTTCCAGGTAGATGTTGATTTTGGTCTCTAAATAAAAGATTTGCTTCTGTAGACTTTCAGAGTGCCAAAATGAAAGTATGGGAAGGAGAAAACCATTTCTTCAGTAAAAATGGCCAAAAAAAAAAAAAAAAAATGTGATCGCAACAAACTCCCAAAGGCTGCTGATGTTTATCATTTTGTTGTGGCATTCGAGTGATGTAAGTATGTTTGGGAATGTTCGGTGACTCTTGTTGTAATGGAATATAACCTGTAAAGTGGTAGCAGCAAGGCTTGATGTAGAGTTTTGAATCAAATGAATGAAGACTAGGGCACTAATGGGGCACCTGGGTGGTTCAGTCAGTTAAGCATCTGACTCTTGGTTTTGGCTCACTCATGATCTCAGGGTCGTGAGATCCAGCCCCATGTTGGGCTCTGTGCTCAGTGCGGAGTCTGCTTTAGATTCTCTCTCCCTCTCCCTCCCTTCCTCTCTCTCTCTCTCAAATAAAATAAATAGAATTTAAAAAAAAAAATAGGGCATAAATTTTTCTGTCTCTTTTCAACTTAGTCAAATTAGTCAAATTTCAGCTCTGTCTCAAATTAGTCAAGAAGTTCATTACATTACAAAGCAGTTACATTTCACAACTTAACTGAAGTTGTTTTTTTACTTATATGTGACTTCCAGAAGTGATCTGACCTTTTTTGAATGCATACTCTGTGCCAGTGTGTCAGACCATTTACATGACTATCTCACCATCTCATTTAATCCTTAAATAGCCCCGTAGAATAGAATAGATAATGATCTTCATTTACAGATAAGGAAAGTGAGGGAGGAGAGGTAAATAGATTGCTCAAGCCCACTTACCTAGCTAGTAAATAAATGACAGTGGCGGGACTCAACATCAGGTTTGTCTGATTCCTTCCAGTGTATCTTAGGTCCCTGCTGGAGCTGAAGCAGAAATTTGATCCTTCTAATTCCCTTTCTCTTAACCCTTTAATGATTCCTCATTGCTACAAGGAAGATTTTCCTCTACTGTCATACCCTTCAGTATCTTTATTTTATTTATTTATTATTATTTTTTTTTACCCTTCAGTATCTTTAAAATTGACCCCTGACTCTCGTGTGCCCCATATGTATCTTACCTGCTCCTGAATTAACACCAACATAGTGCTGACATTGTTCCTGGAGTGCAAAGACCGACTCAGTGATGGTTCATTCGTGTTGACGGGATAACTGAATGAATGAAGTTAGATTTTTGGCTCTAGTTTCCATTCACTGTGTTCAACGTGACTGGTTTCCTGTACGTTGATATTTCTTAGAGTAATGCTTTATACATTCAATAGGACTAACCAGATATTTTTAGTTATAAAAGCAATGACTTTCCAGGGAACATAATGATTAGCCTCATACTTAATTTCAGTTTAGTGGTTGGGAAAAGCAGAGTAGTTAAAATCCTATCAAAAAGTCACCTTGCTGTGTTTTTTTCTCACACATCTATATATTGTACAATAAAAGGATAATTATTGATATCTTAAACTTAGCTGTTTGATTAGATATTGAAGCATTTCACCCACAATCAGAATTGTAAATCCCCACTCCTATTTATTAGTTACTTCCATTCATACTGTGATTTGATGTTTTGACAAAGCACCCAATCTTCTCTTAGCTAGCAGAATTATTTCAAAGTAAAATTGCTTTTGAAGCTCATTAGGTCAAATATGCTTCCCTGTGATAGATAAAAAAGAGTATCGTGTATTGTCTCTAAAAGGATCTTAAATGTAGCCATTTTAATTAAAAAGTAATTACATTTAGTATTTGGTATAAAATATGCTTATTCATCTAAGGGGGCCTGGGTGGCTCAGTTGGTCAGGTGTCCGACTCTTGATTTTGGCTCAGGTCATGAGATTGAGCCCCACATTGGGCTCCACGCCCAGTGCGAGTCTATTTGAAATTCTCTTTTTCCCTCTGCTCGCCAACCCCCCCCCCCCACAGTGTCTTCCTCTCTCTCTCTCTCTCTCTCTCTCAAATAAATCTTTTAAAAAAAAGTATGCTTATTCATCTTATTCAGTGAAAGTCAATGCTTATTTATAAATCAAAATATATAATGCAGGAGAAAGCTAAACAATTGTCGAATATATATTGTCTCCAAATTTTATTTCTTCTGAGGAATGAACAACAGTGTGTTCCCCCTGTTACTATGAGCTACACATCGTTTTAGGAGAAAGAAGAGCAGTGGGGAGGGCATTGATGCTTTCTGACATCACTCTAATCCTGTCTATGCAAGCAGAAACAAAACCCGCAGGAACTTCTCTTTTAAAATGTAATCTTTGTGCTCCAAAAACCTGTTCTAGACATATGCCTTTTGGGGTTTATATGAACTTTTTGAGGGTGGGTTGGGATGGAAATGAGATTTCTTAAGAATAATTCCATTACTTTGGAGGCTTGAGACCTGATTCATAACTTAAAGTTTGATTGAATTTCTCATAATTAATTATCTTTTTGCTTCCTTATCCCATGAGGGAAGCCTATATTAACCACTGGATAGAAGTAATTATTGTAAAACACAGTCCAAAGTCAAAATCTTAATGGCTTCTACTAAATTTCTTTTTATTATGACTTTTTATGGAAATGTGTTAAATGTTTGATAATGTTCATTATCTCCAAATAATGGGACTACTATCTGATCTAACAGGCCTATGTCAGGGGTCTCTAGAACCACTCACAGGTTCGTTGACTTGCTAGGAGGACTTACAAGACTGAGCGTATAGTCTTCCTCAGAGCTGTGACTTATTACTGCAGTAGGAAAAGGCACACGGCACAAAGTCGGAGGAATCCAGGTTCCTGCTCCCAGTGGAGTCGCACAGGATGCCCGTACGTCATCCTGCATTGAGTTATGACAGCACGTGTGAAATACTGTCTACCAGGGAAGCTCATTAGAGTCCGTGGCTAGTTTTTATGGGGGCTGGTCACACCGGTATCCTCTGCTTAGCACGTACCAGAGTTCTAGACTCCCAGAGGGAAAGCACGTGCTCAGCCTGAGCCGCGTTGTTTTCACAAAAGGCACAGTGAGACGTTCTTATCTGGGAATGGTGGGAACCTTCCCCAAATCCTCACTCCCAGAGGCCAGGCAAGGACCAGTCTCACCAGTAGACCTTTCTAAGTCTCAGGTCTGCCGTGTTAAGTGGTTTCTGCCCACATGCTGTATAACTTGAATAATTATGGGTAAAGTTTGTCTATCATAATTATTATAGCTTTGGAAGATGACAATAAATTCATGCCTGTTTTATGATAGCTAATATCAGTGGTTTGAAATAAATATAAACATGGTCAGTTCAGACTTTAATACTTCAAGCATATTAACATTGGGATCTGATGGGTTATTTTTTAATAGACATAAAAAATTGCATGTTATAAAATGATCACAGTATGAATGAACATACTGAGACTTTATTTTTCTCAATTCTTCGTTGCGTAAATTCTATAAACACATAGGATAAATTCAGTACCGTTTGAGTGCGTACCATGTGCCTATCGCTGCTTTAGATACCAGGGACGTAGAAATGAACCCAGCATGCTTCCTGCTTTGAAGAAGTCCATATTCTAGCAAAGGTGTTAGAAATGCAAACCATTAAGTGTTTATAAATTAACATAGGGGATGTTTTGTTTATCAAACTATTTTATCTTTTTTAATTTTTTTTGAAAGATTTTATTTATTTGACAGAGTGAGAGAGCACAAGGAGGGGGGAGCAGCAGAGGGAGAGGGAGAAGCAGGCCCCCCGATGCCGGTGCTCAGTTCCAGGACCCTAGGATCATGACCTGAGCCAAAGGCAGACACTTAACCAACTGAGCCACCCAGGCGCCCTGTTTAGCAGACTATTTTAGAAGATGTTTTAAAATACATTTTCTTATGCTGCTATTTATAAGTGTCTGTGTATATTCTGTGGACACTACTATGCAGTCTTAAGGCTTTTATTTTTTAAAATTTCTTCAGATTGCTGAACTTTTGTGTGAGACAAGGAGGTCCGGGGGTGTGTTTGATTATGTAATTCTTGGCTATGATAAATCATCGTGTTGGAGCCTATTTACACTCCGCTTGTTCTACCTCAAACATTTTAGTAACTGGATTGCAGAAAAGTTTTGCATTTAATGCTAATCTTCAATACTAATATAGTAATCACATTTTGACTTTATACAATTCTGAATGAAAAGAAGTCAGTCATCATTGTTTCCTATCACAGCCATTCAATGTGTTTTTTTACTCCTGCTTCTATTCCTGAATTACCAAATTATGAATCAGTTTTGCTTTCTTTCATGTGTCTTTATTTCCCTCTTTGATTTGGCCATCTTGACAGGATAGGGTTGGAATTTTCTTCTAGTCTGTATTCCTCTGGGCTTGTTGGTTCCGTCTGTCTTCTCGCCTGATAATCAGATTCTTTTGTCATGTCCAGAGCTCCTCGAAAGAACACAAGATGGGAAACAGGAGGCAGGGGCTCTGGATCAGAGACTTTGCTAACTCTTCTTCCCCTTCACTTTAAGTTCCAGCAGTGCCATGCGTGCAACCCTTGGTTTATTGTACTTGTCTTTAGAGTTACTTGGGTGTCGGACTTCACCTTCTGCTCTCTTAGAGGCTATGCTTTTCTCCTCCTCCTCCTCCTCCTCTTGCTGCTGCTGCTGCTTCACCTCAATGATACAATTAGTTGTGTGACTTTAAGCTCCTTAACCTTTCAATGTCTCAGGCTACTCATCTATCAAACGTGGATAATAATAGTAAGTTAAGCACGAAGACTCACAGGGGGTCTTGTGAGGATTGAGTTCATACATGCAAATATGCTAGGATGGGGTCCAGCCCATATTCATCACTCAATAAATGGTAGCTATTTTCCCCCAACTTTTTTTTTTGAAGTTCAGACCTTCAAAAATGGAGTCACTGAGTGTTCATGTACCCTTTGCTTAGACTAACTTGTAACCTATGCCAAATTTGCTCTGTCTCTTTCATGTGTTTGCACGTGCACATGTGTGTGACTTTTTTAAAATAAACTACTTGAAAGTGAGATACACACATCGTGATATTGTGATCCATCAGCACATATCTCCTAAGAATAAGGACGTTTTCCTACATAACCACAATACTATTTGCACCCTCAAGAAATGTGAGAATGAGACAATAAAAGTATTTAATATGCAGGCTATGTTCAGATTTCCCCAATTGTTCCAAAAATGTCCTCTATAGCTTTTTTTCTTTTTTTTTCTTTTCTTTCTCTCTCTTTTTTTAAAACCTAGGCTCTGAAGAAGAATCACATTTGCTTTACTTGTCTTGACTCTTCAGTCTATTAATTTAGACTAATCTTCCTGCCTTTTTTCTTTTTCTTTTTGTCCTTTCATGACATTGACATTTTTGAAGAGTCTGGGGCAATTGCTTTGTAAAATGTTCTTTTGAAAACTGCATATAGAGATTAAAAGATAGTAGACTTTGTTCAACTATATATTTTTTCTATAGTCCACTTAACTGTTACACTTTAAAGTTTTGAGAAGATAAATGACTGATGGAAATAATTTGAACAATGTGAAAAATCATTAAAAATAAAATAACTATTTTGATTAGAATATTCCCAAAGATAAGATTTATTTGATTTATGAAGAAAAAATGATTAGACCAAAAAGGTTGTTTTATTTGACAAAGGCTTTAAATTCTGTTGCATTTTACTCTTTTTTTAATTAATTAAAAAATATTTTATTTATTTATCTAACAGAGAGTGCACAAGCAGAGGGAGCAGCAGCAGGAGAGGGAGAAGCAAGCTCTCTGCTGAGCTGGGAGCCCGATGTGGGGCTTGATCCCGGGACACTGGGATCATGACCTAAGCTGAAGGCCAGACGTTTAACAGACTGAGCCACCCAGGCGCCCCTTCCTTTTTTTTTTCCTTTTAATTTAAATCCAATTAGCCAACATGTAGTACAGCTTTAGTTTCAGATGTAGAGTTCAGTAATTCATCAGTTGCGTATAACACCCAGTGCTCATCACATCACGTGCCCTCCTTAATGCCTGTCACACAGTTACCCCATGCCCCTACCCTCCTCCCCTCCAGCAACCCTCAGTTTGTTTACTATAGTTATGAGTGTCTCATGGTTTGTCTCCCTCTCTGATTTCTTCCCATTCAGTTTTCCCTCCCTTCCCCTATGATCCTCTGCACTGTTTCTTATATTCTACATATGAGTGAAACCATATGATAATTGTCTTTCTCCGATTGATATATTTCACTGAGAATAATATCTTTTCAGTTCCATCCATGTTGATGCAAATGGTAAGATTTCATCCTTTCTGATGGATGAGTAATAGTCCATGGTGTACATATATATATCGCATCTTCTTTATTCATTCATCTGTCAATGGACATCTGGGCTCTTTCCATAGTTTGGCTATTGTGGACATGGCTGCTATAAACATTCGGGTACACGTGCCCCTTCGAATCACTACGTTTGTATCTTTAGGGTAAATACCTAGTATTGAAATTGCTGGGTCATTAGAGTAGCTCTATTTTCAACTTCTTGAGGAACCTCCATACTGTTTTCCAGTTTGACTGTACCAGCTTGCATTCCCAATAACAGTGTAAGAGGGTTCTCCTTTCTCCGCATCCTCACCAACATCTGTTGTTTCCTGACTTGTTAATTTTAGCCATTCTGACCGGTGTGAGGTGGTATCTGACTGTGGTTTTGATTTGTATTTCCCAGATGCCAAGTGATGTTGAGCATTTTTTCCTGCGTCTGTTGGTCCTTTGTATGTCTTCTTTGGAGAAATGTCTGTTCATTTCTTCTGCGCGTTTCTTGGCTGGATTATTTGTTTTTTGGGTGTTGAGTTTGACAAGTTCTTTATAGATCTTGGATACTAGCCCTTTATCTGATATGTCATTTAGTTGCATTTTATTCTTCAGTATTTATTGAACTCTTGCTACGTCATCCCTATTTTCCTAATGGTTGCAGTTGTGGGAGTGAGACAGACAAGTAATTAGGCAGTCATAGTACAGTGTGATAAGGCACGCATGTAAGTTTGGTCCTGGCGCATCAAATAGGAGAGGCAGCAAACTTCAGTTGGGAGATCAAGAGGCTTCTTTAAAGAAATGGCATTCATGTACACACATGAATGTAGATCTGAAGGGTATGCAAGAAATAGGCAGACCAGGGGTTGGAGGAGGAGTGCTCCAGAGAGAGAGAGCATCGCACCCAAAACCATAGGAGAAAAAAAGAAGCGTTTGAGGGATGTAAGAATTACAATGGATGTGGAATATGGAGAAGGAACTACAGAGGAGCTGAGGCTGAAGAGGAGAGCTGGAGGCCTCATCAACCATATTTACGGATTTGGCTGCTACTGTTAGTTCAGTTGGAAGCCATTGGAAGGTTATATATGAAAGTAGAGGTGTGGTATAATCAGATTTGTACTTTAGGAAAATTATCCTGACTCCACTGGAGAACAGTGCTGGTGGCAGGGAGTCCAATTAGGAAGCTGTTGGTTTAACTAGGCAAGAGAAGATGGTGACCCCAGTCAGGCTAGTTGTCGTTAAAATGGAGAGAACTGACTCAGTTTGAGCACTATTTAGATGAAATCAGTAGTCTTTGGTGTTGGAAGAAGAAGTACAGCATTAAAGAAAACAGACTCTAGAGCCAAAATGTTGGGGTTCAAATCCTAACTCTCTGCCACTGAATAGCTTTGTAAACTTCGGCAGATTCCTAAACTGCTCAATGCCTCATTTCCTGATCTGTGAAAGGAAGAGAAACACAGTACTTACTTCAGAAAATTGTTGTGAGGATTAAATGAGTTAATATACGTACAGAGCTTAGACCAGCACCAGGTACGTAGTAAGTACCATGTGTTAGTTACTATAATAATTATTGTTGCAATTTGTTATCATTATTGATTTGATATGTCATTGAGGGAGAAGATCTGAGATTGATGCCTGACTTTCTAGTTTGGCCTCTGAGGCAAATTATGGTACTTTTTTGGTAGCCGAGGAAGGATGATGAATTCACATTTGGACCTGCTGGTTTTGAGGAACTTTAGGGACACCCAGGTAAAAACATTCAGGAGGTTGAAGAGTTTGGAAGTAGGTATCATTTCGGAAATTATTAGAATATAGGTGCTAGAGAAGTTGTAGGGGTAAATGAGACACTCCACTACTGCCCCGAAGAAGAGCATGATAAATAGGGAGGCATATACAGGCTGTGTTATCTCTAAGAATGTATTATTTAGGTCAGAAGCCAAGGTATAAAACGTGGGGCCAAGTGGAGGGTTTATAAAAAGGCTTTCAGCCTGCAGTACAACTTCATTTACATTAACTTGGGCTTCAGAGGACGTTGAGCTGAGGTCAAGTAGCAATCGGGTAGAAGAAAATTCTTCCTCCATTGAGAAAAGTTGCAAGTCTAGAGAAGTCAATTTGCTAACACGGGGAGGATGTAGCCGACTGCTGTTTTGCTTCTGACTGAGGGAAATAAAAGATGTAAGACCAATTTCAAATTGTCAGAACCTAGAGTGAGTTCTAAGTTCTTTTTTGTGAATTACGTGTTCTATTGAAACACATATTGCCAGAATTAATTACATAGTGTTTACTGAAGAATTCTGCTTTTTCAACTTCTTGTTATGAACATTTTCAAAACTATGAAGAACATGGAAGGAATAGGACAATGAACACCCAAATAACCCACCCAGATTCTGTACTCTTCACTCTGAGTATTTAGCCAAACCATTTTCAAAGTAAATTGCCAATTTTGTGATACTTCATTCCTAAAATATTCCTAACTATTTAGCATGCACTTCTTGTAATACCATTACCACACTTAAGAAAACTAATAGTGATTTCTTAATATCCCTTATTATGCAGGCCATATTCAGATTTCTTGATTATCTCAGTGTTTCGTAAAGATTTTTTTCTCCTTCCTAAACAATTCATTCAAGGGTCACATGTCGCCTTTGGGAGTTACACCTCTGTAGTGTCTTTCATTCTAGAACATCTTCATGCTTTTTCTGTTACTGTTATGTTTTACAAGGGAGCACTGGCTTTTCAAGAAACCAGAATGTTCTAAGTCCTCTATTTGTCTGAGTATTTCTTTGTAGTATCATTTATCTTGTTCCTCTATCCTTTAAAATTCCTGTAAACTGGAACATAAGTCTAATGGCTTGATTCTATTCAGATTAAAAGTTTGGACAAGAATATGGATACATCATAGAAGGTGCTTTGAACTTCATGTTGTACCGCATCAGGAGGCTGTCAGAGTGTCAGACTGTCAGCAATACTAAACTTGATCTTTTCTGTGTCATAATATACATTTCCCCTCTGAAATTAGCAAGTAATCTGTGAGGTAATAATTTCATACCACATGCCTTAGTGTGTCTATTGATGATTCTGGCCTGAACCAATTATTTTATTGGTAGTAGTTAATTCTATCATTTCTTCTGCAACTGTTACTGATATAAAGTGCTTTTCCTCTTCTGCTGGAGACAGACAGCAGTTCTTTCCCCCAAAGGCGAATAAATGCGTAATTCTTTTAATGTGAAGTTTTGAGGACAGAGAATTTGGTGTTACAATCTCCACCACCGGTTACACATGAACCCCCACCCCGCCCCCCGCCCTGCTCTCTTGTTAAAGTATCATTATGGACTCATGGATTTTTATTTGTTCAATTTGTTATAAAGTTATAGCTGTTCTTTTTGATGTTCAAATTCTCTCAAGTGGCTGGTGAGAGCCTCTCAAAGCTGCCTTATGTGCCCTTTTGACAGCCCTTCATTAGTTTTTTCCTTACTTTTCAGAAAAAACATTATGAACTAAGCTCGCTTACACTTTCCCTGCCCTAGTTCTGAAACCAGTCATTTCTTCAAGGAGCCCTGGTTCCTTTTAATGAAGAAGGGTATTTAGAAAACAAGATCTGAGCATTAGAGATGTTCATTGCTACTGGGATGCCATTACCTTTAGTGGATATAATTAAGTTGTGTATATATATACTACTTTTCTAGTTATGTTTGTATGTGCATGTGTATTTTTTAAGTCATGGCTTCATGTTGATAACTGTGCAGATCTAATACTGCAATCCAATATGGTGTTTTCTGTCTTCTACCAAACATCTTGGTTCCTCATAGTATTTACATAACTACCTGTTTTATTGTATGGTACAAATAAAATAGGTTCAGAATTGCGTAAACTAATACTAATACTACAACTGTCATGTGAAGTTTCAGATTTCTTTGCCATTTTATTATCCTTAGGATATATCCCAGTATATATGTCAGAGTGCTCTGTTCAAAAGTGACCTGAAATATTTTTTGTCTTCATGTGGTTATGTTACCAACTTGATATGCAATTAAGTTCATTTATTTCCACTTGTTTTCAGTGTTAAGGTTTGCTGATTTCGATTTTTTGCTTGGTTTTATTCTCTTGAATGTGAAAGACATTTGTATGGTTCAGAAGTCAAACTGTATTAAAAAGTTATAGTGAGAATTTTTCTTTGTTTTCCTATCCCTACCCCCTACCTTAGTTCTTTCACCATTCTATAGTAGGTAACCATTTATTATTAATTTCTGGCTTAGCCCCCCAGTGTTTCTCTTTGTTATTATGTAACTAGAACTGTAACTGTCCTGTTTTTTTTCTTCCATGCTGGCTGTATCATTTTATACTCCACAGCAGCAAACCTAGTGTGTTTGATGCCTAGAGCAAGTAATTTTTAGTACATCACTCTTCTATATGATAAAATTATTTTCAGTAATAACTATGAGATAAAATGAACTATAATAATGATAGAAACAAAATGAAAACATTATTTTCTTTTATCGAGCATTTGACTATATAATCATGGCTAGTAAAAGTAAATTAAAAATAAATAGTATATTATAGAAAATATTTACTAAAATATCTCTGCCAGAAAGTCATCTTAAATTTCTATATTTGATTTAAAAACTCCTGAAGTTTTTCTTCTTTTGCAATATTGAGAGAAAATGACTGAATGATCGTGACTATTGACATTATTTGATCCACTAGTTTATAACCAAGCATTCAAATAAACATTGCCTTTTTGGTTTTTTCCAGTAACAGCAGCATCTTTTGTTGTCTCTCCTACTATTCTTCCAAATTTGATTTGTAAATGTCCATTTCCTTACATTTTGTTGTCGTGTAGTTAATGACCTTAACCACAGTTTCCGTGCACTGTTCTTTAAATAACTGTGTTTAAAGCTTTGTGTTTTACTATTCATTGTTTGAGGCTGATCCCAGCTGTCTGGAAATATTTTGGGGTTTGATTAACTCATCTAAAACTTCCTACCAGGAAAAAAACAGATAACCTAGGAAAGAGAAATCGCATACAGCTGTCGTTGTTTATTTGGAATCTATTGTTTCAGTGCAAGACTACGTAGTATATCATGGGGGCTTGAGATTAACTGTGCTCAAATGGAGCTTGAACCATTTCAAAACATTACAAACTTAATTTCTGACATGAATATGTAGAATTGAGTCCATGTATATCAGAGGCTAAACTGGGAGTTCTCCAAATTAACTTCCATATAGAATGCAGTGTTTAAGAAGTAATAAAAACGTCCAATTTGAGTTGGCATAATGTTATTAAAACACAACAGCAACCACAACAATAATTTAGAATTAGGAAACATAAAAGATTTTTTTACGGAATATTTCATTGCTTATATTTTTAAAAAAATTACTGGCACATGATGATAAGCAAGTCAACTTTAAGTTTTGGTTCGTAAAATCCCTATAGACAATGTTCTGTCTTATTGTGGCACCTGGCATGGTCTCTTTCCAACGTCCCACTCTTGGTATCCACTGCACCCGCCAACAGTGTATAAAAATGCCTGTTTTTTCACAACCTCAGCAATGGTGTTGAGTGTTTCATCATTCTGACGGCTAAGAAATGGTATCTCAGTGTTTTAATTAGCATTTATCTTGTTATGAGTGAAGTTGAATATCTTTTTAGAAGTTTAAAGGTCATTGCATTTCTTTTTCTGTGGTCTAGTCGTTTGCCATTTTTTTCTTCTAGTGGCTTTCTCCCCTCTCTTTACAGTTTATAAAAAAAGAATTCTATAAACAGAAGTTATATGGGGGAAAAGCAGGACACCATCTTAGACTAAATTGATCATGCTTATGGGAAGCCTTGGTACATAACATGGTATTCATAGAAATTTTTGTTTCCCCCTTTAATGTGGCTGAGGCATATTGCAGCCCTCTTGAGGAACTAAAATCATCTCATGAGTATTAGTCTGGTAGATCCATAGTGGTAAAACAATGCTTTTCAAACTGGACTCTGCATTCTTAATCCGTTTTTGTACATGGAATTCCTCATAACATGTTTATGAAGATAGAATTCTGTTTTTCCAAAAATATTTAAACCACTGCTATAGAGTTGTTATTTTAAATTTTATAATACATGTACCATTGTTCAATGACTCATACACCATTATGGCTGAAATAATTAATTTAACAAAATCAGTTAAATTGGTTTCTTTACCAATTATTAATTGAATTGACTAGACAATTTAGTTAAAATAGTTATCACTAAATACAGCCTTCCTGCTTAAATATTATTCATTCTTTGATAAGAAAAATGGTGCATTTCATTTTTATAGAGCCAACTATGAATCTTTTTGTATCTCAATTTTTTCATAAAATTTTTATGTTAAAAATATACACAGTTTCCCAGAAATAGAACTGAACATGTTTTCATGTCTGCAAATTCCCTTTCAGTCATTATTAATGGATATATTTTTGTCTTCATAGTTATAAACAAAGTATAGCTACATATTTTTGTTTGAGCTTTTTCTAGTTTTTAATTGTAAAAAATAGTAAACAATGCTTAAGACAAAAACTTAAGGCACAGATCACTAATGACTATTTAATTTTTTGCCAATTTGTCTTAGAAGATATCATCTAAAATAACCATATCTGACTCTTTAAAAGCCCTTGATAATTAAGAATAATTTTATTTTCTGTGGTGGTTTTTGTCATCCACTGATCCTTCTTTTAAATAGGATAGATAGTATTTTCAAGAGCAGCAAAAGTGGGCTTGGGTTTAGTTTTAAATTTAAAGTTTAATAAAGTACTGTATGTGAAATTTACTGAGGTTAAGACACAAGTGAATCATATTATTCCCTGGAGAGTTTAGAAACGTTAATTCCAATCGTGTGTATTACAAAAGTGCCTCAAAATGTTAGTAACAAGGTGATATAATCATATGTGTTTTTGAGGAGCCACAAAGAAGAATCGGTTAGTCTTGAACTTACCATGGACTTTTCCCAATCTAATTGTTATCAACTTACGTTTTTCTATAAAGCAGTAATTTTTGACTTTCCACTGTGAAAAATAAGATATTCTGTGGCTTGTGCCTGCTCCTGGTATTTATTGGTCTTGTTACCTTGCTCAGGTCTCTTGTTTCTTCTTCATGTGTCACCTTTTTATTTTTTCATCACGGTAGCAATATAATGTAGCATTGGCCTGCGGCAGCTCTAAATTACAAGGTTTTCTTTTGCCTTAAGTCCTAGAGTTCTGGGTTTCCCCTTTCTTTGTTCTCTGAAGAAAAGACAGTTAGATGAAAAAAAAGTTTTTTTAACCACCACCCCCCAATTCCGAAAGATTCTTTGTTTTCAAGCAAATCACATCATGTCTTTCACCATGGAGCTGTCATCTTAATCTCTCTCAATTTTGACTCTTTAAATATCTTTTCTTTCTTTTGGGAAACATAGAGATCCCCCCCCCCAAAAAAAAAAAACAAAAAGAATTTATATTTATGTCTTTTTGATGCTGTTGTTTTTCTTTTTCTTGAAACAGTGGGAACCTTTCTGTTTCCAATCTTATTTCTTTTAAAATTTTCAGCTACACTCCTTGTTTATTAATTGTTCTTTTTCTTTTCTCCTTCAGGGACTCCTGTAATTTAAATTAGAGCACTCTGCAAATCTACAAGCATTCACTTCATGTCTTAGTTAATTTCTTATGTTCAGTGTATGTTTCTTGAGCCTGCCTCCTGGTTCACCCAATCCAATTTTCTGCTGCGTTGATTCTTCTATTACTGCTTCTAGTGCCAGTATTAATTGGATTGTGGCTAAATTTATTCTGCACTGGAATCCAGCTCTCCAGCTGCTCTCTTGTCTCTGTAGTCTACAGTGTTGCCAGAATGATCCATCTAAAACACGTCTGGCTATATTGTTCCCCTGGTAAAATTTTTAGTGACTTCTTCACTACAGAGTAATATTCCAACTCTCTAATTCCAGAAGCAAAGCTTTCTGTTATCTGAGCTTCCCAGATAGTTCACTAGTTTTAAAATAAACCACCCCTCTTGTTACCTCCATGCCACTGTGCATGCTCTTCCTCTGCCTGGAATGCCTGCTGTGCTTCCTTTTCCATCCTCCCCATCTACACCCCCAAGCCTAGATTAACTGTCTTTCCCCATCAAACACAATTATTTATTTTCTCCTGGCTACATACTCCTGTGCACCTTATACGTGCTTCTTAGCTGAGTTTTCTGGTTATTTGTTTATCCTTGTCTATGATACCATAATGCCAAGGCACGTACTGCATTATGATTTTTATAACCTCCACACTAGCGCAGTGCTCCGTGTTGTTTTATTACCCTCCTGACTTTGGATTTTATTTACTTTAAGGGAGAGGCTGATCTCTAGTCTTTTTATTTTTATTTTTCTTTCTTATGGGAAATATATTTATTATAGTCAGCCTATTAGTTTTCTCTGGTCTGTTTTCTTGTATGTAATTTACTAATCCTTAGGATGTGGTCTCACCCTAACTTGTCCTAAATCACAACATCGTACCCAGTCCTGGCGTCAGGGTTCAGAAAGCAGTTCTGTGAGTAATCTCTGAAATACGCAGTTACACAGTTACACTGTTCATTTCAGTAATCAAATTACAGGCATAGGTCAACCAGGACTAACTTCTCCAGCCTAATTGTTTGGTCTCAAGCCTGGGATGGAGCTCCAACTTTGACAATGTGTTTCTACTTATATAGCCCTGAAATTGGAAAGCCAGCTGCACTCAGCCAGGGTGGTCTTCCTCTCCTGTTTTGTTTACCTCCAAGATTATATTGTGCTCTAATTCTTAAACACTTTAAAATAAAGGGGAAAAAAAACTTTATAGGTTTCTTTAAAAATGGTATGCTTTGGGTTTGGTTTTTTTTTTTTTTTTTTTTAAGTAAACCTCTCAAACAAAATAGAGAATTACAAAGATGAGGGTAAAAATCATTTAACGTCTCACCAGTCAGAGATGAGCACATTTTGGAATACATTTTTGCATAGAGACACGTAAAAAGTGTGCACCTGTTCCATAAATGACACTTTGCAATGCTCGCTGTTCTCCAGCTTCCTCTGTTTTACTCAATAGTGTGGTCAGATTCCATGATGCATCAGTATTTGAAGGTGTTTTTCATCACTTACAGTCACTCACCAGTTACCTGTAGTTGAACATTGAAGTTCCTTGTGAATAATACTGTGATGAACGCTCATTTGTTTACGCTTATGTGTGAAGAGAGCATCAGAAGATAGGCAAATACATGTTACAGATATTGCTATACTGCCTTTGAGAAAGGTTGTGGCAGCGTACATCCCCATCAGCAGTACGGCCGATTCTTATTGCCCCACATCCCAACCAAGGCCACTTTGTCATGTAATCCCGGCAAGCTGAAGACTCCCAATTTACAGCTCTAAATTCAGAATGTCTTGATATTTTCACACGGTATCTGCCTCACTAGCATCTCAAATAACATGCCCCAAATCGTAACCTGATTTCTTGCTTCAATTCCCAAAACTGTTCCTATCCCTATCTACTTACTTTTTTTTAATGAAATTCAAAGTCACCTGATGATTCAAGTTAGACAGCTGAAGTGATCTTTTTTATTGTCTCTCTTCCCCCTCACTCTTCAGATCGCCAAGGCTTATAGGTTCTAGTCACAATATCACGTAAATCCAAATATTAGAAGACCCTAGAGTTAAGCTACCCCACAGTTTTTAAAAAGACACTTTGAAAAAAAAAGAAAAGAAAAAAAGACACTGAAAAAATATCCTTTGACTAGGCAGCAAGAATCTAAACTTTGAGGGATAGAATCAAATTTCTATTTTTAATATCTAATTTAGTTACATATATGTAAAACTTAGAAATACTTTCCCCACTATTTCACGTAAAATTTTTGTTCTAGCTCTTCAGCATACATCTTGAGCATTTTGTCAGCACTGGGATGAGCCCTGTAACATGGCTTTCCAGATCACTCTCTCCTCCCTTCCATCCAAGTTGCTTGAGATACTGTGTTTTTAAAAATCCGCGTATAGTGCTGTCCCAGCCACAAATACAATTAGGGCAGAATTTTTCCCCCTCACTTCTTCTGTTGGCATATATTCATGATCTCATAACCTAAGCATGGACTGAGTCATTTTGTTCAAGTGATTATTGAAAGATTGCTTGACAGTAACATCTACCACATGCAACTGTGAAGTCATACCCCAAGGAATAATCACTACATCTTCTCACTTTATTTGCCTCTCTCCCCCATGCCCCTTAGCAGTTGCATCAGCTTATCTCTGGAAACAGTTGGTTCAGGCTAACATGTTTTCTCCAGACAATACTTTGTATTTTTTTTTAAATAAAATACTTTGTAGATCATTCTGTAATCGGAGACTTTGTAAGGTTCAAATATAAGACAACTTTTTTTTTTTTTTAAGATTTTAAAATTTGTTTTTGGGGGAGAGAGAGAGAGGGGAGGGGAGGAGTAGAGGGAGAAGCTCAGCAGGGAGTCTGATGCGAGGCTCCATCCCCAGGACCCTGGGATCATGACCTGAGCCTAAGGCAGATACTTAACCAACTGAGCCACCCAGGTGCCCACAACCACTTCTTCTAAGGATAGTGTTTGGTGTTGAAAGTCTCTTCATATATGTGGGTGTATACAGTGAATCTCAAATCTGTTTTTCTCCAGTACCACTGCTGATCTAAATCATCTCTCACCTGGACAGTGACCCTCTTCTTTTAAATATATGCCCCGTAGCTGTTTTTGGCTCCTTCCCCTGTGTATTCTCCAGTTACTTTTTAATATGCCTCTGTCTGCTCTTGTTATTTCTCTGCTTAGAGCCCATCAGTGCTATTTCTTGAGTACCTTTCCTATGTCCCTGGGTTCCACTTGGCTTTTATCATTAGCACACAAACTCTCCAGCTTGACGTAGAAGTATCTAGACTCTGTTTATAGCATCAGATATCTGGTGAGGTACAGGGGGTTAGAGAGGGAGCCAGAGCAAAGAGCAGCTACATTTTGGGAACTTTGTCACTGTTTCTCTCTAAACTTTCTGTCTCCTGCTCTTAGGAATGGGGAGCAGCAACTCATACAGATTTTGTTTTGGAGATCCGCATGTATCATTCCACTCTCAAAGCCACTCTGGTCTGCAGCTTCATTTGAAGTAGGTTTGCCTGCTGCCATTACACCTCCCACTTAAGAACCTAGGACAAAAGAAAAATGGCAGCACTTGGCCAAGGAATTCTTCTTTCAGTTATGCCCTTCCAGAGCCCATGTGAGCTGGGGATGTCTTTGGGGCCCTTCTGAATGTTTCCTACTCAGAGTCTGCAGAATGTGTTGTCCTTATGAGCTAGAGCGTTGCATCTCAGCTTCTGGTATTTTCTCAGTGTGGTCCAAATTGTTTTGTACCCCTTAAAGTTAATGCTGAATGGACAGAGATTAGCTTTTTTCCTTTTTTTTTTTTAATTAATTTTTTATATAGAGAGTCTGATTTCTTTTTTTATAGCTACATAGCTTTCCACTTTGATAGCTATCCATAGCTTATTCAACTTTTTAAAAATTTAATTCCAGTGTAATTGACATACAGTGTTATATTAGTTTCAGGTTTACATTATAGTGTTTTTGCCTTCAGTTTTTGATTATTCCTCATTTCTTCTGTATTGAGTTTTTGGGGGGTTTTTTTGTTTGTTTTTTGTCTTTTGTGGGGTTTTTTGGTAAAAGGGACTGATACTGCCAATAGCCCAGAAGATTTTCTTTTAGTACTTGAACCTCAATTCAGCATTATCAAGCTAGATAATGCCACTTAGTACTCTTGATTATGGTTCTTAGAGTGCAGTTTCTTAGTTCTGACTAATTGATGTTGGAATTTATAGCAATTCCATTGTCTTCTGGAATACATTCATTTTTTGCCATTGGTTTAGCTTTAGGAGTATTGATTTCTTTCTTCTTTCCTTCCCATCCTTTAATGGGAAATGGGAGACTGGAGATCTTCTGGCATTTTCATTTATGTTGACATTTTCTGGAAGGTCCTGATTCACTCAGCCTTACAGGTAGAGTAAGTGGGGGAAAGGAGTCTTAGTGGAGAAATCTGAATGGGGGATGCGCATAAAAGTGGCCAGTTATCCTCCAAAATGTTTCTTTGGAATTTTGACGTTTTTTATAACGATATTTTTAAGGATAGCTTTAAAAATCTTTTAAAATATGTTCCTGATTAAAGATAGAGATTAGAAATGAAAATGGGAAATACTTAAATAATTTTGTTTAATGAGTGTTGATTCCCACTAGAGTCAAATCACTTTTGGTGTATACTATAATTTGTAGGACCTTTAACCATCTACTTTAGAAAATTTCTAAGAATTCATATAAAGTCCTATATTTAAAACCACTCAGAGAAAAAGAGGCTATGAAATTGCTTCTTTAATAGTGATTAACTGTATTTAACCTACTACTCAAACTCAGGTTGAGATTGTTTACATAATGATGTACAGTAAAAATATGAATTCTCTAGTAGCCATTGTTCTGGTCAGAACTCTAATCAAGTACATCTGTATTCCCTTTCAGCTGTCTGTATCAGCTGTTATAATGAAACTTCAGTAGCAGATCTTCCACTTCAAGTCTTGGACATTCTGTTGAAGCACATAACTTTGATTTGCAAAGACTACTGAACCCAGTTATTCTGTTTTCGGGAACATGACAGGGCACAATAGATAGCTTTGTACCCTCTTGTCAAAAGGATGAAGCATTAATACTGTGATTCAGATATTGTGTGCCAAGCAGGCAGTGGTTATCTGGCATTATGACAGGTTTGCTAATGATTCCTGACATGGGTGTCACAAAGAAAAAATTGTAAATAGCCACAGGATAGCACTTTACAAATACTGTTTTTCTTTAAGTACTAAATCTACATGATCCCATCAAATAAGAGCCTCAAAAAAAAAAAGGCCCACTTTTGATGATTTATTCCTTATTTTTTCCACTCTCTTCTGCTAGAAAGGTTCATTTTACTTTGCTCTTCCTGATAAATGACTTCTTAAGGGAAAATTGTGATTTTTGTCGTGTCTTTTCTAGATTGATGATTTCTGTCTTATTTTTCAAATGTAGATTTTAGTTCTGTGGCTTATTGATTGAGAGTTTCAGTTAAAAGCAAAACGGTTGCAATTTAACCTAGTAGGGTAAAAATATACCTCAGTTTACCTTTTATTTTTATTTATTTATTTTTGAGTGAGAGAGAGAGAATGCATAAACACAAACGTGAGTGAAGGGTAGGGGTAGAGAGAAAGAGGGAGACAGAGAATCCTAAGTAGGCTCCACACCCAGCACAGAGCCTGATGTGGGGCTTGATCTTACAACCCTGAGGTCATGACCTGAGCCGAAATCGAGTCAGATGCTTAACTGACTGAGCCACCCAGGCACACCGAGGTGTTGATATCTTAAAGAAAAAGCATTTAGATAAAAGCAGCTTTTAGATTAAAAACTTCAAAAATTATAATATTTAACTGACTGAGCTACCCAGGCACCCCAAAAATAATACTTATTAAAAACAAATGATTAAAAGAAAGCCTACACAAATAGTCTCAGCATTCATGTGGAACTGTAGCACATTTTTTTGTCATAATAGGGCCACTGAGTCAAGCTTCCTTTTCTACTAATGACCTTTGAAGGGCACAGTTTTTGAAAATACAGTCTACTTTCTAAAAGTTTTTTCTTATTATAGCAATAGGTTTTCACTGTAAAAAAAAATTTACAAATACAAAAACCATGAGGAAAATAGTTTTTAAAGAAAATGTTTGAAAATTACCCAATAATTATAACCTGTGATAATACTCTTAAGTATTTTTAAGTATTTAAATATGAGTTTGTCTTATGTATGTTTTTTATTTGCATGTCCTGAGATTGTTGCAGTTTGAGGTCACAATGAATATTTTGTGTTGCGACCTGCTTTTCTCACTTAAAATATATCCTGAGCATTTTGACCACATTGTTATACTGAAAACATTATTTTTAATGCCTCTGCTTTATGAAAGGATTGTCTTTGAGAATTAGAGTAAAAGTATTTTTTCTGAGATGGGTTCCATCTGAAAGTCTATCAATATAGCAACCACATTATTTAAAGTGTCAGTTGGATGTGTTTAAGAGAAGTATTTACTCAGTGATGCGCTAGGCATTGTGGAGAAGAGAAATGAAGGAAACATAGTTCCTGACTTCACACAGGCTTAAGAGGAAGGCCGAAGTGTGCCCCACTGTTCTGTAGCAGGAACCAGCAGGGACGAGAGATGAAAACAGGAGCTTCTTACTGCGGACTTCAGAGCTCTACCTGGTCTTGGCTTCAAAGAGCAGGTGGACAAGTGGCCAGTGTGCAGACCTTTTGCTCTGACAGTATTTATATATACGCAACACTGGGGGGTGCCAGGTAGAGTACAGAAAACCGAAACCAGTAGGGGTAATAGTTGGAGGTGGAGGTTCGAAGGGTAGGGCAAGGTGTTAACTGGACCGGTATAGTTGCCTCAGAAGTAAGAACATAAAAAGGTACAATGACATTTTCCTCTGGGACACCCACTCTTTTTCTTTATAATTCAGATCCCTGACCATGCATCCGAGTGTTTTTTAGAGAAATGATTGTTATTTGCAAATACATCCTATCCTGAAATACTTGGCTTTCTTTAAACAAATAAAAACCATAAAAACTTCTTTAAAAAGAATGATAACGCGTTTTACTTACACATAATTGGAATATAATAAAACGAGTTCAGTGCTGCATTAACATTGAATTCTACATGTAATACACAGTATTAGGCATTCAGGAATGAATATATTTAGTTCGGAACAGTTCAGAGATTTTTCAGATGTATAATCTACCTAAACCAAAGAATTGTTTCTTTAGCTATGCTCTCAGTTCTGGAGGCAGGGAAGGAAGAAAGGAAGGAAAGAAAGAAAAAGAGGGAAGAAAGAAAACCTTTCTCGGGTGCACAGGGCAAGAACCGGTATGCAGCAGCAGATTTGACCTCAGGCTGCCAGTGACATAGGACCCTGGGCGGTAGGATGAAATGTGACCCATGTATTTACGGTGGCTGCTTCCAGGAACCAGTGGAGAATGGACCCTCCCATTTTAAAAATTGCCATAAATATGTAATACAGGCAAAAATGTGACCTCTGACAGAGAAAGACAACTACTGTGTTGCTCTTATTTGTAGAATCTAGGAAAGCCAAAGTCGTGGAAATAGAGAGCAGAATGGTGATTGCCAGGAGTTGTGGGTGGGGGAAATGGATACATTGATCAATGACCATTGGTCAATGGGTACAAACTTCCATCTGTAAGATGAGTAAGTTCTGGGTGACTGTAACTAACATGACTATACCTAACATGGTAACTATAACCTAACGATACTGTATTATATCTTAACTTGTATTCTATCTTAATTCTTAACTTGAAAGTTAAGAGAATAGATCTTACATCTTATCAGCATATACACACAAAAAATGGTAATTATGTGAGGGGTTGGAGGTGCCAAGTAACCTGATTGTGGTAATGATTTCACAGCATATATGTGTATCAAATCATTGCATCGTACACCCTAAACATACCTGTGTCATATGTCAATATTATCTCCATAAAGCTGGGGGGAAAGTCAACACTGACTGTGAACTCCATGAGCAGGAGGCTTTCTCCTACCTGGTGAAGTGGCAGCAGAGTTCTGCCGCAGATGGCAATGTTGCGTGATTGCTTCGGTCTGGGTGTCTTCAAACTGTAACTCGCGATGGTACTGGACACCGACCAGTGGCTCAAGGGACTCCAGAGCATTCCATGCTTTTCAGATTTGGGACTGAGTCAGAATTTAATTATATGCATTATTTTAAAAATTCATTAAGTTCGTACTTGCCTGTAATGACAGAGGCATAAAGATTTCTGTAGGTATGGGTTTTCCAACTTTAGAACCATAGATGTAGAGATAGAAGACAGAACAGAAATAGTGAGATGGCATTTGAAGTACGGAATGTAGAGGTGGCCAGTAAGAACATATCCATAGTTGTTAGCTTAAAGCAATTATTAAGGGCCTTAGTGTCAGACTTAAGTTGTTGATGTTCTTATTGTTGTAAGGTGCTAGTCAACCCACTAGTCCCTGGAACTCTTGTCTCAGCTTGTGGGAACTCTTCCTCACTTTCTAAGAACCAGCTATACTGGATTTCTCTCCCTTCCTGTAAGCACTGTGTTCTTTCCCACCTCGAGTAAGTGTCTTTGCATGTCCCATTCCCTCAACTCCCTCCTTCCCCCCCCTTTTTTTTTTTTTTTGCCCAGCTGGCTCCTGTTTATCCTTCAGGTTTCAGCTCCACTGTAACTTACTTAGTGACGTCTTCCCAGGCTGCCCTGACTTAGGATCTAGATTGTGGACTCCCACAGTGCTCTATGCTAATCTTTCCTAATGCTCTTGTGTTTGAAATGTCTTCTTCAATCTTCATCTTCCCTTTGAGGCTTCAGGTTTTGTTGGGGTGAACTCTCATTCCCTGCTTTACCCCCAGGTGCTTACTACCCAGGACTTGGTAGAGCCTTGTTTACACAGTAGCTGCAGCTGTTTCAAGGCTCTTAATGAGAGAGCTCTTATAAGCTCTCATTCTCATAATAAGCTTATGCAAGAGAAGAAATTCACCAAAAGATGTAGATAGACGGATAGGTGGGGGCCGGGCATTTAGCACAGTACTCCAGGATAGGTTCTGGAGCCGGGCTGACCGAATTCAGATCCCAGGTCTGCTATCTTTAATGATATCACCTTGGCCAAGTTACTTAACCTCTTTATACCTCAGCCCCTTCTCTCTAAAGTGGGAACAATAATAACACCTACCTCAAAGGTTTTCATGGGGTGAAAACACATAGCATGTAGTATATATAATAACATTTCTAAAATAAGTCCTAGTGATCTCTATTTCCCATCCTCTTCCCCTTCCTACATCTTCCCCCTAGGAAAAGCAGAAGGGTTTGGGGTTTTTTTCCTGCTTGGACTTGTTATCCCCAGTGGTGCTAGAACACAGTAGATATGAATAGTTAATTTAGCCTTATTTTATATTTCAAGATAGCCAGATATCATTTTGTGAATATATTTAAAGGTATTAATAAAGAACAATTTAAGGAATTAGAATATAAACTATAATTAAACCTCCTTTTAAAGACTTACAGAGCATGCTGTCTCAATGAAAATTTATTTTAGTGTTTTGGTAGTCAAAATAAAATCAATTTCATTAAGAAACACAGTTTAGGATAAAGTTGTATATAGACTACTATAAAGTGCTTTATCAGGTGAGTATTCTCTTCTAAAATTTCATGTATTCAGGGATGGAGAGGGTCAAATGAAAAATCAAAATACAAAATTCACTCATTCACTCATTTTGTGTGCTAGATACTAGGACTAACTCTTTAAAAAACAAACCATGGCTTGGCGCTCAGCTGACAAACTTGTATGTTTAACAACTGTATAAGGTAATTTTGGGGGCAGCTGGGTGGCTCAGTCAGTTAAGTGTCTGCCTTTGTCTTGAGTCATGATCCCAGGGTCCTGAGATCAATCCCTGCATCGGGCTCCCTGCTCAGTGGGGAGCCCCCACCTTTCTCCCTCTTGCTCTGCCCCTCCAGCCCACCTGTGTGCTTGCTCGCGCTCTCTTTCAGAATAAATAAATAAGAAATCTTTTAAAAAAATAACTGAATAACTTCTGTGTTATAGAATATATTTTTACTGCGAAATGTGTAGGTTGACTTCCTAGAGAAGACTTTTTTTTTTTAAAGATTTTATTTATTTATTTGACAGAGATAGAGAACACAAGTAGGCAGAGTATCCGGTAAAGGGAGAGGGAGATGCAGGCTCCCCATTGAGCAGGGAGCCGATTGTGGGTCTCGATCCCAGGATCCTGGGATCATGACCCAAGCCAAAGGCAGATGTGTAGCAACTGAGTCACCCAGGTGCCCCGAGAAGACTTGTTCAAATACCATTCACAGTTTGACAAACAAGTAGACTACCATTTGATTTATTTTGTTTTAGGGGCATCCTACCTTAACCACGGAGCCAGTTTGGAGTTAAATTTCTGTATATCCTCTTACCACTTTAACACAGCTTTCTCCTACTACTATAGAGCTCAAGAGGTAGAGGAAGCAATAAAATACACCAGCTAGGTCTAATGGGAAAGGACTAATGAGTAACATTCATTGTGTTGAGCTAGTTAGATCAAATAGTTTATTGGGGAAAGTCACTAGACTATCCTATCGTCACCACAGTAAGGAAGAGAACTAGGACATAGTTGTGCCCATACTTTTTGCTGTTGAGGACAACAGATTTTTAAAAGTTTATCGCATCTCTAGGTATGGTTCCAAGACTAGAGTTTTTTTTTTTTTTTAAGATTTTATTTATTTAGTTGAGAGAGAGAAAACACACTAGTGGAGGGGAGAGGCGGGGGGAGAGGGAGAAGCAGGCTCCAAGCTGAGCAGAAAGCCTGACACAGGTCTCGATCCCAGGATCTAGGGATCATGACCTGAGTTGAAGGCAGACGCGTAACTGACAGAGACACCCAGGCACCCCAAGACTAGAGATTTCTAAAAGAAAAGTTATATAAGGAAATTCTTTATGGGGACACAGAATGCTCTGAGCAGCTCATGTTTTTTAAAAGATGTATACGATTGACAAATGGAAGGAGTACGTAATCACATTTATACAGAGCTAAGTAGACTATAAGAAATGAGCATTTAAGAATTTTCTTCTCTACAGGCCAAAGCTCAGAAGGAGCTAATATACTTCAGAGAGCACAAAATGCTTTTAAGGTTGTGTCTAGAGCAAGAGCAACAGGAAGGAAGAGGTAGGCTTACTGTCGGAAGATGTTGTTAATGTTAGCTGTTTGTAGGCAGAAATCAGACGCATACCGTTCGTACTTTGCTTCCGTGATCTTGAACTAGCAGAATTACTTTTCAAAGAGTAAAAGGAAAACAGCCTGAAATGGGGGAAATTAAGTTTTTAAAAAATGAGAAGATAATAAAAGTTTCATTCATTTTAAATGAATTTACATTTTCAAAACCCAACTGAATTGCCACCCAGGAGTTAAAGGCACTAAAGATTTGATCTGAGAGCTACTGTCAGTATTCTTTATGAAATCATGGAGAATATGGAAAGTACCAGGAGACCGAAGAGAGGCAAATGTTCCAGTTTCCAAAAAGGTGTGACGTAGATTGTAAAAACTCAAGCCTACTTCCTTAACTCGAAACTGTGGCAAAATTTGAAGAAATCGAACAAATATAAAATACTTTAAGTATTTAGAAAAGAATGAGATGATCACCATGAATCCGTGTAAATTTATAAGAATTCATCTCATCCCCCCTCCCCCCAATTTTATAATTACTACTGGATTAGAGAATAGTAAAGTCAGGTGCTTGACTTTACAAAGTGGTTGGCAAAGTCTCTTAGATGATCCTTATGGAAAAGGTACTGAGATGTTGACAATGAGACCAGTTTACAACTGGTTGAATGGCTGCTCCCATGCTGGCATGCCATAGGGTTTATCTGACTTATAACTGGTGTCTCTACACACAGATTCCTCAAAGAGAACTGCTAGTGAGTATTAATTCGCATGTACTCAGAAAGTATGGATTTGTAATGATGGGTTCTTTTGACTTAAGAATTTGTATGTTGAACCTTGAGTGTCTGGATTTATTCATATGATTGAGATTTCAGTTACAGACTTTTCTCCACCTGAGCTGTATGTATAAGATACATAGATCCATTTTTAAGTTTCATGAATAAACTTAATAAATCACTTAGAAGTCAGGGAATAATCTTAACACTTAAAGCAAAGGCTGGCTGGGCAAGAATGCTAAATTATGAAGAATCTTTTTCCCTTCCTTGTTTAGCAACAATTGCATTAACCCCAAGTAAATGTTTTTCATACCCTTGAAATGTCAAGTTTCTGTGAAACTCTGTCTAAATAAAAGGCTGACTTTTATATACAACTTGATAATATAGATATACTCAGCAGTGTTTTTGTGAGTTAATGTTTCTGTTGGCCTTCTAGTAATTCCACAGTCATCTGCCTACTCAGGATATTTGTACTTTTTTTTTTTTTTTAAACAAATTCCCTGGAATCCTATCAAAGAGGGAACCATAATATTCTGTCTCCTTACAGAAAGCCTTTTGGTTTCTTGAGGCAAAGAATTCCATGATGACTACTCTATCCATTATATTTTACTATTATTAATCTGAAAGAATGCCAACACTGTATAAGTTGTTAATCTTTTATAATTGACATTTCACTGATGTTTGTAATATTTTGTCCTCAACCTTGAAGATGTGTGATGACTTTTTTGAATGACTTGCACATTTTAAATAGAATACTATGTTTGTGAAATAGTCCCTCACCCCATTCTTGGCAACTGTGCATTTCATCATTGCGTCCAGAACCCCAGCAGGAGTTGTGGTTGATAATTGAGAGTGACTACAGTTCCAGCCCAGGTGATCCTAGGTACCATTCTTTTTTTTTTTTTTTTTGGTACCATTCTTTAAATCTAGTTCTTTCTGCTTTAACTGGCCTCTCAGTCTTAAGATGTTGTAGGCCTTCGAAACAGGAAATGAGATGTTTTAATTTCATTTCCACCTTAAGAAGCTCCTTTCAGCTGTAACTTATGATCTATGACTTTTATTATGGTTTTGTCTTTCATTATATCTGATTTAATGGCTGCTATTTTAATTGGATTAAAATGCAATCTGAGTTCTCAGCATCATATGGTTACCTCAGTGAGCTATACCATATCTTATAGTAAAGTTTCAAATTAAAACACAAAATCATGAATTAAAAAAAAGTGTTGACTCATGTTGTTGTCTTGAATTACAGAGGCATCATCCTTTATCCAAATTAAGTGTATTCATGAAAATATGTTGGATAGAGGATTTTTAGATATTGGAGCCGGTATTATATTATTTTAAATGGGAAAAAACAATGATGCATTCTCTATTTATTCAAGAACTCTAAACATCCATACATATCACTAAAACTTTTAAGCACCTGTATAACAACCCATAAAAGCTTTCGTATAGTATTTATTACAAAGCATTTGGAATACACCTTACCTAATTTTTAAAATAGTTAATAAACTCATTATTGGGTATGTTTTTGTTCAGTAAGAAATGAGACTATACAATATTCTTTTAATTTAAATTCAATTTAGTTAACATATACTGTATTATTAGTTTCAGGAGTAGAATTTAGGGATTCATCAGTTGCATGTAACATCTAGTGCTCATTACATCAAGTGCCCTCCTTAATGTCCATCACCCAGTTACCCCACCCCCTCACCCACCTCCCCTCCAGCAACCCTCAGTTTGTTTCCTATAGTTAAGAGTCTCTTATGGTTTGTCTCCCTCTCTGTTTTCATCTTATTTTATTTTTCCCTCCCTTTCCCTATGTTCATCTGTTTTGTTTCTTAAACTCCACATGAGTGAGATCATGTGGCATTTGGTCTTTCTCTGCCTGACTTATTGCACTTAGCATAATACCCTCTAGTTCCATCCATGTCATTGCAAATGGCAAGCTTTCATTCTTTTTGATGGCTGAGTAATATTCCTGTGTGTGTGTGTGTGTGTGTGTGTATGTGTGTGTACACTACATCATCTTATCCACTCCTCTCTTGATGGACATCTGGGCTCTTTCCATGGTTTGGCTGTTTTGGACATTGCTGCTATAAACATTTACAGGTGCCCCTTCCACCATGTTTGTATCCTTTGGATAAAAATACCTAGTAGTCAGTTGCTAGGTTGTAGGGTAATTCTATTTTTAATTTTTTGATGAACCTCCATACTGTTTCCCTGAGTGGCTGTACCAGTTTGCATTCCCACCAACAGTGTAAGAGGGTTCCCTTCTCTCCACATCCTCGCCAACATCTTTTGTTTCTTGAGTTGTTAATTTTAGCCATTCTGACTGGTGTGAGGTGGTATTTCATTGTGGTTTTGATTTGTATTTCCCTGATGAGTGATGTTGAGCATCACTTATTTGTATGTCTTCTTTGGAGAAATGTCTGTTCATGTCTTCTGCCCATTTTTTGACTGGATTATTTGCTGTTTAGTGTTGAGTTTGATAAATTCTTTATAGATTTTGGATACTAGCCCTTTATCTGATAAGTCTTTTGTGAATATTTTCCCCCATTTCATAGGTTGCTTTTGGTTTTATTGAATGTTTCCTTTGCTGTGTGAAAGCTTTTTATCCTGATGAAGTCCCAAGAGTTCATTTTTGCTTTTGTTTCCCTTGCCTTTGGAGATGTGTCTAGCAAGAAGTTGTTGTGGCTGAGGTCAAAGAGGTTGTGCCTGTGTTCTCCTACAGGATTTTGATGGATTTCCTGTCTCACATTGAGGTCTTTCTTCCATTTTGAGTTTATTTTTGTGTATGGTGTAAGAAAGTGGTACAGTTTCATCCTTCTGCATGTGGCTGTCCAATTTTCCAACATCATTTCTTGAAGAGACTGTCTTTTTTCCATTGGATATTCTTTCCTGCTTTGTTGGAGATTAGTTAACCATAGAGCTGAGGGTCTATTTCTGCGTTCTTGGACTGTACAGTATGTATTATGAATTATGTTTTTCTTCCACCCAGCAATGAACAAGTACTGTGATAAAAATAAGAAATAGCATAATATGATTCCATCTAAATGGAACTCGGGTTGGTTGAGCCCCTGAATGCCTGGCAGAAACCACTTCTGTGACCAGGGAGTCTTCTGTCTTATCCCTGTAAATATCTTTCAGGCTTTCTTCTTTGATCACAGAGGGGTCACCCTTCCTCAGCATCTATTTTTGGCAAGGCAAACAGGGACTTTTTGGTTTGTGTTTATTAGTTTAGGATCCGAATGTTATCTCTAAACTTTAGCAGCACTCTGGTTTCCTGCTTGTATTAACACCCTCTCATTTGGTTATGCTTGTTTATACCTGTGAGAAAAGACCAAAAAGGGGGGATTAGAAGTGCTACATCATGGAATGATAGTTAAAAGAATGAGCTGATTCGTAGTAACCTTTTGGCTTATCTATCCTTGTCGTAATTAAACTGTTCCAAATAAATCAAAGAGTATATTTTAATTGCCTAGTCATTTCTTACCCAGTATAGTAATCCATTATGTTTTAGCATTGTCCTTTTGTAATCATGTGAAGTCTTATCTAGTGAACAGTGTTTAGATTGCTTTGGTCTTCATTTTAAGTTCAACCTTTACTATAAATTCACTGCTATCAGATTTCTGTAATCCTCTATTTTTCTGCTTAACATTTCTTTGAGACCTCTAATAATCCTCTTTTTATCTCCCATTTTCCCCACAAATAAGAAAAAAAAAACTTTCATTTTCTTATTGAATCACCTTGTATGTGAGAGTCAAGTGAGTGGACAGAAAATGCCTACTCAGTCAGTGATAGGCAGAAGGATCCAAAATAGGGTCCATTTGGCCTTTTGGAAGATGGCCAGTGTGGATGGAAGCATGGCTAGTGGGTGGCTAGTGAATGGGTTTGAGTCAGAGATGGCCAAAGCTAGACCATGTGGAAGTTTGGATTTTATCCCAAGTGCAAAAAGAAGTCATTGGCGGGGGGAGTGGGGGGTGGGAGTGGGAGGGGGGCACTAAAAGAGTGGTGATTATCTGGTTTATGTTCGAAATCTCACTCTGGTTTCTGTGTAAGTGGTGGGAGCAGGAAGGAGGCAAGAATGAATGCAGGCAGACAGATTAGAGGGCTGTTGCAGAATTCGAGATGGGAAATGATGGTGGCTTAGATTAGGGGGGAGGCTCTGGAAATGGAGAGAAGTAGACATGGGGCATGTTTTGGAGGTAGAACTGACAAAAGTTGCTGTTGGATTGGATCTGAGGGATAGAAGTGAAAAGGAGAAATCAGAAACTTCTGATTACTTCTAGATCTTGGGTCTGTTCTACTGGGTTGATGGTGCTATCATTTGCTAAGACAAGGGAAACTAGAGGAGAGGAAAACTTGGGGGAGCATGGAATTAAGAGTTCTGTTTTGGCTATCTGAAATTTGAGGTGCTTATTTGACTTTCAAATATATCTGCAGTGTTATCAATGAGTTTAATGGCTTTGGAGCTTGGTGGACATAGGTCAAGGATGGAGACATGATAAGAACGTAGAAGTTATCAGTATATAGATGGTATTTAAAGCCAGAAATGGAAACTATCTTGGGTATTTGTCATATCATCTGACCTATACCTTGTTCCTCCCCTACTATTGTAAAATTACGCCCACATTATGTACTATAGGTACATATTATTAATTATAGGACTCTAATAATTTGTTTTTAGTAAAACAATGTTGTTTTTAGTAAAATACTCTGATTTCTTTTTCCTGTCTATAGCTAAATGGTTTAAGGGTATTCAATCACTAACATCAGTATTTAACTGGAGATCTAACAGTTATGTGTTCTGTCTTCTGTGGTTTTTCTTGTAGGCAAAGTCATTAATAAAGATTTGCGACATTACCTGAGTCTTCAGTTTCAGAAAGGATCAATTGACCACAAACTGCAGCAAGTGATCAGAGATAATCTCTACCTGAGAACAATTCCATGTAAGTATGAGATTGAATAAAAGATACCCCAATGTATCATTATTATTTAACTAATCAAACATGTAGAAGTAATTCAATAGAGTATCTCATATCAAATTGGGAAGACTGAGTTGGGACACTAGAATGAAACAAAAATTGGGTAAGGAGAAAAGTTTTCCAAAGACATGCAGGGCTTTTGTTTTTAAAGTAGAAAAACTGGAAGATTCTATATTGTAACTTTAAAAAGAGTCATTAAAAAAAAAGACTGTTTATGTACATTCTGCTAACTAAATTTTCTTCTATAAATCAGTTCCAAATGTCTATTCAGTAAGAAAAAAATAATAAACTTTTTTCACTCTAAGTACCTTGTACACTGAGAACAAACATTTTTGTATTAATTATTAAGACATTACTAATTTTAAGATCTGCCCCTTCCCCAAAGGAAAAAAGGAGGAAACGCAGTACCTTCTTTGTAGTAGTCCATGTTGAATTCTTATCTAGATGTTTGTATATCTATTCCTGGCTCGGTAGTTTTCATAGGACCTGGTTGTTGTTGTTGTTGTTGTTGTTGTTGTTGTAGTAATGATGCTGTGTGTGTGTGTGTGTGTGTGTGTGTGTGTGTGTGTGTGTGTGTGTGTTAACACGTAACAAGAAATCATGTATGCTTACATTTTGGCTTTAGTTAGCACAAGTCTGGGGAAGAATAAAAAGCAGTAAACAATGAAAGGATATAAAAGGATGTTCTAGTTTGTTTTCCTTTTCAATAAATTTGTAACTTTGTGTAGATAGTAGCTTTTATAATGGCTCTGGAATTCTTAATTTCTTTTTCTTGTTATTTACTCTTACACAGTGTCCATTCTATCACTAAGCCTGCGAAATTAGGTTCCTTAAATACTGATCCTTCTGCACTACCTTAGACCTTCACCCTTTCTTGCTTGAACTTTTTTTTTTTTTTTTTTAACAGATAACAATATGTAGGGGCAAAGAGCGAGGTGAAAAATCTTGATCCTTGGACAAGTTACTTGATCTTCCTGAACCCTAGAATCCCCGTATATAAAATGTGAATAACAAGAGACACCTCATGCAGTTCTAAGAATTAAAATGAGAACATGAGTGCAAACCACGTGTCCTGGAGTAGGCCCTCAGTGTCTGTCCTCGTCCCCATTCTAGCTGCATCTCCACCTCCCGTGTCCCCTCTGGTCTATCTTTTAGTGCATGTCTAACTCTTGTCCATCTCCAGTTTATCCTTCAGAGTCTGTCACTGAATACAAGTCCAGACTCTTTAACATGCTATGAAATTACTTGGTTTTTGTTTTTAAATCTGACTCCTTATGTATAATTTCCTCCTGTAAATCTACGTAGTCGGATTTCAGAATGCAACTCCTGCTTTCTTTTCTTTGCATTTGCCTGGTGTATCTTTGTCTGTCTTTTTAGTCTTTCATCTTTCTGAAGCTCTTTGTTTTACAAATAGTGTTGGATGTTGTAGCCAATCTGAAACTTTCGTTTTGTTTATTGATGTGATTCATGTCTTTAGTCTCTGTTTTGTCATGGTTTTCTATTTTACATGTATACACATCTTTTATATAAAAAGCCTTTCACTACGTAGTCCATTTTATTTGCTCTCCTTTTAGAAAGGTTTATATCTTTATTTTAATGGCTACCTTTATACTTTTATATAATATTCTGTTCTTCCTTCCTTTTTTTTTGTTTTTGTCCCAACTGTGAACAATATTAAATTATCTAGTTGTTGCTCCTTACTCCTTCCTTCTCTCTGCCATCATCTGACTTGAAATAATTTTTTTTACCCCAAACAAAGATAATCAGCAAGCTTATTCCATTTCACATATGCTTTCCTCATTTTCACTTTTTTTGATACTTGACCTGTGTCTATATTAACAGAACAAACAGCCATTACATATTGCACTCTCCCCTTTATTATCATCATTTATTCTTTATTCTCTGGGTAAATACATATTGAATATAACTACCAATCCTTATGTTGTTGTTTCTTTAGTAACTGTGGTTTTCTAAAGCTTCTTCTCTACTAGATTTCCCAGGAGAGAGGATCATCACAGTTGGTCTAAGGCCTTTATACTTTCAGGTTTGTTTGGATGTATATGAAATCCTTGCCTTATATTTTCTTTCCTTGGCTATCTTAATTCTATTAGTCGATTATCTGATTGTCTTCTGGCATAAGCATTGCTCTTAAAAGTCTGAAAACAATCTGATTTTCACTCCCTTATAAGTACCTTGGTATTTTGCCTGCGTGGGGTGTCTCAGGGTAGCTTTTTTAGTTTTATAGCTCTAGAGCTCCCTCTTCCCTTGTTAAAACAAGTTAATAAAACTATGTACTTGTACTTTCTGCTATACTCTGCACTTTTACTTGGATTTTCTTTTAAATTTACTCGTACTGGCCTAGTTTTGCAGTTTCTCCTCGGTGTGAGGTTTTGTCCTAGAAAGGAGTTATAGTTTATTTGGTTTTCATTCATAGGGTCCAAACAGCTGCAGCCTTTTCAGATCCTACCAGGACCTGTTAACCGGCACACTGAAGTGTCCGCAACTTCTCCAAAAATGCAGTGGTATATCAGTAACAGTTAACATACCAAATGGTCTATAATTACCATTCTTTACTAAAAGATACCAAATCTTTTTGGAGAAAATTCTGATTCCGGGTCTGGCTCAAGGAAACTACAAGATGAGCTTGGAACATCTAATTATCCCAGAAAGTATATAAATGCCTAAAAGACTATGGGGACATATCAGAAGCACATTTTTTTTTTAAAGCCATCTAGAAGGGGTGCCCACTGACAAGATCTGAAACAATTTGAGCAACAAAATTAATAAGAGAAAGAAAGACTTCTACTGTTATAGTTCTGTTGAAGGGACAAGACTGTGATCTCTAATAGAAGTGGAAAGGAGACTGCACACAAAGGAGTCCTATGGTTTCATCAGCCTTGGGCCTGGAGCCACTTTCTGAGCCACAGTATAAGGAGGGAAAGCCCAGGCAGAGTCCAGAGGATTCTAAGTTGAGGAGACTTAGAAGGAGTCTGAGTTCAAGAAGTCTGAGGTGCCTGAGATTTGCAGGACAGGATGTCAGAGAGGAGAGAGCTATGAAAAAAAGGAGCTCAAATAATAAGCATAAGTACCCCCTTGACTCTGTTGCTAAATACTAAGCTGAGAATATATAGGATGAGACTCCACATGGCCACGTAAAGATTCTCTGGGAGCTGTAAAGTTAGCAATTTCCAGAGTTTACACAGCGCTGGGAGAATCTGAGTTCTAGCCTACCCGAGTGGAGAGACCTCAAGGGTCATGGCTTACTAGTGGGGCTAAAATAGGTGTAAGCTCCTTGGGGCCCATTTTAACAAAGCTTAATTAAGCAAGCTCCAAAAGGATCAAGCAAATATGCATATAACTTAACTGTTAGCAAAAAAAAAAAAAAGGAGGGGAAGATGGGAGGGAGAAAAGGGGGAAAATCAACACCCTTTAAAGGAAGACAACAAAATCTTGACGCAGAATAACATAGTATTTACAATGCCCAGTGTCTAATAAAAATTATTAGATATATGCCCAGTGTCTAATAAAAATTATTAGATATACAAAGAAGAAGAAAATATGGCCCATAATCAAAAGAAAAGTCAGCTGATAAAAAAAAAAAAAAAACAGAAAAAGCATATATGACATATAAACAGGTATGACCAAAGCATGTGTTTTAGAGTTATTACAAATGTGCTCAAGGGTTAAAGAAAAATATGAATAAAATAAAGAGAAAATGGAATATGTTTTTTTTTTTAAAGAATTAAATGGAACTTCAAAAATTCATGGATGGGCTTAACAGCAGATTAGAAACTGCAGAAGAAAAGATCAGTGAATTTGAAGACATAGCAATATAAATGAACCAGACTGAAACTGAGTGGAAAAAGACTGAAGACATTACCTTTTTTTTTTTTTTTTTTTTTAAGTACCAGAGAAAGAGAGAGACATTTCTGCTTCTGCCATGAAAGACTAAATGGTACTGGATTTACCTTCTTACTGTAAACAACTAGAAATTGGGCAAGATGTATGTAATAGCTGTTTTCAGAAATTAGGTCATAGGTGGAACAGGACTGTGATTTGTTCATACTGAGCTATGCACACTGTCAAACCAAAGAGGGGAGATACAGAAAAAAACAAATATAGAACTATAGGCTGAAATTTTTCCAAATTTGATGAAAACTATAAATCCACAGAGCTGTGGATCTCAACAAACCCCAAGAAGAAACATAAAAATATATATATATCATAATCTAATTGCTGAAAACCAGTGATAGAGAAAAGGCAGACATAGAAAAGATACATTAAATTTAAGGGAACAAAGAGTGAACAAAGAGTGACTGTAGACTTGTCAGCAGAAACCAGTACAAGCCAAAAGTCAATGAAATGTCATCTTCAACACGCTGAAAGGAAAAACTGCCAACCTAGATTTCTACATACAACAAAAACATCCTTAAGATAAATAATTTTTCAGACAAAAAAAAAAATGGCGAGGGAATTTTTCACCAGAGACTTGCACTATAAGAAATACTAAAGGAAATTTTCAGGTGGAATGGAAATGATACCAAAGTGATAGAACTGGAAGGAAATAGACAACCTCATAATTGGAATTTAAGATTTCAACACCTCCTTTAGGGAAAGTAAGCAAAAAATCAGTAAGGTTATAACATGGATAACACCGTGAACCAACTTGACCTAATGGCTATGTGTTAGAACATGCCTCCCAAAAACAGAATATTCATTCTTTTCTAGGGTACAGGCACATTTACAAATGAAGACCATATTCCAGGCCATAAAACAAGATTCAATAAATTTAAAAGAATTTAAATCATACAAAATATATTCTGTGATCATAATGGAGTTGTAAGAAATCACTTAACAGAAAATTATTTTGAAAATCTCTGAATATTTGGAAATTAAATAGCACACTTCTAAATAACCTGTGAGTTAAAGCCATAAGGAAAATACAAAATATTACACATATCAGCACATAACAAACCCAGCATACCAATTTGTGAAATGTTGCTACAAAAGTGTTTAGAAGGAAATTTATAGTGTTAAATACTTAGAAAATAATAAAGATCTCAATCAGTGATCTAAACTTCTAGCAAAAGAACAACAAAGTAAACCCAAATTAAGTAGGAGAAAGGAAATAAAGATAAAAGCAGAAATCAATAAACTAGAAAACAGAATAGAGAAATCAGTGAAACCCAAAGTTGATTTTTTCTGATCAGTAAAACTGGTAAACTTCTAGCCATAGAAGGTAAAGAGAGAAAACCCTGTCTAACAATATTAGGAATGAGAGAGGTGACATCATTAAAAATTCTACAGATGTTAAGTGGACAGTCAGGAGTATTCTAAACAACTTGGTAACAGTAAACTGAACTCAGATGAAATAGAAGAATTCCTTGGAGGAAAAAAAAACTACCAATATTCACTCAAGAAGAAATAGATGAGGGACGCCTGGGTGGCTCAGTCAGTTAAGCATCTGCCTTCGGCTCAGGTTATGATCCCAGGGTCCTAGGATTCAGCCCCCAGTCAGACTCCCTGCTTGGTGGGGAGTCTGCATATCCCTCTCTCTCTGCCCCTCCCCCTGCTTGCTCTCTGCCCCTCACTCTTCCTTAAATAAATAAAATCCTTAAAAATAAAGAAATAGATGAGCTTAATAACAGTTCTCAATCTGTTAAAGGAATTAAATTTGTAGTTTGTAACTTTCCCATTAAGAAAGCGTCAGGCCCAGATGGTACATGTGAATTGTTCTGAATACTTGAGGAAGAAATAATACCAATTGTACACAGACTCTTTAAGAAAATAGAGGAGGAGAGAACTTCCCAACTCATTCTGTGATCTGATCATTATCCTGATTCTAAAACCAGACAAGGACATTAAAAGAAAATACTAGACCACAATTTTTCATGAACACAGACTTAAAACTCATTAAAATATTTTAGCAAATCAATATATAGCAATATGTAAACAGGATAATACATTACAACCAAGGGGTATTTGTCCCAGGAATGCAAGATTGGGTTAACATTTGAAATTAATATAGTAACGGACTAGAAAAGAAAAACAAAACACGATCTCCTCAAATAGGTGCAGAAAAAAAACACTTGACAAAATTCAACACCCATTCATGATAGAATCGCTCAGAAAAGTAGTCTGCCAGTTATTATTTAGTGCCTCTTGGCTTTAAATTACTCTTTTTTGCCTGGGTAGGATATTGCAACATTCCTCCTTTGCCAACTGATAGGTACAACATCAAATTATCTTGGGGCTGGCAGGAAGGATACTGGAGAAAGAAGAGTCCTCTTTTCCAGCTTCCCGTGTGTCTTTTTCTTTTTGCTCCTGCCTGCAAAAAGACAGTAAGTTTCAGTAGTGCTCCTGCAGTCAGTTTCCCACCTCACAGGAGGCTGCCTGAATTCCACCAGTGCACCTGCTGATTTCCTTGCAGTTTCTTAATGAGCTCGATGTGGGCACCCTACATGGCTCCCCAGATTTCAACAATATTCCCTGCAAGTGGGTTCCTACTGGGTTTCTGGCAAGTCCAGCCAGTGTCCCAGATGGTTTTCTAGGAAGTTCGAAACAGCCCCCACCACAGGCAGCTTGCTAGTGAATTTCATCAGTGTTCCAGCAGATTGTTCCTTGTCTGCCAGCCTTAACCCACCAACTATGAACCAGATCCATCCCCAGGCTACGACCACACCTTCTCCAAAGAAGTCTGAATCCCAGAGTTGGGGAGCATCCCTCCCTTCCAAGTTTGTTCCTTATTTGAGTATTCTCCCTCAGCTCTAGGGTGGTATTCCTTAAAGTTCTCTTTTATTTCCTCTTAGTTAATTCTTTGTAAATAGTTAATCATTTTTTGTATTAAGCTCTCCTTGTTCAGGTTACCATGTTTCTCTCTCCTGTTTGGATGCTGGTCAATACAGAATTGGTTCTGGTAGTAGTCCCAGGAGACAAACCCTCCAAGAAGGAATTTTTGATTTGCTTGTGTTCTTGGGCTTGAGCCCAGGGCCGTGTTCCTTCCACTGGAAAGTAGGATGCTCGTAATTCATGACAAGAAGTGGCATCACCATTTAATGACAGTATAAACTGGTTGATTGAGGTTAAGTGCTAGCTGAATCAAGTACCTTGGGAACCCAAATGACTGCAGCCCTTGACCTTTATGGCAGAAGAATGATGGCTACAAACACCATGGTGTGGAATGGCTTCTCCTGAGTGTACCAAGCACTTTATAAATCACCTGGTTTATTATTATTATAAACCAATCAAACAAGACTATAATAACACTTTTCAACACTTATTTCTACGTGATGGACATTTGCTAATAGAAAACATTTAAAGAAGGAAACATTAATACAAAAAATCAGTTAAAAGTTTGAAAGATAAATCCACACATATATCCTATTTGAAATTTTCACTCCTTGTACTTTACGAGTTCATTTTAGAAGTATCACTTGTATTATTTGATAGTTTTGACTTTGATAACAAATATTCCAGACATTAAAAAAATTTTCATATTGCACTGATGCTCCTGAAATTGTGTGTCCAAAAGCATCTTCAGGTTGGGCATTAGTCATTGGTCATTCGAATAAGCTTGTTTTCTTTTTTAATGGTGAAAATATGTTGTCTCCTTGCCCTGATTTTGGTTTTGCTATCAAGATCTATATTGCTTTTACTTCAGATTTTACACCAGTTTCTGATTTCAGGTTGCAGTGTTCCACAACAACATTCACTTCTCTCTACATTTCTTCTCTTAAAGGATTTACAAAGCGCTGAAACTCATAGCACATACTCAGACAGTGGAAAATGCCAAAGGACATCATCGGGTAGTATTCAAATAACATTCAGATCTGCCTTCAAGGTGAACATCATTACATAGAATCTCACATCAGAACTGCCAATTTAAAGACTTACTTAGTTTTCAAAACCAGTGATTTTTGGAGATTACCACTCATAGGATTTATATGAAGTATAAATGCATCTAACCGCGCTAATAGTCTGTTTGCAAGAAAGACTCACTGTTAGCAGACAGGGCCTTGACCTCACACTTGTAGCTCGGGGACAGCTGCAAGTGGATTGTGACTGCTGCTCTCCCACGTGCTTCTGTCCTGGTGCCTGGAAATGTCGACTTGACCATTTGATTTCACTTGTCAGTATTTTCTGCTCTTGCTTTCAGTTGGTATCTTTAGATTCCTTCAAATCAGTAACATCTCTATGTCAGATAATTAAGCTTTAATTCTCACAGGAGAATTATAATACTTTCCCCCCTCATTTTCTCTATCAACTGATTTTTCTGGGGACTTAGAAAAAGGAAATTGGCTGAGAGACTTCAAGGAGGAATCCCTCCATGGGAACACTAATGTAAATCGACTACAGCTCTCATTTAGGAGTTGGTGAGGATACAAAGTATATTTATTTTGCGACGTTTTCTTTTAAACTTACACTTACCCTATGACCCAGCATTTCTACTCCTAGGTATTAACTCAGCATAAATTTAAATATATGTCTGCCCAAGGACTTGTAAGTTTATAGCTGCTTTATTTCTAATGTCCCAAATCTGGAACCAACCCAAATGCCCATCGATGGTGAATGCATAATCAAATTTTGGTATATCTGTACAACAGAATAGCACTTAGCAATAAAAGGATATTGAACCACAGCATGGATAGATCTCGAAATCATCATGCTAGGTGAAAGAGGCCCAGGTACAAACTACTACTGGAATCAGTGTATGATTCTATGTATATGAGATTCTGTTAAACACAAAACTACAGTGACAGCAGATTAGCTACTGCCGCAGGGACGTAAGAAAACCTTTAGGAGCAATGAATCCCAAGACTTACAGAATTGTACTGCTGGAATTAGTGAATTTGATTGTAGGTCAGTTATATCCAAATAAAGTGACCAACTAGATTCCCACAATTGTTTTCTTTTATATCATTAGTAATTAGAAAATGAAAGGTTACAGAAAGATATTTACAGTAGTGTGCAGGCATTTGAAATACCTAGAAATTAAGTGTAAAGACTTCTGTGAGATAAAGTTAAGGGGTCATAAAGAAGATCTGAGTATACTGAGCAATTTCTTGTTCCTGGATTAAAGATTCAATATGGTGAAGACAGGAGTTCTCCTCAAATTGATTAATAGATTCAGTCTAGTCCCATAAAAATTACAGCATTTTTAGCCTATTTCTCTGATTCCAGGTTTTGTATGGAAGGGCTGAAAATAGAAAAAACAAAATAGGTGGACTTGTTCTATCTATACCAAGATTTATAATGGAAATATAATAATTATAGCACCATGGTAATGGTGCAGGAATGGTCAGTGGATAAATGAGATGGAGGAGAAAGCCCAATAACACACCCAGTTTTATGTAGACATTTCTATATGAGATTTCTATGATAGAAGTGACATGCCTGATCAGAGGGGAAAATAATTGGCTTTTCAATAAGTGTGTTAAGTAGCCATCTGGAAAAACAAGAAATTGGACTACTACCTCCCATCAGGCCGAAAAAGATCTGTTTTAGTGCATTAAAGTACTAAGTGTGAAAGGCAAAAATTGTGACGCTTTTAACAAAGAATATAGAATATCTCCATCCTTAGGAAGGATTTCTTCAATAAGACACAGAAGCATTAGCTATAAAGGGAAGGACTGATAAATTTGACTACAATAAAATGAAAAACTACTATCATTAAAAGACCATTAAAAAAGATGAGAAAAAAATCACAAGTGGGAGAAGATATTGTCTGTTGTGCTACAACATTTGTTTCTGTAACACAAGTTCATATATGATTGGTAAGTAGGTGGGGTAATGATGTCGATTTAATGGAGGTAATATGGGTTCTTATTCCATTTTCCCCAGCAAGCTAATGTCTTGTGTCATCAAGTAGCAGTGAGTAAACAGAAAATACAGAGTTGAATGTTGCATGCCCCGTGCATGGTGCCCACTCACCTCGATTTGGCCTCTCTTCTCAATTTAGACATGTGCTTTATTTTAAAAATCATTTATTGCATTTTTTGACTTATCTTCATTATTCAGCAGCTTGGATCCCCCCCCTTATAACCCTTTCTGTCAAGCTATCTTTTATTTTTTTTAATTGTTATTTATTGATTGATTGATTTTTAATTTATTTTATTTTATTTATTTATTTATTTTTTAATTTATTTTTTATTTATTTATTTTTATTTATTTATTATTTATTTATTATTTATTTATTTTTTATTTATTTTTATTTATTTATTTTTATTTATTTATTTATTTTTTTAATTTTAATTTTTTTTATTTATTTTTATTTATTTTATTTTATTTATTTATTATTTTTATTTATTTTTTAATTAACACATAATGTATTATTTGCCCCAGGGTACATGTCTGTGGATCCTCAGGCTTACACATTTCACAGCACTTACCATAGCACATACCCTCCTCAATGTCCATAACCCAGCCACCCTATCCCTACCCGCCCCTACCCCCCAGCCACCTTCAGTTTGTTTTGTGAGTTTAGGAGTCTCTTATGGTTTGTCTCCTTCCTGATCCCATCTTGTTTCATTTCCCTCTCCCACCCCCCACGACCCCCCACCCTGCCTCTCGAATTCTTCATA
>CM052900.1:80330930-80400946 GCA_028534135.1 Potos flavus | reverse complement strand
ATTTTCTGTTCCTAGAGTTGCTGTTCTTCTCTTCTATCTCCTGCTAAGTTTGTAGTTGTTTAGAGTGGTTTGATAACTATCTAGCTGAACTTCTGGGATCAGACACTATCTCCGCCTCTTACTCCTCCGCCATCTTGCTCTAGTTCTCCTTTAATTGTTATTTAAAGACAAAGTATTTACTCTGGTATTTTTATTAGGAATTTAAAATATCTTTTAAATTGTCCTAGTATTTTTAACTGGGGTTTTTAGTGATTTTGCTAGGCTCTGGTTACAAAGTTGCAACAGGTTTTGAGAAATCAACCCTGACCCTATTTTCTCTAAGCTGTACTATTTGGGAAACACAATTCTGCAGAAAGTACTGTTTCTGGAAGCCATTTTTTAAAAAAAGATTTATTAATTCGTTTTAGAGAGAGAGCACAAGTGGGAGGGGCAGAGAGAAAGGGAGAGAGAATCTTAAGCCGACTACCCTAAGCACAGAGCCCACCATGGGACTGGAGACCATGACCCAAGCCGAAACCAAGAGTCGGATGCCCAAGCGACTGTGCCACCCAGGCTCCCCCTTATTTCACATTTTTGCAGAAACTCTCCCTTTGCAACATATATCTGACAAAGGACTGAAGTGCTTTATCAGTAGTAAGACACAGTTATTTCACACTTTAACCTCTCTGCAATTGGATTGTATCTTAAAGTAGATGGAATCTTTTGATTTTAATTGCCAGGTTTTTTTTTTTCTTTTTTAGTGATAAAATAGTGGTGCATTTTGGAAGCTGTTAATTACTTAGATTTGATGAAGTACTATAGTAAAGAACTACAAATCGAGTTTTAGAAGACAGGGACCCCAACAGAGAAGTGGCAAAAGCCTTGAACAGTCACTTCACACAGAAGAAATCTCTATGGCTAGTAAATATTTGAAAAAGAATGTGTGATCTCATAAATCAGTTGCACATTAAATACACAGTGAGATGCCTTCACATGTTGGTGGAAGTTTAAAAACCTGACTACCAGTGTTAATATGGACATAAAAGGATGCATATGGCATGATTCCATTCATATGAAGTTACAAAAGAGGCAAAACTAAGCGGTGTTGCTTAGGAATGCATTACATAGTTGGTTAAAAAAAAAAAAAAATCAACAATAAAGAAGAAAGGAAATCATCACAAATGTCAAGATGGTGGGTACTTTTAGGGGTGGAGGAAGAAGAGATTTATGATTGCAGGTGTACAAGGGGGCTTTTGGTCTCCTGGTAATACTCTGTTTCTTCACTTGGGTGGGTTTGCTTTATTATTAGTTAAACTTTACATATATGTCTTATGTACCTGTGTGTATATTTCAGAATAAAACAAAAGGGGAATGTCAGTTACATCAAATATTGTTGATAGGTCAGGTAATATGAGGACTGAGACTTGAGTATTGGGTTAAGCAAAGTGGAGACTCCTGATGAACATAGCCCATTGTCTCAGTGGAGTGGTTGGAGCGGTGATCTGATTGTAATGGCCACGAGAGACGGGGAGAGGAAGGAGTTGGAGACCGTGAGTAAACAGAATTTGGAGGAATTTTTATGTAGAAAGGAGAAATGTAGTAGGGACTGGAGGTGATATAGAAAGCTTTACATTAAATATAGAGAGTATCAGGAGAATATCAAGATAAATTTTCTGGAATGCTGAAGGCAATAGGGTAGGGTAGATGTAAAGAGAGAAGAGAACTTTTTATGTGTATGGGATTACACATTTTTGGAGAGAGGATGTAAAAATTTGTAATACCTGTATTTGTAGGGAATTAACATTTAAGCTCCTTTTTAAGTCTTGGAAATAGATATATGTGTGTCACACATTAATATTTCATATCTGCTAATGGAAAGAATTGTGAACATCACCTTGCTAAACACCACTTTGCAGAAAGAGAATGAAGCCCAGAGGGATTAAGTGCTTGCTTAAAATCGTACCATTACTAACAATCCCAGACTAAAACACAGAGTAGCTCCTGCCCCTTGGATCAGTGCTCTTTTTATAGTATTATCTATAATACGGTTTGCTCTTAAGTCGGGTTTTTCATGTTTTATATAATCAGTGTATTTTATAGTGGAGTTTATTTAGATAATATTTCTATTAGCCTTTGTTGCATAAAAAATCACCCCCAGAACTTAATGGCTTAAAATAATATCATGTATTATTTCTCGTGATTCCATGAGTTAAATGAGCTCAACTGGGACCACTCATGTGGCGGCAGTCATTGGCACCTCCACTGGGGTTAGAGGGGCTAAGATGGCCTCATTCACATGTCTGGAACTTTGGTGCTATTTGTTGGCTGGGGCTCTCTCATCGTAGTGTAACCTGGACTTCCATGCTTGGTGGTGGAACCATGCCAAGAAAGCAAAGATGGAAGTCTGGACTCCTGAACTTGTACAACATCACATCCTCTGCATTAAATTTTTCAAAGTAAATCATAAATCCAGCCCAGATTTCAGAGGTGAAGCAGCAGGCTGCGCCATCTCTTGATGAGAGAAGGTATAAAATATTGTGGCCACGTTTTTCTATCTATCCAGATGATTATAAATTTTAGTCATTAAATTTATTTTCCAATGTTAATTTTTACTTAATATGGAGCTAAAAGCTGTTGATTTGGGGAATCTAACAATGTAGTTTAGCCAATGCATGAGAAAACAAAAATTTGACAATGACAAAAGTATTGTAACAAAAAGAAAGTTATGTTTTCCAGCTTTTTTATCCTCTTATATAAAACATAAAGAAATGCTCGTTTTTTAATAAAAAGTTGGGTAAGAACAAAGGGGAAATCTTATTGAATATCATCTTTGTTGTTTATAGTATTGGCTAAATCATTTTCTAAGGTCGTTTCCGTTAATGTTTTATTATCATCTTTGTGGATTATTTTCATGTTACAGATTATAATAGAATGTAATGCAACTAAAAAGTAAGAGCAATTAATAATTTTCCATTAATTATAATAATACCATATTTTCAGGTACTATGCTAATTACATTTGTGTAAAATTTCACATAATTTACTTGACAGCTGTCTATATTGAGTACCTACTATGATTCTTTCACTGTGTTAAGACTTGGGACTAGTGTTGGGACTGTGTTAAGACTTGGGAACCATGTAGACATGATTCCTTCATGTTCCATCCCAGGTGGGAATCAGGGAAGGTTCTCTAAAGAAACTTCTTAAGCCAGGATGTAAAGGATAAGTAGATGTTAGCTGAGGTAAGAGTGGGAAAGGGACGAGGAAGTCTTCCAGGGAAAGGAATGACTTGGACAAAAACCTCGTGGATGTAAATAAGTGCAAGGAACATTAAAAGAACTAAAAAAAAAAGCCCCCCAAAACAACAACAACAACAAAACCAATTATGTCTAAAGCCTAGAATGTGAAAGGGATGAAGCAAGAAAGAATCTGAAGAGGATTTTTATGCTAAAGATCATGGGAAACCTTTCATAGATTTAAAGATTTTTTACTCAGATGATTGTTTTAGAGAAGTCACCGGCTGCAGTCTGGGTAAGGGGCATAGCCAGGGAAGAGTAAGGATTGACCCTATGAGACCAACATTACAGACCATAGATAGTGATATGAATTAGGCGAGTGTGAGAATGAAGAAAAGTGTGTACATCCTAGAGGTATTGAGGAGATGGAATCAACCAGATTTATTGGCCAGATGTGGAATAGAAGGAGGAACCCAAGATGGTGGAGACTCTGCCTTCTGGCTTGGAGAGCCATTAACGACTAGGGAGCAAAAATGGAGGAACAGGTTTGAGAAGGCATTCTTGTGCAGGATTTCCTACAATATCCCAACTCTGTTTTGAGGCTAAATCCTTGGGTCTCTTTTTTGTATTCTCTACTGTTTGAAATAATTTTTCTAGTATCTGTTTATAAAAATGTTGATCCATATTCAGTAAAATTCAGTCAAATGTAGCATTGCAGCCATAACCTGACTTTATACTTTTGATCTGAAAGATTTTACTTTAGTGTGAATTCCTTGATAGGAATTTACTATTCTGTTGCCAAGTGTGTTTCATTAAACGGTGTACTTATTGCTTAAAGAGAATAATGGCTGAGAAGCAATATGTGAATACCTATCTTAACCTTTAAGCCTTTTATTCATTAAACTAAAATAATTTCATAATATTTGTCCAAATTTTAAAACTGAAGTGCGTTAAAAGAATTTTTAAAAATGATTTCTCTCTTCATTTATACCGGGGAAGAAAAAATACATAAGGTAGCCTGATAAAAATGAAATCTGTATACAGCTGAAACTAATATTGTATGTCAACTATACTTCAATTAAAAAAAAAAAGAATAACCATGTCCCTCAAAATATGAAGTTTTATCATTGGTAGATTTATCTTAACTTCAGATGTTAAGTAGTGATAATTGAGGTAAAAGAATGAACTGTTGTGTCTTAGAAAGTTAGCTTCCTCTGACAGTAGAACTCTTTTAACTCTTGGTGATTTGAATTTCATAGCTATCTGTAGATTATATTAAAGAATATTTAGTCATCCTATATTATTGTCCTATTTTCACCTAAAAATGTTGCCTAAAATTTTCTGATCCTCATTCTAGAAGGTACCATATGTTGAGTAGTGTGTGTCTCCCACGTGTTCTCTATAGACTGTATTTTCTGTTATTCTCGATAGTTTATAATTTTAAAGCAACCTATTTTTTTTTTTCTTGTTTTTTTCCTTAGGCACTACACGGGCCCCCAGGGATGGGGAAGTACCAGGGGTGGACTATAATTTCATTTCTGTTGAACAGTTCAAAGCACTGGAAGAGAGTGGAGCATTATTAGAAAGTGGAACGTATGATGGTATGTCCGCAAATACTGACAACAGCAGCAACCCAGAAAACTCTCTGAATGGCTGGAATTACTTCAAAGGGAATTTGATCAGTAAAATACCATTTTTTTCGAGTTGTTTTCTGTTGGTCCTTGGGAATGTTTTCTTTTGGTTAGCCTGTTTGTAAATTACAACCTAAAATGGGATTAAATAATAAGCAGAAGCATTCCATCATATTATAAAGTCGATTGTGAAGAATATACTGAAATCCTTCAAACCAGCCAGTTTGCATATTTTATAGTAACTCATAGTCATCATATGAACTTAGCAAGTGTTTATTGTTTGCTTTCTCTTCGTGGTTAGGAATCCAAATGCTGTGCACCTTAAAAAATCTATAACATGGCTATCTTGGAGAAAAGAGAATATAGATTGGGGGGAAAACAACAAAAATGGAATAATTGGTTTTCTTTTCATATCTCTTCTCTACTCACTTGTTTCTAGGAAGTAGAGACTTACTCAGTTTCAATTTTTAAATGATGCCGTGTTCCATCTTTTGTTCTCCCTTCCCTGACACTCTTCCCTGGCAAGCTTGTCCACTCCCATAGCATGCTATACTTCTCCATCATTGCTTTCTTGTGCAGTTATAGTAGCCTTTTTCACAAGCTTCGTGAAAGCTGTATCACGTCTTTCTTAGTAGTATCGTCAGTGCCTAGATATGGTTCAGTAGTGTTCAGTCAGCACTAACCTTGAATTCAGCATATCCAAGTATGCATCGGTGTTCTATCCAAAAGAATAATTCTTCATAATTTCTCTTTAGCTGCACCCTGGGCTCAAAATGGTGGAGTCATCATTTACTCCTTCCTTCTCCTTAGAGTTCCCACCGGTCTGTCACCAAATCCGGTCATTTCTTTCTCTGTAACAGCTTTCATAATGCCTTTCTTTTCACTCTCACACCTCCTCGTAGGCTCTGGATAAGCTCGTATCTGGGCTACTGCGACTGTTTCTTCCCTCTGTCCAACCTACCTGCCCATTGCTATCATGCTTGTCTCTCTCCAGTGCTGCCCGGCTTGTGTCTGTCCTCTTCAGAGTCTTCTGTGGTTTCCTTTTTGCCTGCTCAGTTTGCCCCAGCTGTGCTCTCTGGGCTTAGCTCCCACAGCTCATTCATTCATTCATTCTTTTCTTTGATCCTTCTTTCATTCATTCAGCAACCCATTTATTAAGTACGTACGATGTGCCAAGCACTGTAAGAGAGACTAGAGGTACTGTGGTGAACAATACCGAAATGGTCTTGCCTTAATAAATCCTGTATCCAAGGTAGAAAAACAGAGAACAAGCACAATCACTATAAAAGGAAACCTTATGAAGGAAACAAAAATAAGAGCTTTAAAGAAAAGAGTAGAAATGTCTTATTTAGATAAGGTGGCCAGTGAAGACTTCTGAGAGGAGATGACCACTACTTATTTTTTATTTTGATGCCAATAGCCTGCTTTCATTCACCTCCCTCTTAGAGGCAACCATTCGGATGTGTTTAATATGTATGCTTTGGTTTGTCTGCATTTTCACAAAATGTGTCTTGTGTGCACGCATGTATTGTTTGCATTGGGACTGTGTTCTGTATCTCATTCAGCTTTTAACTGTTCACAGTTATTTCAGTGTTTTTTAGATTCATCCATGTCACTGCCCTATATTTACATGTAATCATCGCCTTTTAACCACTGCACAGCGCTCCACTGCCTTTTCCTTAACCCCTCTTCTAGTAATTGACTTCCAGATTGCTTCCAGCCCCCCTCCACAACCACAGATAGAGCCACAGCATCCTCTAATTCTAGAGCTGTGTGAGGATGTCCGCCGCATATACCCGGGGGCAGAATTGTCGGGTTATAAGGTCTGCGGGTACTTAGTCTGATGAAGGAGTCACGGCACCTCCGCCGCTGCGTTACTGCCAGCCGTGCTTGAGGGCTTGGTTCCCGTAGCAGCTAGAGTAAGGATTCCACGTCCTCACTGGCCGGCTCTGTCATTTGGCCAATCTGATGCTTGTGGAGTGGTAGCTCCTTTTAATTCTAGCTTCTCTGGTACTCAGAGAGTTGGAATATCTTTTTATATGCTTGTTAGTGTTTTGGACTTCTGCAAGCTGTCTTTTCATTTGTATTGTTTGTTTTTTTAAAAGTGGGATCTCAATCCACATTCCAGTTTGTGGACATTCCTTAGATATTTAGATATTTATTTAGATATTAATTCCTTATTGGATACAGATATTTTCTCCCATTCTGTCACTTCATATGCTTGTCCGTGTGTTTCTTCGTTAAGCAAAATCCTTAATTTTTGTGTGTCAGATTTATCACTGTTTTTGTTAGGATTTGTGCTTTTGTGTTTAAGAAGTTCTTCTCTGTCCCTAGATCACAAGGCATTCTCCCTCATTTTCCTCTGTTCAGTATAAGAACATGGGAGATGAAAAAGTGGCATATTACATATTATTAATTGCTGTGTGCTAAATTTAAAGGAAATGCAAATTGAAATGGACCATTTCACACCCATCAGATTGACAGAAATTTTAAAGTCTGATAATCGTGGGAAGTGGAAACTCCCATATACTGCTGGCAAGAGTACAAAATGATACAATCCCTTTGGGGGAGCATCTTGGCAAAAGCTAGTAAATTTGAAGATGCACTTAACTCTGACCCAGCAGTTCCCTCTCTGGAAGCCTGCTCTAGAGAAATCCTTATCTATGTGCCTCTGTAGTCACATACCAGCACAGTCATTACAGCGTTTTTTGAAATAGTGAGAGAATGGAAACAGCTCTGTTTTAGTAGGGGAATTCATAAAATGTACTTTAACTTGTTCATGAAAATGGACTATTATACAGCAGTTAAATAAACTTAAATCCACATATGTGAACAGGAACAAGTCTTAGAAATATAATTGTATAAAATGAAAGTTACAAAAGAATACAGCATACTGTTTATTAAAAAATATGAAATGTTAGAAAAACCTTTATGAACCTTTCATGAAAACAATGGTGTTTATATGTTATGTCTGCATATACATACATCCTAATTGTACACAATGTGCAGGGAAATGACACGTACCAACTTCAGGACAACTCAGGGAGAGCATGGGGAGGACTGACAGGAAGTTGGGTCCTTAACTGAACATGTGACCATGTATGTATGTCCTTCAACAGGGAGAAAATGGGGGCGCCTGGATGGCTCAGTGGTTTAAAGCCTCTGCCTTCGGCTCAAGTCATGATCTCAGGGTCCTGGGATCGAGCCCCACATCGGGCTCTCTGCTCGACAGGGAGCCTGCTTCCCCCCCTCTCTCTGCCTGCCTCTCTGCCTACTTGTGATCTCTCTCTCTGTCAAATAAATAAATAAAATCTTTAAAAAAAAAAAAAAAAAAAAAAAACAGGGAGAAAATGGAGACCTGAGAGGAATCTGGCAAAAGTTAAATAAATAAATAAATAAATAAATAAATAAATAAATAAATAAGGATGTTTCTAATATAATTATCTGTGATTTTTGTATGTATATAAAGTATTTAATAGTTGGTAGTTCTATTTGAAAAATGAAAAAACCTTCAGAAAAGAAAAAAGGGGGGGAACCCCTCCAAAACAGCTTCAAAAAGATGAAAACCTTTTTCTGTCAATGACTATAGTCAGGATTCACAAACCATGTCATTTTTTATGCCTTGCTGTATCAGAAATCTTGGCATTTACCAACAACTCAAGAAAAATAGACCTAATTTCCTCATAAGCAATGCTAGTTTTCTTTAAGTCCAATAATTGTGTTTAAATAAGGAAGCTGCCAGAATTTTTTATGAAGTCCTAAAATCTTAATGATCATGGGTGGCAATCAAAATATCCTAAATTTGTCTGATTTCACCCTAGAAACCATTGTTAAACTTCTAGAGTGAGATAATAATTACTAAGACTACACAGCAAAACCTATGTCTAATGTTGCTACAAAAACTACCATCCTTAGGGAAGGGGGATGTTTGATTTTTGTCATGGAATGTCCAGATTCCTGGGTAGCGTGATTGTTGGACACAATGCAGGAAAAATTGAGATCCTGGAGCATCCTGTTTCCCAACCAGACCTCTCTTTGGAATGTTTCTGGGCCCTCCACCCCAGAGAAGTGTGAGCTGACCTCGTCACTGGGTCCTTGTTTTACTCTGGGCTAGAAAGCTTGCAGAGACCGGCTGAGTCTGTTTTAATACAGATCTTTGCATCCATCTGCCTGACAAGGGTAACTCCATTTCAAATGTGGATTTGGGAGCAAGGGAGTAGTTGAGTGGGGAGAGGCAAGATGTAGTTGAAAATGTTTTCCGTTTGATTTCATTGTTTTGTCTTGAATATTTTAATGACAATTACTGCCCAAAGTCAGATGTCCAAAGAATTTATCTTAATGCTTTTCCCACAAGGCACACACGGCTCAAGGTAAACTGATTTGTAGATTTGCTTCAGTATGATGGCGAACAACCTATGCTTTCTTTCATCTGGGACAAATAATTCATTATATACCCCATTAATTTACTTTATGTGATGAGCATCTGAACTGCCTCCTTAGGAGCCCAGGAATTTGATTAGAAGGTGTGATTTTAAAAATAAATAAAGGAAAGAAGAGCATGAATGTTTTCTTCCTTAACCATATCTTTTGGTAGTGTTAGCATAGTGGCTGATAAAAGATAGAAACTAGCAGGAGCCACAGATTGTTAAAGTAGCTAGACCTTTTGAGTGGTTTTCCATTGTATTTGGCTCCCTACTGGGAACTGCATGACAAATTAAGAAGATATTCAACTGTTTTCGTTCTACTCTGGAACATTTATTTTTACTGCAAAAATTCCTGATCTTCAAGGCTTAGAATATTAAAGTATTTCTTGCTTTCCTGAGAGTAAGCCAATATTGAATTATGCTAATAATGTCTCTATTTGTTCAATAAATTGTCAAATAAAATAATTAGAATGCTCAGAGAACCTAAAAATTACTTTTACATAAACAGCCTACATTTCAGCACACACTGGTTCTTAGCTGTATCCTTTACCCACATATTTCCTCATTTTACCAAAATAGTTCATTATGTTACACATCAGAACAAAATTATTTGAGTTCGTTTTCTCTTCCTTTACTCCCACTTCTTATGCCAATTAGTCTTACACGAGAGCATTGATGCATTTAAATTCACAAATCAGACCCTAATTTAGAGCCCATGCAAAGCAAGCCCTGTAGGAATAAATAATCTGTGTACATAAAGTCAACTTCCTATCCTTAGTACAAATTGTATTAAAAAGTTAGATAATGTTAGAATATACATGGTGAAGGGCACTCAAAAAATTAGTTCTTTCTGTGTTTGGGCTTCCTTTTGGCCATTCAGAAACCTTGGTATAAAACAGTCGTCAGGGGCGCCTGGGTGGCTCAGTGGGTTAAAGTCTCCGCCTTCGGCTCAGGTCATGATCTCGGCATCCTGGGATCCAGCCCCGCATCGGGCTCTCTGCTCAGCAGGGAGCCTGCTTCCCCCCACCCTCTCTCTGCCTGCCTCTCTGCCTGCTTGTGATCTCTGTCTGTCAAATAAATAAATAAAATCTTAAAAAAAAAAAAAAAACAAGACAGAGACAGACACTGGATCATTTTGTTCTGACTCTCAGTTCAACATCAGTCCTTTCAGCTGCCGTTATTCCGTCCATTTCAGGAAACTTCTATGGAACTCCCAAGCCTCCAGCAGAACCCAGCCCTTTCCAGCCAGATCCAGTTGATCAGGTCCTCTTCGATAATGAGTTTGACACAGAATCCCAAAGAAAACGAACCACATCTGTCAGCAAGATGGAAAGAATGGACAGCTCTCTTCCTGAAGAGGAAGAAGATGAGGACAAGGAAGCTGTTAATGGCAGTGGAACTGCAGGTTTGTAAATAGGTAGACAGCTTCAAACTGATCTTCCGGGTTGACTTGAACATGACAGGGAACTGGAAGTAGTAAAATCTTTCCCAAAGCATGTGTAAAGTAGGTGATGCGATTCTGATTATTTTTAAAAGGTTGTGTGTGGAATGAAGTGTCTCTGTCAAGCATCTTATAAGCTGAAGTGAGTTTGCACCAAGTGGCAGTTGCGATCGGCTCGTAATAAGCTATCATTAGAAATAACATAACATGCCATGATCCCACTGCTTAAAAGATTTAAGGTTCCGGGAGATAAGACTCTGGTTAGCCTAAGTCATACTTTATAGGATATGAACAAAATACAGCTTTAAGATACAGCCTCCAACTAAAAATATGCCAGTAAAAATTATCTGAAAGATTTGTTAGCACTATGTTGAGTTTAAATTCTGAACCACTCAAAAAAAAAATTTTCCAAACCTGACTCTCTTATTTTTCATTAAATGCAAAACCAACAGAAATTTAGTGGTGAAGAATCTTCCTTTGAGTACCCCTAAAAAATGCGGTGGTTGCTTAGGAGACTCTTACCCTTCTAATTGAGAGTATAAGTAGGAAGCTACAAAATCTCAGCAGAACTAATGCCGGGGCTATTTATTATAATATGTTTATTCAAAACACTAGAAGATGAGCTTCACGAGGGCTGGAAGTTTGGCTTGTTTTGTTCATGGCCATATCCCTTGCACCATAAACAGTGCCTGGCACAAAGTAGGAACTAAGAAAATATTTCATTGGTACCCAATAAATGAATGAATTTGATCACATCCCCAAATTTGCAGAACCCATTGCCATATTTTTCCCAAAGCATCTGATGTTTTCTTTCACCGGCTACAAAAATTTGCTGTGTATGTTGTATTTCCTGTCTTAATATGTCCATTTGTGTCCTCCTCCAGAGTGTGAGTCCTGTCTTTTAGTCCCAACATCTTACATAGTTATGCCACATAATATGTTTGGTGTTAAATTAATTACTCCTGTATACTTGGGTGTAGAGACTGAAAAGAGGCCTGAAAAGGTTTAGGTGAATTCACATCTAATTCTTTAGGGGTGTGTTAAGGGAAATCGTCACACAGTAGAGCCTTTTGATGTTGATATCAGCTTTGTTCTCCCACAGAGTGAAGTCTGTTAACATTTTTAAATGTTTAAGACTGGGATTAGAGACCGTAAATCTGTCCCAATGTGGGAATTTATATATTCTCATTTTGAGGGGGGGGGCCCGAAGTGTTCTGTTTTTACTTGCTAATGTGGAGCTTCTCAGTGACCACTGCAATGCCTTCAGAGGGAAACCTGTCTGTGATCTCCATAGCTTTATGTTCGTCATGTAAGCCTGTTGTTAAACCAGAGGTTACTAACTTTTTGATGGTGATATTTAAAGGGCATGTATCCAAGAATGGGAGGCAGTTTGTGTACTAACCTCTTGTGTGTGGGTACCGTAGGGCATTCCTCTGGATTATATATTTCTTTGTAAGAGAAAATATCCAGACTATTTTAATGAAAAAAAAAAACAAAAAAAACCAAATCAGGATTAAAAAGCCCTTGGTCTTTTCTGAATAAGTACCAACTCTAGTTGTTAACTTATTGAAAGTTGTGGAAATGTGCTTTATGTGTTGCTTTTGGGGACTAGAATTCCTGCCTTGAAAAATCAGAAAATTGTTGGCAATGGAAGTGGTGAGGGGATAGTTAAAGATTAATTTGTATACACCAATATGTGTATTATTTTATATCTTGCTGAAGAATTCACATGAAAATGCTAATGTGCCCACGTAGGAAGACATATGTTACATAATAATGCTAAAACTTTTTCCAAGTGTTGATTGTTCCATAAACAGTATTTTTAAGTCATTGGCTATTAAGTGAACTCTTTCACACAGTCACTTCAACTATGTTCAGACAAGAACGAGAGATCATATAGTTGCTTTTGTTTTCCTCCGACATACTTCTGTCCCAAGATTGTGACTCCCTTCCAGATTGATTTACAGATTGGGTGCCTTTTAATTTCTGTCACTTTTTTTTTGCCTGGAGAATGACTTGTGTATTTTATTCTAGCTATGCATTCAACAAATATTTATTGAGCACCTGCTAGGCTCCTAAGTGCTAGGCATTTTACTAACAGCTAGGAATAAAGCACTGAACAAAACAGACAAAAACTCCTGTCTTCATGAACTTTGCCTTCTAGTGGGAGAGAAAGAATTATCCAACATGAATCAATGACATATGGTATATTAGAGAGTGCTAAAGAGAAAAAGCAAAGGAAGAGAAGGATAAAAAGTAGTGGTGGCCAAAGTTTGCGATTTTAGGTAGAGCAGCAGGAAAGATCTCACTGAGAAGAGGACTTTGAAAGAAGTGATGGTGTAAACTCAAAATATCTGGGAGGAGAACTTTCCAGCCAGAGGGAATTTTAAGTACAAATGCCCCGAGGTGGGAGCATGCCTGTAATATTCAGACAAAGGTAAGGAAACCAATAGAGGTGGATCCAATGTGGACAATGCTTTATATGTGGTCGGAGCAGAGGGATGGAAGGAGATAGTATAATGAGCAGTGAGATCAGTTGGATAATGATTGGGGGTGTGTGGAAATGGATATTATGTAGCATCTTATACGTCATTGGAAGAATTTTGCTTTTTTAAAAGAATTCTGCTTTTTATTCTGAGATGAGAATCGTTTATAGGGTTTTGAGTAGAAGAGTAACATGATAAAACAGATTTTAAGAGGCTCATTCTGGCTACTGAATTGAAAATATGCAGTAGGAGGACAGGCATAAACAGCAAAACTAGTTAAGAGGTTATTGTGGTAATTTACGTGAGAGATAGTAGTTTGGACCTGATGAAAGCATGACAGGGAAGAAGTGGCCTGAGCCAGTAACATTTGCTGACAGACTGGATTTGAGGTCCGAGAGCGCAGAGTCAAAGATCACTTCAAGGGTTTTAACTTGAGTATCCAGAAGAATGGAGTTGCCTTTATTGAGATGAGGTAGATTTTAAGAGGAGTCAGTTTGGGTTGGTAAAGGGTAGTAGGAGCTCTAGTTGGGATATTTTAAACTTGAGATGCTTGTTAGACATCCAAATGCAAATGTCCTGTTTGAAGTTGGATTTAAAAGTCTATGTCTGGTCTGAAGATGCCTGTTGGGACATCATCATCATTCAGCATGTAGAGCAGTGACACTGATTGAGATCACCAAGAGAGTAACTCTAGGAAGAGAAGAGGAAATGTCCAAAGACTGAACCCTGAGAACGCCCTCTACTATGTGGAGCTCAGGGAGACTGAGAAGAGCCAGTGAAATAGAAGACACGCAGGAGGGTGGAGGGGCCTAGAAGCCAGGGGAAGAGAATGATGAACTATGCCAGATGCCACCAGTAGGTCAGATAAGGGGGCCACTGAGAACTGATGGTTGGATTTCGCTATGTGGACAAAACAGGGTCATCCGATGAGATTAGGGATGAGGGAGAAGTAATGGTAGATTTAAGAAGAAAAGTATGAAACCGTTATCCAGGAGAGTGTCAGCGTGAACGGACTAAAGGAATTTCCTGTGATTATCATAAACCATTAAATGCCCTCTTGAGGTTAGTGATCACAAATTAAAAGTGGACGAGTTAGTGTTACCTGGGTCCAGCTGCACGTGCTGGCATCGAGTAGGTGGAAAGATTTAAGCAGAGTTATGCTTCAGTCGGGCACGTATGCTGAAGCAAGGTTGAGGTAGAGAAATCAGTAGTGTTTGCAAGGGAGCGACGATCGTGGCTGATCATGGAACTTAAGTTGCCTAAGTAGGGCAATGAAGACATGGTGAGGGCTGAGTTGAGGGGTGAGGAACGGTGAAGGATAGTAAGTAGCAGTATTAGCGGATTATAGGACTTGGTTGGATAAAGGACAGTGGGAGTAGAAGTACTATATGTAATGACCTCTAAGGCCTTTTCTAAGATTCTCTGATTCCGAGGCGTTACCCATAGTTTGGAGTTGTCGTAAGTTTGAAGTACATGAATCGTGAATTCCCTTAGACAGTAACTATATGTTAGTATTCTTACCTACCTTGTGGATGCTGGGACTCTCAAAGGATTGTGCTGTCACCAACAGAGAATTATACTTGACAACAGAAAGTCTATTGAGTGTAATTTTTTAAGAAACTAGTATTATTTTAAAGGCCTGTGTTAAATGTGTGCAAGATAGGTTGGTATAGCCATTCAGAACATAGACCACCTAGATTTGAATCCTGACTTTGCTGTTATCAGCTGTGTGACCCTGACTAAATTAACCCCACTGTGCCTTAGTTTCTCCATCTAGAGTCTAAAACACACGTGTAATAGTTAAGTCATCACAGGGCTGCTGTGAGGATCATGAGTTCATAGATGTAAAGTGCTTCAAGTAGAGCCTGGCCCATGAAAGGACCGCGTAAGTGCCCCTGCAGACGTTGCCGTGGGTCGCACACTAACTGACACATATTCCCAATATCCCAATTGATTCTACTGTGGCTTTCGCTTCTTTCCCAGACTGGCGCCAGAGGTGCTATATTGGGTTACTATCACTTAGCAGATGAAAAAAATTCGGTATGTCTATTTGTTACCTCAAAAAATGATAGCAGAACGTGGACATGATACACAAGGAAATTTGCATTAAACGTTTGGCGTTTTGTTGGAAACCAAGAGAGCTGTTTGAAGGGAGTGTAACTTTGCCTACTTTGCTCACTGCTCTGTGTTCAATGGCAGAAACCAGAGAGAGGCATTCTGAGTCGTCTGATTGGATGAAGACCGTCCCGAGTTACAATCAAACAAACAGCTCCATGGACTTCAGAAATTATATGATGAGAGATGAGAATCTGGAACCACTGCCCAAAAACTGGGAGATGGCCTACACCGACACGGGGATGGTCTACTTCATTGAGTAAGCAAATGTCTGTATCTCTTCTGACATGCCGTCGCCATGAGGCCTGTCTTCCCATTTCTTTATCCTCATTCTCAAGGCATCTGTTTCTTTTGTCTTTCTTTAAAAAGATTTTTCATACAAGTAACAGTTGATTCTTTAATCTGATGATTTCCCTGGATGATATTTCAGTTTTATTTGACGTGGATAAAGGAATCGTGTATTTGACTTCTGGTTTTATAAAAACAGGAGGATTAAAAGCAGGTTTATCACTAGTAATGAAAAATGTAGCCACAGAGGGTATTTTGCCTTGCTGTTTTTTTAAACTTTTGATAGGTGGTCCAACTTACTGAGCGTTTCAAGAATTACCATCCTGTGGAGGGAGAGCTTATTTATTATCTGAGCTGAATATTTTCAGTTCTAGATATATTCAGGCAATATAGTTGAATAATATAGGAGGGAAATATCACTGGTCCTCAGACTCATTGGTACAATATAAACTGACAAACCCTAATTTATGAGAAAGCACTATTAATGTAAATACAAATATATTTATAGAGATACAGAATATGAGATGTATTTGATCAACCTAAAATTTTATATGGTTTGCACCAGAGAATAATATGCCATAATTTTTTTTGAAAGTTTCATTATACAGCATTTTTATATTCTTATGCAACTATAATTCTCATTTTAAAATAATTTATACAGAGGCAAAATATGAATATGGTGAAGTTACAGAATATAATAGGTAAATAATTAAAATATTGAGGGCTGGACACTACAGTCAAGGAACATATACTTAAAAATGAATTAGGGGTGGGAGACTTGAATCTGTTTCCTCATTTGGTCCCAAGTTCCACATCCTTCCCAGAGAGTGAGTATCTTGCTTTACCAAGTGGAATTACAGTATTTAAAAGACACAGATTTTGTGTATATTGTATTCTTTTTACCATACTCGGTACATAATTGATTATAATGTGCATAAACATTAATGACAAGGATTATGCAAAACAAACAAAATCAGGTATACTCTTCTCTGTGGACAATTTAAGGGGTTGTTCAAGGGTAATTTAGACTTTTGACTTTCATTCTAATTTTAGCACTAAATCCCCAAGTAAGATATGGAGTCATTAGAAGTGGCTAGAGTATCTTCAGAAGCAGAGTATGAGACATTGAACCTGACAGTACTTTATACTGTAAATGGGGATAAGTTAGTAAATTATAGAGAGGGGAGAGAATTTATAAAAGAAATGCCTTTATAGTTGAACATTGTGAAAATGCATGAAAGACGTAGATGTAAGACCTGAAACCATAAAACTCCTAAAAGAAAACACAGGGGCAAAATTTCATGGCATTGAATTTGGCAAGGACATCTTGATATGACACACAAACTACAGGCAACAAAAACAAAAATAGACAAATGGGACTTCAGCAAACTTAAAACCTGTGCAGCAAAGGGAAGCAGTCAATGAGAGGAAAAACAACCAGCAGAATAGGAGCAAATATTTGCAAACCCGTATCTGATAAGGGCTTCGTAACCACAGTATAGCTGAGTAGTATTTGCTGCTGTCGCTAAAGTATTGGATGTGGGTTACTACTGCTGTTAAATCACACATCTGTAAGAAAATAGGTCTGTAGCCTTTAGCTATCATGTTTTGGGTATAGCCCCTACGGACATTTCTTTACCCTGGGAAATACTGGGTAAAATCCTAGTAGATTGCTTACATCTGCTAATTTAGCAACAAAAATTTTGGAGCATTGGAACCAAAGTTAAGCTTTTCTCAAGTAGCAATTGTGAATTTGGTTTAGCAAGATATATGATTTTTTTTTTTTCCTCTAACAGTCTACATGCTGCTAAGCCTCTTTGTAGCCCTGATCCTTTTCACGTTGCTAAAGTCGATTTAACTGGCTTGAGTATGGAGAAATTATCTCTTTGACAGAATGGATAGCACTGACTTTCTAGAAACCATCCCAGTTTCTCCTATTCAGATTATCCATTACTCAGCATACGGAAGTGTTTCTACCCCAGTCTCCCAGCGAGTATCATACCTGGCAATGTGTAAGAAGGGGCTGCATGGCCCGGAGTAGCTCAGGAGTTAGAAAAGGCATAGAAGGTATGATTAATTCCCTGAAACCGTTGGCTTAATTTCCTAAGAGTAATTAATAGAAAGATTAGGGAGTTTATCTCATGATAAAAACACTGATGAATGATACTTTGTTCACGTTGTTATTCTCACACTACCTTGATAATAACTTTAATTTACATTTTGTTGTCTTCCGGTGTATTTTCCTCCATGGTGTTTTCTTTCTTTAATATCCTCGTATTTCAGATGTTTGTACTGTACCACTGTCTGTCCGCTCAGCAGTGTGAGGGCTTTGTTTTAGCCTTGGTATCTACTGCCTGCTGACCCTGCTCCTTGAAAGCACGTGTGGCCTGCTTCATAAAAAGGAGTGTGTGTGCGGGGCGGGGCGGGGGGGGTGTGTGGTCTTTTGGGTCTGCCTGCTTTTTTCTATTCAGCACGTGATCCGTAGTTCGTAGAGTAGACTTTAGCTGTACCCATGATTTTTACTTGCATGCTGCAGAAAGAGATACTTGAAGACTTTTTATTTTATGAAACTCTTCCATTTTAAAGAACCCTTTAGAGGGCAAGGGAATCGGTCTGTCTAGCACTGTATTGCCATCAGCACAGTGCCACCCAGCACAGGTACTCAAGAACTAGAACGTTTTTTGAAGGGAGGAAGGGAGGAATTCAGCCAGCACCCAACAAGGTCTTCAAGGCAGCTTTTTCAACTGGATAATGCACAGTGTGGGGCTATGTGGCCACCCTTCGAAATATTTTTGACTGCTTGAATCAGTGTCTGTTTTTCTGTACTTGGCATTTTACCCTGTCTTTAGAGTCTTCCTTCTCAAATTAGTGCCTCTAGCATTACCTCCCCTCTCTGGCAGTTTTGAAGGAGCAGATCGAGAACAATAGGATTATTGAATCAGAGGTATACAAACAGTGCCCGTAGGAGAGAAATGTGCAAACATCATATACCTTTCAGTCACTTTTAATCTTTGCTTTTGAAATACTTTCCTTCCTCTTTATTTGACTGTTTCTAATTGAAATCTTTATTCTGCAGCCACAATACCAAGACAACCACCTGGTTGGATCCTCGTCTTTGTAAGAAAGCCAAAGCCCCTGAAGACTGTGAAGATGGAGGTAGAGATTCAAAAATCTTTTATACTGTTCTTATTCACTTAATCCCTTCTTGTTCTTCTCGCTTAGATAGCGAGTTTTCCAAAACCCTAAACAAAGCATAATGGGCCGATGCACATAAGCAGCGGGTGGATATCATACTCAGCTGACTCTGAAAATTACATCATTGCATCTAATTTTATGAGAGGCTTTATTTCTCTCTGAGAATTATACAATGAAATCCTTAAGAGTCTTAATAAAAATAAATTGCCCTTTTTTGCACGTTTGTTTTAAAGACAAAGTTTTCAACTCCTAAATAAATATTTTAATAAATTAGATGCAGTCTTAACCACAGGGTAGCCTCATCATGGCTATTAAGCCTTCAAAAATATATTTAATTTGGTATCACTAGGATAGGTGTGTTAGTATTTATGGCTAAGCTTTTATTTAGAGCGTCAGTAGAAACTCAGTGAAAGTCTCTAATATGCCCCACCCCCCACCCCTACCCACACATGGTTTTTACTGTTTAGTAGAAAAATTTCTCTAAGGATTCTTAGGTAATAATTCTTGTCTATCTTATGTATTATAAAGTTTTTAATAGTATAGTCTTACACATAAATATAGACTTTACCCCAACCAAAATTGTTTGCTATGTCTTCTTGAATGTAGAGTGAAGATGAATAAAATTTGCATTCATTTTATATCACTGCATCAGAAATTATTTACCTTGGTTAAAAAATGAATGGCTGCGAATGAGTTTCAGATAGTCTCTCCTATAGACTGAACTCCAATCTATTAAAAAAATTAAACAATTTATACATTTTGTTCCGCATGATTGCAATATTAAGAACTTTCCTAGGAACAACCAATTGGAAAATGGAATTATTTTAAAATTATTTGCAATGATATTAAAAAAAATTAGATGCCTTGGAGGAAATCTACTTAAAGATGCACAAGACATACTGAAAACTACAAAATATCCCTGAAAGAAATTAATGAAGACTTGAAATAATTGAGATACACTGTGTTCACAGTGAATGACACAGTTCTGTTAATGGTGTTCATTTTCCTTAAACTGATATCTAGATTCAGTGCGATCCCAACCTAAATCCTCTAAGTCTGTCTTGAAGAAATTGACAAGCCAATTCTAAAATATATATAGCTCCAGTTAGCCAGATAATCTTTTAAAAGGACAGAGGTAAAGGATGGAGGCTACCAGATTTGAAGAATTACTATAAGGCTCAGTAACCAAGACAGTGTGGCATTGACGTAAGGGTAGACAAGCAGATCACTGGAACAGAATAGAGAATCCAGAAATAGATGCATACATATGTGGCCACTTAATCTGTAGCCAAGGTGCCAGATCAATTCAGTGAGAGGAGGAGAATCTTTAACAAATGGTGTTGGAAGAACTGGATGGATATTCATAAGGAAAAATGAACTTCAACTATACCTCACTCCATACACAGATATCAATTTCAGGTGGCTCAAAGACCTAACCATAAAAGCTAGAACCCTAAAGCTTTTAGAGGAAAATTTAGGAGAATATCTTCCTAATTTCAGGATTAGCCAAGATGTCTTAGGCCACAAAAAGTATGAACCATGAAAGAAAAACTTGATAAATTGGACTTAATAAAAATTTAAAATTTTTATTCATCAAAAGACACCATTAAGAAAATGGGTAGACAAAGTCGTAGGCCCTGCGATATATATCTGACAAAAGAATTATATCCTGAATCTATAAAGAATGGTTATAACTCACTAATAAGAAGACAAACAACTAAATTTTTAAATGGGCAAAATATTTAAATAGACATTTCACCAAAGAAGATCTACAAGTGCCCAATAACCACTAGAACAGATACTTAACATCATTAGTCATTGAAGAAATGTGAGTTAGAACCACAGAGAGACACCACTTAATATCCACTAGAGTGACTATAATCAGGAAAGACAGATAATAACAAATGTTGGTGAGGATGGGAAGAAATGGTAGTCCTGGTTCAGTGCTGGGCAGAATATAAGATGGTACCGCTGCTTTGGAAAGCAGTTTGACAGTTTCTTAAATGGTTGAATGCAAATTTACCCTGTCACCTAACAATTCCAGTCCTAGTCATCTACCTAGGAGGAATGAAACATATGTCCACACAGAGACTTGCCTGTAAATATTCACAGTATCACTATTCGTAACAGCCCCAAAGTGGAAACAGTTCAAATGTCCACCAACTAATAAATGGATAAATTAAATCACCCAGTGGAATACTATTCAGCAATAAAAAGGAATGAGATAGTTTACATACTACAACATGAGCAAATCTCAGCGTGTTGTGCCAAGTGACACTTGACCCAAAAGACCAACTACTACAGGATTCCATTTATATGAAGCGTCTGGAATAAGCAAATCTATAGAGACAGAAAGGCAGATCAGTGGTGGTTGCCCAGTGCTGAGGATGGGAATAGAGATTAAATAGCATGAGAGATCTTATTGGGGTGATAGAAATGTTCCCAAACTGGCTTGTGGTGATGGTTGTACAACCCACTGAATTATTATTTAAACTCCCTGAATTGAACACTTAAAACAGATTAATTTTGTGATATGCAAAATATACCTCAATAGAGTTGTTTTTCAAAATGGCCGAAGAACTTGGACACTTCACCAAAGAAGACAGAGGAATAGACAGGAAGGACCTGAAAAGCTTCTCATCATCATTAGCCATCACAACAGCGAGGGGCCATTCGTGCTCCCTGGAAGGGTTAGAGTCAAATACACTGAGAGCACCAGAGCCTGGGGAGGTTGTAGAGCAGCTGGGACTTTACTAGTAGGTGGGGATGTAAAATTGTGTGAACATTTTGGAGAACTCTGGGCAGTTGCCCGTGAGGCATTGTCTCAAGAGAAACGAAAGCACATGTTCCCCAAAAGATTCCACCTGAGTGATCACAACAGCCGTATTCATAACTCAAACCTGGAGACATTCCAAATACCCATCAACAGAAGAATGGATAAACGATTTTTGGTATATTCATGCAGTGAAATACTACTCATCAGTAAAAAGAAAAAAACTGTTGATAACACTCAACAATCTCAGAAATTTGCTGAATAGAAGAAGCCAGACACAAAAGATTGGGTACTCACTTATCCATTAAAGTCTGAGAACAGGCAGATTCGTCTACGCTGATAGAAGTTGGAAAATGAGGCGGGGAATGGAAAGGTGGGTGAATTGAAATAATTCTCTGGAATGATGAATATATTCTCCACCTTGTTTGGGGTGGTGGTTAGAAAGACACATGCAATTGTCAAAACTTTTTTTTTTTAAACTGAACGAGCACTTAAGATCTCTGTATTTTGTTGGATGTTTATAACCTACCACCCTTGTCTATAAGGCTTTCATCAGTAAGTTCCATATGGTGAAATCAGCCACTATAAAGGTAAACTCGAATATGTTATACCAGAGAATTTGACTTTTTGAAGCCTGTGAGTGTGGCGTTAGTCTTCTCGGGCATGTCTCTGTTGCTGGTCTTCATGCCTTTCCTGCACACTGATTGTTCCAGTCCACTTCTCTGCCTTTTCCTGTTTTCCCTTGTAGAATGTATTTATTGTCAGAGCTCTATTAATTTACTATAGCTGGCCTCCTTTTTGAATCTCTAGTATTGTCCTGTTTTGAATTCTATTTCTGTATTTCCTACTGCATTTGAGACTTTTATTTATCTTTCTTTATTTTTTTAATTTTAAAACCTAATTTGTATTAACTTTATCTCCATAAACCAAAAACACGCAGAGATTTTTTTTGAAAATTGCCCTAGTAGCACTTCTAATATACATATGTAAAACTAAACTGACATCTTTCTCCCAAAGTCACCCCATCTCTCTTTCTGTCATAGGGTACCATGCGCATAGTCCTCTGGGCCAGGTGATCAGAGGCATGTTTGCTTCTTCCTCTCCTCTTGCTCTCTTCCCTGTACAGTTCCCAATCCCTGCTGCTTTTTCTTTTTTTTTTTTCCGTATGCTGCCAATATATTATTATTTTTTAAAGATTTTATTTATTTGACAGAGAGAGACACAGCAAGAGAGGGAACACAAGCAGGAGGAGTGGGAGAGGGAGAAGCAGGCTTCCCACCGAGCAGGGAGCCCGATGCGGGGCTCAATCCCAGGACCCTGGGATCATGACCTGAGCCGAAGGCAGACGCTTAGCCACTGAGCCACCCAGGTGCCCCACTTCCAATATACTATTATGAAAATTTTCCATGTTCCACATTCCACATCTTGAAGTACATGTTAAATGTTACAGAAAAATTGAAAGAATTTTATAGTAATTGCCCAGCACTGACATATTACAATGAACATTTTGCCATTTTCGCATAGCTGTCTATCCATATGCTTTTGTATCTTTTATATCTTTTTTCTTTTATAGCTTCCTCCATCCTTCCAGTCACCACAAACTTGAATCATTCTTGGTCTTCTTGTCCTGCAGTTCTCTTCTCCTCCAATGTGTTCTTTATGCTAGTGATTTCCAAAACGATGGTGCTCAAATTATCTATTGGTATACAGGAAGAAAATGGTAGAACTTGTTTTTCATAATGTTCCTACTGGGAAAAAAAAAATAAGTTTCTCTACTATTTTACATAGAGATTGACAACGCATTCTTTCTCATTCTATATGTCAGATGATCGCGTACAGTACCCTGAGTGTCTTGGGGGAAAAATGGACGTAGCACCATTACTTTTATCAAGGGCACTGAGTAAAGTTTTACAGTTTACTTGTGCCCAGTTAAGAGGATATGTAGACTTTGTTATTTAGTTTTTAATTCACACACAACTGAAATGTGGCTTAAAAAGATTTCTGCAAAGATACCGCCTGTTGAAGATAATACAGATATGTGAGCCCAAACGAACAGTAAGTAAACAGCAGACTGATACTCCATATACCTCGTGTGAGCTTTTTAAAACCATACTCGGGTAAAACCGTGATAATTGTTCATTTCGTCTTTATCGGCTTTTTTCTGTTTTGCGTATGATTTATTATGTACATAGTAGTAGTGTGAGACATATATATTTATGAATAACCATATACATCTTGAAGTACATGTTAAATGTTTTGCTGATAAGACTACATGATCAAAAACTTTTGGCCACGTTGGCTCTGGCTCTAGAATATAACCATCTTATACCTTTCCCTTGCTCAGATACCTATAATGGCTCCCTATACTTCCAGAATATAGTCTAGATTACAGTTGAACCATATTCTGTATTTCTTTTTCGAAGTAGTTTCTTTCTCTTCTTTCCCAAGTATTTTCATGTCACAAATAGGACATCATTTTTGTCTTTGCCTCTGCCACGTGCCTGCCCATCTCTTCAGCCAGAAACAAGCCTCACCCCCTGTGTCCACCTGGCTCAGACCTACTTCTCCTCCTAAGCTCAGTTCTAGAGTCTAAGTTCTTTGTCACCTCCTCTTTCATTCTCTGCGGGTCAGAATTAGGTGTTCTCTTCTCTGTGCTCAGCAGTACCATAGGACATGTTTCTACTGGAGCGTGTATTACATTGCGGTATAACTAGACACATTGACTCTGTAAGAGCGATGATTTTGTCTTACTTATCTACCTAGCCCTTCAGTAGAGGCTTAAAGGTTTGGAAGGTGGGGAGAAGGAAAAGGAGGAAGGAAAGAAGCTACTCTATCCCCCAGATTATTTGTCTCCTTGAAAATATTTTTTAATCTCTATGAAGTTCTGGGCAGAGGCCATAAATAGTAAGTCCGTCTTTGTTCACTTGTCGGCAGTCAACAGAGAAATAAGAGCCAGGAAGCAGAAGGATGGGTTAGAATTCGAGCTGATGAGTGGACGTGGCTTTAGCTCTGCATCTACATGGGCTTACTGGTATTTTACCCCTGTAGGAAGCACCCTTCAGCACTCAGTCTCTGGCCTCCGACCAGCTAGGGCCTCCTCCCCTAAGGCAGGCATGGCAAACCAGACGAGACTGCACTCTGCGGGCAACAGTGAAGGAACTCAGGAGGCCCTGAGCCAAGCGTACTGAACTCATTTCTAAAACTCTCCAGTCAGATAAGATAGACTTTCCTACTTGGAGAGGGGAGGGAAGGTGCTCAGAGAAACTGGACTGTTTCCCCCATTCTTTCCCCTCTGTGGAAATTTGAAAAACTGGATGAGTGTGTCCCCGTAATGCTCTTTACATTGAAGGTGACAACATGTCTTGGTTGGCCCAGAACTAACCCAGCTTACATCTTTTGTCCCAGCATAATTAATAATAGTATCCCCTTTTACTCTCAAAAGTGGACGGTACATTATATGGTCATCCTAAGTATATCTTTCTTAATGTAGAGCAACCACAGGTGCATTTAGTATTCTAAGAATGTTCAGAACTTTTTGATAGAAGGGCTACTTTCCATCCCCACAACTGGGTAGGCCTACGTCACGTCACCTGTACTTACTGGGCCAACCCCACAGTTGGGACCCCCGAGCCTATTTGCTTGATGCTCAGCCAACTGTTACCACTTCTACTGTGCATTCGGTCTGCTCCCTGAATGGGGGAAATGGCCCCACAATACACTATTTCCCATTACACTAAAGCTGACTTACACTGGTGTTCTCCACAGTGCTTTGCAGAGTAGATGCTCAATGAGGGATAACAATAATGAAGATATTGTAAATGTAAGTTTTTGTAGTTTAGGATGCTTATTGCTTGCATTCTGGTAAACATTGAAGATCTAGAAAAACCCTAGTTTCTAAAACTTGCCCTTTTCCTTCCTGGTCTTCTGATATTCAGAACCCAACTGTATCTTGATGTTCTTTCTAATGACTTAATTAATGTACATATCTATCTTCATTCATCTAAAATAAGTAGTGCTTTGGTTAAATAGTTATCTTAAAAATACAATACCAGGAATCCATTTTATACCCAACTCACCTCTTTCATGATGAAAGATTCCATTTTTACTAAAGGCTAAAAAGTATTACATGTTGATGGTATTGCGGAGCTTAGAGAATGATAAAAAAGATTTATCAACTGACAGCCGCTCCACAATGAGAAAACAATTGCAATTCATATATTTAAATAAGAAAGATATTATTTGGGCAAGAGGGAACAAAGATAAATTCATGGGCTGTAGAACCAACCAGCTGCTTGATATTGCCAGAAATGGTTTTTCCTTTGAATCAGCTTTTGGGGAGAGTGCTTTGGCTTCTAGCCCAGAAGGATATGGTGTTAGGTCTTTCCTCTCTTGATAGTAGATAAATAAATGTTCTCTTGACCCTACTCCTGCCAGTTCTCAACTGTCCTTTTCACAACCAAGTTTCAAAAAAAAAAAAAAAAAAGTAGGTCATCTCTTCTTAAGGACTCCACTTCCTGCTTTCCTTCCCACTACTACAATATGCTGACTTCCGCCCCCTACCTTTTCAGTGAAAGTGCCTGTCTTAAGGTCACTGATAGCCTCCTGATCGCCAGATTTGATGGTCTCTTTTCAGCCCTTTGCTTCTGACAGCTTTACAGAGCGTGTATTAGTGTAGACCATGCTCTCCTACCCTGTCTTCTTTGACACCCTTCCCCCTGACTATTCTTACTTTCTCCATCTGCTCCTTAAATTGCGAATATTCCTAAGGTTCTGTTGTCTGCCTTGTTCTGTTCACAATTTATCCGGGTAATTTTGTCCACCGCTATGGCTTTTTTTTTTTTTTTTTAAGATTTTATTTATTTATTTGAGAGAGAGCGTGAGAGCACATGAGCAGGGGTGAGGGAGGGGCAGAGGGAGAGGAAGAAGCAGACTCCCTGCTGAGCAGGGAGCCAGATGCAGGGCTCAATCCCAGGACCTGGACATCATGACCTGAGCCAAAGGCAGATACTTAACTGACTGATTAACTTAACTGCTTAACCCAGGCGCCCCTGCCATGGCTTTTAAACGCAATGTCTCTCAAATCCTTATCTTCCCACATTCCTCTTTTGAGGGCCAGGTTTCTATTTCCATGAAATTGTGAGATAGCTCTGCCAGGATGTTCCATAAGCCCCTCGAATGTGTTACCCTTCAAACCGATCTCAGTCTTCTGTATACCCTCCCTTTCTGCCCTCAACAGTGACGTCACATCCTCCCGGTTCATTGAGCCCCAGCCAGTTACCATCCTCAACTTTCTCCTCACCGTATCCTCCTCATTTTGTTCTATCAGTTCTGGCTTTTAAATGCCTGCCATCTCTTGAGTGTCCACTGTTGCTGAGGTCTGTACTAGGCGTTTTTTACATACTATTTGTCCCCTAAATGCCTCTAAATCCAAATTAATGCCACTTCCCTATTCCCACAGCTATTCCCATGGTAGGTATTCAATCAATATTTGATAACTTATCTGTTTCACGCCAGAAGAGCCAATAACCTGGGAATCATCGTGGCCTCCTCTTCTCTTTTCCTCCATCAATCTTCATGGTCATCACTGAGTCCGGTTACTCTGACTTCTACAAACATTCTCTCTCTCCATTCCATCGACCACTTCCTTAGTTCCAGCCGTCATGACTCCTTGTCTAGACTATTACCCATTTTCTTATTTGTCTGTCTTTATTCTCCATGCCATCTATTCCATCCTCTGTTACTGCTGCCCATAATCTTTCTCAAATATAAATTCAATTTTGCCTTTGTCCAGCATAATCAGTTCCATTGTCATCTAAATAAAGATCACAGTCCTTAATGTGGCACTCCAGAAATGTGATTTGGTGCTTGCTTATAAGCTAAGCACCTTGAGTATAACCTTCACTCCAGTCCTATCAAGTTATTTGTAATGACTGGAAATGCCAGCCATTCTTAACCCCTCGGTGCTCTTTGACCTGTTGGAATGGCCCCCTTCTCCCCATTTCTAAATCATCCTTTAAGACCGCTCAAACATCACCCTCTTTTAGAAGGCTTTCTTGATAGCTTACCAGGCAATTGATACCATTCTTCTGCACACCCCCCCCCAAAAGCTGGTGTTTATCTTTATTATGTAATTTATCTATTCTGCCTTTCTGCTTACACTGTGAACTTTTTGAGGTCAAGAACTGTTGTGTTTCTAATTATTTTTGCCTAAGGAGGAAGAAAGAGAGGGAGAGGAAAAAAGGGAAGAAAGCCAGTGAATTAATTGACCCACTGGATAATGTACAAAATTGCTGGGTGCTTTAGTTTTGCTTTTATTAACTTTATTTTGAATGGGCAAATAATAACCACTTCTTTGTCTGCATTTATCTGCCCCTCAGAAAAGTGGCTAATGCTCTCGGTGGTGAAGGATTAAAGCCATAACTAAAAGTAACCCAGAGGATAAATTACCATTTTATTTACTGTCCTAAAAAAGGGATGTGCTTTTTCTGTTAGTTGCTAATTAAAATGCTGAATCAACTTCCAGATTAATGCTGAAATATATTTATGTTGATCTTTTATCCTTATTAAGTATTAATACATTCTTTTTAGTGAGTTTCTTAGATATCACATGGTTTCTATAGTTCTTGCAGTTCTCCAGACTTTTCTAAAGACAAAGCATAAATCCAGTCGTGATGCTGTAATAGGGCTCCAGCCTCACTCAGCACCACTCAGTTCCTGCGTTATTTCAAGAAACTCCCTACTAAAAAAAAATCTCTTTCATGGAGGATGCTTAAATGATAATGCTTTGGTAATATTATCAAAGAACATTTTTTACAGTTATAATCCAACAAATACTCTTCTCCCCATAACAGTTACCTGGTCATAAATTATTATACTTATTTAATTGACAATTCTTTGCTTCATAGCTGTGGAGGATCAAAGTGAGCTGAAGTGTGTCTCAGTTCTTCTCAGCTGTTTTATTCTGTTTTCACATAGCCATTTTCAACTATTCCTTTCTTTTCCACCTCAGACATTTCAGCCAGGTCCTTCAAAGGAAAACCACAAAAACTCCCCAAGCTTCAAAACCACTAATCAGTACACACACACGCACGCAGAAAAATATGATGGAAAAAAGGGGTGAAGGTGATTCAGAACTTTCATTAAGGGGCTAGTCGTTTATTCTCTCCTTTTATTCTGAATGTGAAATAATTTTATTAGAGCATAATAGTTCATATAGCTTGTCAGCTTCATTACAGTGAAATTTTTACTTAGAAAGTCGATGCATCAAAATTACAGCTAAGTAGGAGAAAATTAATGAATCTTTGGATATATTCTAAGCCTACTTGTTGTCTAGCATACATTGCATGTGTGTGTGTGCGTGTGTGTGCATGTTTCATCCTAGCAGGAAAACATTTTAAAAGAAATTGAAAATAAAAGTATGGATCATCATAGTGTGTAACTGTGGGTTTAAAAAAAAAAAAAAACAGCTCCTTCTTGCTGTTATACAGCTCCTATGTATAAATTGTTAGCACTAAAACCACCTGCTAGAAACATTCCTGCCAACTGAATCCATGTCTTCCTAATAAAATGATTCTTCAGAAGCCTTAACTTGGAAAACAGACTGGGAAGGAAAAAAGGATTCTTTCTTGACAGGGTCAGTTTCTATTGGAGAGACCAGAAGTTGTTTTTTTTTTTTTTTTTTGGCTAGCAGATATTCACCTGCCTTCAGTTTTTCTAGGTCTGTTTCATTGGTCAGTTATCTGGAATGAATAATATATAACAATCCTATGTAAGATATTTCTTTGTTACCAGACACAAATAAAGATTCTACACAACGCACCGTGGTAATTATTTCACATTTTCTTTCCAAAACTCAAATTAATGCAAGGGAGAAAGTAGGTATTTTCTCAGATGTTAAGGAAATCTCAATTGCTCACCTGAAATGAAAAAAATCCAAGGCTGGACTTTTTTTAGGGGGAGAGTGGGGAAGAATAACAGACCTAATTGACAAGTCTTACGTATAATGGCGAAAAACGGAACGAGCAGCGGCTGCTTGCACTGAACTAGAGGGCTGGTGTGTCTTGCCCTGACATTATCAAGCTGTTTAAATGAAGGATCTACACCAGGCGATTTTTTTAAATAATTAACATTTTTTGGCTTCTGATTCAGGTAAACACTTTTGAGTTGAAGGTCATCTTTTGTTCTGGGCTCCTAATTACCTGCTGAGACACTCAATAGCTATTGAAGAAGCCACTCAGACTCAAACCTTGTTTGTTCTTTGAAAGTAAATCCTCAGCTTTTGGCCGGTCACCCAAATATGAGTGTCATGAACTAAAAGACACTTAAATTCCCTCGTGGTGAATTCTTCTCTATTGGTTTCAAATCTGGCTTTTTACTCCATTTCTTTTTTTTTTTCTTTCCAGAACTTCCTTATGGCTGGGAGAAAATAGAAGACCCTCAATATGGGACATACTATGTCGAGTAAGTTTGTTGCCTCAGTTAACGCGCTCCCAAACGTTTTCCCTTCACTAGACGGCTTTAGGGAATCATCTGAATACAACACTTTATGTCTCAGCAATCCAGCTTTCGAGGTTTTCCACGAGGGGAATTAGAAGTAGGGACAGTGAGCATTTACTTCAGTGGTTCTGGGCTCCCCAGAAGTTGGCTAGAGGGAAAGCGGCCGCGCTGATGAATAGCTAGGAGTGTTAGCATTACGACCACAGCATCTAAAGAGAAAAGTAGTATATAGAAAACTGTAAAATGAGGGCATGGACTAGATGAAATGTTAAGGTCACTTCCAACCCCACAGCTCTTTGGTCGTGAAGGCAGCAATAGCACTCTAGGGCAGTGAGCCATAATGATCCAAAGTTTTGGAGTACAGGATTAGAAGTATACTGTCTTCTAGGGAGTTAATCAAGGAACACTTTGGGGAGAAGAGAGTTGTTTCTTACACAGCTGTTACGGTTAAATTTAAACATAAGCGTATGTCGGAGTGGGGCACGAACACCTGCCTATGTTAGAGAAATCAGCGGATCTTCAACATCCTCGGGTTTTTCTTTCCTTTTTTTCATTTATCCAAGTGCGACTTTGTTATGATGAGGGATTGCTTTCTTTCCAAATGCTATAAGTAGAGTTTTGACCTCAGGCAAATAACTGCATCAGAAATGTTGCTACTGTGTACCTAGAAACTAGGAGTCTAAACCCACTGCCGAGGCAGTGAAGGCCAAATATCATCACCTGAAAAAGTAGCAAACATGGGAATCTTCTAGGTCTAGAATTGCTTATTAATTTTTCAGCACTTTTTGGTGTAAACAAATGTCGTTTCCTAGTATTTATCCTTGTAGCATCCCTGACTCCTGTTGTGACTCTAGTCTTTTCTTTTAACAAAGTATAGTTGACACACAATGTCACCTTTGTTTCAAGCGTACATCTAGTCTTTACTGGAATGTGTAGATTGTTCTTGGAGTCCCCGTGGCTAGATTTTTGGAATGATTTTTTTTTTAAGATTTTATTTATTTGAGAGAGATCAGAGAGGGAGAAAGAGTGGGAGAAGGAGAAGCAGGCTCTCCGCTGAGCAGAGAGCCCGATGCAGGGCTTGATCCCAGGACCCTGAGATCATGACCTGAGCCAAAGGCAGACGCTTCACCAACTGAGCCACCCAGGCGCCCCTTTGGAATGATTTCTTAAAATCTAACGTGTACCCTAAGAAAACAGCTCAGTTTTCGGTATATAACTTCAGTGTCTACAGCTTGGTTCCTTTGGAAGGCTATGCCAATTTGATTTTCATTGTGTTATTTAATATCTTGTCGATATTGTCATGTGAAAAGTAGATAGCAGCTTTTTCGTTGTTTTTTCTAAAGCATATTTAAAGAAACAACCATTTCTCAGTCAAAGGACTATTGGAAGGCCAACTGGAAAGGTTTTGTGGGATTCCCCCCCCCCCCAGCTGTTTAGCCTATTTAAATTTGGCTTTAATAAACTATTAATTGCCATTAACACTGCTGCACATTTGTGCAATAATGATTCTCATCTCTTATTGTCTGTTCCAAGTAAATTTGAATACATGGTCAAGAGGTGAAAGTCATTTGCCTCTTATAAAATCTTGGGCTAAATGATCTGGTTCTCATTAAGCAGAGATATCCTATTGAAGCAACTTTCGGGGGAATCCTGCAGTGACCCGGTCCCAGTTGTCATGGAGCATGTGTAAGATTGCCTGAATGAGAGGCAACAGCCGCGGGAACATGATTTTGTATGATTGTTCCCAGAACGAGCTCATTTTTGCAGGAGGGTAATTTATTAGATTAAGAAAGAGCAGGCTGTACTCAAGATGCACATTAGCACGGAGTCAGCTGAGCTATGGAGTGTGGCTTGCTTCCCAGATTAGTCAGGTTTTGAATCCCGACCATAGTAATCTGCAGTGAGTTTACTGATGGAGATAAAAAGCTGTTACTTGAATGGCTACTCTTTGGCTCTCTCACTTTGTCAAACCAGATGGCACAATGATCGCTTTTGGCAGAGCCTTGTAGTAGTAACACCAACTGCAATGGCACTTTTCCTTTGCAAGTATTTATTTTCGGGGATGAGATTCTGAAATGGATTAATTTATTTTTGAAAATAAAATTGTTCCAAAAATTTAATGGCAGGCCTTCTATAAGAATGCTTACGTATTTAGAAACGTTGTCTTCTTGTATTGCATTAAGTGTCCTGACGCGCTTAGGTTTCAAAGTCAAAATATACCTCTGCTTGCATATCTCAAATTCATCACAATAGAATAAGGGTCTTGTTTGTGGAGATGAATTTTTAAAATCCACCTATGATATACAAAATCTTAATGCAGATGACATTCCAAGTTATACATCCTAGATTTAGTCATGCTTCTTTGCTACCCTTGTTTAATTTTTCTGGTAATCTCTGAGATTCTCCTATCTTACTTCCCATAGCTATTTATATGGAAAACAAAATCTCTTACATCTTAATGATATTGTGAGTATAAGTAAATGAAAAGGAGAGTGTTTTAACTTTTATGTTTTGTTTTGTTCTTTGGGTAGCATTTTAATCCAAGTAGTTTAAGGTGACAGATGCAATTACTCCCTGCACTAAAATCTTACATTCGTTTGTCAAAGAATTTTCAGGAAAGGGATTACTCACTTGCATACTTCTACGCTCCTCTCCCACACATTACAAAGAGTATAAATACAAATTACTACTTTTTATGCTTTAATGCCTAGGTGGCAAAATGAGTCATTCCAACTGATGACGTTAAAGAGAGCCAGGTTTATTCTAAACAGGTTTATTCTTTGCTAAGTGTCACTTTCAGGTGGTTTTTTTTTCTTTCAAGAACATGTAAAATGTCAGTACCTAATAAATAATTGGTCGCAAAGTTAAAACCAAAGATCTCCATTTTCCCAGAGGGCTTAACAGTTAACTCAGTGATAAGCGGTTCGCCTTGGTAGGAAGCAGAAGCATACTTGAGTGTTAGTGAAATCACAACCCAAAGAATTTCAAGTGGAACTTGCCATGTTTAGAACTCTGAAGCAACTACATCTGTCGCAGAGTTAATTATGCACTGGAAGCCTAAATGACATAGAGAAAACCAGCATACCTTGCCCTGATGGGTCCTTGCTACCCTCCTCCGTCACCACCGTGAATGTTCACAGATGGCAAAGTAATTATCCAAGTTGTATGACCATTTGTATGCAAATTTTGTAATATTCAGCCTATCTAAAGGCAGTCATGATCTAAGATTCTCGTGATTTGATGTTTAATTGTTGGTATTTGCTAATGTCACTTCTCATTAAAATGGATTCTACTGGAAAATGCTGTCATTTGGCTGAAATATGTTTGTACCGTGGAAGTGCTAGAATGTAATTCCCGTTGCTTCTGTATCAGAACCTAGTTAAATAAGTTCTGTGCAGTAGTTGCATTCTTAACCAACATCCCCTTGACTGATTTGCCAGAGCAACCAGTGCTCTGCTCCCCCCGTGAAATGTATATTGCCCATCATGTGTTAACCAGTGTTAGCCAATTGCTCACCCTTGGTGTCCCCGTGCTGTTCTGCCTTCCCTCACAGACTCATGTGCTTTCCAAGGCAGTTGTGAATGTTCCCAAATCAGAAATACCAGCTAAATTTCTGTTATGATTACGTAATTATTTTAAATATTACATAATTATGAAAAAAGTCAAGTGTGGAAGAGTTGTTCTGCGATACAAATTGATAAAAGCAAATCTCTTTCCTATTTATTGTGCTAAATTGATGCGGGTGAATCAGTTGGAAAAATAATAGTAAAATTCAGGAAAGCTTCTATACTCAGATTTTTCCAAAAGCGTCTTCACAGCTACTTTATTTTCAAGAAACTTGAATTAAAGTCCTCCTACCATTAACTGCCTTTTAGAAAGTGAACTGATCCATTACCAACCGTTCTGATTGCATTAGATGTGAGGGCGTCTCCTACGGCTTTGAAAACTATTATTGGCTCCGTTGGGCACCTCGATGCAGAAGCTACAGTGAATGTTTCAGCAGCTTTCACTTTTAGGCATTTTCCATTTTCCATTTCCATTTAGTTCCCAAAAGCCCTTCCCCTACCATCTTTCAGCTTCTCTGAGTTCCATTGTCTACAGACACATGTTTGCCCCTTAACCTGCAGGGATGGAATGGTGTAACAGTCTATTCAAAAATAACATAACTCTTTCATCTTAAACTGAAATGCCTGTTTTTCTACATTTTACAGTCACCTTAACCAGAAAACCCAGTTTGAAAATCCAGTGGAGGAAGCCAAAAGGAAAAAGCAATTAGGACAGGCGGATACTGGATCTTCAAAACCAGGTAGAAGGTTTTCCTCAATCTTTTCTTCTAAGAATGCCTTGTGAAATTTATATGCTGAATTAATGAAATAAGCTAGAAGTTTTTATTGTTGAGGCATTGAGTTTCAACAGAGAATGCCTGATTTTTGTCACTGTAAAGATAGGAATAATCTTAACACAATATCTAAACGTTTTGAGAACACTGCGATTTTCCCATGTTGCTTAGTTGGGAAGTGTGAAATTGTTGGCAAAAGGTATTGCATAGTTTTGTTATGGGCTTGAGATTTTGATATAAAGATTGCATTGTTTCCCAATGTTTCAGGCCAGGACAGTGTGAGATCGCTAATTATGAGTTTCTCCCAAGTTAAGGCTTAGGTCTAATGTCTGTGACCATCCAGAATTCTTTATTAACTGATAGGAATAAATCCATCATATTATTTGCCTGTATCATTGATTCTCAAGTGGGATGGCAAGGCGTCAGTAATTCAGTATCATTTGGGGAATATTTTTAAAATACATAGGTCCTAACATTTTGATGAGCCTAGCCATGTGTGTTTTGAAAAAGCTGCCCGAGAATTTCTTACATTCCACTCATCCCTCCGCATTTCTTCCCCCTCCTCCATCTGTGCTAATAACCAGCGTTCTGTCTGCAGCCATACTCTACAAATCTAGTGGACTCTCTCTTCTGTTGTCCATGAGAGAAGCGCTTGTTTCTTATAGCTACTCTTCAGAAACATAGTCCTGTCCCTTAAGTTTCGCATTTGATTTAGCAAGCGTTTTTATTTAACAAATATTTTTGAGCACCTACTGTATGCCTAGTGCTCTGCCAGTCACATGGTATTCAAAAATGATTAGGAATAAGACAGGTCTTGCCCTCAAGAGTTCACATGCTGATGCAGAAAATTAATGGTTCCCATATATGTTGTTAGGTGCCATCCTCGGAGAGCAGTCAGATGTGCGGAGGGTGGGGCAGGTGTGAATCCCAAGTGCATAACCTTGGATGAGTTCCCTAAACTTTTTGTGCTTCTGTTTCTTCATCTATGAAATAGGAATGAGAATAGTATTTACCTCGTAAGGTGGTTCTGAGCATGCGCATTAATATACGGAAAGTGCTTACAATGCTATCTGGCAAATGGTGGGCAATAAATACTAGGTCTCATTGTTATTAATAGAGATGTACATGTTGTATTAATAGAAACGTATTAATAGGTGGCATAAAGGAGGGAGCGCTCACTTCTCCTTTGGTGGAGAAAGTCAAGGACACGGAGGAACTTTCAAAGCAGAGGACACATTAAAAGTGGATCTTCAATGTCAGGAAAAGTTAAATCAGACAGATGGTAATTTTAGAGGAGCAAGAAGGCATGCCAGGTGGAAGGAACAGAATGTATAAGGCCACAGGTGCATGAAGTGGTGGTCCAGGGGCCAGAGAACAGAGAGGAATGGCTAGAACATATATAGTAGTAAGAGATGAGGTTGTAGGGAGAGGCAACCACGAGAAGGATTGAGTTTCAAAAAAGAATGTTTGTGTCCCATGTTGCTGAAAAGTCCAGAAAGGCAGACATTGAAAAGCATACACTGAGGTTGACAACGCGGAGGTCATTTGTCACTCTAGCAAAAGCAAGTGGAAAGGAAGTAAAAATGCAGTAGAATGAGGAGGGCATGGTGAGTGACGAAGTAGAGACGGGGTGCAGTCAATTGTTTTGATAGCCTCAACTGAAAGAGGCTAGACAGAGGACACTAAATTGAGAGAAACAGGAATCCCCACTGCACGTGAGGGAACTGAGACTTTAGTGAAGAGAAGCCTTTTGCTTAGAATCATAACGAGTGTCGAGCCAGAATTTGCACTTAGTTTTACCGAGTTTAAATTCAGAGTTTTTTGTGTTAAAACCTACAGTTCCTGAATGCCCACGTCTTCATGGCATATATCAAGGGAGATCTTCTCTCCCTCACTGAACTCTAAGCTCCTCGAGGGCAGGGAGCCTGTGTGGGTGTGTGGGGGTGGGTGTTATTAATCTGGGTAACCGGGCACTCTCTTATGAGCTGGGCATTAAAAGGAGAATAATGATTTAGCCTTTGTCTTTCAGGAGCTCGTGATTTAGGTAGGGAAAGAGACACCTAATTTTAGTACAGTATGATAGCAGACATAACAAAGGAGAGAGTTGGAACAAAGGAGAGAGAAATTAAATCTGACTGTGGAGAGGGCCAGAAGAGCTTCCTAGAAGTGGTAGAAGTTATGCTAGTTCTTGAAGAATGATGGCTGCCATTTATTGAGCTACTGGGTCAGGTACTGAGTTGGATGCTTTGTATACATCACCTCAGCTAAGACTCAAAATATCTCTGCAAGGTTGATATTATGGTCCGCGTTCAGATGCCTTGATGGCTTCAGGTTACAATCGTTGGATGCATCCATTCCAAGGATATGCTTGCCACAAGGACAGAAGTACCCGAGTTTGTGAGCCAGGATGTATGTGTTTGCGTTCATCTACATTTACTGATATACTGCTTGTCAGGCCCTGTTACCTGTGCTTTTGATGCTTGACGTAGTTTAATCCCTATAACAATCTCACGAATGAGGTACTATTATTCCTATTTTATAGATGAAGCAACTGAGACTTTAGAAGGTCAAATAACAAAAATAAAAATAAAATAAAAGATCAAATAACATTCCAAGATCACTCAACTAAATCCCACAGCTTGGAAAACAAGAAATAGGGGAGTAATATATCAATGGATGTTTCTGTCAGTATTTTATTTCTTAGACTGGGTGGTGACAATTTTAAAGCATCGTTTTCTTGTTTCTAAAACAATACGCAGTGATTATAGAATACTTAAATGAGAAAATAAATAAATAAAATGTAAGTACATTTCAAAAAAAAATAAATGAAAAAACTCAGATGTTTTAGAATCAAACCTTTTCCTATGTCTAATTCTGATAATTCTGACCAACTTCTCATTAGCTTTGGCTGTTTTATTCATACTTTCAAAATTAGGAATCAGCCAGAACTCCCTTCTCCCCCTTCTAATGTTTGCATATCTGAATCTCATGTGTCATATACTGGTTTTCTAGTTCCGCCCTCAGGAGGTACTCTCATTCCAACGTTCACGAGGACTAGAGCATGACCTAGCTCACCAAAAGTATCACAATATTTGAAGTGTCACAGTTAAAAACGAGAAAGGTACATTTCATCAGATTTTGCCCTCAATTGCCTACGTATACGGTCATTAAGCAGATGATCTTGTCCACAGCCTGGTAGGCGACCCCAGTGGGCAGTCGTAATCAACTTACACGACTGAACAGGCTTTGAATGTGTCAAATAATTTTTTTTAAGCAATATTTTGTTCAGAGAAAGGTGGCTAGTTGGAATGTCAGAGGCTCAACAAGAGCTCAGCTCGGCAGCGTACAGAGAGATCACCAGGAGCAGGCTGGCTGGCCAGGCCACGAGAGGCCTCCCAAAATAGTGTCCACGGTGGTCAGTGCCCTGCCCTCTGGAGTCTAGTACTCCACTTTGAGAAGCCCAAAATAGCAGATTCTTCCTTCCTTCCTTCCTTCCTTCCTTCCTTCCTTCCTTCCTTCCTTCCTTCCTTCCTTCCTTTCTTTCTTTCCTTTCTTTCTTTCCTTTCTTTCTTTCCTTTCTTTCTTTCTTTCCTTTCTTTCCTTTCTTTATTTTTAAGAGATCCGCAAAACTAGGAAGAACAGGTCAAATAAAGTAGACCTACTCCCACTGCAAGCCTGCCTTTGTCAGTATCTTCAGGACAGCCCTACCTCTTGAGGGAGCTGTTTACACCGCTCAGTCCCTGCCAAAATATGGGGCAGCCCCAAAGATGACTCTTTTCTAACTGGCGACAGGCTTTAATGTGTACCTCTTAGAACCCTTTGATAAGGGCGCCTGGGTGGCTCAGTCATTAAGCCTTTGGCTCAGGTCATGATCCCAGGGTCCTGGGATCAAGTCCTACATTGGGCTCCCTGCTCAGCAGGAAGCCTGCCTCTGCCGCTCCCCCTGCTTGTGCTCTCTCTCTCTCCCTCTCTCTCTGACAAATAAATAAAATATTAAAAAAAAAAAAAAAGAACCCTTTGCTAAGAGGGGCGGCAGCAGCTATCCACAAATAACTCTGGGCTAAAAATAGTGCTGAGCATGGGCTCTGTATGAAACACATCACCTGTGTTGATTGAAGTCATTAGGGAAACGAGCACCCAAACCACGGCGAGATACCACTCATGCCCACTAGAGTGGCTAGAACCGGAAAGCACACAGTAACCAGTGTGGGCCGTGCCGCAGAGAACTCAGAGCCCTCATAGATGCCAGTAGAAACGGAAAATGGTGCCACACTTTTCCTCTTTGGAAAAGTGTGGCAGTTTTTCAATACGTTATACATAGTTACTGTAGGTTTATGGCAACTGCTGCTCTTCCGGTCCTAGTATATGCAGAAGAGGAATGACAATGTACGTCCACACAAAGCCTTGTACGCAAATAGTCATAACAGCATCACTCATAATGGCCAAAAAGTGGAAACAACCCAGCTGCCCATCTACTGAGAAACGGATAAGTAAAATGTGATACATCGCTACAGCGAAATATTACTTGGCAGTAAAAAGGAATAAAGTCCTCACACATGCTAAAACCCAGATGAACCTCAAAAACGTGATACTCAGTGAAAGAAATCATTCAAAAGACCATATAGTCCATGACTCCATTTATATGAAATGTCCAGATTGGGCAGAGCTGTATGTAGACAAAGAGTAACTCAGTGATTGCCTAACACTAGGGCGTGTGAATGCAGGTGAGGGAGACACGGGGAGTGGCTGCTAACGGGCGTGGGTTCCTAAAATTGGGTGATGGTTGCACAATGCTGACTGGTACACTTTAAGTGGCTCAATTATCATGTGATTATATCTCAATAAAACTATTAAATATTTGGCAGCAAATCTTAGACCATCTTTTTAGAAGTTAATTTAAACAATGCTTTGTAAGTTATTAATTGCACAATTAGATCTTTTCACGGTTCTCAAAAATGCCCAAATGCAGCCAGAGAGGAGGGGAAGGAGAAGGAGCTGTATAAATTCATTATTTGCCAATATGGATCAATTTCAGCTTTAGGATCATCTGAGGAAACCTCTAAAAATAGGCTTTTCAGTGGAGCTGTGTTTGTTTTCTTCCCAAAGTATTCACTGAACATGAGTAAAAGGGAAAGAAACGTGAAGCTATTTACTGATAGTTTAGGAATTCATGCCTTCATCATTTACAACTGAAGGCTATGGAAAGCCTGACTTGTGAATTATAAAAAGTTCTCAGTGTATCTCAGTATAGTCTTTTTCATAAGTGTGTGGCCATTGCCTTCATCCTCCCAGAAGAGTATTTTTTCAGTAGAGCTCAGTAGATGCTTATTTAAATGAAACATACAGCTGAATGGTGTCCAAGACGTTCAGGAATTTAGTAATAAAGGTTGTCGTGCGGGTGCATCATTTTGACTTCATATGAAGGACTCTTTGGGTTGAGAAAAAGTATGAATAAACAAAGCAGTGAGGGGTGATAAAGTACACGCTTTTTCCTTTCAAGTAACAGAGGAGTCCTGTAAATGATACCTGAGTCACTGGCTAAGTTTTTTTATTTATTTATGAATTTAAATTGTTTCATAACATTAGATTCTCTCTAATGTGCTTCCCTTTATGTTTGTTATATTTAAGTTATATAGACTCTCAAAGTTGATGCTGAGGGCCATGTTCATTGTTTTCATTTTTGTTCTCACACCCCGTTTCTCGTTTTGGTGCAGATATGGAAAAATCCCACTTTACTCGAGATCCGTCCCAGCTGAAAGGCATCCTTATCCGAGCATCACTGAAGAAAAGCACAATGGGATTTGGTTTTACCATTATTGGTGGAGATAGGCCCGATGAGTTCCTACAAGTAAAAAATGTGCTGAAAGATGGTCCTGCAGCTCAGGATGGGAAAATTGCACCAGGTATCGAATTTCTCAGGATGATTTGAAGAGCAGTGATACTGTAATAACAACTCCGGTGAAAAGGTTTCATTTACATATGTATTTATAAAACTGACATATAATAAGTATGTATTTACATATATAATAACTATATATGCATATATTATACATATCATTTATATACGTGGAGAGAGAACTAGATCATACAGCTGGGGAGGGAGATTCCTGTATTAAAATAGTTTATCCTCTAAATTCAGTGCATACTAGTTTTGAGGGAGGGCCATTTTTTATAAGTAAGTGTACATCTAGAGAAGGCATATTATGCATATTGATTTTTTGAGTAATTTGTATCATCTCGAGATAACTCCTCCAGTGTGCTGAGATAAAGACTGATTAAGCGTCTCAGAGAACTGGTTGTTTTTCTTTGATGATGTAGGGTACTCTGGGAGCCATCTAACGTGTACCTATAATCTTTTCTGAAAAATGACCCATTGTGATGTTTATAGTGATAGTAAACAAATGATGGCCTGTGGTTTTTTCCTCAGTTTTGTTTCGCTTGATTTGGTTTGGTTTTTGCTTCCTTAGTCTTACTGGTTGTTAGTAAAATTAAACTCCTCTGTTAAGAGTTATTGACATGAAATTACTGTTTGTACAGAGCCGTATAAATTTGTCTTTTATATAGTTTTCCCTAAGTCTTTACTTGGTAATTATTAGATATATTTATATGGCTGACAGTTTTTATGGCTGAGGGGGTTAGAGGAAGTTCAACAGTGGTTACAGTTCTAAGGGAGGCTTAAGCACTTTTTCCCAGAAGGATGTTACTGTGCCGCTAAGGTCGCTTCTTAGACTGATTGCTAAAGTAAATATGTCCCGCCCCCCCATTTGAACAATTCAGTTGCCATAGTATTTTTGATGGCACATATCAACTTATTTTCATTTAGGATATGGCATCTCTCATATCGTCCTTTCCCATTTAAGACTTAAAACAAGGAGCCAAATGCAAGAGACTTAAGACTTAAAATAAGAAAAGTTAAAATAATCAGAAGTTATAAGGAAAATTATTTGTGCTCTTCTTTATGACTTTGTGAGATTAACAAACTCTAGAGAGTAAAATCAGTAGTAAAAATTTTTAAACTCTCAGTTTTGCCTTTTTTTTTTTTTTTTTAACATTTTGTCTACAAAACACATTTGGTAGCTGTTGGATGTGCTGTCAGGGTTTCATAATATAGATGCAGATTTGTCTAAAACTGATGTCTAATTTGCATAGCAATACAATACTTCCATGGAAATTCTGGAAACTTTTACCAGGGGAGGGAAGTCCAAACTTTGTTTCTTATTAGTCTGATTGTTATGTCGTCTTAGATTATGAAACACGTTTCTGCACACTTTAACGTTTGTTTTTAAATACCATTTATGTTGATTTTTTTTTGAGCCTACATGCAATCAGAACAAATTAAAGCACCTGTATTTGGCAATAACCTTTTAAATAATCATATTCAAATAAAGGCAGCAAATGGATGAGACATTAGAGGGCAGGTTTTTAAAGTTAAGACTGCATTAAAAAAATTCACCACTGATGAATGTCAGATAGTAATGACTCCGCCACAAAGTGGTCATAATAATGTAAAATCAGGAAAGCAAAATCAACTTCTACAAGAATTCATTTAGCTGACTTTTCAGTGTCTTAAATAGTACATTCTTTGCTTGTGTTGGATTCTCTTGTCGCCTGTTTCTCTTTTCGAAATCTGAAATTACAATAAATTGAAAATCTCTACGATTGAGAAAGATGCCAAAGGGACATACATTCATAACATTACATTATTCTAGTCTTCAGCCCTACATTTTTCAAACTAGAATGAATTTTTAAGTACCCTGTAATTACTGGCCTCTTAAAATCAAGAACTAGAAGGTGGTATTGAAAGATCGCCTATTTGTACAAGTAGCTGATGGAGTTATTTGCTCCTCTTCTGCGGGCTGACTACTGCCATGAACCTAGCTTTGTGTGGCTGCTTAGGTATGACTCAGAGGATATGCTAACAATGACAGTATGAATTCACAGTTATTTTTCAAATGATGCCCTTGAGCTTCAGGTCATAACTCTTTGCTGCAAAGATAATTAAGGTTTCATACATTTGTATTCTTTTTAGAGAAGAACCACAAAAGGGAGAATGATGTGTCTATGTTCAAAATCTCTCTTTTCAGCAGTTAATGAATAGTAAGAGGTTTCCAGAATTCAAATTTAGATGATGAATTTGTTTTTGTCCCGCCCTAGCCCAGCAAAACGTTAACTTACTTTGTGGTTTTAATATCGGTCTTCACAGGCGATGTTATTGTAGACATCAATGGCAACTGTGTCCTTGGTCACACCCATGCCGACGTCGTCCAGATGTTTCAGTTGGTACCTGTCAATCAGTATGTCAACCTCACTCTATGCCGTGGTTATCCGCTTCCTGATGACAATGAAGATCCTGTTGTGGACATTGTTGCTGCTACTCCTGTCCTCAATGGACAGTCATTGACCAAGGGAGAGACTTGCATGAATACTCAGGATTTTAAGTCAGGAGCAGTGGTCCTGGACCAGAATGGAAAACCGGGACCCACCTTGATCAGTGACCGTCTCAATGGACCATCGGATCCGAGCGAGCAGCGAGCGTCCCTGGCATCATCGGGCGGCTCCCAGCCCGAACTAGTGACTATCCCTCTGATTAAGGGCCCCAAAGGCTTTGGGTTTGCAATTGCTGACAGCCCAACAGGACAGAAGGTCAAAATGATACTGGATAGTCAGTGGTGTCAAGGCCTCCAGAAAGGGGATATAATTAAGGAAATTTACCATCAAAATGTGCAGAATTTAACACATCTCCAAGTGGTAGAGGTGCTAAAGCAGTTTCCAGTAGGTGCAGATGTACCGTTGCTTATCTTAAGAGGAGGTGAGTAAAAGCACAAAGAAAAATCTTCATTGTTCATCCACTTGTAACTGTTAATCGTCCTTCCTTCCAGGGCAGAATCTCTTTTTTCCCAGCAGACTTAACTGGTAATCAGTGTGCCTTTTCCTTAAGGTTCTGTCTGACTGCTACCATAAGCAGTAACTTTTGCAGCAGTTTTTTTTAGTTATTAGTGGTTTCATTCGTGTCCGTTATGGATTTTCTTCCCTCTATATTCTTTTTTAAAATCTGCTTTATGGCGTTAGCGATTAGAAAGAGTCACAGCATTGTGCTACTTCTGATGAAATATATCCTCTTAATTTCATTTTCTCCGTTGACGGCAGTAGTAGAAATTGACGCTTTCCACCGGTGGTTCTTCATGTGGGCCTCTGTGATGTACCGAGGATGTTTGGAAAGAGCTAGCGTCTCTGTGAATAAGCAAAAGTGTACAACAAAATGTTGTTGTACACAACAAAAAAAATGTATTTTTACAGCAATCATGAGAGCTCGGGCTCACGAAGCTTTTCTCTGAAGCTTTAGTATCTGTCCGTAAATGTTAATTAAACCCCACAGTCCCCACAGTGTGAGAGAAATATAATCTTTATTTTCCAAGGTCATCAGCTGACTTGAACAGCTCACAGACATAAATCCAGGTCTAAGGACTAATCAAGTTGCATTTTGATGGGCTTTCTTAAATCCCTACCTATCAATGACTCGTATTTTCAAGAATAAAATTTAGCCCTTCCCACTTCTCTCTCTGGCTCTGGTTTTCATTTTTGAGACAAATGAGCAGTTTAACTTCACTGGGATGTTTTTCACTTTCCTCATTTCTTGGAACTATTTTGGTTTCTTCTCTGGGTGATACGGTAGAATGTGCTCGGAGTGAGGGGAGGATCTCTTGGGGAGTGCCGGAGAGTGAGCCAGGATTCCAGCGCACGTAACAAAGAGACCAGGGTTTGGTGTCAGATAGGCCTCAGGTCAGTTTCCTGCCTTGCTACCCGTTCTGTGGTATGAGGAAGTAATGTAATCTCTTTGAGTCTTTGTTGACCTGATCTATACAGTGGTAGTAACACGCACGCCTTAGGATTGGCACGAAAATGAAATGAGATAATCTACGTACAACGCCTGGCACACAGCGGGTGTTGGCCGTAGAATTTACTAGTCTACTAAAAGTCGAAGCTAGTTTTGTCATAAACATGAGCAGTATTTGTGATCTGGAAATGCTTCCTCTGTTTTTAAAATATGGCTCATTTTTTTTAAGGTCCTCCTTCACCAACTAAAACTGCCAAAATGGTGAGTATACAGTGGTCCTCACACGCTTCTTCCCAACACAGTGCGAGAGATGCGGCGGCCCCCTCCGTAAGAGCAGTGCTCTGTGCTGGTGATTATCACCGAGGAGACATCCTGCCCTGGGCTTGTGTCAGAGACTCTGGGGAAGCGTGGGAGTTGGAGAGGAGGTGGGCTTTCCTGATTAGGTATGTCTACCGAACGCTAGCGGCCCGTACTGCCAGCGACCCTGTCCTCTAAATGGTAAAGCGTGAAGACACTAGAGTGCCCACTTAGACGTCCTTCTGCTTTCTCGGTGTTTCAGAGGAGCAAGGGTAAGGAAGTGGCTACATGTGAGGGCAGAGAATGAAACCTGGACATCTTCTCCCTGACGCCCAAAGAGAAGCGATAGCTTCACATCATTTCCTAGGGACAGTAAATGCGCACACTGAGATAACCTTCTCACAGTGGACTGACCAAGACTTTCTAGAGTAACTGCGGCCTCTGTGCTCAACTTGCTTGCTGTCAGAGTGATAGGCTGCGAGACTTGAAACAGTGCTTTCTTTGGCATTCTTCTGAATAACTGAGTAGCCTATTTAAGGACCTCTATAGCAAGTAAGACCTAAAAAAGGGTACAGCAAACAGTGCCAGGAAAGAGAGTGTGCTAGGGGCAGATGTGTAGATGCTGAAATAGCCACATTCCGTGGGTATGGCTATAAAGACAATCACGTATAAAATCCTAATTTAGATCTAGTTTGCTTGATTGGGAGTCTGTCATCTCGCAATAGAAAGATGGGCTTCCTTAACCATCCACCATAGGCTATTCAAGGAAAGACCATCCGATACAAAATGGGTGAATTCTTTCTAGTCCACCCAATAAGATCCTCTACAAATTTGCTGTCTTATGGCTCAGAAGGAAAGCCACATTCCGTACGTCTATAGACGGCACCACTCACAACCAGTCTGAACAGCAATGCTTTTTTGCCTGCGTAGTTAAAATGGCACTGTTTCCCTCCGTTTCTCTGGTTCCTCTGGTCATTGTTTTTAACTCCCGTGCTACCGTTCTGTTTCCTAGTGGCCGCCAGCGCGGCCGTGGTGACCCTCATGCTCTATGACCCATGACCGAGCACGGCTCTGACCGAACTCTAGGACATGTCGGGGAGAGGGGAGGCGGCTGCTCTCGTCTCCCTGCCACCCGACGGGGGTCTGGGTTGGCGACTCTGGGACAGCACTCCGTAGTGGCCGTGCTCACCCCGCTCCGATAAGCTGCCGCTGCTCCTGCATCCTAGTCCGCATTCGTCATTTTACCACAGACATCCATAATCTGCCTCCCCTGGCAAGAATGCAGAACACGCTGTTTTCAAAACTGCATTTATTTTCTCAGGCTGTTTATTGGATCTCCCCCCCCCCCCCCCCAGATTTTATTAAATCATTTTGCCTGGCTGTTACTTCGAGAAAGAAAGGGAAAAGCACGAACATAATTAGCTCCTGTTTGCCCTTACCGGATTGTCCCGCATGGCGTGTTTTTCCTTCCTGTATTTGAATTGGCCATGCGGGGTTTTCATAGTGTCCTCTTTATAGCCCACATTAGAGGTAACACTTGCGACTCCATTTTTTGAGAGAGAGCCGCATCTCAAACCTCTGCACTGGGAATTAAATTGAGTGAGCGGGGAGGTGGGGCGGATCAAGAGCTTCAGGGGGCTGTTCGCTCGGGGGGCCCCCCTCTTGCCACGCACTGCCGCCCTGGGTTATGTCCCTGCCCGTCTTCTTCTCAGAGTCCATTCATGTCTTGGGGCTGGAGAAAAGGGCAAGATATTACGTAAACTTAGGACTAATTCAGGCCCTTCAGTTGACAGCAATATGAATCTTTTCTAATTTAAGTTAAATATGTTTTAACCTAGTGCACACGGCTATGAAGGTAAATTCCTACAAGACTGCAAATACGCTGTGGCTTTGACCCTGCCCCCCACCCCCGACCTGTCATCCGTTGACATACCCAGTTCGCACAATAGTTTTATGAACTAATCAGCCATCTGGTTTTCTAAAATACTAAGTAAGGCCCTTTTCCATTTCAGAAAACAGATAAAAAGGAAAATTCAGGAAGTTTGGAGGCCATAAATGAGCCCGTTCCCCAGCCTATGCCTTTTCCACCCAGCATTATCAGGTCAGGATCCCCGAAATTGGATCCTTCTGAGGTCTACCTGAAATCTAAGACTTTATATGAAGATAAACGTAAGTAGTTGTGGACTGTCTCAAGAGAGCATGTGACAAAATCAATTTGAATTTTCTAAAAAACTGGGACCTTCCCATCTTTCAAAACCATATTGAAAAGTTATTCCTTCACCCCATTTTCTTATGACTCTGGGCTTCTTTCATTTATATTCAACATTCATTCATCCTTTTTTTTTTTTTTTTTTTTCAAAACCAGGGATTAAGTGCCTACTATCTACCTAACACGGTAGTAGGTGTTGGGGATAGAGAGATAAATAGGTTCTGCAGACCCTGTGCCCAAAAAGATGATTAGCTCTAGATGGAAAAGACAAATATGTAATCAGAGAAGTCTGTCTAAATGAGTCCAAATGAGCCTCACTGGGATCCAAAGGAGGAGATGGTCAGTTTTACCAATGGGGGTGGTAGGAAGCATCAGATACCGCTTCATATGGGAAGTTAAGCTGGAACCACGTCTTCAAAGACGAAGAGGTGTTTATGAGACAGAGAAAAAGGGAAAGACGGCAGGAGTTACCTTTGCACATTGACCTTGCACGGCCTGGGTTCTGCAAGTAGCCCAGTTCGGCTGGGTCCAGTTGGCACGGGAATTCAGGGGGGAGAGCAGGAGCAAGGGGGCAGGGGAGGGCGGGGAGGCCATTCTGAGGAAGCTGGAGTCCATCATAAAAAGGATAGAGAGCGCGGAATGGTTTAACTGTAGGGAGGGATGATCACCTTGGACTTGTGTTTCAGAGAGATTTTCCTGGCAGGAGTATGAGGGATGGTGAATCAGAGTGTGTGCAGCCTGAGGAGGAAACCAGCGTAGACCGCTCAGAGGAGCCCAGCTGAGAGGCGATGAGCAGGGAGCGTGCAGAAGGCAGAAATTCAGTTTTGTGCTAATTTACTTAAAATGATAAATCTTTTCCTAAGTAAAATTGCAGATTACGTAGGCCTAATTTTTTTCAAATTAGTTTCTGAGAAGTAGATCTAAATCTACGTTGGAAACTGTGTACACAGGTGGAAATACTATGTATAATCACCTTCATGGTTATTTAACCAATTCCAGATCTTTATCTTGATAGGCCCAGGCCATGTTCAGGAAGATGAAAACCAGAGGCAAACACAGCAAAGCAATAATTTAAATTAATAGAACTATGGAGAATCCCTTTCTTCTGACTTGCCATTGATAGGCTGGTATATTTTTAGTATTGGTAGAAACTACTCAGTCCCTTTGGGCCGCATCTATAACTGAGTTGGGCTCCAGAGTCTTTTATCCCTAAAGTTCTGTAATTCTAATAGGACTCATTTCTCAAAAGAGACTGCTTCAAAGGAACATTATCAAGATTTACCCCATCCGATATCTCAATTTTTTTATAGTTCCCCGACATGTTTCTAGCAAACACTTCTTGCTTGTGAATAACATTAATATTTTCTTGAAGATCAAATTATTTTAGTCGTGAAGTAGATTTTTCCAGACTTAATTTTCTGACGAACGCGACCTGCCCTTGGGGGGCGGTATAGGGTGGGTGAAGAGCCTGGACCCTGAAAATCAAGCTGGCTTGAAATCTCAGCTCTGCCATTTACTTGCCGCCTGACACTGGGCCACTTTCCTAGGCCTTAGCTTCCACAGCTAGAAAATGGGGCTAATGATGGGTGTTAGAAATCACTATTTTCTTTTAAAATAATAACATTTGCAAAATTAGGCTAAGCAAATATAGAATGCTTTTCAGAAACAAAGGTACTAGTTTAGTAGTAGAATTAAGGCATTTTACAGGCTCTCTTTTCCTAATATTTGGCCAAATGTTTAGGTAATTTGTACCTATCAAATGTCAAACTTAAATTGGATGACTCTACATTTAATGTCACCACAGTGATTTGAAAGCATTAGGATTTAATGGCAGTGTAATGAAAGTGGGAGTAAATGTTTAGGAGCACTCGTCATACAAAGTTTCGTTGGAACTGAAAACAAAGACTTAGGATTGAATTTTTTTTTTTTTTTTTTTTTTGGTACTAGTATGTAGTGGTATGTTCTTGTGTAAGTTTTCACCTACCAGAAAGTTCTGAGGTTATAGTTTATTGAACTCTATACTATGATCCTACTAAATAATTGCACTGTTTTATTGCAATCCTTTTTAAATTAAATATTTTGTTTTACTTATTTATTTTTCTATTTTCTGGTTTTCCTTAGCACCAAACACCAAGGACTTGGATGTTTTCCTTCGGAAACAGGAGTCGGGATTTGGCTTCCGGGTACTGGGAGGAGAGGGACCGGACCAGTCCGTAAGTTCACATACTTCGGAATTTGGCCATTCCTAGGAACTTTTAGGTGGCTGTTCAGTAGAATATGGTGCTTTCGTTCTACTATTTTTTTTTTTTTTACGCTTTTGTTTTCTCTAAGCATCTCCCGAATGAGAGGAAGAACTGCATTTCTGTTGGTGTGGGGGTCTCTCAGTTACCTTGGTGTGGCTGAGGCCAGAACTGAAGGCCAGAACTGAGTATGTCCGCTGTCAGTTGGGCAGTAATTAATTTCTGTCTTTATGTACCTACAGCTTATTTTCAATTTCTATTTCCCTTTGCCTTTGTTAAATTTTAAGACCTTTGCCTTCTCTAAGAAAGAAGCTTCCTGTTTACCACCGTCAGTCTGTCCTCTGACTGAATGCTCCCTAAACAAGTGGCATGAGCCCGCGCGTATTCTGTCACTTACTCTTATTAATGGGGTGACATTTTCATGCTCAGTACTTTGTGTGCCATTTCATCTGCTATACCGACCAAACTAGGAAAATATAAAATAAGTGATGTTTCTGTTCAGAAAGCATAAGGGTTATGTTTGTAAAGCATTTAAAAATCTAGAACTTTATACATGATTCTCACATAAAGTTTAGAGAACAAATGTAATGGGTTCTATTTTTAAGTTTTGCCCTCAGTTTGAATGACAGAGCAGTAATGTGCTTTGTAGAGTTGGAGAACATATTTAAGTTTTTTCTGTGTAATATAATAAAGACATTATTATCGTGCTTGGAAGTTAGGTGAGTAACAGTAACCTTTTAAAATGACAGGCTTCTTTCTATTTCTGGATAGAACAGTTGATTTATGTAGTATAAATGTGTTCTAATTAGCCTTATTGGCTATAGTTAAAACAATTATCAGAGACCAATAAAGCTCCAGGCAGGCTATAGAATAACTTGATTGTTCTTGGTGGAAGACGTGATTTTGTTGTAATGCTTCCTATTTTGTTGATCCGTATAGTGATGACTAAGACCTTTTCAGAGTTTATATCAAACAACTTGGGAGAAACCCTTCTCTTAAATGTCAGGTTTTAGTAGCTCTGAATCTAGCCCAAACATTCAGGATTGCCTAATTCAGGAGTGTAATTGCCGGCAAACAAAATGAGCCAGATTCATTCACCACAATGTAAGTGGACCTCAGGACACTCTGTTCCCGAGATGTCTACTGCTTTGCGATTTAGGAACAATAAGTGTTTCTGGGTTGTATATACTGAATTTCCACTAGTAACCATCTGGAATGGGAGTTTCTTAAGAATGATCCCAATTGCTGTGAACAGTGTGTAGAAAACCTTTGCTGATGGCATTCAGTACGCTTTTTGTACTTTATAGTAGCTACTCCACAGAATTGAATTTTCTGAATTTAATGCCTTTTGTCATATTGCTAGAAGTGATAGTGGCAGTTTTTAAGTTATTGAACAGCTTTGCATTTTCCATCTTGTATGTACACATCCCCAAAGATCCAGGAGGGATCACGTAGTGTGGTTATGTGAAACGCCCTTTTGGAGAACCGCCACTTTCGAAGACACTGCCTTTCTCAAACGTTCATATCTTGGTTTGCGTAGTACTGAGTCAGGAAGCCTTTAACTCAGTAGTTAAGGGTCGTAAGGGATCCTAGACCACTGTAGAGACCAACCTACACTTTGGTATCTTACCAGATCTACATCGGGGCCATCATTCCTCTGGGCGCCGCGGAGAAAGATGGCCGGCTCCGTGCAGCTGACGAGCTGATGTGCATTGATGGGATTCCCGTGAAAGGGAAGTCTCACAAACAGGTCTTGGACCTCATGACGACGGCTGCTCGAAATGGCCACGTGCTATTAACGGTCAGAAGAAAGATCTTCTATGGTGGTATGTGAACCTGCTCCTGCTTTATAGGTTAATCAGGAACAAAGAGACTTAGTCCATTTTCTATATGGTTTTGCAGGTTACTTTAGTTTGTGTCCTGGTGTATGAGATGAGCCATTTGGTGGGATCCTGGGCCTCATCGTGGAAGGCCATGGAAAGTCATTAGCATCCAGAAATAATACTACTATCAAAAGAGAGAAAGAAATTTGGGGCCTCTATATTAAGACTGTATTAACATTATGACAGATTTTGCCAAAGTGGTATTGTAGATGGGAATATCAGGTTAAATCTGTTTTCTTAAAAACAAGTATAGTATTTCAGTCATATCAAGAGATCCCTTGAGCTGAATATCAAAAGATTTTGGATCCTGATGAATTGCTAAATATTCAAAAAGGGCAGAATGTTTCTATTTGAGAAGTTTTAACATAATGTCATTTAACATTTTAAAAAAAACATTTATCAAGTGCTTACTCTGTCTCGGACATACGGATTCTTTGATTTAGTCTTTACGACACTAGGATGTAAAAACTGTCATTATTCAGTTTTACGGTTATCCCCAGAACGGTCGAGAGACACATAACTGGTGAGCAGTAGGGCCAGGATTAGAACGGGGGGCCTAATTACGGAACCCAGGATCTAAACCATTACATGGGGGTGTAAAAACATTTCCTCGTCAATAGCTTTGTGAATGTTACATTGGAATTTTAGAAGTGAATTCTTGCTACTTGAAGATCTTAAAAAGACAACCCTGTAGCACAAGAGTGTAAGCCTCATCGAGGTAGGGATATTTATGCATTTAGTTGACTGCTGTATCCCCCACACATAAACCAGTGCCAGCTCAGCACAGAGTGGACATCAACGAATGTTTGTGGACTTGATGAATATTTGCATTACTCTTAAAACTGAGGCACTGAGTTTTTGATCGCAACATCCAAAGGACAGGCCTGCCTGTGTTCCTACGGACCAGACATTCAGAGACACACACAGATTTTAGTGCAGTGTCAGTTGTGTTGGAGGCAGGACATAACCACATGCAGTAAAAAATGTGCCGCTGTACAACTAGAGGCTGGCTCTCTCCCGGAGAGCATCATGAAGACATTCCGTGGTAGTTTGACATTACTGGAGCCATTTAGCTAATTCATTATGACCACGCGTTATACAAAAAAAACCAAACCTTTATTTTTCATTAATGATTGGATGTTGGCGGCACTTTGTTGAAATTCTAAAACATAATCTCAGGATCATGTGGATTTTGAGCCAGAAGAGCACTTATAAGTGGGTATTCCCCAGTGGCGGTGTGTTCTGGTGGTTGTTAATGATGGCTCAAATTATATCAAATTATGGCACAAAATTTGCCTTTTTTTTTTAATCAGTTAGGACTCACTTGTGTTATTCTTTCTTGAATTCTGGTGTCATACTTGAATAGGAAAAAAAGATGTAAGTTTCCCTCTCCACTTGCTGGGGAGTCCTAGGACCTATTCCGCGCCTGGGAGAATTGGCTGTCCACGTGGTCAGCTTGTCACACACTGGGCGCGGCAGGCACAGGGCCGCTGACGGTTAGTGCGTCTGGTGTCATCAGTCAGGAAGGCCGCACCTGTAAAACACACTCCGTGGGACAAATCCTGCGATGACAGCTGCCTTCTCAACCAGTGAGGGGCAGCACCTCTGCCCTGACGCAGCGACCTCCCCAGCATCACCGTTAGTCCCGCACTGAGTTATGGTTAAGGTTGATTTTAAAAGGAAGTTGTGCCGCGTCAGTTTTCATGACCAACTTTTGTTAAAATTACTGGGCAGAATCCTGCTGGAATTAGGACAATTTCAAGAAGAATTGGTTTACCACGAACTTTCATGGAAGCTTCGAGAAAGCTTCCTTTAAAATGAGAAAGCATAGCATTCTCCTGGTTATACGCTGGCAGAGTATTGAAGATGTCAGCCCCCCTGCTGCTGCCTCCGGCTGCACTCCCACGAAGTCCCGAGCTCACGTGGGGGGATTGCTTTTCTGTGCTCTAGGCTAATGCGAATCTCCATCGTCCTGCAAGAGGCTTAGCACAGAAACACTTGAGTTAACGAAAATTATGATGTCCTGGAAATATCAGAATTGGTCATGTTTATTATAGAGAAACAGCCTGAGGAGGACAGCTCTCAAGCCTTCCTGTCGACACAGAATGGCTCGCCCCGCCTGACCCGAGCAGAGGTCCCAGCCAGGCCTGCTCCGCAGGAGGCCTACGATGTAGTCTTGCAACGGAAGGAAAATGAAGGATTTGGCTTTGTCATCCTCACCTCCAAAAGCAAACCCCCTCCGGGAGGTAAGGGCTGCTGTCGCCTCCTGTCCCTGCAATTTCACTTTTCTGACTCTCCCAGGGGGCTTCGTGAAACTAATTGGGAATTATGTATAAATTGCCTCAGAGACTTATCTTTTTAAGAGTGATGAATATTTTCTTTATTTTCCAAGCCAGGTGGTCCGAACCTAAACTTCCAGGCCTCAGGTTTCTCTCTCATCTCAGGTTCCATAAAAATCAGTCTTAGCGGCTCTGTTTGCATCCAGAGCGGCAGGATGTGAGGCGCGCGCCCTCTGAGATTCAGCACAAGGACAATGCTGAGTTTTTTCAAATAAGGAGGCATAGTTTGTTCTGTTTTGTTTTAACTAGAAGAAACTGAATACAGAAATGAATTAAATGCTAGAAGCAGTGGAGAAGAAGCAAAACAGATTAATAGAAAAATCTTGACCCAAATATGTCTTAAATAGTCCTTTTGTGTTGTTTAATCATAATTGCCACATTCCAGCTATAAAGGAACCTTCTTGAATGATAAGAGGCATTCTTATCTTTTAGAGATGCGTCACTGAAAGGTAAAAATTTTGTCAGAACTTTAAGCATTAACCTAAATATCCTGAACCCAGTTTAACAGAATATTGTCACCTGGGAAGGACGAATGTATATATTGATTCCTTCAACAAAGGAGGAATTACCTCTTGTATATTCAGGGCTTGTTATGTTACAATCCAGCAAATTAAGTATTTGTTTTTGTCTTTACATTTCTAAGAAATAATTATCTTTAAATATAATTAGAATATCCAAATGAATGTAAGATGAGAACCCAAAAATTGAGATTGATCTATCATACTTGTCTGGTGACTTTATTTTTCCAAGTCAAATGGTAAACATCTTTGACCACAGGAAAACGTGCGCTTGCCTTTGCCAGTGGATATGATGATATCCTGAGTAGTGAGATCCTTTTAGACTAGATGGTCACGAAAATCTTAGAAAAAGAAGAAAACCATTTCAGGAGTATCGGAAGCCAGACCAATTTGCAAAAATCTTGCTAAAATTAATGCAAGTGTGTAAAGGAAGAAGATTCTGTGACATGGATGAGTTATTACTATAGTATCAGGTCACTGCTCACTGATACTAGTTTCCATTTTCCAAAAGCAGTTGCTATGGTAACCCTTGGAACCGGAACTGTCACTGATGCTCTGGGGATGATTATGTGGCCTGTGTTGGAAAAATGAAAGAAAGCAGATTTTTGGTGGGTTTTGTGTTAAAGTGTTGGAAATCAGTATTTCCCAAACCAAATAACCATTTTAGTTAACCATATTCTTATTCTAATGCCATACAATAATCCCATGCATTCAGATGAACAAAAGCAGTGCAAGATTATTACTCAGTGTGAGATGCTGACCGCTTTCTATACCGAAGATACTCCTTTTCTAGGACTGCCGAAACTAGGCAAACAAAGCAATATAGAGGAATTCAGTAAAATAAGTTGCATTATTTATATAGGCTTAACCATTTTATAGTTTTCGCTGATATTTAAAATATATGTTGCATTTTAATATATACTAAGCATATTCTTTTTAGTGGTGTATGTTTGTCTATATTTAAATTTTTCACATATTTTTATATTTATTTGTTTTAATTGTTTCTTACTGTTTTGATGGTTTTGTGTACCATAGAAGCTGGGTCTCTGTGTAAGATAGTGTCCTTAGCTGTTGGGCTCTGTAATCAGACGAACTGGGCTTCAAGCCCCGCTTATGTCTTTTAATAGCTGTCTGATCTCGGGCAAATTACTTACCCTCCAAGAGCTCCAATTTCCTCTGCGAGATGAGGATGATGATAACACTTCCTGTCTCTTAGGAGTCTGAGGATTAAAGGAGATAACGCATGTGAGCCCTTAGCCCAGACCTTCAATAAAAGCTGCTGGCGATTGTTGGAGCTTCTGCTGCTCTCACCATCGTGAGAGCATCGTGTTATTTATAAAATTGTTTGTCTCTTGCTTTTTTTTTTTTTTTAAGAAACTTTAAAAAGTTTATCAATACTTGAGTAACGAGATGGGAAAGAAAGCCCAATTAAAATGTAAGATTGAGGCAGCAGCTCATGTGTAGCAGGAAATGAGTGTTTGCAGCTCATTAATTATCACCCTGAATGGTAAATTAGGCTTCGGGTGCCCGTGAATTTTGTATAAAGTACTTGAGCTTTTCAGTCATTGGTGCAAACCCAGAATTGGTCATTTCACTGAAATGCTAGTTGATAATCTCAAAGAATGCTGAGCCCTGCAAGCCTTCTTCTTGGGATTCCATGCATCTTGTGTAGATAGAAGGAGGGTCCTGGGGGCTCTTGGGTGAGGAGCTTTCACTCAGAGACTGAGCAGTAGCTGCAGACTGCATTACAGAGAAGGTACGCTTTAGCAAGAGTTAGCACAGGCGAAAAGGCAGGAAAGCTGTCAGAATAGAGCATTCTTTATGAACCTTGTCTTGGTGTAGATTGGTACTCTGTTCAGGACAGATTATTTCTTCCTTCTGATTAAATGTATTTTCTGGTGACATCTGTCCCAAGCAGAGTGTCTGGCAGCATCTCTGAGACCAGTCATGAAATTCAGAGATTCTCGGGCCGCCTGGGTGGCTCAGTCGGTTAGGCGTCTGCCTTCGGCTCAGGTCATGATCTCCGGGTCCTGGGATCGAGCCCTGCATCAGGCTGTCTGCTCAGCGGGGAGTCTGCTTCTCCCTCTGCCTGCCGCTCCCCCTGCTTGTGCGCGCACACTCTCTCTCTCTGACAAATAAATAAATGAAAACTTAAATAGAAAAGAAATTCTGAGGTTCTCTGCGGTTGAGTTTTTCAAAGATCGGGGATCTGGGTCCTTACTGCCCTAGCCCCAGCTTGTGTAAGTGCTCGGCGAACAGAGTACCTAGGAAAGACTTCTATTGAGGTTGAAGAGGACTTGGCTAGTTTTTGCTTTGCTGGTGCTTCAGAGGTTTTGGTGTTTCTCTTTCTTATCATATACTTTTCAGTTCTGGTTGCAAGGGATTCTTTGAGAGGGGACATTTCCAGTTACTGTCCTTTCTTTCCCTGAAAGAAATGTTTTAAGAGCACTAAAGTGACCTCAGCAGCTGGACAGGCCAGTCTGGGAGACAGATTTAGGCCAAAGATGAATGAAGACGGATAAACTGGTTTTATGGCCAATGCCTGTGGACTTGGTGTACCAGCAAAGGCAAGGCCGGACTTCAGATTTTTCCTTAGCTTTGTGTGCTCTACAGGGTTACTCTGAAAACTTCCCAGTCTGTTCAGAAGTTATCCTTCTACTGGTCTCTCTGCTGTTTTTAACTGTTCTGATAATACAGCTGTCAACACCGAGACTATAATAATCTGACTACTCTTACCTTCCTTCAGACAACTAAGCCTTCGGGAAGTTCTGTCCCAAGATTTGCCAATGCCTTTGGAGCACATGGCTCACGTGATGAGAAGGGAACCACTGAGACTTCAGAGATTCACTTTGTTTGATGCTTTCCCAAGTCTGAACAAACCCCTTTCAGCATGCCAAGGGGCTGAATGATTTCTTCTCATCGAGAATGAACACTGTGTACCGGTAGATCTTTTCTAAAGAGAATAAGGTATTGAGGTAGAAGGTCACCACAGGGCCACTGGTTCAGCATACGTTTCTTTCTTTCTTTTTTTTTCAGATTTTTATTTATTTGAGAGAGAGCATGAGCAGGGGGGAGAGGGAGAAGAAGGGATTTCCCCCTACCCCACCCAAGCAGGGAGCCCAATGCAGGGCTCGCTCCCAGGACCCTGGGATCATGACCTGAGCCGAAGGCAGAGGCTTAACTGACTGAGCCTCCCAGGCGCCCCGTAGCTTACGCTTCTGACCTGCTGTCCTCACCGCGAATCGCCGATACCGCCTGGCAGAGGACATGGCCCGCTGCTCGGGGGCTTTTCTGATTACTTTGTTTTAAGGAAAATGGCATAATAAGTGCTTGATATAATTCAGAGCTAAAAGGCACTTGCTTCCAACATTGACGTCCTCTATTTTCAGATAAAATCTCTCACTGTAGAATCCTAGAAGAGCGGAGGAATGGCCCTGTGTGTGGGGCTATAAATCACGGCCAAGAAGAACTTCCAGTTCAAATGAAGGCCTATTACAATGTCCCTGACATACACCTGCCATGACTCAGAAGTACTAGTAAGGAGCCCATTTTACTATGGGAATTAAACATACTCAGAGTGCCATTTTAAATATTAATTATCCGTATTTGTAACAATCAGTAGTCAGCTGGAGGCAAATGCCCGACAAGTTTACTGACCTGGGTAAGGAAATTCTTAAGGAACATGGAAGGAACATTTGTTTCTCAATGCAAATGCCCCCTTTTAAAGAGGTGACAGATATTTTGACAAGATTTCCTGAGTGTCTGAGGACTCATTTTAAGCTGTAACAGCCAAGTGTGTTCAGAGTCTAGGGAAGCCTTCAGCATCGTGAGCCGATAGAACCGTGCGGAGTGTCTTTGCAAATGTCCTCAAGTCTGCTTTGTGCAGTCAGGGCAAGAGTTTATCCACGAGCCAAATAATCTCAACCTTAAACATCTCATGTTCTGATTCCCCTCAGCTTTTCTAATTTTAAAAAATCTAAAGGCACACACAAAAGGAATGAATTTCGGATTAGTTTTAACAGTCAGTCATTTCACCGTGCCTGGATTTCTGAGCAGTAACTTCCGAGTCCTAACCTTGAATTCGAACTGCATTTATTTACAAGGCCCCCTGTGGGAGTAAATGCCCCTTCAGCAGAACCAAAGGTGGTCTCATTGTGGCAGTTTCTGAAATAGCCAAAATAGGACGCAGCCTGAAGGGCCGACAGTAAGTAAGAAGCATCCGCTTCGTGAGAGAGTACCGTAAGTACTCCTTCAAACAGGAGTGTCAGGAAGGCAGCGTAAAAATTGGGGAAGGGTTCACGGTGAGCAGAAGACAGCTCAGAGGTACGTGCTGCGGCTGCCACCGTGTGAGGAGCGTGTGCACATGCAGGCCCCGAGCTTAGCCCGCGTGGAGAGTCACCGTTGGGTAAGATGACCACAGGCGATACTGTTTTTGCCCTACTTTTAAAGAATGTTTTCTGATGTTATGATGCAGAATTTTTAAATGATGATAAATCCAGTGCTAACGTATCTTAAATAATGGAAAAACCCTGGCATTTGTTTCCCCTAGTTATTCCTCATAAAATTGGCCGAGTCATAGAGGGAAGCCCAGCGGATCGCTGCGGAAAGCTGAAAATCGGAGATCACATCTCCGCGGTGAATGGGCAGTCCATTGTTGAACTGTCCCATGATAACATCGTTCAGCTGATCAAAGACGCCGGGGTCACCGTCACACTTACGGTGGTTGCTGAGGAAGGTAAGGAGCCAGTCACGTCGCCTTGCACAAGCTCGTGCGAGCCGCAGGGAACAGGGCCCGCGGGAGCCAGCGGCTTCTTCCGGCACGGCCGGGGGGACGGCCGGGGGGACGGCCGGGAGAGAACCATTTAGATACCCTGGAGTCTCCTCGTTTGCCTCTTCCACTGACCGAGTTTAAATGACAGTTTATTAAAAAGTTGTCAGTAGCTCAGGAAAAAGAATCCAGCTCGTGAGTGGTGGCCGTTTCTCTACGTGCCGGAGAAGCAAGCACCCAGAAGTGAGAGAGATTGGTCATACTTCTCAGATCTTATTTTCTTAAAACAGTGTGTTCAGTTTCTGCTTGCTGGAGTGAGAGGGAATCCTCTAAAGATTCAAAGACAGTCACTGTTGCTGTCAAGCCTTTCATGTCGGGGCCGGGCCCCAGTGCGCCCGTCCTCACCGCCGGGGTTTGTTCTGGGCAGTGCTGTCTAAATGCGGGGCCGGGCAGTGCGTAGGAATGGCCGGTAAATGGGGCATAAAATGCATGTAGTGTCTTGCCTTGCTTTAGAGCTGCCTTTTCGTCATTAAGGGTTTCTAATTAGGAATTTTGAATAGCACCCATTCGTGTTCTTTGTTCATGAATTACAAGGTAAGGATTACATAATGTGCCTCTCATTTTTCCCCGAGTTTGCAAAATTAAGAGAGGAGAAGCCCCAAATAGTGGAATTAGGGTGAGTCCGTCCATCTTTCCTGTTCAAACCTCTTGTACTGTAATGGGTCTTCATGCCCCACGGTGCCCCATCGTCTTCTAGCGTCGTCAGTTTTGGGGTCTTTTCGTTCTTGATTCTTCCATTCTTTGCCCTTCCTGCTGCCCCTCTCTCCCACACTCATTCATAGCCAAGGTAGTATGTGACTCTGCTGCCGTCTCAGCGCCGGAAGGTCATTTCCACCTGCCCGTGAGCTCTCCAGCCCTTGGACCTGCAACATCCCCGCCCCAGCCTATTTCTCTTTTCTAGTCAGGTCCACATTCTGCCCAGACTCTGCTGCTCCTTCCTCCTAAAATCCCCCCCGCAGAAGCCCGAGTGCTTCCCCATTCTCTGACCAGAAAGTGTTTTATGGGTTTCCTCCCAGCTTCCTTTTACATTGAACTCCCAGCGTTCCTTCCAGATCCGCTCTGGAGCGAGGCCTCTTCAGCCTTCGTGCCCACAGGCAGCCCCTCCTCAGCCCCCCCGTGAGCCCCCTGCACTCCGCCGCTCCGCAGTTCACTGGGCCTTGCTCCTGCGTGACGGTCTCCCTGCTGAAATGCCCTTCTCTTGGAAGACAAAGAGAACATTATCAGTTGACTGTGATACTTAGTAGGTGGTCAGTAAATATTTTTTGAATGAAGAAATGAGTTCAATGGATGGACAAATGGACGAGGGGATGAATGAACAAAAGAACAAAGTAAAAGTCAGGAGACTTTCAGGTCTGTGCCAGTACCTACCAGAGGTGTTAGACACCCAGTAGAAGAGGTCTTCGACAGACAGAGTTCACGGACACCTATCAGCTAGCTGGATGGCCTGAAACAAGCCACTTAAGGTTTCTACCCTATAGATTTTTATCTATACAGTGGGGATGATAATGTCTATTTCAGGATCTCCGTGAAGATTACAGGTGCAAATGTACTTAGTCTGCATAAGTACCCTGAGGTACTCATCTAATGGTAGCTGTGTCATTTCACCCCATCTTCGCATGGCCGACCCCCACATCCAGGTCTCTGCCTGCACCTCACTGCCTAAGGAAAGAGTAGCCACATTTAGTAAGTACTTAACGATGTGGCGGGTGTTACAAACACTTGACATCTGTTCACTTCTTTCATGCTCACACTAATCCCAGTAGGCACTATTATCTTCCCATTCTGTAGATGAGGACACTGAGCCCCCAGCAGTTAGAGAACTTGCCCACGGTCACAACACTCATGACAGAAGCAGAGTAGGAGTCTGCAGACTGGCCCCAGGATCTGCGCTCGTGACTGCTATGCCTTCCCCAACCACGGTATCCAGAACGACCCTGTCCGCCCCGGTCCTCTCACGTCCCCTCTGCTCGACTTTGCTTCCTTGCACTTCCTTACCTGAGATGGCTTAACCTGTGGTTTCTTTGTTTATTGCCCTCTCCCCCCACCAGAATGTAGAGTCACAAGATTCCTGAAGTTAGAGGTTTTGTCACATCCAGTGCTGAATCCCAAGGGCCTAAAACAATGTCAGGCACATAGTAAGTGCTCAATAAAAAAGTTCTTGAGGGACTTTGGGCCAGGTTTCTTTGTCTCCCTTTCCTCACTGTGATTTCTTTACTACACTCTCCAGAGCCTACTTTTTAGCCTTAAATCTGTTCCGTGACCCACAGAGAAAAGTAGGCGTGGGCATCACAGGAGATCACATTTTAGGTTTGTTTGGAGGATGAGGCCTGTAGTACACTCACGTCAGTGTGCCTGGCGCGCAGCAGCGAGAGAAGCTCCGCGAAGTAGTGAAGCCAGCAGTCCTGGAGCTCAGTGCTTCTCTAGCCATGTGTCAAAAGGACCAGTGACTTTTCCGGTCCACCACAGGCACCATTTTTGTGAAATACATAAAAATTAAATGAAAAATAAAAATGAAGACATAAAATCATTCTGTCAAGTCATTAGAAAATCTTCTAAATGCTTACTCTCAGTATCTATAGGCGTCTTGCTGCTGACTGACCTAAGAACCACACACCCAGTAACCCTGGGATAAAGGGCTCAGTAATAGAATTAGTAGATTTTTTTTTTTTTTTTTTTTTTTTTTTTTGCCAAAATTACCCTTTATTGTTGATGGTGTTTTCTCTGAGAGGTTATCCAAGATTGCTCAGGCATTTTTCTTAGAGGAAAAATTAACTTTGACACTGTGGTCCAAATACTTCTGGACGTACTCAAGATTTTCTATATAGTGCCAGTCAGTATTTAGGAAAAAGTAGAACAGTGAAAGGAAACCCCGCAGCAGTACGTGCTTTAGAGTCTATTACAGGGGGCGCCTGGGCGGCTCAGTCAGTTAAGCGTCCGCCTTCGGCTCAGGTCACGATCCCAGCGTCCTGGGATCAAGCCCTGCATCAGGCTCCTTGCTCGGCAAGGGAGCCTGTTTCTCTCTCTCTCTGTCTCCCTTTGCCCCTGCTCATGTGCTCGCTCGCTCGCTCGCTCTCTCACTCACTGTGTCTCTCAAATAAAATCTTTAAAAAATAAAAATAAAAAAGAAAGTCTATTTCATATGTAGACACAGCCTGTTAAAATGCAATCACATTCGACACATAAAAACCACATTTCAGTGTTACACCTTATTTTATTGTATACTCAAGTGTTATTAAACTAGGGAAACAGTCAGAATCTCTTCTTCTTCTCAGGAAAAAGTGTCTCTTCTGTCCATAAAAATCCCATTTGTGGAGTTTGTAAGTCTTCCGAGTTTCTCATTATATTCAGTATAAAATCTTTCAGCTGCACTGAAGAGTCAAATGAATATTTATCGCCCTAGAGCTGTTTTCAGAAATCACACCTTCAGATCCGTCGCTCAGAGCTGCAGTATTTCCCCTTGGGTACTCCTTCCCTATGGTCCAGAAGCCGCTAGCCGTTCATAGATAAAAGACAGCCGGAAAAAGAAAAACGTGGTCCTTCCATTCTGTTTTCCCCTTTTACCAGATACTATTGAATAGTTAAGGTTTTTTGCCCGAGGAAATGGGTTAACCAAGTTCCCAAGCCACCTGTCACGTCTGCTGTAAAACTCTCCACCGGCTGGTAGCTCGAGGCTCCCGGCCCTGCCCACTGCCGGGCCCCCGGCCCCCGCTCCGCTCCCGGGCTGACCGGTGCTCCGCTCCCAGGACGGTCGTGGACTGTGCCTGGCTCTTGCCGACTGTAAAGGAATCTGCACGATGTACTATTTTTCCACGTTGATTTCTCCTTCCGTGTCAGGTCCTGGTCAGCCCAGGTTTAAGAGTGACACAGGTCACCCAAGCTCCCCAGGACCACGTTAGAATGGCTCCGGTAGCATTGCTGCCGATTTTTGGCTTTGTTTTCCGTTTATTTATCTGTTTGTTCCCATTTGTCTCTATTTTCTGCTGTTATTTCTCTCCCTCCTCCCACTGGCAACCATTCCAGTGTGTTGTGTGTGCCTCGGTTTATTTTTAAAACACGTAATTGTGTGTGTGTTGGCATTTATTTTTGAGTTACATAAATAGGATTGTGGTATAGATTTTATGTTGGTTTTCTTCTCCCAATTCTCGGAACCATATGTTTGTTTCTTTAATGTCCCGCTATTGTTCCAGGATCCGAGCCAGGGTCTTCCAGGACATTTATTCGTTCGTATTCCTTTTTCCTGTGTGTGTGACGTCATAGCTCATTGTGGTTTTGATTTTTGTGTCCCCAACGACTAACGACATTGCACCTTTTCACGTGCTCTTGGCCATCAGTAGATCTTCAGTAGAGAAATGTCGGTTCAGATATTTTCCTCACTTTCAATTGAGTTGTCTGTTTTATTGTCAAACTGTAAGACTTCTTTGTATATTCTGATATTAGATCCTTAACAGACCTGTGCCTGCGAGTATTTTCTCCCGTTCGTCAGGTCGTCTTTCCGCTCTCCGGATGCTGCCCTTTGATGCCCAGAAGTTTAATGTTGATGATGTCCAATTAATCTGTGTTTTGTGTGGTGTCATAGCACCAATTTTAAGATTACCCACATTGCTGGAGGTCACTTGCTTTTAATGACTCGACAGTTTTTCATAGTGTATGTTTAGCACACATTACCCGCCCACTCCCATCCCCCCAGCCAGCCACATTATCACGCGCGCTCCTGATACACCCGCATATACATACCTTATAGTGTGAGAATTTCTTGGAGTGAAGTTGGTCGATCAGAGCGTAGGCATGTGCTTAATTTACCAGGTGCTGTCTGACTGCCTCCCACCATTGCTGCGCCTACACTCCCAGCAGCAGAACTGGACACCTCTGTGACTGTATGTGTCCTCCAGGACGGGGCGCGAGCCTACTTTCGAACTGGCCAAAGTATGGGAAGTGTCCTCTCATTGGTGTTTAACTTGCATTTCTCTTATTACCCATGAATTTGAGCATCTCATCAGATGCTTGTTTTTTGGGTTTTTTCTTCTTGTGGATTGCTTCTTCACATCCTTGACTCATTTTTCTTGTGGGATTTTGGTCTTTTTCTTGTTGCTAGTTAGAGATTCCTTAGGAATTGTACAGGAATTTAGTCTGAGAAAGTACAAAGCTCTTTGCTTGTTATCTGTATGTTAACTTTGACCTTGGTGCCCCCCACTGTACAGAGCTTCTGAATTTAGACGTGATCCCATTAGCCAATTTTTACCTTATGACTTACACTTTTGAAGTTTCATTTCAGAGAAGTTATCCTTCCTCACCCCATGTCACAGAGATTTTCTCTTACATCATCATCTTTTCGATATATAATTTTGCATTTAGTTCTTTAATGCATCTGGAACCTCCCTTTTATATATAGTTTCGGGAGGAATCCAACTTTATTTTTTTATTCTCATACGGAGCGGGTTTTTCTAGCACAGGCTGTTAGATCACTTCTTTTCCTCATTGATCCATGTCGCCACCACTCCTGTACCTCCCCTTTCAACAGCAGTCTCCTACCTGTTCCCTTCTATTGACTTATCTGTTCTTGGGTTAATTTACAAATATATTTCTTCCCAGTAATATACATAATACATTTTTAAAGTGTGTGTGTGCATGTATATATATCCACACATGCTTTTAAAAAAAATCTTTAACATTGTGGTGTATCCTATTATCTGTTAAAGCAAGTTTTTACCCAGTCATCCCCTATACACACTCCAAATTTGACTAGAAATTGATAAAACTTTTCTGTCCAAAATTTTAGAGCAAATTATTACGCTCCTCTAAAAAATCCAACTGCAATTTTTATTTAGATATATTGAATATATATTAACTTTGGAAAAAATGTATACTTTTAAATACTAAATCATACCACCTAAGAGCATGGGATGTCTCTTTACTTACTCAGATTATCTTTTGTGTCCTTTAATAGAGTTTTAGAAAGTACTCTCACAGGGTTCTCATTTATTCTTGCAAAGGATGATTCGTGGTACATTATGTTTGTCACTATAGTTTAACTATGGATTTTTGTGTTTTTCCTCTGATAATATACTATCTCTTAAATAATTACACACTGAAACTCCAGCAAACGTTTAATTCTCATTGAGGGAGAGATCTACTTAACCCATCGCTTTACTATTTGAAGAAATTTCAGATAAAACTGAGAGAGCATAGGCCTGTTTGGCATCATGGGATATTTACCTTTGAGAAGTAGAACAGCTCTTAACACAGAAATAAATTGGAGAAGCCATGTAGCATGGGTCGAAGGACTAAAACTGAAAAAAATACCAATAATAGAAAGTTTTATTTAACTGTGATGAGGACAAGGAAAGAATATGGGCCTGAAACCAATTCGTGGTCCCGGATGCTGCACTGACCCGCCCGTCCTTGGGGAAAGGGAGAGGAGAAGTTGAAATTGATCAGCTTCTTTTTCCTGTCCTGAAGTTAAAACACCCATTGTGCTAGCCAAGCTAGGAAGCCAAAAAATTATCTAAATTAGACTCCTACGAAGGTACAAGTATCTCCCAGTCATCTTGTTGATAGAAGTAATTTCTCCCATCAGTTTCCATTCCCTTAATAGTAGCCAGAATTCAGCAATGTAATGGGCACTTAAAGTTAGAGGCAGGTAACTTGAAATTGATGTGCCCAGTGAGCAAAAGTGGAAGGACTTCTGGGAATTTCTGGTGGGTACAGGAATATAAACATAAATGAGGTATGACTCCTGCAATCAAGGAGTTCACGGTCGAGGAGGAGAAACAGGTGTTTGCCTAGCTCTGACACAAGGCGGTAAATGTGCCTAAGGGGCCAGGTGAGATTTCACAGAGGAGGTGACATTTTGAACAGGAGATGAAGTGGGAAGACACAAGTGCCCAGGTGATGAGATGGATGGTATCTTATGAGCAATAAAAAGTTACAATAGGTTTTTCGGCAAGGCAGAGGCCTGGTGCAGCTTATATGCTAGGACTGGAATCCAGGAAGCAGAGTGCAGATGGGGTTGGTAAGGAGAGCCACAAGGAGGGCCAGCCTAAGTAGCTTGTTAAGCTAAATAGGAAGATAAAATTCATGATAGCAATTTAAAAGAGCAAGAAACAAATTTCCAGGACCTCCCCCTCCCCCGCAAAAAGTTCATACTCTGCTCTTCCTTCGTAGAGCGCTTGATTTTAAAGCATTGAACATTTTTGCTAAGTAAGGTCAGTATTTCAGAATGTGCATTTTAAGAGAAATATAGCTCCAGATAAGATTTTATCACTTTGATGATGATGATGATAATAGAAAGATTTATATAGTGAATATAATATGCCAGGTGCTATTTAAAGCTTGTTTAATATGATAACCCCACAAGGTGGCTATAATTCCCTTTTTGTGGATGAGATGATTAGAAGCACAGAGAATGTAAGTAATTTCCTCAAGAACACAGAGCTAGTAAATGATGAGTCAGGCTTAACCCCTGTCGGTCTTGACAGAGTTCATGGTCTTATTCACTAAGCTGTGCTCCCTCTCTCTGATATTTTAAATATCCTATGTTTAATATATAGGCAGGATAAAACAATCGAAAGTTCCAGCTTTACAAATATGAGTGTGACAGCCTTAAGAGTTTCTCTTGACTGTTACCTCCCATGACTTGCCATCTCGATGCAGGCATTTCTACCCGCAGTTAGTTATGAAACCTGCCTTCAAGGAGGTCTGGGGCTACTGGCAATGATACAGAAAGAAATGGTAACTTTTCCCCCCTGCATTTGTGCTCTCAAAAAACAGACGTGTATATATATATATATATTCACAAACATTTGTCAGCTCTTGGGATGGTTCTAGAAGTTGGTCTTAGGTATTCGTGTCAGGCAAAATAACGGCTCCGATATTAAAGATGCAGGTTCACAGATGTGCGTGTGGTTTGCAGACTGGCGTCTGTGTCCCGACACTCCTGCTCTGGAAGCCCATAGAACAGGCTACAGGATAGTCCCTGGAGCTCTGTCCTCTAGGCGGTGTTGTCGAGTGTGTACGTGTCTGATTTTCATGTGGTATGGATGGCCAAAAGAGTACGATTCCTGTTCTCTTCAAACATAAGCATTCATCAAAGCCACAGGGGAAAACATGTTAACGTTCCGATTCCAGACAGCTGACGGCCGTGCAGTTGGCGCTGAAGTCGGGGAGGCCGGAACCATGTGCTGTCGTCTCTCTTTCCTAGACCGCTCGGCCTTTACAGTTTTATGTACAAAGTCTTATTTTTATTGCTTTCTCACTTGAACAGAGCATCATGGTCCACCATCAGGAACAAACTCAGCCAGGCAAAGCCCAGCCCTGCAGCACAGACCCATGGGACAGTCCCAGGCCAACCACATAGCTGGGGACAGGTGAGGCCGGTCTTTTTTCTCTCATGTCCCCACTCCTCAGCGCCCAGCCCCACTCGCGCCCCCACTCAGGTACACCTGCAGTTAGCTTCCTACGGCCTCCGCTCCCTCAGTACCTCCTCCCTCCTGCCAGCCGCATCCCGGGACACGACGTAATGATCCAGTCCCGCCTGGCGCGTGGGGGTTAGAAAAAACAGAAGTGACGGCAGCGTCTGGCTCTGCTACTCTTGGTCCTCGTGATCGTGGTAGGGGAGCCGCAGACCCACAAGCGCCGCTGTCTTCTCAGACTGCCTGAGCAGACCAGAGCAGTATTTGGACCTGTTTCTTTCCTCTTCTGTGGAGAATCCTAGCCATGGAACACAAACTAGATTTCCAGAAATTCGGCATCTTCGCGGGCACTGGCGCTGCCGGAGAGCCGTTCTCACTGACGAGGTCAGCTCATCTCCCTCTGGGTCAGTTAGTTGGGTGCAGTTTTCCTTGCTATAAACTGCACCGAGACGCCCCCAAAGCAGAAACCAAACCAAAACAATGTGAGGCGTCGACAGACTCGATGCTGGGGTTAACGACAGACTGCCCAGCACCTCCGGTTCTAGAAACGGTCTGCCTTCACGGCGGTCAGAATGGCCGGCTGCGGACTAAAGAAATTAGTCTGCCTTTACTTTCAGACTATTTTCATTTTCTCCGTTCAGAGAGTGACTCGATTTCTCTCTTGTAGAAGTGCTCTAGAAGGTGAAATTGGGAAGGATGTCTCCACTTCTTACAGACACTCGTGGTCTGACCACAAGCACCTCGCGCAGCCGGACACAGCGATGATTTCGGTGGTCGGCACCCGGCACAATCAGGTAAACGGGTACCACACCCTCAGCCCAGATGCGGACTGGTATTTTCAGTCGCTACATTGCTGACACGGGTGAATTTTTACTACAAATCATTTCGGACACATTGTTCCCAAGATTAATAATTCTCGAAGACTTGCTGTGTGTTTGGCGTTAGCTTCCATGAGAGAACGTAAAGAGTGAACAAGTTTACCCTGTAATTGGAGAAATGTACAACCTGAGTCGGGTACTTAGAAATAGCCGTGTTGGAATTCATCAAAGTAGGGTTTCGATTTTTTTTTTTTTCCCAGGGTATATTAGTCAAAATCTCCTTAAAGGAAGCATTTCCCCAAATTCTATGCTCTGATCATTCTCTTGCACATTGACCAACTAGTGGAGAAAACATGTGATCTTCAGCTTAATTTAGGCTGCATTTATAAAGTAGCTGTTCAACCAAAACTTACATTCCTTTCTTATGATACAGAAATGCGTATTGAGTGTATGTATGTCATAATCTCCCAGCTCTAAAGTCTTTCTTCAAACTGTCAATAAAGCAGCCCACGAAAACTTGTTTTTCTTCTCCTCCTTTCTCTCCCAGAGCCTTGGCTGTCACCCAGTGGAGCTGGAGAGAGGCCCCCGGGGCTTCGGGTTCAGCCTCCGCGGGGGGAAGGAGTACAACATGGGGTTGTTCATCCTGCGTCTCGCTGAGGAGGGCCCCGCCAGCAAAGACGGCAGGATTCACGTGAGTCGGCTTCCTTCCTCAGCCTTTGGTTCTGCCTCCAGACTGCAAACGCCTGAAAATAGTTGATCAAAGGGAATGCAGAAACCTCCCAAAGCTAAGCAGCAGAGTTTCCTGTCACTAAACCTGAAAGCAGCTGCTCCTTGGTTCCCTGACACCCGGTGATTTCACGTCCTCACCCTGGTATCCTGGGCGCTACCGCAGGGATGCTGTTTTTACCATCTTGACTTTGGGCGAGAGGAAACTTATTTTTTACTTACACAGTCAACGTTTGAGGGCAAATGGATTAGTAAATAAGATACACTTTCATCTTATGAAAAGTCTTGGAAAAGCCGGGATAAAACAGAATCTTCAACTTCTTCCCAGAAATAGTAGGCCCAAGATTTTTTTTTTCCTCTTAGCTACCCACAGAGGTAGCCAGAGATCAAAAAGCATGACTCTCCCACCCTTTACTATTATTTGAAAGACTGGAATTCACCTGGGTAATGGTCCATCCTAGGGGTTCTCAACTCTGAAACACTGCAGATCACACTATGTATCTGCACGGAAGGTATTTTCCCCCCTTCTCTGAATGTTACTTCAAGAGGAATGTTATATAGGAATAGATAGGAACATTATATAGGAATGTTATATGTGCTGGCCTCGATTTTTAAAAAAATAATTCACTGGTATCGTTAGGTTACACATTAGAAATTTTAAGTTCTAGACAGCCTTCCCCCTACTGCTCAAGAGAACTTTGGATTTCCTCCCTCTCCCACCAGTAGGCAGCAGGGAAGGTAATTTTTGTTTAAAAATCAGATGGTATATTCTAATAATGTTTGGAAAAGGCTTCCAGGTGATTGCAGTTTTGAATTTTCCACATCACTGCCTCACTCCCATTACTCATTTGGTAAACATGTGTTGAGTGTTTGCTTTATCCAAAGCTTTTATGAATGAGTACTGAATGAGCTGGGAGAAGGGGTGTCCCTAAAACAAAGACACCACCCTTCTTCAAAATGACCAGACTTATGCACAAGTTCAAAGGAGGTAAGTGTAAGTGGAGATTTTGCAGAATGGGTGGCTTTGGAAAGTGGGTAAGATTTCAGTAGAGAGATTGGTCCTTTTTCTTCCCCCTCTTTTTTTTTAAATCTATTTAGGTATACTTTAAATCTGTTGGATTGTTTTTTTTTTTTAAATCTCCCATTGTAGGGCTGCCTGGGTGGCTCAGTCGATTAAGCATCTGACTCTTGATCTCAGCTTAGGTCTTGATCTCAGGGTCATGAGATCGAGCCCCGCATTGGGGCTCCATGCTAAGCATGGAGCCTACTTAAAAAAAAAAAGCCAAAGACTAGGATATAATTTTAAAACGTTGATTCCAAATATAACCCTCAGATGATGCACTAATCTCACTAAACAAATAAAAGGCAAACAGACCTCAAAGCAGACAGTTTGTTTCTAAAATATGTCATTCTTTACAAATGAATGAGACTTTGGACTTCCATGATTAAACCAACTAATTTCAAAAGCTCTGATATTTGAAAACAAAAGGAAATAAGCTATTACAATTATGCC
>CM052900.1:80150051-80330830 GCA_028534135.1 Potos flavus | reverse complement strand
CCCCCCCCCCCCCCCCCCCCCCCCCCCCCCCCCCCCCGCCTCCGCAGCCTCCCTCACTGTTAGGTTGATATCTGTACCTTTCATGTCAGTATCTTTAGTCCTGACACAGTGCCTTGAATGGTTATAGTAGATGCTCAGTAGATATTTGTTGAAAGAGTAGAATGGATGAAAAATACTTATAATCAGAGAATTGGTTTTTTTCAAGATTAGCTGCCAGAACTTATTACTGCATAGACAGGACTTGGGAGAGATGAAGCAAGTGGCAGACAGTGCAATAGTGTAGTTCAGTAGGACGAGGAAAGGTTAACCTGTAGTACAGATGGAAAGGTGTTGAGTCAAGGGCATCTCTACATTTAGTGACTCCTAAGCCATCCATAAATCTGGTTAAGATCTGGAGAAGAGTGAAAAAGGTGTTCTGGGAGAAGAGAATGAGGTCAGCTGAGTGGGAAAAGCTCATATTAGGGGATAGTGTCAGATTGACTTAGATCTTCCCCGTAGGACAGAATCAGATGGAGAAAATATGGAGTCTGGCCTCTTCCAGGCAACACTTGTTTTCACTTAGTTTTAGTCTCACAAGAACCCTTTAAAGGGAGGTGGTATTATCCCTACCTACCAATGTAAAACCGAGGCTCCGGGAGACTGGGTCCCTTGCTGGGGTCACTGGGCCTGTGGAGGCCACAGTGGAACCCAGGGCTTTGGTTCTGTAAGCCCAGTCTGTGTGCTTCCCACATCAGGCCCTGGCTGGTGTGTGTCTGGATTGGACTGTTCGGGGGAAGCGGATAGGTTCTCAAGGCCTTCCCAGATCATGTAACCAGTGTGCTAAAAACATTATTTTGTAATTTTAATACAAGATGTACATACATCTTTTAGTGGCTGTTGTTAATATAGTAACTTTTTTAAGGAACATAGTTTTTCTCTAGCCCCTCTTTCCACTTTTCTTCCTTTGGTTTTCCTATTCTCCTTTTTCCCTCCCTTTGATTTCTCTCTCCTCTCCCCTGTGTCCCATAATTTAATACAAACCTGAACTTGAATCATTCATTATTCGTTCTGTTTATCAAAACATGTATTCCTCATTTTGACACACTCAAAATTTTTAAAAGTAACAATTTTCCAAGAATTTAAAAAAATTTCAAATATGACATTTGTCTCAAAAGTGCCTTTTTTTTTTTTTTTAATCCCCAGCTCCGTAGTCCAGTAGAGAAGTTTTCCCCCCTCTGAGGGCCTACCAGAAATCTTAAAGCTGTGGGGTTCTAGTGTCCTTCGCCACAATGTGGTTTTAAAGTTAAACAAAAATGACACCTGGTGGCAAATCTGTTCAATTACAAGCTTTATTGCGATTCATTTGTTATACTAAGAGAGTAAGAAATAGGCAGCTTAGGACAGTGAATTTAAGCCAGAGAATGTGACTGCAATCAATGATAATCTCAGGATGTTTCACAAGACACACCCAAAGCATGCGCCCAGTACTGTGGGCCTTCATTTTCATTTCTCTAATTATCAGCAGGATTTTATACCCAGTACTAACTTATCATGTGTATTTCCTCATGCAAATAATTCTTCTTCAGTCACTTACTAGGGAAAACTGAGGAATGACTTCAGTCTCACATATATTCTAGATACAAGCTTTTTTTATTATATGTGTAGGACTTTTTCTATCCTATTATGTTTATTATTCTTTAAAGATCCTTTTTCTACTATGTTAAATCCATCTATTTTATCTAATATTCTCCATTTCTTCAAGACTCCTTTCTTTTTCTACAAATATGCAGCAAAACAGTCTCTTTTCTTTCTCATGGTTGACGTGACATTTTTTGCAGTGTAGAGGGTGGGGTTCAGCCTCAGGTAAATCTTCGTCCTAATGCACTTGAAGTCTTTTTTGGCAAGACGGGGAAATGGAGAACCTGAAAAGTAACGTTTGTCTCTGTTTGGTGTGTAATCTGGTTTTATCTCCTTAAATCCTCCCCAGTGCCCCAAGAGGTGGGTGCTGACATTATCCCCATTTACAGGGAGGAAACTGAGACCACCCGGCCAGCAGGAGGTAGACCCAGGCCTGGACCACGGACGCCACAGCGCGGCTTCCTGGCCCCTGTGTTTTGCACTCTCTGCGGATATAGACTCCCCCAGCCTCTGTTATATAATTATTGGGTCATCTTCTGTTGTGTTATTTCTGGATCGTTTTAGTAAGCTCTTAAAAGATTTGAGCTTCTTGGAATTTCAGTAGTTTTCCACTGTTCAGTTTTTCTCTTTTGAAGCCAGTACCCTTTGCATGCTTGTCACCTTAGACATATTTTTAAATCACTACTATCGTTCTACTTGACTCATCTATATTATCCCTTTTTTTTTTTTTTTAATAACAGCATTTCTAGTAAACAGCAGTGGTACTAACATCTTTTTCTGATCCCTAGTTTTCTGTTTCCTAGGGAAATCGTTTTACATTAAAGTCATGAGCATAAGCCAGTTACTGCTTTTAAATAACTATTCATATTAATATGTTCTCCGAGCTGCAGTTTGTCAGAGTTTTCATCTCTGAATATTCCAGTTATCGAATGCCTCTATATGTCCAGGGTATGTGGGCCACACGGAGGAGTGGGCAGTTCTCCCCACAGGCCCGGGAAACCTTCAAAGGTGAGGAGCCCAGATTTCAGAAAATAAATTCAAGATTCACGTCAAGTTGGAAAGTACCCTTCATGAGTGGATCATTCGGTGACAGGCCTGTAGTAGCCTGTGGATCGTAGCGACCTTACCTCTGGTGGCACTTAGTTATCCTTTGGTGGAAAACTCAGAATCTGATTCGTGATTTCAAGGCGCCCGGATCCCGTTTACTAGTCATATAAAACTTTCTCCTGCAGGATTTCTAGAGTAAAGAAACCTGACCACTGTCTCTTCCGATGGCTCTCCTCTGACCACACATCATCAGCCTTAGCACGATAGCGCTGAGTACAAGTTACCCGTCTGACAATGAGAGAGGGTCACTTAGCAAGCCTGGGTGGCTCCAGAGCGGACAGAGCAGAGGTGAGGAAGGATGCGTAGTTTCATGTTGTTCCTGTGAATGTTCCCTCTCTAGGTGGGCGACCAGATTGTCGAAATCAATGGAGAGCCTACACAAGGCATCACACATACTCGAGCAATTGAGCTCATTCAGGCCGGTGGAAATAAAGTTCTTCTGCTTTTGAGGCCAGGAACTGGCTTGATACCTGACCACGGTAAGTCACGTAGCTGCCCTGGATCTGGAAAGTGGCCGGGGTGTTAGGGAGGGGGCAGCGGCAGGAAGGGGAGAGAGAGTTTACTGGCTGGTTCAAAGGTAAACAGCAGAGCCCTCTGAAACTAGTTCCACAGCAGAGTGATTATAATATTACAGAATCAGTGCCTTCCAGCCTGTTTTTTTCGTTGGGATGGAATTTGTGAAGCAATTTCCAGAGAAAACATAGAGTAGCTTTTGTAGAGAAATGTGCCTGTAAAAAAACAATAATATCGGAAGCAAGTGATACATTTGAAATCTCTTCAAATGCCAAGAACTTTAGGCTTTTCTGGTCACTTGTCAAAAACAAGTTACTGTGGCCCTACCTGGGGTCAGGGAGTCGGACGTGGGACCACGTCTGGCCTCCTGTGCTGATCCTCAGTTGCCCGGGTTTCACTGGATGGTGCTGAAGTATCACAGGAGTTGCAGCTCCTTGTAGAATCGAGTGCACTAGCCTAGAAATAGAGTCCCCCACCACTAGGACGTGTCCCTTCCAGGTTCCTCCCCCCGCCCCCCCAGAGCTTCTGAGGGACAAGTCTAGACGTGACCTCCTGCAGTCCCCTTCCAGCCTGTAATTCTCTGTGTGATCTTCCACCACCTGCTTGTAAACCATACGTTCCCAGTGACATCTTTGCTAACTGCGCTGTGATTTTTTTTTTTTACATAGTCCTAGGCTTTTTCTCTTCCTTCTTCAGGTTTGGCTCCTTCCGGTCTGTGCTCCTACGTGAAACCTGAGCAACATTAAGGCTTTCAGGGCTTTTCTTGGTCTTTCCTTAAAAAGACTTGGTAAATTTGCATGTCTTGTAAATCACTTCCTTCTTTTTTTTTTCCGTTTAATTAAAAATGCTATTAAATACATCTCTTTCTATCTTCTGCACTTTTCAGTTCCCTTTTGACAGTAAATTTGACAGTTTAATGCAAGAAAATTATTGACAAATGCCCACGAACATCGTTCTGGCTACCACAGTTGGGTCTCCTTTATTAGTGACTTTGGCATAGCTGTAACTATAGCCTTTGATAACAGCCAAATTAGTAAGCTTCCTGGACCAAGCAATTTGGTCCGATTTTATTAATTATGTCTTCTGTTTTTTTATTGGGCGTTACTACTTATACATGATGTATAAATTCTTCATATCACGAATTATACATAAATTATTGGAAAAATGACTGTTATGTGTGTATTTAAACAGCCTACGAGTCCTGCCACCTCGTGCACAGTACAGCTGTCTATACGGCCTGCCTTTATCGAGAGCGCTCAGCACGTATAGTCAGGCTGTTTAAGCAGTTAGTCCGATTCAAATAGCTGTCAGAGTTCAAAACTTACTGTTCTTCTTTGTAATTCTAAAATTTAATAATGTTCCACTCAAATCCCTTTTTGCAGGTGATTGGGATGTTAATACTCCTTCGTCTTCAAATGTGATTTATGACGAGCAGCCACCATTTCCCCCATCTTCCCATTCTGCTTCCGTATTTGAGGAGTCCCCCGCGCCAGTAATTGAAGAATCTTTAATGAGAGGTCAGATACATGAAAAGACAGAGGACTTAAAGGATGGTGTGCCTGAAAAGAAAAGCACTTTAAATGAAAATCCCTCTGATAAAAAGCAGCACTCTTTTCTCCAGAAAAATGTGAATAAAAGGGATCCACCCAGCAGTCATGGGCAGAGTGACAAAAATCTCTTCAGAGTAGAAAACGGTGTTACACCAAGAGGCAGATCTGCTAGTCCCAGAAAGCCCGCCGGCCGACACGCAGAAGAACGCTCGGACAGGCTTCCCAGCCCTCCACCAGCCGACCCCAGGAGAAGACCCAGAGATCGATCACTGAGCCCCAGGAAAGGGGGGCAGATGGACACCAGGGCAGGTTCCGGACAAGATCACTGCGGAAGAAGCAGAGGACGTTCTTCCAGCCCAAAGAAGCAGCAAAAGACTGAAGGAAGCAAAGGCCGAGCAAACGGCGAAGCCAGATTATCAGAGTGTGAGAGTCAGAGAGGAGGGGGCCGTGCGAGGGATGGGGCCGAGCAGACCTCCGGGGGCAGAGAAGAATCGGGTGTCGTCCGGAAAGACACAAAGCAGAGCCAGTCTGGAAAAAACAGAACACGGTCTCCAGAGAAGAAAAGCAAGAGAATGCAGGAAAAGTCTCTCCCATCCAAAAAGACCAGTACCGCTGCTAGTAGAGTATTATCTGACAGGGAGAAAGGAAAGAAGGCAACCTTAGGGGAGACAAGTTCCAGCAAAGAGAAGCCAGGAGAAAATGCCAGAATATCAGACAAGAAGCTGAAGCAGGACCCTGAAGAAAGGGTGGTTTTAAACAGAACCCCAGCTGCCCGAGGGAGAGAACAAGAGGCAGCCGACAGAACCAGAGAGAGCCGAGGGGTCCAACCTGAGAGCGCTTCTCCCGTTAAGAAAACACCCATAACTCCGGGGCCCTGGAAGGTTCCAAGTGCACACAAAGCCGCAGGCACTACCGGTGTGGCCGAGAAACGGCTGTGACCTTTGGTATAAAACAAAGAAAAACAAGTTGTAATCTATTCTTACTGAAAAGTGGCATTCTTCCAAAACCAAACAAAACCCCACAAAGTCATTTTTGCAGAAATTCTGAAGCACACGCATCTTAATTTGAGCATCCGGTTAGCCAGGCTGCATGAAGGGCCTCAGGACCACTGCGAGCCAACCATCCCCGGGGCGGCCGCCCTCCCGCGCAGCTGACGTGCCTGCTCCGGGGGGGGGGGGGGCCAGCCCACCTCCGTGAGTGTCCCAAGCGACACGTGCGGATGTGCACGGTGCAGTCACAACTCACTTGATACTTGTGCCAAGTTATCTACTGTATCATGTCTGTTTTATCCGTCTCATTCGGCTATTTCCACAGGAATGAAAAAACTAGGTTTGGCTTGGAAGTTGATATTCTCAATAGCATGCTGCATGTTTACAGAGAGACACATTTGAGTCCTTGCAGAAGAAGGGACTGTCAGCTCACCATTAAAGATGGCAGTTGCCTCTTCTAACAGCTACTGGTGATGGCCCAGGCCCAGCTTAAAAGTGAAACTCAAAACATCACTACTGAAAAGAAAAACAAAATGGAGTCAGAGAGCGACACTCTCTTCAGGTTTTTAATTCGGCTGGATCAGGTATTTCAAATAACTTAAAGATATTAACAATCGGATGTTTAAACTGAGCTAGTGCTTTAGGCAATGAAGAGTTCCCCTCCTGCTGTATTATCCAACCCCGATGTGGTCTTAGCATCTCAGGTCACCCTTTTCCTTCAGTTTATTTCAGTATGAAACCAGAAAGCAGCATGAAACCAGAAAGAAACAGCTTTCTGCTGTTCAGAGAAAAACTGCCAGGTTTCTATTTCTGGATCCTTGGGTTGGACCTCCTACCGCTCATTCGTTAGTCGTTACTACCTAGTACGTACGGGAAGCGTCAACATGGTACAGACGCGAGGGCCTCGCTCACCAAGCAGTTTCACAGATAAAGGCCCGGGCCTCCGGCCGCAGCTGTCCAAGCTCAGGTGTTTCGAAGCGGAACCTGCGTTCAGACCTGCTCAGCAAGAGGACAGACGGGGCGGTAGACAGCCCTTGCTAGGTCTGATTTCGTTTTAATTTCTAGCTACAGTAATTTATTTAAAAAAACAAGAAAGGGAGACTAGACATCTGCTTAGCTTGTATACATTTTCAGAATTCTTTTTAAAAGTCTAAGTTGGGAGGTAGAGACCGTTTCTGGCTCCATAAAGAGATCTAGGATTTTCAGGCCCCCAAAGCACCATTCAGTAGCAGCTATGAATAAAGGCCCAGTCTCAGAACAAAACCATTTTATGGAGTATTTGAACACACCTGTTCTGTCACCCGGGTTCATCTTGTTCTTGTGAAACATGGTACGTCCAGGCCCTGTCCTCTCAGAGTCCGGCTGTGGAAGTCTTTAATGTACCAACTGAAGCCGCCCTTGTAGCTGAGACATGCTTCCCAGAGTGAGATTTCTGAAATCCCCTTTCATCCAGAACTATATTTACCCACCTCTTGTAACTACTTGAATAGAGAAAAATTAGGAGGCTTGATCCATGCTAAGAATTTAGCACCACAGAAATGATTTATTTTCCCTATAGTCCACAATTAGTGATAAAAATCCTATTTTTATTGTTAACTGTGACATAACTTTGATGTCATATGTTGTCAGTCTGATGTGGCTCTTTTCTTTCTAAGTAACCTGTCACTGTACTGATTATATACTGACTTAGCAATGTGGCCTTGGAATGCTAAGCAAAATATGGATGTACTGGTTGTAAATGTTTATATATTGTACAGTACCTTTATATATACACTTGAGGTTGATTAGAGAAAGAGATCTGTAAATCGCTCGTTATTTTTTATATAGATATTAAAAAAAACAAACAAAAATCTGTTTACGGACTGCATTTCTTCTTCTGTCAGGTTTATTTAATGTTGTTTTCCCTTTACAGGGCTAATTCCTATCACAGTCTGAGTCCTCAAATAGATTTTGTTCCTCCAAGTGATGGATGTTCAAAATCCTACAATCAGGAAGACTCAGAATGATGACTTTTCCTGTTATCACTGTGCAAACCTTGAAATTGTTTTATCATTATGCCTGTTCATTGTAAAGAAAATAGCTTTGCATCAATAATTTGCTACCCCCCCCCCCCAAAATCTTTTCCTGCACTGTCGGAGAGAAAAGGACTTGTCCTACTGGAAGTTCAGTAAGTCCGGTTTACCGTAAAGTCACAAAAATTTTTCATCAGACTGGGGCATTTCAGCAGTAAATCATTTCATTTCATTTACTATAGGTTACACTTACTCTCAGAATGAAGTGTTTTGACTTGGGTTTCATTTAATTTTTGGTATGACTGATGCCCAAAACCTAGTTCATGAGCATGGTTATTTTACTCTTGCGGGTGAAAATAAATTCCTACCATTGCATGAACTCACACTAAAAATGAAACCCAAGCCCCACAGTGGAGCTGCGTGCCATGGCAAAGGCTATAGAAAGTGGCACCAAAATAGTTTGGGTGGACCTATCTTCTCACGGAGTTCTGGGATGCTACTGCATTGTCTTGCTACAGATGAGACACTGAGATCCTAGTTACATCAAATTGTATAAACCAAGTAGCTGTTGGACAGGGTCAACTATTTCAGAAATCTCAGACACAAGAGCATTTGGCTTTTTATTTCTACATGAAAATATCTTGGGTTTTCCCTTTAAATAGATATTCCCACATAGGAAAAGCCAGATGCTTTTAAACACATGCACAAATGAAGAATTTCATGGAATGGCCGACATTCAAAGAGAATACAGTTTTAAAAAGCAAGGAATCTTCAAATTAGTTAAACTGTGTAGCAGTCTAATGACCTCCACAAAGATGAGGTGTTTAAGCTGAAGCTTAGTCCACAGGTTGCTCCCATAGAACACTGGTATAAACATGGACTTTTGCACAAAATGTGGCGTTTCGGTCTAGAATGAAGACTATATCAGAGCAACTTTTTACATCATCGTGGCATGCTCCGATGCCTAAGAACTATCTGTGTGTGTTAAACATAACAGATTGATTTATTTAGGCAGCTCTTTACTGGTCATGCTCTTAAGGTTTATCAGCAATACAATGACTGGTTTAAAGCATGCCATAATTATTACATGAAGTCTATAATCTCTGCTTTAGTTAACCGCATTAGTTTAAGCGAGCCACTAACTTGGATCTGTTTTCATTGTTGCTATGCAAGACAGCCTTATGGGAAGAGCGTGATTCTAGCCACTAGAGAACTCTGAATCTTTCTCATCTACATTAAAAATATGAAAACATAGCCAGTGCTTTAGTTTAGCCTAAACCTAGGAGTCTGACAGAGAATCCTTTGGGAATTTGTCTATTTCACAGTGTTTGCATTAAAGCCAAGCAGAACTATTATTAGCAAATACACAAATCAAGAGGCTTATTTTGTCCTTAATAAACAACGATCATTTGTTACCTTGAGTAATACCTTATTACAGCTCATACGCTCAGGCATTCTGCAGGGAAGGTAGGGAATTATTGCACACTTGTGAAATTCAAACTTCCTTATTCGAGATGGGCACCAATAACTGCAAGAAGCAAATGATTACTTTAAATGATTAAACTAGTCAATACCTATATACATGAGATTAACTTTAATGAATTTCTCCATCATCCCAACTCATATGCCATACTGGGAGTCAGACCCATTTGGCCCACTATGTGTAAATATAAAACATTTCAAAAGTGAATGTAATTAATTTGGAAGTGTTATTTTTACAGTGTACAAGTCCACTTATAAATACAATGAACCAAAATACAAAGACCCATAAGCTTATACTTCGTGAGGCATTGCAGTATTTAGAATTTTTCTACATGTCTCTGAAAGTCAAGAAATCATATGCCAGTTAGGCAAATGTGTAGTTATTCAACTATACAAAGTATTTGGCTTATATTATACATTAGCTATAATGTACATATTTAGGAAATTTCAAGTTGTACCTCCATACCAATTTTAAAAGGGATAATTTTTCCCAATACAGATTATTAAGTGAACAGGTATTTCTCTGAACCTTCAATAATTATTACTATCCCAATTAAATGCATAAATGGCCTAATCTAGCCCTGTTCTTACATCTTGGTTTAGTTTCTCAGTAACAGCTAAATCTTACCAAAGTATATCTCATTCTTTTTTTGGGATCAAAACAAAATTCCAAGTTCCGGGGCGCCTGGGTGGCTCAGTTGAGCATCCAACTCTTGATTTCAGCCCGTAATCTCAGGATTGTGGGTTCGGGCCCCTGCATCAGGCTCTGCTCTCAGCACGGAGTCTTCTTGTCCTCCTCCCTCTGCTCCTTCCCCTACTCGCACATGCTCTATCTCTAAAATAAATAAAATCTTAAAAAAAATAAAAGCCCAAGTTCCTAGAAATATACAGAGATAAATGAAGCACTGAGGGTTCTCCTGAACCATGAAGTTACAACTCTTCCATCCTAACAGAAAAAAAGTTGCATGAATGTTAAGTTACTCAAGGTCTACTCATTCATTCTGCACATTTATATTGAGGACCTATTATGGGGTCAGGTACCGTTTTGCATTCTGGAGACCTAAAGAGTGGACAAAAAGTCCCTGCCTTAAGGGGCTCACACTCTAGTGGGTGAGGGGGACAGAAACAACTAGGCAAAAATAAGAGCAGGGAAGCTGCAGAGTAGGGAGATTGTCCCTTCCATGTACACACCAAGGCTGCAACTACATCTAGTGCAACTCACTTGGAGAATGACCAGACGACTAGCAAAAAATCTCTTCCACTGCTAAAGATACAGAGAAAAAGCCACATTGAGAAGGGCAGGAGGGGCAAGTAAGGAGCCAAATCCTTGGCAGGTGGGAGGGACAGTACATGCACAGATGTCTTCCTTGGGGAGGGAGGGGTTCAAACCCCACACCGGGCACTCCTGCCCCAGCCCTGGGGATTTGTCCTGGGAAGATGAGCCACCACCACCCCCACCCTGCCCCATAACCTCTTTCTTTGAAACTCCAGGGACTTTGAAAATTAGCAGGGCTTAACTAGGGGTAAGCCAGAGGGCTATAGGAAACTAGAACTCTGCTTTTAAAGGGACCTCCCATTATAGGAGTCCCAGAAGGAGAGAGAGAAAGGAGCAGAACTTAAAGAAATAACACCCGAAAACTTCCCTAACCTGGGGAAGGAAACAGACATCCGGGTCCAGGAAGCAGAGTCCCAAACTGCTGAACACAAAGAGGTCCATGCCAAGACAAATTATAATTAAAATGTCAAAAATTAAAGAGGGATAAATCTTAAAAGCAGCAAGAGAGGTGGGGAAGATGGTGGTGGAGTAGGAGGACCCTAGGCTCACCTCATCCCATGAATACAACTAGATAATTATATCATCCTAAATACCCCAGAAATCAATCTGAAGACTGGCAGAACAAACCACAACTAAAGGTAGAGAAGAGGCCACACTGAAGAAGGTAGAAAGTGTAGAGAGGTAGCTTGGGAGAGAAACTGATCGTGGCTGCCACAGTCACACAGAAGGGCAAGAGACAAACTAGCACATAGGGGAGTACATGGGGAAAATGAATTCCCATAGCAATTAGCTTGGAAATGAGAGGGCCCAAACTTTATGAGTTCTTACAACCAGCGAGGCCTAAAGCCTGGAGTTTAAAGGTTGCATGCTTGGCTCAGGGAGAGCTCAGAGGACATTGGGCTGCTCTTGGAGAAAAGCCAGGGCAAACAGCCAGTGGACATGCAATGTGGACGCAGCAATCCGAAGAGCACCCAGGGCACACAGTGGGGACGTTTAGTTGCTCATTTTGGAGTGTGTCCCAGAGAGGCAGTGTTCATGGAGAGACCCCTCTGGGAACAAAGGAACTGGTGGGTGCCATTTCTCTCCCCCACACCTCGGCATAAAAGCATAGGGCCATCTGCAGGACCCAGCACAGTGCCAAATGCTCACTACCCTACTGCCTAGACCAAGCCCTGCCCCACCCCCACGCTTCAGTGGAACTGTTCCTACCAATCAGCTTCCCTCAGTCACAGCACAGCAGGCCCCCTCCCTCAGAACTCTGGCCCAAACCCCTGCCCACATCACAAAACTCACACTCTGGGAATTTTGCAGAGCCTCAGTTCTGGTGGCTGTGGCAACAGGTCTCATTTCACAAGCAGACCAGAGCATAACTATTTAAAACTCACCACATTCAGGCTAGGGTCCGACACTGCCCATGATAGCCTAAGAGAGCCTCTGCAGATGACTGGCCTGAAGGATAAAGTGGCCAAGACACAACAACAGAGCATAGACAGCACCCATTAGAGACAGTCCCAGAAGTGCCAGGCCCTGGGGAAACAGGGTACAATACACTGGAGGGCACTACGGGACCTCTTCTTCATAAAGCCATTACCCTCAAGAACAGGAGATGTAGCTGTCATTCCTAACAGAGAGAAACAGGCACGAAGACTTAGATAAAATGAGAAGACAGAGGAATTTATTCCAAATGAAAGAACAGGACGAGGCCATGGCCTGAGATATGAGTAAAACAGACACAAGTAACATGACTGATGGAGAATTTAAAGCAATGATCATAAAGATACTTGCTGGACTTGAGAAAAGACTGGAGGACATCAGTGACTATTAACACAGAGATAAGGAGTAATATAGCAGAGTTAAAGGGCTCAATAAATAAAGTGAGAAAATGCTTGATGGAATGAACAGCAAGATGGAAGAAACAGAGAAACAAATTAATGACCTACAATACACAGTAATGGAAAGTAATCGAACTGAACAAGGAGAGAAAAAGAATCATGCAAAATGAGAATAACTTAGGGAACTCAGTGACTCCATCAAACCTAACATTTGTATTATAGGAATCCCAGAAGAAGCGAGAGAAAAAAAAGCTCAAAGAATTTATTTGAAGAATAGCTAAAAACTTTCCTAATCTGGGAAGGAAACAGATATCTAGATCCAGGAGGCACAGAGAACCCCCAACAAAATCAACAGATCCACACCAAGCAGATCCACACCATGACATAATGTAATTAAAATAACAAAATACAGTAATAAAGAAAAAATATTAAAAGCAGAAAGACAAAAGAAGTCAGTAACTTACAAGGGAGCTCCCATAAGGTTCTCAGTGGATTTTTCAGCAGGCACTTTCCAAGCCAGAGAGGAGTAGCATGATATATTCAAAGTGCTGAATGGGAATACTCTATCCAGCAAGGCTCTCAATCAGAATAGGAGAGATAAAGAGTTTCCCAAACAAAAATTAAAGGAGTTCATGACCAGTAAACCAGCTCCACAACAAACATTAAAGGGGACTCTTTGAGTGAAAAGGAAAGACGAGAAATCAGAGTATGAGGTAGAACACACAAAAGTAGTAAAAATGAACATTTCAATAAAAAAATCAGTCAAGGAACTCACAAAATAAAAAGATGTAAACTATGACACCATATACCTAAAACACAGGGAGGCAGGGAGTAAAGAATGGGTTCAGACTTAAACAACCATCAACTTAATACAGACTGCTAAATGCAGATGTTATATACAAACCCAATGGTAACTGTATATCAAAACCTAATAAACATGCAAAATAAAGAGAAAGAAATCCCACTATATCACTAAAGAAAACCAGCAAACTATGAAAGGGAGAAACACAAGAAAGGATCAGAGAAAAATTTCAGAAACAACCAAAAAACAAGTAACAAAATGGCAATAAATACACATTTATCAATAATTACTTTGAATGTAAATGGACTCAGCACTGCAATCAAAAGACACAGGGTGATAGAATGGATAAAAAAAAAACAACACCCATCTATATTCTGCCTTTAAGAGACTCATTTTAGATCTAAAGACACCTGCAGATTGAAAGCGAGGGGCTGGAGAAACATGTCATACAAATGGATGTCAAAAGAAAGCCTGAGTAGCAATACTTACATCGGACAAAATAGACTTTAAAACAAAGACTATAATAAGAGACAAAGAAAGGCACTATATAATAATGAACAAGACAATTCAACAAGAAGATGTAACAATTGTAAATATTTATGCACCTCACATGGGAGCACTCAAATACATAAAATAGTTAATAACAAACCTAAAGGAACTAATCAGTAATATTACAATAATAGTAGGGGACTTTAACACCCCCACTTACATCAATGGACAGATCATCTAAACAGAAAATCAACAAGGAAACAATGGCTTTGAATGACACCCTGGACCAGATGGATTTAACAGATATATTCAGAACATTCCATCCTAAAACAGCAGAATACACATTCTTTTCAAGTGCACATGGAACATTCTCCAGAACAGATCATATAGTAGGCCACAAAACAAACCACAAAATTAAAAAAGATCAACATCATATCATGCATCTTTTCTGACCACAATGCTATGAAACTAGATATCAACCACAAGAAAAAAATCTGGAAAGAGCACAAATATATGGATGTTAAATAACATGCTACTAAATGATAAATGGATCAACCAGGAAATAAAAGAAGAAATTAAAAAGTACATGGAAACAAATGAAAATGAAAACACAGTGGTACAAAACCTTCGGGATGCAGCAAAAGCAATTCTAAGAGGGAAGTATATAGCAATACAGGCCTACTCTAAGAAGCAAGAGCAACAAAGCCTGAAACAATAGGAGGAAGGAAATAATAAAGATTAGAGCAGAAATAAATGATAGGGGAAAAAAAAAATAGAACAGATCAAGGAAACCAGGAGCTGGTTTCAATCAATAAAATCGATAAACCTTTAGCCAGACTTACCAAGAAAAAAGAGAAAGGATCCAAATAAATAAAGTCGTAACTGAGAGAGGAAAAGCAACAACAAACACCACAGAAATATAAACAATTATAAGAGAATATTATGAAAAACTATACACCAACAAATTAGGAAACTTAGAAGAAATGAATAAATCCCTAGAAACATATAACCTATCAAAACTGAAACAGGAAAAAAGAAAATTTGAACAGAAAATTTGATTACTGGCAAAGAAATTGAATCAGCAATCAAAAAACTCCCAATAAACAAAAGTCCAGGACCACATGGCTTCACAGGCGAATGCTGCTAGACATTTAAAGAAGAGTTCACTCCCATTCTTCTCAAACTATTCCAAAAAAATTAAAAAGGAAGGAAAACATCCAAGTTCATTTTATAAGGCCAGCATTACTCTGATAATAAACCCAGATAAAGACACCACAAAGAAAGAAAACTACAGGCCAGTATTTCTGATGAACACGGATGTAAAAATCCTCAACAAAATACTAGCAAACCCAACCCAACAATACATTAAAAAAAAATAATAATCCACCACAATTGAGATTTACTCCTGGGCTGCAAGGTGGTTCAGTATTCACAAGTCAATCAATGTGATGATATGTCACATCAAGAAGAGAAAGGATAAGAACCATATGATCATTCCAATAGACACACACAAAAAAGGCATTTGACAAAGTACAACATCTATTCATGATAAAAACTCTCTACAAAGTAGGTCTAGACGGAACGTACCTCAACATAATAAAGGCCTTATATGAAAAACCCACAGCTCACATCATCCTCAATGGGGAAAAACTGACAGCCTTTCCCCTAAGGTCAGGAACAAGACAAGGATGTCTACTCTCACCACTTTTATTCAACACAGTACTGGAAGTCCTAGCCACAGCAGTCAGACAACAAAAAGAAACAAAAGCATTCATATCAGTAAGGAAGTAGTAAAACTTTCACTATTTGCAGATGACATGATACTCTATATAGAAAACCTGAAAGAGTCCACCAAAAACCTGCTAGAACTAATAAATGAATGCAATAAAGTAACAGGATACAAAATCAATGTACAAAAATTTGTTGACTTTCTATACGCCAATAATGAAGCAGCAGAAATTTTTTTTTGAAAATCACATTTACAATTGCACCCAAAATAATAAGATACCTAAAAATAAACATAATCAAAGAGGTGAAAGACTTGTACTCTGAAAGACTTATACACAAAGAAATGGAAAGATATTCCATGCTCATGGACTGGAAGAACAAATATTGTTAAAATATCTATACTACCCAAAGCAATCTACACATTTAATGCAATCCCTGTCAAAATACAAACAGCATTTTTTACAGAACTAGAACAAACAATCCTAAAACTTGTATGGAACCGCAAAAGACCCTAAATAGCCAAAGCAATCTTGAAAAAGCAAAGCAAAGCTGGAGGCATTACAATTCTGGACTTGAAGTTATATTACAAAGCTGTAATGAACAAAACAATATGGTACTAGCACAAAAATAGACACAGAGATCAACGGAACAGAATGGAAACCCAGAAATAAACCCACAATTATATGGTCAATTAATCTGTGACAAAGCAGGAAAGAATATCCAATGGGAAAAACACAGTCTCTTCAACAAACAGTGTTGGGAAAACTAGACAGCAACATGCAAAAGAATGAAACTGGACCTCTTACTCACATCACACACAAAAATAAATTCAAAATGGGTTAAAGACCTAAATGTGAGATCTGAAACCATAAATATCCCATAAGAACACAGGCAGTAACCTCTTTAACATCAGCTACAGCAACATCTTTCTAGACATGTCTCCTGAAGCAAGGGAAACAAAAGCAAAAATAAACTATTCGGACTTCATCAAAATAAAAAGCTTCTGCACATTGAAGGAAACAATCAACAAATGTAAAAAGCAATTTACAGATGGAAGAATATATCATCTACAAATGATATAGCCAATTAAGGGTTAGTATACAAAATATATAAGGAACTTATAAAACAACACCCAGAACACAAATAATCCAATTAAAAAATGGGCAGATATGAACAGACACTTCTCCAAAGACGACATACAGATGGCCAACAGACACATGAAAAGATGCTCAACATCACTCATCATCAGGGAAATGCAAATCAAAACTACAATGAAATATCACCTCGACTCTTCAGAATGGCTAATATCAACAACACAAGAAACAAGAGGTATTGGTGAGGATGTGGAGAAAAAGGAACCCTTGTTGCACTTTTGGGAATGCAAACTGGTGCAGCCACTATGGTAAAGAGTATGGAGGTTCCTCAAAAAGTTAAAAATAGGACTACCCTATGATCCAGCAGTTGCACTACTGGGTATTTACCCAAAGACTATCAAAACACTGGGGTGCCTGGGTGGCTCAGTCAGTTAAGCATCTGACTTCGGCTCAGGTCATGATTTCAGGGTCCTGGGATTGAGCCCTTCATCAGGCTCCCTACTCAGTAGGGAGTCTACTTGTCCCTGTCCCTCTCCATCTTTCCCTCCCCTGGCTCATGCTCTCAAATAAGTAATCTTTAAAAAAAATCAAAACAGTAATGCAAAAGAATGTAAGCCCCCCAATGTTTATAGCAGCACTATTTATAAGAGCCAAGATTGGTGAATGGATAAAAAAGATGTGGTATATATATATATATACACACACACACACATATACATACATACATATATATATACATACATACATACATACAATGGAATATTATTCAGCCATAACAAAGAATGAAATGCTGAGGTACCTGGGTGGCTCAGTCACTTAAACATCTGCTTTTAGCTCAGGTCATGATTCCAGGGTCCCTGCTCTATGGAGAGTCTGCTAGAAGCAGTTAGAATCTCTCCCTCTTACCCCCCCCAATCTCCTCGCTCATGCTCTCTCTCTTCCTCACTCTCACTCTCTCAAATAAATAAAAATAAAAAATAAAGAATGAAAACTTGCCATTTGCAATGGCATGGATGGAGCTAAAGTATATAATGCCAAGTGAAATAAGTCAGTCAGAAAAAGACAAATTTGATATGATTTCACTCATATGTAGAATTTAAGAAACAAAAAACAAATGAGCAAAACGGGGGAAAAAGAGACAAACCAAGAAATAGACTCTTAACTATAGAAGCCAAACTGACGGTTACCAGAGGGGAGAGGATGGGTTAAATAGGCAATGGGGATTAAGGAGTCTCTACTTGTGATGAGCACTGGGTGACTAAAATAAAACCTTAAAAAAAAAAAAAGGAAAGAGAAAAGCAACCAGTTACTATAAGAGAAACCCCCACAAAGTCTTAGCTGATTTTTTAGCAGAAACTTTGCAGGCCAAAAGGGGGTAGCATGATATATTCAAAGTACTGAAAGGAAAAAACCTCCAAACAACAATATTCTACCCAGAAGGGTCATCATTCAGAATTGAAGGAGAGATAAAGAGTTTCCCAGACAAACAAAAGTTAAAGGAGTTTATCACCACTAACTTGCCTTACAAGAAATGTTAAAAGGACTTCTTTAAATGGAAAAGGCCAAAACTTTAGTAAAAATTTATGAAAAATAAAACTTCCACTGCTAAAAGTAAACATATAGTAAAGGTAGATCAATTACTTATAAGCTAGTATGAAGGTAAAAGACAAAAGTAGTAAAATCAATTATATCTACAATAATTAGTTCAGGGATACACAAAATAAAAAGATGTAAAATGTAACACCAAATACATAAAACATGGAGAAGGGGAGTAAAAATGTAAAAATGTAGTACTTTTAGAATGTGTGCGAACTTAAGCAGACATCAACTTAAAATAGACTCTTGTATACATAAGATGTTATACATAAACCTCATGGCAACCACAAACCAAAAACCTATAATAAATACACAAAAAATAAATAGAAAGAAATCTAAGCCTAACACTAAAGAAAATCATCAAATCACAAGGGAAGAGAGCAAAAAAGAAGAACAGGGACAAACTACAAAAACACCCATAAAAGAAGTACACATGGCAATAAGTGCATACCTATCAATAACTACTTTAAATGTAAATGGACTAAATGTTCTAGTCAAAAGACATAGGGTGACTGAATAGATGAAAAAAAAAAAAAGACCCATCTATATGTTGCCTAGAAGAGACTCATTTCAGACCTAAAGACACAGACTGAAAGTGAAGAGATGGAAAAAGATACTCCATGCAAATGGAACGAAAAAAAGTTGAGGTACTAATATTTATATCAGAAAAAATAGACTTTAGAACAAAAACTATAGCAAGAGATAAAGAAGGCATTACATAATGTAAAAAGGATCAATCCTACACGAAGATATAACAGTTGTAAATATCTACGCACCCATCATAGGAGTACCTAAATATATGAAGCAAGTACTAACAGATATAAAGTAACTAACAGATATAAACTAACAGTAATACAATAATACTAGGGGGACACCCCACTTCCATCTAAGAGGAAAGTTTATAGCAACACAGGCCTATCTTAAGAAACAAGAAAAATATCAATCTAGACTTACACCTAAACAAATAGAAACAGAAGAACAAATCTTAAAGTCAGTAGAAGTAAGGAAATAATAAAGATCAGAGCTGAAAAAATGGAGACTAAGAAAACAATAGAAAGGATCGTGAAACTAAAAGCTAGTTCTTTAAAAAGATAAATAAAACCGATAAAACATTAGACGCTCATAAAGACAAAAAAGAGGACTCAAAATCAGAAATGAAAGAGAAGTTACAACTGACACCACAGAAATACAAAACATTACAAAAGACTACTACAAAAAATTATATGCCAACATATTGGACAACCTGGAAGAAATAGGTAAATACCTAGAAACACACAATCTTCCAAAACCGAAAAGGAGGAAGAAAAAGATAATTTTAACAGACCAATTACTAGTAATAAATTGAATCAGTAATCAAAAATCTCCCAACAAACAAAAGTCTAGGACCAGCTGGCTTCACAAGTGAATTCTACCAAACATATAAAGAAGAGTTAATACATACCCTCAAACTCTTCCAAAAAAGTTGAAGAAGGAATGCTTCCAAATTCATTCTATAAGGCCAGCATTAACCTGATACCAAAAAGAAAAACACTATGAAAAAAGAAAATTACAGGCCAATATCCTTGATGAATATGATGCAAAAATCCTCAACAAACAAGTAGAAAACTGAATTCAACAATACATTAAAATGATAATTCACCACGATCAAGTGAGATTTATTCCAAGTATGCAGGGATAGTTTGACATCCACAAATCAGTCAACATGATAAATCACATCAACAAAAATGATAAAAAATCATATGATCATCTAGATGGTAGAAAAAGCATTTGATAAAATTCAGCATCCATTCATGATAAAAAGTCAACAATGCGGGAATAGAGGGAATATACCTCAGCATAATAAAGGCTATATATGAAAAACCCACAGCTAACATCATACTCAAGGGTAAAAAGCTGAAAGCTTCTCCTCTAAGATCAGGAATGAGACAAGGATATCCATTCTCACCACTTCTATTTAACATAGTACTAGAAGCCCTAGCTGCAGCAGTCAGTCAAGAAAAAGAAAAAAAAAAAAAAAAAGAAATAAAAGGCATCCAAATTGGTAAGGAAGTAATAAAACTGTCACTATTTGCAGATGACATGATGCTATATATATAGAAACCCGAAAGACTCCACCAGAAACTATTAGAATAAACGAATTCAGTAAAGTTGTAAGATACAAAATTAATATACAGAAATCTGTTGCATTTCTATACACTAATCATGAATTATAAGAGAAATTACAAAAACAATCTCATTTGTAATAGTATCAAGAACAATAAAATACCTAGGAATAAATTTAACCAAGGAGGTGAAAGACCTGTACTCTGAAAGCTATAAGACATTATTAAAGAAATTGAAGATGATACAAATAAAAAGATATGCCATGCTCACATATGGGAAAAATTAATATTGTTAAAATGTCCATCCATACTACCCAAAGCAATCTACAGATTCAGGGCAATCCCTATCAAAATACACAAAAGCATTTTTCACAGAACTAGAATAAATAATCCTAAAATTGGTATGGAACTCCAAAAGTCCCCAAATAGCCAAGGCAATCTTGAGAAAGAAGAACAAAGCTGGAGGTATCACGATATCAGATTTCAAACTATCCTATAGAGCTATAGTCATGAAAACAGTATGGAACTGGCACAAATATAGATACATAGATCAATAGAACAGAATAGAGAACCCCAAAATAAACTGTACTTATATGGTCAATTAATCTACAATAAAGGAGGCAAGAATACACAATGGGGAAAAGACAGTCTCTTAAATAAATGGTATTAGGAAAACTGGACAGCTACACACAAAAGAATGAAACCAGACCATTTTCCTATACTATCTACAAAAATAAAATTGATTAAAGATCTAAATGTAAGAGCTGAAACAGTAAAACTCCTAAAAGAAAATATAGGCAGGTAATACTCTTGAACAGTGGCGTTTTGGATCTGTCTCTGCAGACAAGGGCAACAAAAGCAAAAATAAGCAAGTGGGACTATATCAAAATAAAACCTTTTCCCAACAAAGAAAACCAACAACAAAACAAAAAGAAGACCTACAGAATGGGAGAAGATATTTGCAAATAATATATTCAGTAAGGATTAACATCCAAGATATATTTAAAAACTCATACAACTCAATGCCAAAAAAAAAACAAACAGTGGAATTTAAAAATGGACAGAGGAGCTGAATAGATGTTTTTCCCAAAAAAAGACATACAGATGGCTAACAGACACATGAAAAGATCCTCATCATCACTAATCATCAGGGAAATGCAAATCAAAACCACAGTGAGATATCATCTGACATCTGTCTGAATGGCTAGCATCAAAAATACAAGAAATAACAAGTGTTGGCAAGGATGTAGATAAAAGGAGACCTTCTTGTACTGCTGGTCTATTGTTGGGAATGTAAATTTGGTGCAGTCACTTTGGAAAACAGCATGGAGGTTCCTCAAAAAATTAAAAAGACAAATACCAAATGATCTAGTAATTCTACTACTGGGTACTTGCCCAAAACAAAACAAAAACATTAATTTGAAAAGGTATATGCTTCCCTACGTTTATTACAGCATTATTTACAATAGCCAAGATATGGAAGCAACCTAAGTGTCCACTGATAGATGAATAAATAAAGAAGATATTGTGTATACACACACACACATACACACTCTAGAATATTACTCAGCCATAAAAAAGAATGAAATCCTGCCATTTGTGACATGGATAGACCTAAAAGGTGTTATGCTAGGTGAAATAAGAGAAACACAAATACCATAGGATTTCACTTACATGTGGAATCTAAAAGACAAAACAAACAAAACAGAAACAGACTCATAAATCCAGAGAACAAAGTGGTGGCTGCCAGAAGGGAGGGGAATAAGAAGATGAGTGAAATAGGTGAAGGAGATTAAGTGGTACAAGCTTCCAGTTATAAAATAAATAAGCTTTTAATTTATTGTAAATAAAATGAGGTGTAAGTACAGCGTGGGGAATGTAGTCAATAATATCATAATAACTTTGTATGGTGACAAATGGTAACTATACTTACTGTGGTGAGCATTTTATAATGTATGTAAAAATCGAGTCACTATATCATATACCTGAAACTAATATAATATTGCATGTCAACTATACTTCAATATGCTTTTAAGCAAGTAATTTTTTAAAAAGAAATAAAGGACTTCTCTGCAGTAAAAATAAAAAACAAGATGATCAGATTGTGTAAGTGGCCTGAAGGAAATGAATAGAGCCTGATAACAAGGAAAGACAGGGAGCTACTTTAGGGTCATCAGAGGAACAGAAAATTAAGCAGGTATTCAGGGGAGAACGGAAGAAAGTGTATTGCGGGCAAAGAACTTGGTGTAATGGAGGGAGAGGGAAGCCAGTATGGTTATATATATGGTATTGAGGAGATAAGCTGGAAAAGGAGGCAAGCCTGCTAATAAAGGACCTTGGAGGCCACCACAGGGAAAGCCAGGACGGGCTTTAGTAGGAATGACCTAAGTATACAGTTTCCGTATTTTTAAGCTCATTCCTGTGACTGTGGAGAGCCAACTGTAGGAGGAAAGAATGGAAAGGCTCAGCATGTTAACTCAGGTGAAAGTGAAGGAGGCTTAACCTAGCAGCAGTGGAAATGCAGCACTGACACAATTTGCTGGTGGATTAGATATGGAGGAAAAGAGAGAAGCCCCAAGAAGAAACCCTAAGCAACTGAGTAAACTTTGTTCAATTTACCAAGGTGGGAAAGACATTTACTCTCCCCCCTTAAATAACCGAAAAAATAAAAAGGGAAAAACATATATGAAAAATGGGTTTTAAATGTTGGACAATAGACAGTACAGGATAAAGGAATTAAATGAATTGAGCCCCATGACTCCCCCAGATTACTGCTTAGATGCCATTTCTAGGCTGCGGTTCAGGAAGGGGGAACCCAAACCGAACCAAGCAGTCTTGCTGTGTTGAGGAGACAGAGTTAAGAATTTGGAAAGGTCAACACAGCTGGAATTTGCAAAACAGAGTACCGGAAAGAAGACGGCTGCATAGAGGACAGTTCCAAAAAAATATGCAGAGGGTTCCTTTCAAGTCCTTAGGTAAGTACTGATCAGCACAATACTTGTTGTTGGGAAATATCAAACAACAGGGAAAGAACTACCAAAAAGAAGCAGGCAGAGAAATTCTGAGCTGGGAATAGTTTGTGTTCCCACGGTCCAATTGGAAAAACCTCATATAATAAACCGGGCATTGGGTTGAATACTCAGGAGGCTATTGCTTCAGTAGGGGAGAAAAGGAACCCTGACTATAGGATGCTTTGGTCCACCTAACAAAGCTTCAAAGCAAGTCTTGAAATGATCAAACTGTTTCCGAGTAACTTAACTGTATTCCAAAACAAAGCTCAAGAAGATTTAAAAGAATACACATATGTACACAAAAACCCAACACCCAACAGTATAAAACTGACATTCAATTAAAAAATTACCAGGCATGCAAAGTAGCAGGAAAATATTACCCAAAACAAGAAAAATCAATCACTAAAAACAAACCCCAAAACAACACAGATGTTAACTCTTTTAATGTCCTTATTTACTATTTCTATTATAAATACATTCATTATGTTAAACAAGGTAGAGAAAAGAAATAGCATATTAAGGAGCGACATGAAAGATTTTTTAAAAATCAAATTTCCACAGACAAAAATACATTAGTTAAGGTTAACAGCAAATTAGTGCAGAAGAATAAGCTGGTACACTTGAAGACATGGCAATAGAAACTATCCAAAATTAAACGCAGAGAAAGAAGACGGGAAATGTGCAAAAACATCAGTATGTTGTGGGACAAGTTCAAGCACACTAACGTACATGTAAATTGGAGTCCCAGAAAGAGGTAGGAGAGTGGGGTAGAGAAACCTTTATTTTAGGAAATCTTTTTCCTAAAAAATGTTAACAGCCAAAATTAAACTATATAAATCCACAGGTCCAATAAGTGCAACTAAATAACCCCAAGCACAAAAATCATGAAGAACACTACACCAATGCACATAACTGTACAAATTTGATGATAAAAAACTTAAATTAAAAGCAGCAGAGGTTTAAAAAGATAAGAATGACAGCAGACTTCTCGTCAGAAACAACACAATTCAGGAGGCAGTGGAGAAAACAACACCTTTAAAACTAGAGTTTTAGAGTTTTTAAAAACAGAAAGATATTTTTAGAGCAAAAATATCTTTCAAATATAGATTCAAAAATCTTTCTCAAAAAAAAAAAAATCTTACTCAACGAGGTGGGCCTGTACACACTGCTAAAAGGATTTTAGATTTTTATCTTCAAAGTAATTGTAAGCTACTAATAGATTCTAAATGATGAGACTTGCATTTTTGGAAAGACACATTAACTTTCTGAGAATAACTGGGCTGGGGGGACAAAGGGCAATACATATATAAGAGAAAAGGGAGCATAAACTTGTTCACAAAAACAAAGAATGTTAACATTGACTGGGGTCATAGAAGTGGGTATGGAGAACAGTGGACTGATTAGAAAAATATCTAGAAGATAGTTATTCAAAGACTTGGTGCCTGGATGTGAGGTTTGAGGAAGAAGAAGGAATCAAGAATGATTCCTGTTTCCAACATGAGCAACCATACTTATATATAATTTTATCCACTGGAAAAAATAATATAAACCAATTATACACTATCAAAACTATAACTGAAACAACCCGTAAGAGTAAACTATTCTAAATACTGCATTTGAACTAAACAAGTCACTGTCCTAAAAGTCGCAAATAAAAACCAAACGGCACTTTTTTGTAGCAGAAAAAGACACAGGCATGAGCTTTGTTCATCCGAAATTTGCACTGAGCTCAATCTTGCATTGACACAGCTGCTATTGTTCCTTATGGAAAATAGTAAAAGCATGATTTCTAGGAGTCCTCTGACGAGATACTGAAGTGCCTTTACAAAAGAGTTGCTTCTACAGGCAAATCACTATAATGGGGCTGTACGTTTAAAAGAAATTATAACTCTCATGCAGCATTTAAAAATGGCTGCAAATTTTTGGTAATCCCTCCTAATTCAGCAACCTTGCTTCCTATTTTCTATTGTCACAGTTAGGAATCTATTGGTGAAAGACATTTTAAAGGTCTTAAATAGTAACAACAAATGTTTGTCATGGATTTACAAAGTGCTACACACTATATGTTAAGTACCTTCCATGATAATTTCATTCTTAAAAACTCTATTAGGTAGTAGTTATTCCCATGTAACAGATTAAGAAATGGAGATGCACAGAGGTTAAGTAATTTGCCTTAGATTATGAAGCGAGTAAGTTGCAGAGCCAAGGACATGAATCCAGATAGGTCTGACCTCAATTCCTGGACTCTTGAGAAATTCATCTTTAAACTTCAAAAATCTTCCTGCACATTAGGATACATATAATTGATACACTGATTTTGTGTGGGTACATACTTTATGTGTAATACCTAAGTTTCTAAATTATTTCCTTCTAAAAATTCACAAAATGAAGGGGAATAAAAGTATGCTTATCATGTGATGAGCACTGACTATAGAATTGTTGAAACATTATATTGTATGCCTAAAAATAATATAACACTGTAGGTTAATTCTATTTCAATAAAATATAAAATAAAATAAAAATTCATAAAATCTTATCATTAAAATGTCCAGACTTTCAATTTGCTTCAAGAGATTCTTTGAAGCAGAGAGCTTAAAGAGCAAGAATTGTATGTAGGCTGTGAGAGTTTTCATTAACATATGTATATGCATGTGTGTGTAACAGGGAATGCTGATGAGAGAATCCAAATCATCAAAGGCATAACTTGGCTGAGTATAGACACCAAGGACCTGAAATTGAACCAAGGGTTGGGTATCTTGAGTCGTACAACAGACAAACTATCCATGCTTTACTTAGCACTGTGATAGGCAGCAGCTCAGAGAATTTATGTGGAAACCATGTTGTATGATGGACATGAATGAGTACACATACACTTACACTTCTCCTGCTGAATTATATGGCACATTATATGCATGTCTCTTTCCCCAACAACTATGCAGTTATTGGGATTAACTTCAAAACTGTAAACGAATTAAAATTTTCTCCACAGTTAACAGAAACTCACAGGTTAAAAGGTTATTTTTTTTTCTGCAACAACACAAAAAGCCTAGAAGCTGAAATTCTCCAAGAAAATTCTTTTATTTGGGTTTAACCTAAAATAGTTTGAATTTTATATCTCTTTGCTAGAGAAAAGAAATCTCCAATTGTATCGACTTAATAGAAAAGTACTGAATTTGCCATTTCCAAGAGAGGATATTTTCTGCATGCGTCGGGCATCTACCATAGTGACCCGAAAGACTACTTGCAGTAAATGGAAGTGTCACAGCACTGAAATGCCCAAAATCAATTTCAGCTTAGAAAGTTGTCCTTCTTACCATAACACACGATCTGACTATTCATATTGTTTGAAAACCATGAAAATACAATTTTTGGCATGCACGCCCGGCTGGTAAAGGATCTGTTCCTTGAAAACACTGTTCATGAGATTAGGCAGAGCAGAGGGCACCTCTGTGTGTGAACAAGCAGGTAGGTGTCTCTTGGTTTCTGCAAGTCCTCTCCTTCCTTAATGGGCCAGTACTGATGCCAGCAAGGGGAGAGTCCGGGCACATGGCTCAGCTTATGACTTAATTTTCCACAGCTAAGAAAAGAAAATCACCAAAATCGGTTAGTTTGAAGACCAGCAGTTGGGGTTTACAGGTCCACTTACATGACTATGAACCGAGAACCCTTTACATAAGAACAATAGCAACCACAGAACACCACAGAGAAACGTGAACAATTCCCAGGGTCAGAAATGACACACTGCAGTTCGTGGGTCTTGGGTTTTCATTCATTCTGCCTCTGCGTATGTCCCTAGATGAGAGGACAGCCATTCCCCAGCCCATGCTATTAGATGGACATGAGATTCAAACTTGACTTTGTGTTCTATTCAAGAGCACAGTCTATTATACTTGTGTCAAATGAGAAAACCTAAGCTAAGAAGCCCGTGCACCACCATCAAAATGTCTATTTTACCTCAAGAGTTCTTATTCCAGTCTCCCAATCTCTCTCTCTCACATACACACACACAGGGTGAAAAGCAAGGATTATTATATTTGGTAATTTTTAAGACTAAGCAGATGCTACAGAGTACTGGTCCCACTTACTCTTATATTAAATCCTAGAAGATCACTTATAACACCTGAGACAGCAGAAAGGATAACGACTCGTGTAATATTGTAGATTAAGGGATTCATTGTCAGTCCATAGAGTCGAAATGGTGTGTCCAACTCCTACAAAAACATGAAAGAATGGAAATGAGATCCATGGCCTCTCGATGGCCGCCAGTGATTTCTGGGCTGTGTTTTAGGTCTTGGGTGGGGATGACTGCGTCAGGCCATCTTTCCTTCATGTTCAATAGCTGCATGCAAAAAACCTGTAATGGACTCTCAACTATTTTTCTACTAGCTAAGTGTTTAAAGGTGGGTTTGCACGATATGTTATTTGTGATTTTTAAGAAATGTTAATTTGAAAAATGTGACAGATGTCAGCAATCACCTGAACCCAGGTAATGAGAAATTTTTTTCTATATAATCATTAACCCCAAACTATCAAGTTGGTATTTTGAATGTACACAGCCCAGCATCTACCTGTTACTAGGGTCTCCTCCAGTAAGTAAAGTATTGATTTAAGTGCTAGTAAAAGTGTATCGTGGGATATTACTTACTTTTAATAACTTGGTGGACAGCTTTAATACATTATTTACTAGAGTAAGCTGTTCTTTCTTATTTGGCTTTTTCTCCATCTTAAGATATAAATTAATCTAAGGGAAAAAGGAGAGATTAAGGCAAATGTCACAGAAAAAGATATATACATACTGCATTAAGTCTGGCAGATTCGAGAGTAATATTTTCAAACAAAATACATTTTGAAATTCCTGCAGTTATTTCTTCAGAATACATATGTTACATGCCCCACACCCCAGCCCAGTCAGTCACATTTGGCAAAGAAAAGCCATTTAGTGGATTAAAATATATATAAATATATTTTATATATTTTTGATATATATATATATCTCAAAACAATGAAAAGTGTAATATAACATCCTCAGGAAACTAATGGGATGTAAGAAGATAGCTGCTGCTTTTCACTTGCTATATTTCCTTATTTTTTCTCTGCTAGGAAATATTCTCCACTATAATTCTAAGGCAAAAGAAGAAAATCTAATGATACCAAATGTTTTTATTTATAACTTATGATAAACACGAAATCAAAATTAAACAAACAAAACCCCTTTAAAACTACTCTGTATTTATAAGAAACATTTCCCAATCTTAAAATCCAGTCACATACTAAAGAGCAAGCATTTTCCAAACACTAAATGTATTCTACAGCTGATACAGAAGAAATTCAAGAATCTTATTAAACACGTTTAAATGACAAGTGCTATAAATATCTAATATTTGATGTGGGATATGACATTAAAAATATGCTCCATTACCACCAATAAAGATACTTTTATAATATACAAAATACTCTCAATCCATAAGATCTTAATTCTTACAATTCTGGGAACAGGTGGAGAAGATTACTACCCTCATTCATAAGGAGGAAACACTTATATAGTAGCAGAGACTTGTAAGTTCACGCAGCTAGAAAGTGCTAAATCTAAACTCAACCCCGAATCTTCCGCACAGATCTTATTATGCCATCTCTAACCACAGCATCAAATTGACAAGGGCCAATCAATACCTGCTCAGTAAGTAATATTGAAACATTGCTGTATTTCTTATTGGTTTCAGACCCCAGCGAAGCCAGACGCAGTAAGAAAAGTAGTAAAGCTGTTTCCCAGATCAAAAATTCCCAATTATAAGCATCATTCAGGAAAGTTTTATGCCCTTGGAGAACCTACACAAAGGACCAAAGAAAGTTAAGTTTTTCATTTGTCTCAAAATCTATAGTTACCCTCCTTTACTCTACAACTTAAAAAGATTTATAAGTTACCAATATTTTATATTCAAAGCAGAAAAGTTTTAACACTCATATAAAGCATTATCTTTTTAACTAATCACTATCTATTTCGTTTAGGTCCATGATTTTTTCCTTGGCATGAAAGACAGCAAAATTCTGGAAGTAACAAAGGAGGAAAACATGCAACAAGTAAGACAAACACATTTCCAGCCTTTTAACCACTAGTGTGCCCACTCATGATTTTATGGTGACCATTTTTCAAAGTATTAAATTTGCATTTATATGACTAGTAGGGCTTCCTAAAACATGTGGCCCATCCTACTGGTATGACTAGAAAATCCTGAGGATGAGTTCTTTACTCCATTTGAGGATCCAAATAACAGCAGCAGCAGCAGAAGCTACCAGTTATCAAATGCCTATTATGTGTCAAGTTTTCTGGTACAAGTCTTTGGTTTTTTCAAAATTTACTCAAGTAAGCCCAAGGTAAAGTGAGATTGATTGAAAAATATACACAGAACCCTCACTGAAACCAAATGCTGGCCTGTGGAAAACCAGGAAGTCACAGGGCAGCTCCCTTCTCCATCTCTCTTCCTCGAGGACCATTAGGGCTCCCATCACCACTCCTCTTAGCTAATTCTGTTGCCTTGCAAGACCCTTGTTTACTGCTCCCCCCAACTTTGACTTGCTCCAGCTTTAGTTTATATAGCACCCTACTGGCTCCACTGATCCCTACAGACCTTCCTCCTTCAAAGTCCACCACTGATATCTCAGCTTTTCAATTCCAGTTTTCTAAAGAGGGATACATTTAGCTTAGCCTGGGTCAAGTATTCACCCCTGCCAATCAGCTATAACCAGGGAATGAAAGTAACAACTAGTAGCAACCTAGGCCCACTTCTTCAGCAGGGTGGTTTGTTGTACAGCAATAGATAACACACAAACCATAGCCAAATGGCTATAAAACCAAACACAAAGAAAAACTCTTAAAACCAGCCAGAGAAAAAGGACATTACTTTTAAAAGAGCAGCAATAAGACTAACAGCTGACTTCTCAAGATAAAACATGGAAATCAGAAAACAACAGAATCTTAAAGGTACTAAAAACAACTGGCAACCTAGAAATGTATTCTCAGCAAAAACATCCTTTAAACATGAAAGTGATAAAAGACATTTTCAAACAAACAAAAACAGAATTCATCACCACGCAGATTATTCTAACAGGAGGAAAATAATCCCAGAAAAAAAACAGAAATGCAAGAACTAACGAAAAGGGTAAATATGTAGGTAAATATAAATGAATAATAGACTACAAAAATAATAATCTTGTGGGTTTAAAATATATGTAAAATTTAAATGAAGGACACTACTAAAGGGTGAATGGGTAAATGAGATAAAAGTGTTCTAAGGTCCTAGCATTATCAAGGGAGCAGAAATTAATAATTTATTAGACTATAATAAGCTAAGGATGTATGTTGTAATCTCTGAGGTCGGAAATAGTAAAAGAACATATAATAAGTTAACAGAGAGGATTAAATGGAATACTATAAAATATAGATTAATAAAAGATGGCAAGAAAGGAAAGAAAAAGGAAAATTAACAAGTAGACCAAATAAGAACTAAATAGTATTTGTATTTATGGTAATTACATTAAATACAAATGAGCTTGACAATCCCAAAACACTGAGACTGTGAAGCTGGATTAAGGCATAAGTGATCAAAAAAAAAGAATATGTAGATTACAGGAAACATGACTTAAATATGAAGACAAAAGGGTGGACAAAGATAACATGCAAAAACTAATCAAAAGACAGCTGATGCAGTTAATATCAAACAGCAGACTTTAAGTTAAAAAACATTAGATTCAGAGACATTTCATAAGATCATGAAACATAAAGAACAGCCTGACACTCTTCCAGGTTAAAGAAGACTAAAGAGACAGGATAACTAAATGCACCATGTGGTCTTGGGTCGAGAAAAAGAATAATTATGAAGGTCATAAAAGCCAGCTTCAAGATATACAAAGTGAAAATTGACAGAAATAAAAGGAAAAAAAGAGAAATTCACCATCACAGTGGACTTGAACACACCTCTGCCAACGGCTGACAGAATAAGAAGACCAAAAACATGAGTAAGGATGTAGGAGATGCAGGTAACGCAACAAATAAACTTGGACTAATTTACGTAGAGAGAATGTTGCTCACCCAAACAACAGAATACAAGTCCTTTCAAAGTGCTGATGGGGAGTTAACGAAACTGACCATATGCTAGATAATAAAGCAAGCCTCTACAAATTTCAAAGGAGTGAAAACATTCAGAACATGTTCTCTGACCACAGAATTAAGTTAAAACTCAATAAATGGAACAATACAAGATTAAGTCTGTAACTTCTTGTAATGAAGAAAGCAGAGAGGTCCACCCCCACACCCCAAAAAAAGATACAGGGGCCTGTTGAAAGGATATAGGAGGGAGCTTCGAGGGTCTCCCACTGGCCAAATCTGGGACAGTTTAGGCATCAAAAGAAATACAGTAATAGATTACAATCTACTGGATAAAAATCAAAATACATGAGTCCATAGTGGAAGGAAGGAAGGAAGGAAGGAAGGAAGGAAGGAAGGAAGGAAGGAAGGGAGGGAGGGAGGGAGGGAGGGAGGGAGGAAAGAAGAAACAAAGGAAAGGTCAATCATAGAGTGACAAGTAACAAATGTGTGGAAGGAAAGATGGAGTTAGAAAAATCACTATTTTGTAACCCTCATGGCATGACAGTTTTATCATCAACCAAAAATTACCAGCTAAAATTAGAGTGATCTTAGAGTCTTAAAGCACTCAGAACTTTATTCTCATCTCAGAAGTAAGGAAAATTAACAAGTATTCAAAATAGCAAAAGAAATTTAGATACATTAAAAAAAAATAGAGATTTCAACACAACCACGCTGGTGCCTTGCTCTTGAGAAACAAATTTTCATCACACACACACACACACACACACACACATCTAAAATAGATAGTGAACCATATTAGAATTTCCATTCTTCATTAAAACAAATATAAAACTCTTACCTGGGCACAGCAAATGAAAGCAATTGAAAGTGTCAGCAAGAAGACTGAAGATACAACCACATCAACTGAACGCTGTGGACCTCGTCTCTGTGGAGTGAGACACGTAAGTTAACGTTTAAGATTATAGTAGAGACAGCAATGGCCCTCACACCATTCACATTCTGAATTTTACTACATTGATGTGAGAATAAATGTTTATAAGAAGTTTCTGGCATAGGATTTTAACACATTTTGGACATGTTTCACTCGAAGCACTGAAATTCATGCTGTTCCAAATTAAGGGTGTGAGTGATTCACTGATGTATTTTCAGCTGGAATATTTTCCAAAAAGTCAGAAAAAGATGCAACTTTCAATTTATGATTCTTCCCTAGGAATTTAAATTGCCTTTTCCCTTTCTGAGCTCTTATTTACTTACCTCTACCAGTGCAGTAGACAGATCATCCGGCATCTCTGTCAGCCACTGATACAATCTGCCCAGTACACACAACTAACTACACTGCCCACTGAGTATCTGCTGCCAGCAATTTCAGTGAGCGGGTTTATACGCAATATACGCAAGTATATTCTTGCATATACTCTATGGTTAGTCAGATGAAACTCACCTTTAGAAAGGAACGCAGTGATAACCATATCTTAATGTTCTCCACTTTTTTAAGTCTGAAATGAGGTATTTCATATTTCCTAGCCTTCCTGGCAGAGGTAATATGGCTGAAGAGTTTTGCAAATAAAAATCTCTAGAGAAGGTTTAAAAAAAAAATCATAAAGTCCAAGGTACATATGTGTCTCTGTGTATATATTCATATAATTGTAAGCAATATTCCCAGTATACAAAAAATAATAAAGGATGAAATTGATCACTTAGATCAAGTCAATAGCTCATGACCCTGTTGCTTCCAAAGCACATTCCATCGTAATCTATGTCTTCATAACATGGTACACTCTCGACATTTTCAAGGAATATTCTTGGGAGACCTTTGTAAATCCCCAACTTCACAAACACAAATGTTTACAGAATTCTGGTTTAGTCCATGGAAATTTCCATTTGCATGAATGGAAATTTAATTCCAATCATGTTTTTGCACGTAACACCAATATATCAAGTCCTCAATTCCAAATTCTCTTTGAAATTCAACGAATCTATTTCTCACTTGATCATTTTCCACAGAAACATTTTGACTTTGAGGATAACTACACATGTTATGGGTAAACAAGCACAAAGGCACACTAAGGTACAGATGCTATGTAGTCAGCTAGGCTCAGTCCCTGCCTAAGCCACTTGCTCCTACACATGAGCTCAGCGAAATGCCAGATTACCGCATGTCATTTGTGAATAATCAGTATCATGAGTGCTAAACCCACAAATACCAAAAGTCCATTCATCAATCTGTCATTGCCCACATTAAATTTTGGAGAGAGAACAAATCAAGAGAACAAAATCAACTCAATGGAATATTATACGCAAAAGCAGAGGCAAGAAATTTTACTTAATTCTCTACTGACCTGTTTATATGTTCTCTCTGCCACACACATCATGAAAAAAAAAATCCAAGTAAGACACAATCGTTCAAAAAAATTAATCACAGACAAAATAATAATAGGTGTAACAGGTGGTGCCCCACAAAAGAGAGTCATGATCTCCTCAGCTGAAATGGACTTTAGCTGGTCAAGGCTCTTGTCACGGAAAAGTCGATGTAAAAAAGGAAAAAATGCTAATCCAATGGTGACGACATTTCCCAGCATCTGATAACCTACTCCTTGCTGATATGCGTTCACCTGGGAATTAATTTAAAATGTCCATTATTACACAGTTAAGTGGAGTTACAAAGCAGTATTTATCAAGTACTACTTAGATTATTAAAAACTAACTGTTTTATAGCTACGAGAAGTACAAATAAAAATGATGTACAAATTTATCATTAAAAATCAGCCTTAAATGAGATAAGGAATATTTGCAGAAGTATACCTGAATAATTATGTTCACAGAGAATTTTGTAACAGATCCAAAAATATACTACCAAGATTCGAACTACAAAATTAAAAAAATATATATTTGTGTTTCAAAAGCAGAGTCAGTATTTTGATCACCGAATAGAGCCTATGAAATAGCTGATCACTGAATAGGTTTTCTGAAAAGTTTGAAAAACTCACGAAATCTTACCCTGCTCATGATGATGCCGCTTATTTCCAACACAGACATATCCATCTTTTTGCACTCATTCCCTTCCCAGATTATTGCACTAACTCGATCAGAGGCAGGACTTGAGTTCTGAAGCCAGAATAAGTGATTCTAAAAAGAAAAGCAGAAAACTCTTTCCATCCACCCTTCTTTCTTTCCTCTGTTGAGTTTTTCTCCTCATTGTTCAGTGTTCAGGCCACATTCACCAGTGTTGGACCTCATCGTTCTAGTCTCTCCTTCTCAGAGCTCATCATGCCCACAGCCGCCTCCATGATGCTCATCTCTGGTCCCTTTCTCTTCAATAAGCCAATTTCTGACCTGGAGAGAGGCTAAACGTCTTCTGTGAAGATGGGAAGTAGAATTCATGGGCTTCAAGGTGGCTTCTTCATCTAAAGTTCTGGAAGTGAGGCTAAGCTTGGTGTATTCATGGCATGTTAAGGAGAAAAGTATTTCTAGAGCAATGTGACCGTTACCAGAGACAGCAGGAAGTTAGGCAGGAGAGCTGCTAATAGGCCTTACATGCTACATGAATGACTGAGGAGTTAAGCCTTTCTCTGGCCTAATCAGGACACAGAAAACCATAGAAAACTCAAGAGGAGAACGCTCAAGATTTTTTAAAAAAAGTGCCATTTCCTTCTGCCATGTAAGTTCTTATTCTTCAAGTACCAACTCAAGTCTCATTTCACTAATACAGTCAGTTCATTGCCACAAGCCTCACTGTTCTGCCCTTCCCTGAAATTAAAGACCCTTAGACTCTATATCAGGCAAATTAGCATGTAATTATATGCTACTTTTCTAATGTCCTCTACTTACTTCCTCTATAATCATCTTGTCCTCAAACGAAAATATAAATTTCTAAAAAAAAAAAAAAGATCACATGGTGTATTTCTTCTCTTTCTACTACAATGCTCAGCACAATGCTGATGAGCATGTATTGATTTATTAACTGATGATGCCAAAAAAAATGTATGAAGCGCCAACTATGTCATATGCGCCCCAGATACAACGGAGAACAAGACAGACACTGTCCTTGACATCAAGGAGCTTACAGACTGATGGAGACATGCTTAAATAAAGTTACTACACGGCATGATAAGGGAAGGAAAAAGGGCTTTAGGAGCAAATGAGAAAGGCTTCCTCAGAAAGTATCATTCGAGCCAAGACCTAAAAAGAAAAAGGAGTGAGCCAAAGGAACGAGTATCAGAGAAAAGTGTGTCCCAGGCAAATAAGCCAGAGGCACATGGGGAACGTACAGCTCTGAAAGAAGTTCAACTGCGGTAAAGTAGAGCATGTGAGAGCAGGGGGGAGGAATGATCAGAGATGAGACTGCATCGGAGCAAATAAAGAAACAGAAGCAAATAATCCCCATGGGGGAAATAGCGGTTAAAAGATTTGAAGGGGAATGACATTATCGCGGCTGCAGTATGGAAGAGCAGACGAAGAGAGCGAGCCCACAGAAGCTGTTAACGATCCAGATAGCCCCCAAGCAGGGGAGACACAAGTAGACAGACAGATATTGTTCAGCGGAGTCAAGAGGATGTGAGGACTGTTTAGAAACATGCTGGGGAAGGTGGGGTCTCGAAAGTTTCTGCCTTTGGTGGTTAGTGGTAGCACTCAAAAATATCCGGAATAAAAGAACAGGGGAGGTAGGGGAATTGAGAAATGAGGAATTCCTTTTGATACGGTGAGTTTCATATTACCTTACCGATGCCTTAAAATTATACTGAAAATCCCAAAAGTGCAAAGGATGTCAAGATCATCAGGATGCTATACATAACTCCTGAGGGCTAATGTAATTTAGATGAATCATCAGACTGAATGTAAAGAAAATTTAGATTCAAGCTTTGATGGCAAAATTGAAAGAAAAAAGGCTTAAAGCTTTAATGAAAAAGTGTATGTTGTTTCTGGTTAGTCTTTAAGAATTATATACATCTAATGAAACAAGACTTTTTTCATGAAAATGTGTAACCTAAGTCAATGGTATCCTAGAGTTAAGAAAATTCACTAATTCAAGAAATGAATATCCACCACCCAATATTTATAAATCACTGTGGAAATATATAGTCTAAACAACAACAACCAAAATAGAAGAAATCATGACATTGCCACCAAACATCTGGAATGCTGATATGAGAACCACTTCTAACCATTCAATCTATCCAGCAGCGGAAAAAGCTCTCTCATGAAGTAACAATCACTCCAGCTCTAGAAGTATTTAAGTAGAGGCCACTGATCATCTGATGGGGATACTAATAACAATGCTAACATTTATTGGGTGCTCATTCTTTGCCAGACATTGTGCTAAGCACTTTATATTACCTCATGAGATCTATCACGATAGTCCCAAGAAGGAGTAACTATTATTACCACTTGAGAATTCCTACCTTGGTTGGAAGGTTCAAATACCTGCTAAGGAATCTCTAATTCCAGGCTATCTGGTTTTATGATATTAATATAAAACCTAAAATTAAAAGCATCACTTGGTTTATACATTATTACAGAAGCAATGCCATTTCTTAGTAATTCATATATAATACTGTGATGTCTACGAAAATATGAGGTTGATGGACCAAACAATCCTGCTCACATAAAATGAACATTAAGGATCATTCTAAGGAAAATAATGAGAAAAAGTATTATGAAGAAAAATTTAGGTTAGGGCAACTCCAGAGTACTGCCCCCTGAGTTCTAATCCCAACGTCTTCACTTACAGACTATGCTCAATTTCCTCACCTCTAGATTGGAGATAATAATAGTATCTACCGTATACTACTATGGTAAAGTCAATGGGCTAATATGGTACTGGCCGGTAAAAAAAAAAAAAAAAAAAAAAATATGGTACCTGGCCGGTAAGTACAGTGAGTACTGGCTATTATTACCATCACCTTTACAGACCTGCTGAAAAACATCTTCTTTGGGGTCACGTTTGGTCCCTGAGTGAAGGGTATTCACATGGGCCCCCTCACTGTCACTGGTGACAGACGACCGGCACTCTGGGCCATGCAGCAGGTCATCCCATAGCATATCCTCAGTCTCCGAGTCATGGCGGGTGCTTTCTGAGTCTCTTCTCGACATGTTGAGGCTTCGGGAGCCACCACTCATGCCCGACCTAGAGCCCTTTCAAGGAAAACAGAAAAACAAAACTATCTATTTTTTTCATTCATTTTTAAAAGCAATCATATATCTGAAATAAAAGTCAAACAAGTTATCTATGGTGATGGCTGGCAAGCCTTCTTACGTTGACCCCCCACAAGGCTTCACGTAACAATAATACATTTTAATATGTCAACGTCGCACTCCAATGACTAACAAGCAGGACTTTAAAAGGACTCCCTCTAAGAAGTTTTGGCCCAGTCATGAGATGGTTCCACTCACATTCCCTTGGATGACAGTGACCTCTACAAGCATATCCCGCGCATCTACCCTGGGTATAGGTGTGGCCGAGCCTTCTGACATACCCAAAGTGTCCTCTACCCTAAATACTGTGAGCGTGACTGCAGATCTAGTCACATCCCGGGGACCCGGCCAAACATGGAAAGGATAGTCTGACTGAGAAAAGGGTGCGCAGTGCAGCTCTCCTACAGGACAAACATAAATACGCAAGTTTTTCCATAACCCCGACGGCCTTGTCAATCAAAGCAAAACTCACACTCCCACCATCTACCCTGCTCACCTCTGAATGGTAACGTTCCAAATGGACAATATGCCCATGAGCTGCATCGGGAGATTTGCTGCTCCCATCACTCAGGGGTCCTTTCTCAAAAATGTGTCTTCATCAGCATCAGGGCCGCTTACAAAGGAATGCGACTTGAGAATAAGCTCCAAGCCAATATAAGGGAGCCTTCTCATCCTCTGGGGACCAAGCAAGCCCTTGCTGAGCATCACCTCATCCAAGATGCTTTTGAGATTAGAGTCAAAGTGAAACGGAGCTCCTTGGCTTTCTGGGGGTGAGCAGCCTCATGAAAGCTGCCAGACAGGTAGCCGGACAGGTGGTGGCGGGGGAGGCCCGGCAGACAGAAGCACCACTTTAGGACAACCAATAAAAAAAGCGGTGGCTAAAGTGATGACACTGGGGACCAGGCCTGGAACAGTGACCTGTCAGAAGGCCACCTTACCTGACTGAAGGCTGCCGATTCAAATTCCGATTCCGCCAGACTATCCGAATCCCGAGCCGTGTGACACCACTTGGGAGTGCTTTTCTTTACCTGCCAAAAAGGAAGCCAACCAACAAAAGGCAAACATGTGCAACATCTTGTGACTATTCAATGATCTGGAAGTCGATGCCGATACTTTTACAAACTAAAAATTACCTGAGTGTTTAGGTGCCTGGTAAGTATTGATTTTCTGTTCTTCACTTCACAGCCGTTGTCGCTGGAGGCCCCTTCCACACTCCTACGCAGCATCATCATCTGTGTCCGGGCTTCGCCGTCTTCCTCACTGGACAGATCATCCGAAATCCCATTCCCCAGACGCCGGAAAGCCTCCTACAGAGAGAACAGCAATTTCTTCCCAGGGGACAGCCCCAAGTCCTCTAGTAAGCCGCACATGCGAAAACAAAAAAAGCACGTAAAAACTAAGAAATGATGAAAGTAAACCCAAACTGAGCAGGCCTATATATTACTCCGGTCTCAGTAAAGAAGAGAAGTGAACTCTCTTGGAACCAGACAGGCTTGCTGACGTATTACGTAGAGGTGAGAAGCACAGGCTTGCGTCTGGGGCACGGCCCTTCCCCTTACTGGCATGTAACCGGAGGCAAGTCACTAACCTGAGGCTCCATTTCCTCATCTCAACAGTGATGCTAATAAAAGCACCTATCTCACAGAGCTGTGGAAACAATGAGACGACTTACTACGTATAAAGCACTCAGGATAGTGCCTGGTTGCAATAATGGCTCAAGAATATTAGCTATTTTTGTAATTACTAATGCCACAGTCTAACAAATGAGAAAATATGTCAAGACTATACAAGGGTAGTTTCAGAGCTAGACCATCTCTGCCACACCTAGAAAAGAGTTTCCCAAACCCCTCTCATATTCTCACTGCATCTCTGGAATACGACACAGCGGCCTCTACACTGATCTGATGAAAACTCCCAGCCCACTGCTGAGGCTGGATCAGTAGCCGATGAAATAACACGCTCTCGTCCTAGAAATCAAAAGAATAAACTACAGTCCTCGCGTTTTATTCTCCTTTTCGTGTCCTGTGGTTTTACATTTCACTTAATTGTTAAGACAAATTACACAAACCTATTAGTATCGAGGTAATAGACTCTAGCAGAGTCTAAGAATAGCAAAATTTTACACAGGAAAGATTTTGTTATATATAAATGTATGTATATATATAATCATCCAAATCTTACCCTGTGGCACTTTTCTCCATCTGAAAATTTTGCTTTCTCTTTCGTTTGCCACATTTTAATCTCTGGTTGACACTGTCTCTTCTTAATGATAGGATGCAGACAACTTGAGTCATTACCCGTTTCAGTCCCTTTGTTACTTATTAGTTTTACTCTTTTAATCCTAATTTAAAAAAAAAAGATTACTAGCTTGTTTTCTGAAAGTACTATCTTTTTTTTTTTTTTTAAGATTTTATTTATTTATTTGACAAAGAGGAGAGAGATCACAAGTAGGCAGAGAGGCAGGCAGAGGGGCGGGTGGGGGGGAAGCAGGCTCCCTGCTGAGCAGAGAGCCCGATGCGGGGCTCGATCCCAGGACCCTGAGATCGTGACCTGAGCCAAAGGCAGAAGCTTTAACCCACTGTGCCACCCAGGCGCCCCAAAAGTACTATCTTTCATGAAATCATTTGCTTTTGAAGAATTCAAGTTGATCCTTGAACAATGTAGGTTTGAACTGCAGGTTCCACTTATTCATGGATCTTTTCAAAAAATACAGTATAGCATTATGGATGTATTTCCTCTTCCTGATGATTTTCTCAGTCACATTCCTTTTCCTCTAGCTCACTTTATTGTAAGAATACAGTATATAATACATATAACATACAAAATATGTGTTTATCAACTATTCCCATACTATTAGTAAGGCTTCCAGTCAACAGGAACCCCTAGTCCCTGCGCTCAAGGGTCAACTGTATATTATTCTGGAAATCAAGAAAATTCGGAAACCACATTTTTCAGGCTGCTGGCTTGCCTAAGGGTGTAGGAAGCCAGAATACAGGTATCTCTAGTCTCCAAAGACGCACCACAGTTAATTTTGAGAGTAAGCTTCCTCTTTTCTGTTTCGCAAGGAAGTGTGTTCAGTCTTCATTTCACCTTCTCAAACAGGGTGCCAATGCCTACCTCACATCACCTGTTTCTGCCACTCAAAGAAATGTCTTCCCTCTCCTGTCCTTCAAAGACCAGCAATTAACTCATGAATCCTGCTGACTACCTCCCCCCACCCCGAATAATCACTCCGTCTGCTGAACGGCATGGCCTTTAGTCAGCAGGTAACCACTTAAGATATTTTTACATGGCTGTGATTGCACCATCCTCTTATTTTCCTGATTAGACAGTAAAATCACTGAGAACAGGGATGCCCGGTAGGCACACAACGTTCAGCACAAAGAACCCAAACTAAAGAGTGTAACCTATCTTGAGAAAAGTATGTGAATACAAAAGCATCCCCCACTTTCAAAAGTTCACAAAAGCAAATCAAAACTTTGCTTTTCTGAGAGACCTACATTAGGACCGGTGTTGGCTAACCGGAAGAACTCTGAAGAGGATTTTTGCTTTCACAAGAGAAGGTGGAAAGTGCAACCAGCAATCAGCACTTGTTTTGCAGCAAGTCGTGACAGAAGCAGCGTGCCTGCCAGCAGCAAGGGTGGCCCCTCGGAGCTCCTTCCCCGGGTACACTCAGCATCTCAGCATCCAGCCACCACGGCTTTGAACTACATCTGGGAGCATCTGTGTTTTGTCTCCATTTCTTTCGTGCATCCCTTAGCAAGATGCATCCTAAGGTATCAGAAAAGGCTAAGAGAGGCTATTGTTTGGGTCTGAGAAGGCTCAAAAACTCTTCCATATAAATTCATGGTAATTGCTTCTTTGCTTTATTCTACTTGGCCTATGAAAGATTTCACAGGAACACTCTACTTTTGGAAAGGAGGGGGAAACGTGTACCTCATCTTCAAAAAAGGAGCGGCAAGAGCACTTTATTTTTGAGTGATAATCATTAATAGATGACCAAATAAGTATTTCTTCGAGTCCTACTAGTGTTGTCATGATACTGCAAAATCATGAAGGAGATAGAATTTGTCTTGGATCCATTTTGCTTTCTGACCTACAGCCCATCAACACCAGCTTCCTGCATACCATTTCTAAAGAGGTATCAGCTTTCACACTGAAAAATACCTGATCTTTTTAAAATTCTTTTTTCCCCCTCAAGATCTCAGCCGACATGGCTTAAAATATTTACCCTTTCCAAGTATTTATATTTCTGTAACCTTGTGATCTAAAATGTCATTAAAGATTAAACAGAATGAAATTTTTATGGTAGACTTCTGGACTTGTGGGTAATCTGACAGACAGTGGAGACATCTGGAGGAAGCAAATCCTTCTAGAACCATTAATGCTCACACCACAATTATAATATGCTTACACTATGTTCTCCTACTTAGATTACATGCTAGGCTAACACTGATGTGAACATAAAATCAAGTAAACATTCCAGTGTGAGACTTTCCCACCTGTTGCCAAAGAGAGTCTCCCAAAAACCGCCAATAAAGGGAATAGACTCCAAAGTTTCTACTCCTCTGACTTTATCAGAGGAGTTATTTCCATTTTCTCGGCTCCCATCGCCATTGACAGTTTTCCGTAATTTTCTACACACACACACACAAAAAAAACAAAAAAACGACAACTTCAGATTATTCAAGAACTTTTATATTTCTGCCCTAAATATCCTTACAGAAAATGATACAAATGGGTTACAACGTGAAATGAATTACAGTGAATTTCATATAATGAGGATAAATCATGCAAGAATGTTTCTGACTGAAGGGCAAAACTGGATTCCAAACCAAAGTCCTATGCTATCGTTTTGTTCAATATTTAAAGAAATGGAACTGATATTCCAAAATATTACTAGAAGAAAATTTTTGCACATATGACCAAGAGTCTTTTCAGGAACACCAACAAACACCACTAGCAGAAGGAACAATTCCTTTAAATATGGATGTCAGAAATCTATGCATTGGACACACTTTCTCAGAGAACACAAAATAACAGCAACTGATCACTTTGTACTGATAACTGAAGCAGTTGAAAGATATATCCTATAAATCACCAATGGGATACATCACATGTGATTGCCTTAGAAATCATTCAATTAACTAAACAGAATTGTCAAGGAATCCTTTTTTTTTGGAAAATAAGTTTTGAAAATAACATTCAAAAATAAGAATAAATATGTTGAAATTCATCACACCAAATGAAAAAAAAAATCTTCTTTAGTAACTGTTTAGGGGAACAAAAATCTACAAATATTCTGAGGAATGATAACATAATTTTTGGAAGGTAATATGCCTACATTTACCTAAAAAAAAAGCAAAACAAAACAAAAAAAGCACATTTAACAGCTCCAAAACCACGCACAGCACATAACCAATAAAAACATGAAGTGACTTCAATGTGTAGAAAAGTCAAATTCATCTCTTATTAAAAGCTCAGAATACTTAGAAATCCATTTTTATTATGTACCATTGAAAAAAAGGTAAAAATTTTAGTAGCACTAACCTAATGTACTAACCTCCTTATTTATACAGTGAATTTTCACCAAATTTTGATTGAGACTGTATTTTGAAGAATGTGTTTTCACCATCACTATTTAAGGTAAATTTTAATAAAGTACAATATAGTATCAGATTTTTCCTTTTAAACAACTGTACTGAAAGACAAAATCCCACCTGGGATTAAAAGGTCATGACAACGTTTCCTATCATCAGGAAGAAAAGTGAGAGCCAAAAAAACAATTTAAAAGACATTCAAAACAGGAAGATTTGTTATCAATTTCATCAGATTTCGTAAGCGTGTACAATGCCTCTCCTAGAAAATACACAACTACAAGGGTAATTTCTCATCTTACCTTCTTCTCCGATTTCCATTGTTTCCCGATGGCCTTGTTATCTGAGTAGACACAATTTGACAGTGGACGGTTCCCATGAGTAACATAAGGCACAAGGGTCCAAGTACTTCGCTTACATTCACAATAGGCATCATAAAATATAACACGAGTGCTAGAACTGAAAAGAAGAGATTTCAAAATGTAAAACATAAAGGCTCATCTTTATATCTAATCCTAGCAACTGCACAAACTATTGCTACAAAAACCTATCAATTTGAAAAGTACAAGGTAAAAGCACATAATTTTCGACAGTGCAATCCACCTGCACATCAGCTGAGTGAAAACTTGAAGCCCTAGGTCACAGAGCAAGAGAAGAATAATGGGTTTGAAGGATTTGTCTTCCCAGCAGTATAAGAATCTAGATATTTCAAAAGGCTCTTCACCACCAAACAGCTAAATGCTGTATGATACATACTACGAAGTGTTGTTCTGCTCAGAAAAACAGTATTTTTCCAAGGCCCACACCTGTACCGGCAGCAGTTAGCAAAGCCAGGATTTGAACCCAGGGAACTGGGCTCCAGAGTCCTTACTCTTAACTACTATGGTATACCGCCTCTTCATACATGCCTATGAACTGTCCAAAGAATCAGTGGTGAAAGGAACAGAAAAACATCAAAAATTACATCCAAAAAAATCCAGATATAATTTCACAGATGAGTTCTTTCAGACTTTAATGTAAAGACAATTCTTGTGATATATCGACTATTCCTATGTGGAGAAAAAGCTAGCAAATTCATTTCATGCCCTAACGCCCTATCACGCAAATATAACAATGGCAGCACCAAAACAATAAACTACAGACCTTGCTGGCTTGTGAATGTGGGTAGAAATTTACTACTGAAAAGCAGGCACCGTGAATGAAGGGATTTTTGTCTATTTGGCTCACCAGAGTCGATCAGTAAGTAGCACATAATGGATACTTAATATTTGTCGAATGAGTAACTAAAATACAATCAACATAAATCTGAATAATTCACCAAGACCACACAGGGTTTAATGCTGGAAGGAAAAATCTATCTCAGAGCCTTGATACAACAATACATGTATAGACATGGTAGGTATTTACATATTTGTTGACTGAAATGATTTACTCTAATAATTTAATAACATGTAACTTGGGTCACATACATACAAATTATCTCAATTGACAATTGGGGAAAAGGCCTTTTTCCCTGATTCCTGGGAGGTAACCTCTAAATCCTTGGAATTTCTCAAGTGATGGAAGTTATTCACAGTGGGCCTCTTGGACCAAACCTGATAGTTTATACCAATGAGGTGACTATGGATGAGGGTAGCCATACCAGAGAAACCAACCATGTGATTAGAGGGTTGAGGCTTTGAGCCACCGTGTATCAGCCTGACCCCTGGGGGAGAGATGGGAGGGAGGGCTGAAGACTGAGTTGCCTACTTGGCCAATGACCTAATTGGTTATGCCTATATAATAAACCCTCAGTAAAAATTCTGGATCCCAAAGCTTGGGTGAGCATCCCTGATTGGCAATAGTCTGTTAGTATTGCTACCCATCATGGCAGGAAGTGTACCATATCCCTGAGGGTGATGAAAACTTCCTGTCTGGAATCCTCCCAAACTATGCATCTCTTCTAATTCATATAATAAAACTTTTGGTATAATAAAACTGTAAGTATAGCACTTTCCTGAATTCTGGGAGTCATTCTAGTGAATTATCAAAGGAATCGGCAGAAGACCTTTAAAACTGTAGCCAGTGGGTCAGAAGTAAGGGTAGCCCTGGAGACTCCCAAAGTGAAGCTGGTGTCTGAAGTGAGGGGAATCTTATGAAGGACTGTACCTTTAATCTGTGAGTTTGGCCAACTCCTATAGTGAAAAAGCATTCCATAAAAATCAACCTTTGTTCCTGATTTATAATTAATCTTAAATGCCAATCTCTTCTAAAATACTAGGAATATAAAAATATGTCCCTAATATACTAAAAAGGAAATTAACACACATCGTACTAAGGAAGACACTCTGAACCAGGAACAAAAGGATGATCATTCTTACTGTTACTACTTAATGCTGCTCTGAAAATGCTGACTAATTCAATCATAGCAAATGAAAGGCATGAAAAAGGAAGGGACCAGATTTTCATTATTTACCAACAACATGGCTGTATAGTCAGAAAATGTGAGAGAAGCACTGAAAAACTATTAAAATTAATGAGGGTTTAATAAAGTGATTAAGTAGAAGTATTCTTAATAAACATAAACTAATAGCTTTCAAATGTAACAGCACTAACCAGTTGAAATTTATAAAACAAAAAAAGTGTCATATCTGCAGGAGCAATGACAAAAATAAAAACAAATATTTCACTTTAATGGGGAAGCACTGAAGTGTCCACTGATGGATGAATATATAAACAAAATATGGGATATACATATAATGGATTCTTATTCACCGTTAAAAAGGAAGGAAGCACACATGCTGGGTATGGACAAACCTTAAAAACATTAGGCTAAGTGCAACAGGCCAAGGTCGAAAGGACAAATACTGCCTGGTTCCACTTACATGAGATACCTAGAGTCGTCCAATTCACAGGGAAAGAAAATAGAATGGTTGCCAGGGGCCTGAGCTTCGGGGGGAATTGGGGAATCGGGCAATTACTGTTTTATAGGTACGAAGTTTCAGTTTGGAAAGATGAAGAAAGTTCTGGAGATGGGTGGTAGTGATGGTTGCATAGCAATGTAAGTGGCCTTAATGCCACTGACTGTATACTCAAAAATGGCGAAGATGGTAAATTAGATGTTATGTATATTTTACCACAATTAAAAAAATTGAGTTTAAGAAGATCTAAGCAGGCCTCATAAGAAATAAAAATCCTACAAAGTTTTACTGGGAAATAGAACAGAAGACTTGATTAAAAGGTGAGATATATTGATTTTCTTCCCATTCCCCCCAAATATATCTACATCTTCATGGGAAGGGGGACATTATAGTCTGATTCCAAATTATTTCTTTGTTTTGATTAGGATAAAATAATTCTAAATTATTTTGAAAAAAATAAGTAAAAACACCTCAGAAAATACTGGAAAAGCAGAATACTAGAGGAATACTTCTGCTCAATGCTACTATATATGAAACGACTACAGTAATTAAAGAAATGTGGTGCAGATATGAGAATAACAAGACAAATCAATCATGCAGAATATGTGTTTAGAAAGAGACCATGGTGTATATGAAAATTTAATGTATATGGGCTCCTGGGTGGCTTAGTAGGTTAAGCATCTGCCTTCGGCTCAGGTCATGATCCCAGGGCCCTGGGATCAAGCTCTGCACCGGGCTCCTTGCTCAGTGGGGAGCCTGCTTCTCCTTCTGTCTGCTGCTCCCCCTGCTTACGCTCTCTCTCACACTCTCTGACAAATAAAAAAATAAAATCTTAAAGAAAATTTAATGTATATAATTTAATATATCTCAAGAAAGAAATTCTTCAATAACAAACATGTGAAAAAATATTTAACTTCACCTTTACAAGCTACCCAAAAAATGCAGACCAAATGAGCAAAACACAATTTTTTTGTATATCCAATTAGGTAACAATCTTTAAAATTATAATAAAGCTGGTCAGACTGTGGTAAAACAGGCACTCTCATCCACTACTTTCCAAAAGAAGTGTGCCACTAGCAATTTCATTTTACGTACTAAAAGCCATAAGATGTTTATATTCTTTGATCTCTTAATTCTATTTCGAAGAACAAATTCTAAGGAAATAATATAAAATATGGAAAATTTTGTTCACGATGGCATTATTAATAGGAAAAAAAACCCAGGAACGATCTAAATGCTTACAATATGGGAACAGTTATAGAAATTATTGTACTTTTATATAATGGAATATCAAGTAGCTATAAAAAGTATTTATGGTAAATCCATATGAGAGACTCACACAGACATGAAAATGATCATTTTAAATGATGGTATATCCATGTGAAGGAATATTATGCAGCCATTAAAACGACAGCCATTTCATTACAATGAAATAAAACTAAAAATTCGGTTCCTTATTCATACTATTCACAAGTCCTCAACAGCCACACAGGACTGGATGGGGCAGACACAGAACATTTCTATCATCACAGAAACTGTATTGGACAGCATTGTCACAACTTTAGAACATTAAACTTACAGATTTGTAAATCCAGATACTTATCTTTCCCTCTATAACTTAACTCAAAAAAACCAACATAGATAAAAGAAAGCAAAAATCACCCCAAATCCTTCCACCCTAACCGAACCTTCCCCTACTCTGTTCTAATTCATGTCTTTTTGTTCAGGTATAACCAGAGTGCATACGTGGTTTCACAAAGTATTCACAAAGTATTCCTGGTAGGCAGTAACCATACAGTGGTAAAGAGAATGTGCTGGGCCCCTGCACGTAGTGAGAAGAGAAAAGCCAACATCAGGTAGTTGTGTAATACAGAAATTAAAATAGATTCCTGGGGAATGGTAGGACTATTTAGACTGCTCAGTGAAAGTTCCATCTGAGCTTAGATTCTAAAGATGAGAAAAAAGATAGCCACGCGAAAAGCCTTAAGATTGTTTGAAACAGAAGGAAGAGCTCTGTGAGCAGCCCAGAGAAAGGGCCATGATGCCTCCAGCGAGCAGGGAGGAGAGCGCTGAGAAGCCAGCAGGGAACACATCATGGAGGGCCCCGCAGTTTACGGTGAGGAGCTGATTTCGCTCCAACGCCAGTGAGAAGTCTCAGGGTTTTAAGCAGGAAAATGACATGATATGGATTCTACTGTAAAAGATTTCTCTAATTGCTGTGAAAAGAATGGTTGGTAGAAAGGAGGCTCGGAGTAGACGTTATTCCAGTGGTCTAGGCAAAGCGATGCTGGTGTGTGGATCATGATGCGGGAAAAAAAAAATTTCAGAGTTCCGTGTTGGGTATGATAGGTTCAAGATACCTATTAAATGTCTATACACAAATGCCTGAAAGCGGGCAGTTAGATTTACAAGTCTGAAGTTCACCAGAGATCTGGCCTAAAGACATAAACTTGAGAATCACCAGTTTATCAGTTATACTTAAACAAAGGGGTTTGATGAGAGTACCTAGAGAAGAGAATCCAGGATCCAACCTTGAAGTAATCCAATATTCAGAGGTCACACAGAAGAAAGATTGAAAAGGCCTGGCCAGTGAGACAGGTGGGAAGAAATTCAAGAAAGACGAGTCAGACGGTTGTGTTTGCTCTCTGTGTGCAAATAAATCTAAGATGATCTCCAAATGGTGTATATCTCTTCATTCTTTGCACTTTAAGCTCTCAAATGAAAGGGTAAATGTAAGAACAGTAAAGTCTGCATTATCTAATAGCAAAAGGAGCAAAAAGAAACTGTCATAATTTATTTAGCCCTCTAATTACCTTGCATGAGGTAAAGCAGTAGCAGCCAAACAAAGATTCTTAAAGAGGTCACCTGAATCCACCAATTGCTGAACAAGGGGAAAAATACAACTCGAACAAGCCCCTTCCGAGTCAGAGATGTCCATGGAATTTCAGGTTTGGCTTTGGCAAATGTTGAGCCTTTAAATATACAATAAAACAAAACATCAAACATTTACATACACTATACTAATGCCTACTTGTAACACTGTATTAAAAACAGCTGAGGGCAAAAATCACCACATAACCTATTCAGGTAAAAAGAATCCTCTTAGATGTTCATTAAATACAATAACTTCTTGCCTCAATCACTAGGACAGGAGCTCAAAATAAGTCAGGCTGACTGGAATGTTATACAATATCTTTTTCTCAATTACACAACAGCAGTTTCCAAGTTCATCCCTCTTTTACCCTAATGTGATTTCTATAGCCACGAAGAACCAAAGCAAAGGGGAAAAAATCCCAAAGTCTGAATGATGAGGGAAGAATGTTCCTTTTGGAAATTAAAGTACAACGTCATAGAGGGACGATATCTAAAAAAGAATCTCTAGCACTACGATGAAATAATATAATAAAATACATAAGAAACAAACCAACTTTAGAACTCACCTCTGATTAAGTCAACGTCAATCAAGTCTGGTTTTATGTGACCCATCTTTTTTGGTTTGTTTTTGAAGCCCTAGGATAAAACAAAACAAAATCAGAGATAAGGGTAAAAACCCCTTTTAAATACAGAAGGTAAACTTACATTTCTTTCTTTCTATATCTGACTCCTTTTTACTGGGGACACTTTAATCCTATTGTTCCTTAAAATAACTTATCATTAATGTTTTATTTTTTTTAAAGATTTTATTTATTTATTTGTCAGAGAGAGAGTGAGAGACAGATCACAAGTAGGCGGTGAGGCAGGCAGAGGCAGAGGGAGAAGCAGGCTCCCTGCCAAGCAAGGAGCCCGATGTGGGACTCGATCCCAGGACCCTGGGATCATGACCTGAGCCAAAGGCAGCCCCTTAACCAACTGAGCCACCCAGATGTCCCCATTAATGTTTTAGTATGTAGTTTACCAAGTAAGGCAAGAATATACTTTTATCACTTTTTAAAATGATCCAACAATGCCAAAGGATCAGGAAGTACAAAATAATAGTCGCTTTAGCCCCTCTCCTTCTCCTCCTGCTCCTCCTGGTTTCAGTCATTAAAAACGAGTAACTTTTTTTTTTTTTTTACCTGTTTCTCTTAGTATTTACTTCCTTTTTTTTTTTTTTTTTTTTTTTTTTTTTAAGTAGGTTCCACATGAAGTGTGGAGCCCAACATAGGCCTTAAACTCACAACCCTGAGACCAAGACCTGAAAGAGTCAGGTGCTTAACTGACTGAGCCACCCAGGTGCCCCTATTTCTATACTTCTAAATAATATGTTTATACTGCCATTTTTTAATTTATTGATTTTAGAAATAATCCACTGACTCCTAATACAACATATGAGAATTTAGCTCTTTTACACAACCAATTCCCACATCCTAACTTCCACCCCAAAAACATATATCCTTAAAATGGTTATATTAATTTTTGATAAATCAGTAATCAGTAGCTATGATATGATCACTATGAAATATTGCTCCCTATAAGCCATACTTTATATTCTCCTAATTTATGGAGTCGGCTAAAACATTTATCATTTTCCAAACACTCAAATGCCAGAAAATTAATCAAAGTCTTTTTTCTTTAAAAAAAAAAAAAAAAAAAAAAATTCCTGGAAATGCCCTTCCCAGAAACTTCTATCCTCCTGCTGCAATCAGACTGGTTGCTTGGGGGCCTGTTGCACAGCTAGCTCTGTGCAGGACTTCTCACTATCACCCTGACAACTCCTTTCACCTCTGTGGTGAATCTCTAGCTCTTACATCCCGTGTCTTTCTGGAGTGCATCCTTCAGAAGCTTCCTGAGAAAGGGGTCACAGAAGATAACTTTTTTAAGCCTTGCATGTCTGAAAATGAATTCATTTTACCCCTACGCCTAATAAAAAGTTACACTAGGGTGTAGAATCCTAAGTTGTTAATTTTCCTTCAGGAATTAAGGCATTGTTCTACTGTTTTCTAGCTTCCAATGTTGCTGTTGCAAACTCTAGTGCCTTTCTGATTCCTGATTTTATATATATATAACATATAAAAAAATATATATATAAAGTGCCTTTTTGAACTTTATATATATGAAGTTCAAAAAGGCCAAATTAATTTATAGCACTAGTAGTCGGGATACTGGTCTACCTCTGTTGGTAGTAGTGACTGGAAGAGTATGGAAGGGAAGCTTCTATGGTACTGCTAATTATCTATCTCTTGATCTTAATGCTGGTTACACGGTTATATTAAGTTTAAGAAAATTCCTCAACCTGTACACTTAAAATTGTTATATATGCACGTGTATAAGTATACCCATATTTACTGAACATATTTTACTTCAACAGAAAGTCTGTAAAACATTGGAAGCTTTACGTATATGAGCATAGCTTATAGACTTGGGATTTCACTGCAGAGTAATCAACCAGCTTGAGGGAATCACCAAATGTGAATATCTGGAGGCATTTTTTGTGGGGTCATTCAAGGCTCTTTGAAGAATTTTCCAGTATTCTCTTTGGTTGAAGGTTAGGAAGGCTAAAGATTTCTGTGGTGGAAGATTTGAGATTAAATCAAGGGGCTCACAATTCTGCTTTTAGTATCATGATTCTTGCCTGCCCTTCAGTGTCCACAGACCCTCTTCCAATGAATTTTCCCAGAAGAAATATCACCAGCCTCCTTCATAAGGGCATTGTTGCCTGTCTTTAAGGGATTGACGAGAAGACAAAAGGTCCAATCTCTCTGTATACAAAGTTCATTCAATCCCCTGTCTAACTGCCTCACATGAAACCTGGTGCATTCAAGTCCTGAGCCTCTCTGGGCGGCTCTGCAGGGCAACTGGCATTTTCTCCTGCTCTCCTAGCACTCTTTTCCATTCATTTTTCATCTTCCAAATACATGTTGATTCCTTATGTACTGAGATCCTCCTCCTCAATCTTTTTCCTTGACTTTGTGGATGTATTCATTTTATACAACCCTTTTATGGATTCCTTTCATGTAATTTAGTGATAACTCAGAAAGGAGAGATTCTAAACGTGTGTGGCCAATCTACCACATTTAACCAAAAATCTAGTCATAAATTTTTTTTTCAGGGCATGAAGAAAGAATCCTTTCAGGGCCTTTGTCTTCTACCACCTCAAATTAAAAGTAAGTTTGTCAATTATCCTTTGCGTTTCAAACTCTTGGTTTCCCTAACAGTTTTGTTTCACTACTATTAATAAAACTTTTGGGGCACCTGGGTGGCTCAGTGGGTTAAAGCCTCTGCCTTCGGCTCAGGTCATGATCTCAGGGACCTGGGATGGAGCCCCACATCGGGCTCTCTGCTCAGCGGGGAGCCTGCTTCCCCTTCTCTCTCTGCCTGCCTCTCTGCCTGCTTGTGACCTCTCTCTCTCTGTCAAATAAATAAATAAAATCTTTAAAATAAATTAATTAATAAAACTTTTAAAAGATGAATTTTAATTTTATACTCAATATGTGTAAATGCTAATCCAGTTTTAAAAATTAGGTATTTAAGCATTAAAATTAAAGTAAAAATTAAAGGTTATAGCCATTTGCTATTTCCCTATTTAGACATTAAGCCAGTATTGATCTTTAGTTCTGTTTAACTAAATAGATTTGGCCAATTTCTCTTAAGTGGATCCTATGTTTCTGTTCAATTCAACTACAAACTTATAGATTTTACAGAAGAAGTTTCTAAAACCCTAAATATAATAAAATTAAATCTAAGGAGGAATCAAAATTTGAAAGTTAGACATTTCAGAGAAAAAATAATCCTTTGAAAAACACAAATTTTTGAAATATGTATAATATCCATGGGAATAATAATTATCTTGGCTACATACAAAATCAGAAATTAAAATTTTAAAAGTAAAAATATCACTGTATTATTTTCTAACAGACAAAGACTTTGTGGACCTTTATTTCCTTCAGACAAACACCCAGAAATGGGATAGCTGGATCAAATCATAGTTCTATTTTTAATTTTTTGAAATTTTTTGAAAAGCCTCCATACTGTTTTCCATAATGTTTTCCATAATGTTTATACCAGTTTACATTCCCACCAACAGTATATAAAAGTTCTCCTTTCTCTACATCCTCACCAACACTTATTATCTTTTGACTTTCTGATAAGACTCATCCTGACAGATGTGAGGTGATATCTCACTGTGGTTTTGAATTACATTTCCCTGATTCTTAGTGATGTTAAACACCTTTTTTAATATACCCATTGGGTATATCTTCTTTGGAAAAATGTCTATTCAGGTCCTTTGTCCATTTTTAATTGGATTACTTGTTTTTAACTATTGAGTTGTCAGAGTTCCTTACAGATTTTGAATGTAAACCCCTGATCAGATATATGGTTTACAAACATTTTCTCCCATTCCATAGGTTGCCTTGTCATTATTGCTTCCTTTGTTATGCAAACCACTTTTTTTTAAGATTTTATTTATTTATTTGACACAGAGAGAGATCACAAGCAGGCAGAGAGCCAGGCAGAGAGAAAGGGAGAAGCAGGCTCCCTGCTGAGCAGAGAGCCTGATGCAGGACTCGATCTCAGGACCCTGAGATCATGACCTGAGCCAAAGGCAGAGGCTTTAACCCACTGAGCCACCCAGGCGCCCCTGCAAAACACTTTTTAGTTTGATGTAGTGTCACTTGATAATTTTTGCTTTTGTTGTCTGTGCTTTTTTGTCAAATTCAAAAAACTCTTGGCCAAGGAGCCGCTGGTATCTTTTAGGACAATTTCAGGTTTTACATTTAAGTCTTTAATCCATCTTGAGTTGATTTTTATGTGTGGTGTAAAATAAAGGTCCAGTATCATTCTTCTGCATGAGGATATCTATCCAGTTTTCCCAAAATCATTTATTGAAGAGATTCTTTTGCCCATCATGTATTTTTGGCACCTTTGGCAAAGAGTAGTTGACTGTTTAAGCATGGGTTTATTTCTGGGGTCTCCATATTGTCCCATTCGTCTATGTGTCTTTTAATGCCCATATCATACTGTTCTGATTACTATAGCTTTGTAATATAATTTGAAATCAGAAAGTGTGATGCCTCCAACTTTGCTCTTCTTGCTCAAGGCTGCTTTAGCTATTTGGAGTTCTTTGTAGTTTCATAGGAATCTTAGGATTGCTTTTTGTTCGTTTGGTTTTGCATCTGTGAAAAATATCATCGGAATTTTGATAGACTGCTTTTAATCTGTAGATCACTTTGGGTGATTTTAACAATATTTTAATAATATTCCTTCTGCCAATCAATAAACATAAGATATCTTTCCATTTTTGTGTGTCTTCTTCAATTTCTTTCATCAATGTTTCATAGTTTCCAGTGTACAGATCTTTTACCTTTGTGGTTAAATTTATTCCTAAATATTTTATTATTTTTGATGCTATTGTAAATGGAATTGTATTCTTAATTTTTTTCAATAGTTCACTGTTAATGTACAAAAATTTTCATTTTCATTTATCTCATGATATTTTTTATTTCTTCTTTGACCTATTAGCTGTTCAAGAGTATGTTGCTTAAAAAGAAAAAAAGAGTATGTTGCTTAATTTCCACATATTTGTGAATTTTCCAGCTTTCATCCTGTTACTGATTTCTAGTTTAATTCCATTGTAGTCCGAAAAGTTACCTGAAATAAATTCAATTTTCCCTTTTTTTTTTTTTTTTTAAGATTTTATTCATTTATTTGACAGAGAGAAAGAGATCACAAGGAGGCAAAGAGGCAGGCAGAAGGAGAGAGGGAAGCAGGCTCCCTGCCGAGCAGAGAGCCCGATGCGGGGCTCGATCCCAGGACCCTGGGATCACAACTTGAGCCGAAGGCAGAGGCTTAACCCACTGAGCCACCCAGCCGCCCCTCAATTTTCTTAAATTTGTTAAGACTTGTTTTATGACCTAACAAATGATCTATCCTGGATATGTTCCCATGAGTGCTTGAAAAGAATGTGTATTCTGCCGCTGTTGGATAGAATGTTCTTTATATGTCTGTTAGTTCTATATGGTCTAAAGTATAGTTCAAGTTGGGGTGTCCGGGTGGCTCAGTGGTTAAAGCCTCTGCCTTTGGCTCAGGTTATGATCTCAGGGTCCTGAGATCGAGCCCCACATCGGGCTCTCTGCCCAGCAGGGAGCCTGTTTCCCCCTCTCTCTCTGCCTGCCTCTCTGCCTACTTGTGATCTCTCTCTCTGTCAAATAAATAAAATCTTTAAAAAAAAAAAAAAAAAGGTTTAAAGTATAGTTCAAGTCAAATGTTTCCTTATGGATTTTGTGCCTGGATGATCTATCCATTGTTGAAAGTAGGATACTGAAGCTCTCAATGATTATTGTATCATTGTCTATTTTTCCCTTTAGGTCTATTTATATTTGCTTTATATATTTGGGTACTCCTACATTGGGTGCATAAATATTGATAAATGTTCTTTTTATCATTGTTTTCTTTTTTGTTCTGATAGTTTTAGTATAAAGAAATGCAACAGATTTTTATATATTGATTTTGAATCCTGTGACTCTACTGAATTCATTTATTATCATTGTTTTTGGTGAAGTCTTTAGGTTTTTCTAAATATTATATCATGTCATCAGTAAAATGTAACAGTTTTTCTTCTTCCTTTCTGACCTGAATGCTTTTTATTTCTTCTTCTTGCCTAACTATTCTGGCTAGGACTTCCAATGCTATGTTAAATAAGAGTGGAAGAATGGGCATTCTGTCTTGTTCCTGATCTTAGAGGAAAAGCTTTCAGCTCTTCACCAATGAGTATAATGTTAGCTGTCGACTGTGAGATCTCACTTTTTGCGACAACATGGATGGAACTTGAGAGCATTATGCTAAGTGAAATAAGTCATACAGAAAAAAAAAAACAAATCATATGTTTATGATCTATCTTATATGTGGAATCTAAAAAAAAAAAAAAAAAAAAAAAATTAAAAACCCAAAACTAACCAAGCTTATAGATACAGAAAAGAGATTGGTGGTTGCAAGAGCTGGTGGGGGGAGAAATGGGTGAATTGGGCTTTTCTATTAGTTTAAATAAATTGAATAAAAATTAAAAGTAATAATAACAAGGAAACATTGGCCTCAAAAGACACATTGGATACGATGGACTGAACAGATATACACAGAACACTCCATCCACAAGCAACAGAATACACATTCTTTCTCAAGTACACATAACAAATTCTCCAGGATGGATTATATTAGGCCATGAAACAAGTCTTAATAAATATAAGAAGAATGAAATTATATCAAGCTTTTCTGAACACAATGATATGAAACTATAAATCAATTACCAACAAAAAGGAAATTCAGAAATATGTGATTAAACCACATGCTACTAAAAAAAAAAAACAAAAAACAATGAGTCAAAGAAGAAGTCAAAAGAGGAATTTAAAAATTTGAGAACAAATGAAAATGAAAATGAAAATACAGCGTACCAAAACTTAAACGGGATGAAATAAAAGCAGTTCTGAGAGGGAAGTTCATAGTGATAAACGCCTACATTAAGAACCCTAACAAGTAAACACCATCTTAACTCTACATCTCAAGAAACTAGAAAAGAGGAACAAAGTCCAAAGTGATAGAAGGAAATAGCAAAGATCAGAGTGGAAAAAAAGGAAATAGAAACTAAAAAGGCAATAGAGAAGATCAACAAACTAAGAGCTGGTTTCTTTAAAAGATAAACAAAATTGACAACCCTTAGCTATACTTACCAAGGAAAAAAAAAAGAGGACTCAAACAGAATCAGAAATGAAAGAGGAAATGTTACAACTGATAACATAAAAACAAAGGACCATAAAAAAGCTAATATGAACAATTATATGCCAACAAATTGGACAACCTAGAAGAAATGGATAAACTCCTAGAAAAATAAACCCCCCCAAAACTGAATCAGGAAGAAACAGAAAATCTGGACAGACTGATTAATAGTAAGGAGATTGGATTGGTAATCAAAAACCTCCCAACAAAAACAAAATTCCCATACCAGATGGCTTCGCTAGTGACTTCTACCTAACATTCAAAGAATTAATACCAATCCTTCTCAAACTCTTCCAAAAACAGAAGAGGCAGGAATGTTTTCAAACTCATTTTATGAGGCCAGCATTACCCTGATACTAAAACCAGACAAAGACACTACAAGAAAAGAAAATTACAGGCCAATATCCCTAATGAATGTAGATAAAAAATTCTCAACAAAATATTAGCAAACTGAATTCAACAATACATTAAAAGGATCACACACCTCAGTCAAGTGGGATTTATTCCAGGGATGCAAGGATAGTTCAACATTCACAAAATCAATGTAATATATTCCATTAGCAAAGTTAAGGATAAAATCATATTATCATCTCAATAGATGCAGAAAAAACATTTGGAAAAATTCAACATCCATTTATGATAAAAACTCTCAACAAAGTGGATATAGAGGGAATGAACATCAACATAACAAAGGCCATATATGGCAGGTTTCATTTTTTCATTCACTTAATTTTCTAAATATATATTACTAATTCACCTTGAAACACCCTATAAGTGTTACAAATCTGCTCCCAATATACTCAAACACAACAAATACTACTTTCTTTTTTTCCCCCTTGAAGATATCTTTATCAGTTTTCTGTCTTCCTGCTTCTTTCCAGTCTCATTGTTTTCCAGGTCTGATACAAACTGTCATCCTTGGACATCTCTTAAATATCCTGGAATTCTCTTTACTTCTCTCTGCGCTGGCTATCCTGTTTCCTGTACTATGAATTCCTCTTTTTTGGCTTACTTATTCATTATAATACAGTGTATGTTTTCCCATGCTTTCTGAGAGGGGACATAGGTCATACTTTTTTTTTGAAACTTTGAAGATCTGAATATGTCTTCATGTGATGCCTTATACTTGGCTAATAAACTTGGCATAAAAACTCCAACGGTATGGGGTTCAGAGAGCATCTAGTTTGTTGAATACATCCACACCAGGAGGATGACAAACCCCAGCTCCACAGGGACATAAGCTCCTATGCTCTGGATCCTCCCAGACCTTGCCCTATGTATCTCTTCATCTAGCTGTTCATCTGTATCCATTATCATATCCTTTAATACACTCATAAATGTAAATAGGTGTTTCTCTGAGTTCTGTAAGCCACTCTAGCAAATCAATCAAACCTGACTAGGGTCACAGGAACCTGATTTGTAGCCACATTGGACAGAAGGTGTGGGTAACCTGGGGACCTACTACTTAGGATCGGTATCCAAAGGCTCAATCTTTTGGGACTGAGCCTTTAACTTGTGGTATCTGACACTATATTCAGGTAGACAGTGTCAGAGTTGAACTGAATTGTAGGACCCCTCCAAATGGTTTCAGGGAGAACTGCGTGGTGTTGGGGGAAACTTCCACATGTTTGGTGACAGAAGGAAAGTGTCTGGTATGAATAGTAAAAGAGACTCACAGGAGAAACATACAAGGTAGACTGAACCAAGTTTTGGTTGTTTTTTTTTTTTAATTTAAGTTCTGAAATAGGATAATGCTCCTTAGGATAGGTGCTAATCACTCAAAAGATCCTTTCATCAAAGTAATAAAGGCCATACATGACAAACCCACAGCTAACATCATACTAACATCATACGCAGCAGTGAAAAGCTAAAAGCCTTCCCTCTAAGATCAGGAACAAGAAAGGATGTCTCCTCTCACCACTTTTATTCAACATAGTGCTGGAACTCCTAGCTGTAGCAATCAGACAAGGAAATGAAAGAAAAGGCATCCAAATTGGTAAGGAAGAAGTAAAACTGTCCTTACTTGTAGATTACATGATACTATATATAGAATACCCAAAGACTCCCCCCAAAAACGATTAGAATAAATGAATTCAGTAAAGTTGTAGGACACAAAATTAACAGAAATTTGTATCATTTCATTATACCAATAAATACTAGTGGAAAGAGAAATTTAAAAATGATCTGTGGCATTTGCATCAAAAAGAATAAAACATATAGGAATAAATTTAACCAAGGAGGTGAAAGACTATATTCAAGAACTTTAAGACATTGATTAAAGAAATTAAGGATGACACAAATAAAAGATAAACCATGGCTCATGAATTGGAAAAGTTAGTATTGTTAAAATGTCCATAATACCCAAAGCAATCTACAGATTCAGTGCAATCCCTATCAAAATACCAATAGCGTTTTTCACAGAACTAGAAAAAAATAATCCTAAAATTTGTATGAAGCCACAAAAGACCTCAAATAGACTAAGCAATCTTGAGAAAGAAAAACAAAGCTGAAGGTATCAGAATATCAGATTTCCAACTATACAACACAGCTATAGTCATCAAAACAGTATGGTACTGGCACAAAAAATAGACACTTAGATCAACAAAACAGAATAGAGGGCCCAGAAATAAACCCACACTTGTATGGTCAATTAATCTACAACAAACAAAGCAAGAATACATAAGGAGGAAAAGTCAGCCTCCTCAATAAATGGTGTGGGAAAACTGGACAGCTACATGCAAAAGAATGAAAGTGGACCACTTTCCTAAAACACATGCAAAAAAAAAACCTCAAAATGGACTAAAGACCTAAATGTAAGACCTGACACCATAAAAATTCTAAAAGAAAACATAAGCAGTAAACTCTCAGACACTGGTCTTAGCAACATATTTATGGATATGTCTCCTCGGTCATGGACAACAAAAGCAAAAATTTACAAGTGGGACTACATCAAAATAAAAACCTTTTGCACAGTGAAGGAAACCATTAACAAAGTGAAAAGGTAACTTACTGAATGGGAGACAATATTTGCAAACAACATGTTCAATAAGGGGATAATATCCAAAGTATATAAATAACTCATAGAACTCAACACGAAATAAATAAATAATCCAATTACAAAATGGGCAGAGGAACTGCATAGATATTTTTCCAAAGAAGCATACAGATGACCAACAGACACATGAAAAGGTGCTCAACATCACTCATCATTAGGGAAATACAAATCGAAACCACAATGAGGTATCACCTCATACCTGTCAGAATGGCTAGTATCAAGAAGACCCGAAATAACAAGTATTGGCAAAGTTGTGGCGAAAAGGGAACCCTCGTGCACTGTTGGTGGGAATGCACACTGGTGCAGCCACTACAGAAAACAGTATGGAGGCTCCTTAAAAACTTAGTTATAGAAGTTCCATACAATCCAGCAATTCTACTTCTGGGTATATACCTGAAGAAAACAAAAACACTAATTCAGAAAGATACATGCGCCCCTATGTTTGCTGCAGTATTACTGACAGTAGCCAATATATAGAAGCAATCTAAGTTTCCAATGATAGATGAACAAATAGAGAAGATATGGGATATATATCCAATGGAATAGTAGCCATAAAAAAATGAAATTTTGCCATTTAGGACAGTATGGATGGACCTAGAGCTAAGTGAAATAAGTCAGAGAAAGACAAACACCACATGATTTCACTCATATGTGGAATCTAAGGACCAAAACTAATAGACAAACTAAACAATAAACAAACTCATAAATACAGAGAACAAACTGGTGGTTGCCAGAGGGGAGGTTAGGATGGGCAAAATAGGTGAAGGGGATTAAGAGGTACGAACTTCCATTTATAAAACGAGTAAGTCATGGGGATGTAAATAAAGCACAGCATATATACATATGTATATCTATCTATCTATATATCAAATACAGTCAAGAATATTCTAATAAACTTTTATGGTGACAGATGATAACTGCACTTACTGTGTTGAGCATTTTGTAATGCACATAAATGTCAGATCATTGTGTTATACACCTGTAACTAATATAAATCTTTTCAAAAAACATTTCCAATTTCAAGATGTGTATATTTCACTTCTGGGATATGTATTATTTATTTAATAATTTCTTCCCCTCCATGTATTTCCTTTTTCTGGAACACCTCTTAGCTGGTTGGTAGGCTTCCTTCATGAACTGTACTCACTTTTCTATTTTCTTTTTCCTTGTTCTTTTGTAAGATTTTTTTTTGAGAAATGGCTGCAACTTTACCTTCCACTTTTCTACCAAATTTACTGGTTATTTTTGTTTTCTGGTTCTCTTACTTTTTCATCTATAGTCCATTTTTTTCTTTTTCTTTCCTTTTTTATTAGGTATCCAGTTCTTTACACATATTAATTATACCTTTAAGAATAGCATTCTTATGACGCCTTTGTCATTTCTCTTTTTCCTTAGGTTTCAAATATTTGATGATTTTCAACGATCCATTTACACTTAAAAGTGAGGCATTAACATGCTGAATGAGAGTTCAGTGTGCAATGGGTGAAGTTTGTGAAGCAGCAGGCCTCATTGTAGAGGGGTAGGCAGCCATTTTATTTCTAGTACCCTTTGGTCTTTTCAGCTGGCCAGTTTCTGCAAGAAGCAATTCCAGTCTTCTATTGGAGATCATAAACCTGGCCACCAGACTTTTACTTCATCTCCATTATTAATACTGTACTTCACCCCACTCCTACTGTGTCTGGTGTTCCAGAATCTAGAACTTCTCTGGTTCAGCCTCTCTAGACAGCAAGCTTCCAACCAACTTTCTGTCAGAGGAAGTGAGGGAACTATGTGACCATGTAGAATAAGGAAGAAGATATGGGGCTAGGTCTATTGCCCCTTATAAATGGCTCAAACAATCTTATTTTCAGTTTCACCTCATACATCAGTTCCACCTCATCCAGATATACCTGATGCATCTAATTCTGGTGTCTTTCAGAAATTAAATACAGGAGTTTTAAACAGAAAGGTCATTTATTCCTGTTGGCATTCCTTACTATAGACACATTTTTACTTTCTTCACTTTTCAACTTTCAAAATTATGTTAATAGCTCTCATTTACAGTAGTCTTCTCTCTCATTTAATCCTTGTGGGCTAATATCTTTTTCTTATTTATTGTAATTTTAGAGGGGTTTCAAAAGAGATCAGATGGAGATTAAGGCACATATGCAAATCGTCATCTTCAATGAGGACTCCCATCTGTCATGTACCCACCATCCAGCTTAAGAAATAAAACATTATAAATACAGTTGAAGTCACCTCTGTGCTTATGATTATTAGCCCTTTAGATTTTTTTCCGGGAATAAAAAAAAATAAAAATTTCTAGGTATACAATCATGTCATTTTCAAACACTGATTTTCGTTATTCTAACATTAGAAAAAAATTAAAAAAAAGGGGCATTGGGTGGCACAGTCAGTTGAGCATCCAGCTCTTGGTTTCAGCTCAGGTCATGATCTCAGGGTCATGAGATTGAGTCCAGCATTGGATTCCACACTCAGTGCAGTCTGCTTGGGACTTTTTCTCCCTCTCCCACTTGTGCTCTCTCTAAAAAAAGTTTTGAAAGAAAGGAAGGAAAGGAAGGTAAAGGAAAGGAAAAAGAAAGAAAAGAAAGAAAGAAAAAGAAAGAAAAGCAAAGAATACAAAAATACTACTTCGAAGGGACAAATGCACCCAATGTTTATAGAAGCATTATCTACAATAGCCAAATTATGGAAGCAGCCCAAGTGTCCCTGGACTGATGAATGGATAAAAAAGATGTAGGGTATATACATATACAATGGAATATTACTCAGCCATCAAAAAGAATGATGCCATTTGCAACAACATGGATGGAGCTAGAAAGTATTATGCTAAGTGAAATAAGTAAATCAGGGAAAGACAAAGACCATATGATTTCACTCATATGTGGAATTTAAGAAAGAAATGAGCAAAGGAGAAAAAAAGTGAGGCAAACCAAGAGACAGACTTTTTTTTTTTAAGATTTTATTTATTTATTTGACAGAGAGAGACACAGCAAGAGAGGGAACACAAGCAGGGGGAGTGGGAGAGGGAAAAGCAGGCTACCCACAGAGCAGGAAACCTGATGCGGAGCTTGATCCCAGGACCCTGGGATCATGACCTGAGCAGAAGGCAGACGCTTAATGACTCAGCCACCCAGGTGCCCCAAGAGACAGACTCTTAACTATAGAAAACAAACTTGTGGTTTCCATGGGGGAGGTATGTGGGGAGATGGGTGAAATAGGGGAAGGGGATTAAGGAGGGCACTTGTCCTGATGAGCACCAGGTGATGTATGAGAGCACTGAATCACTATATTGTACACCTGAAACTAATATTACCTTGTATGTTAACAGGAATTTAAATGAAAACTTAAAAAAAAAGGAAAAAAAAATAATAGAATGCTCATCTTAGCAAATATGTCCCAAGGGCTATGGGAGTAACTAAGTTGAGCTTCATCACTGAAAATGATGTTAGACCTTAAATTTAATACACTCTCAATTAAGAAATTTTAGAAGACAGTTTCATTAGGAATATGTATGACATTCTTGTGTACAACATTATGACTTCTCCTATGTTTTTCTATTGGCATGACCTAAGAAAACAGTTATATTGAGGTACAATTTACATATTATAAAACTTACCCATTTTCAGGTGTGCAGTTTTGGTAATTACAGTAAGTATCCTCTTAATCCCTTTGATCTATTTCACCCATCCATCATCATCCACTTCCCCTCTGGCAACCACCAGTTTATTCTCTGTACTTAAGTCTGTTTTGCTTGTCTCCTTTTTTGTTTGTTCATTTTTCATTTCATAAATTCCACATATGAGTGAAATCATATGGTATTTGTCTTTCTCTGTCTGACTCACTTAACATTATATCCTCTAGGTCCATCCAAGTTGTTCAGATAGCAAGATCTCATTCTTTTCTTAATATTCCATTTTATATATATATTATATATATACTATATAGTATACTGAGTATACTAATACTTGGTATTAGTATTATATATATATATGTATGTGTATATATATATATATATATATATATACACACACACACACACACACCACTCCTTTATCCATTCATCTATTGATGGACACTTGTTTCTGCATCTTGGCTATTGTCAATGATGCTGCAATAAAAATAGGGGTGCAAATATCTTTTTGAAGTAGTATTTTTGTTTTCTTTAGGTAAATACCCAGTAGAATTACTAGATCATATGGTAATTCTTTTTTTAATTTTTTTAGCAACTTCTACACTGTTTTCCACAGCAGCTATACCAATTTACATTCCCACCAACAGTGCACAAGGTTTCCTTTTCCTCCACATCCTCACCAGTACTTGTTATTTGTGTTTTTGAGTTTAGCCATTCTGACTGGTATGAGGTGACATCTCATTGTGGTTTTGATGATGAGTGACGTTGAGCTTCTGTTCATGCATCTGTTGGCTATCTCTATGTCCTCCTTGGAAAAGTGTCTATTCAGGTCCTCTGCCCATTTTAATCAGAATTGTTTGCTTTTTTAGTCTTGAATTATATGAATTCTCTGGATATTAACCCCTATTGGATATAACATTTGCAAATATTTTCTCCCATTCAGTAGATTGCCTTTTTGTTTTGTTGATGGTTTCCTTCACTATGCAAAAGCTTATTTTGGTGTCGTCCTAATAGCTCAATTTTGTTTTTGCTTCCCTTGCCGGAGAAGACATATCTAGAATTTCTATGGCCAATGTCAAAGAAATAACTGGCTATATTTTCTTCTAGGAGTTTTAGGTTTTCAGGTCTCATATTTAGGTCTTTAATGCATCGAGTTTATTTTTGTGTATGGTATAAGTAGTCAAATTTCATTCTTTTGCATGTAGTTGTCCAGTTTTCCCAGTACCATTTGTTGAAGAGTGTTTGTTTTTTTTTTAAGATTTTATTTACTTATTTGAGAGAGAGAGAGAAAGCAGTCATGAGCAGGGGGAGGGAGAGGGGCAGAGGAAGAAGTAGACTCCCCAGCTTAGCAGGAAGCCCAAAGTGGGGCTCCATGCCAGGACCCTGAGATCATGACCTGAGCTGAAGGCAGACACTTAACCAACTGAGCTTACCCAGGTGCCCCGAAGAGGCTGTCTTTTCCCCATTGTTTATTTTTGCCTCGAATTGTATTTTTATTACATAATTTCTAATTTTATTATATGGTGATCTCATGTTAATATTGCTCATTACTTTTAATTAAAAAAAATTTATATTTGTATGATCTGTTTTTAAATCGCACAGAATACTTTGTATCCTACACTTTGGTCAATTTTTGTCTAAGACTTAAATATATTTAAAAAGATATCTTGGCTTTTCTCCTACCACCATTAGACTGTGAAATTCATGTGTCTCTTGTTTACTGTATTCTTAGCACCTAGAATATTGTGGGTACATCAACTCAGCAAATTCTTTAGAGTTGTCTTTTTTTTTTAATTCTTTTTATTTTTTTTAAGATTTTTTTTTCATTTATTTGACACAGAGAGAGCAATCACAAGTAGGCAGAGAGGCAGGCAGAGAGAAAGGGGGAAGCAGGCTCCCTGCTGAGCAAAGAGCCTGATGTGGGGGCTCGATGCCAGGACCCTGAGATCATGACCTGAGCTGAAGGCAGAGGCTTTAACCCACTGAGCCACCCAGGCGCCCTAGAGCTGTCTTTAATTTTATTCTTTCCACTGCTACTAAATTAAAAGTATACATTAAGGAGTTATTAGGTAGATTACCTTATGACAGAACAATGAATAAAAACAGACGTAACAGGGGCGCCTGGGTGGCAAAGTGGGTTAAAGCCTCTGCCTTCGGCTCAGGTCATGATCTCAGGGTCCTGGGATCGAGCCCTGCACCGGGCTCTCTGCTCAGCCGGGAGCCTGCTTCCCTCTCTCTCTCTGCCTGCCTCTCTGCCTACTTGTGATTTCTGTGTGTCAAGTAAATAAATAAAATTAAAAAAAAAAAACAGACATAACAGGTGGTGTTAATTAAACACAGCAACAGACACTGAGTTCCTAGTATGAATCAAGACATTGTAAGAATGTAATGCAAACACAATTCCTACCTTCGAGGCCTATGAAGATGCACAGGTTATAAGTAACTTTGATCTGGTATACTAAAAGGTAGGTAAGCATAAAATGGCATGGAATTAAGAGATGAGAAAATCTTTAGTTGGGCAGCGGAAGGAGGTAGGTAAGGCAATTTTATAGCAGTAAATAGAATCTTTTTAAGGATAAGGAAACCAAAAAAAAAAAAAGGATAAGGAAACCAAAACCCAGGAAAACTACAGCGCTGCTCAAGATCACAAGGCTAGAAATCACAAAAAGAAGATCTAACTCCCAGTTCTGCGCTCTCTCCATTACACCTTACTATCAGTACTTTACAGCAACCCCAAAAGACTATCAGAACAGGATTTAGAGAGCTACGAAATAAAATTTGGGGTGTTATTCCTCTTACTCCAGGCCCCTTTAATATAGAAAAATCAAGGACTGTACAAAATTGTGAAAGTTAGCCACGTACCATGTAGTTCCAACAACTTGGGAGTTGACTGACCTATGAAAAGAATGCACCCTACAAGTGTTGGTTAAATGTATTCCACCCAAGATTTAAACACCCCAGTTCAATTGATGTGACTTAGCGATAAACAGAACGACTAAATTATATGTATGTGTGGGTGTAATACATTTTTTTTAAGTGTTAAGAAAGGGTCTGCGGCAAATCTTTAAAATAGCAAGGTCCGGAAGCGAGAATCTGCAAGCCATTATTCAGCACTTTCCAAAGAAGTGAGACCCTGATACTATAAATCTAAGTATTAAAGTCAATATAGAGAGACATTCTTTTAGGGGCAGGGATGGTCTTTAGGCTTTTCCACATCTCTCAAGACTATCCGATTATATTTGGCTACCAAGCAACCTTCCCATGATTAATTTGCACCATCCTTCCATCTCCCCCAGCACAGGTTGAGCCCACAACCCTGACTTTGGAACATTAAGTTATTTAATCCTCCCCTCTGCTATTATAATAAACTGGCATTCTGAATCCATGTCAGTTTTTGGTTGGTTAACATGAAATTACCCTAAGAATCTGCTCAGTCCTAAGAGCAGTGCAGAAAAAACTTTAAGAACCTGAAAACTTAAGACCATACTCTAAACCAGTAATTGAAAAAGTGATCCAGGCCACAGATGGATTTGATTTGGCTTGCACAGGAAGAGAAAAAGAAGAAGAAAAAAGAGGAGAATGAGGTGGGAGAGGAAGTAGAGGAGGAGGAAAGGTGGGAAAAGGGAAGACACTCTAAAAAATCTGGATATTTCACATTAAAATGCATCTTCTCAGCTTCTCTTGAAAACTCTGAAGCTCTGGCAGTCCTGGGGCTGCATTGCCACAGAATACAGCTGGCCAGCATTAAGCAGCCACAGCCCCCTTTACAGAGGACATTTGCTTTCTAATTCATCATAGACCAACCACTCCTATTTCCCTGACACTGAGGCCAAACGTCAATTGTCATTTGTCATTCTGCTTGCAATGCTGTCTTCCTTATAAACGTCAAAGAATAAAGAATAGCCATACTTGGTGGATAAGCGCAGATTTTATAAAAAGTACAATCCACTCTTCACATTAATGCAGTAAAAACAAAGCTAGAATCAAAGAAATCAACTTACCTTAATCTGAGTCTGTTCAATTGACTTTTCCCAGATCTGCTGATCATATGCTCCAATCTGAAATAGGGAGCAGGCTATTAAATGATGCAAAGGAAAAATCCTTCTATTGAGGTCAAATCTCACAAAAGTCATGAAACTATTAAGTATCAATAGGATATCTGGAAATGATTATACTTCTCCGAGGTTAGAATAAATTATTATTTCCAAGGGCTGTTTCCTTCAAAATTCTAAAGCAGCTAGATCTAAAAGTAGGTTAAAAAGCAATGTCCAAAATATTTCAAATTATTACCTTACAAGATATTTCCACTTCGTAAGGAAAACATCAGTAGGAAAACTAGAGAGGAATAAAAGGTAAGGGGCAGCTCAATAAGACTGCTGACAGTACCAATCTGAGCTGTGAAGACAAAAGTTTCAGGTCTAAAAAAAAAACAAAACAGCAGTTTGATCAGAAGCAAACTTTCAAAGCGTTGCTGTGCACAGCATTGTGTGATGCGGCCTGGAGAAGGGAAGGGACTAGAAAATCTTATTCGGGGACCTGAAACTGAGTTTAAAAGACCTAATGACCTTGTGCATCGGTTTTTCCATCTAAGTTGAGAGATACCATGTAGGAATTCCTGGCACTACCAAGCTCCTGGAAAACTAACGGGATATTCTTTGCGGGAGCTTTTGGAAGGAACTATGCTTTACAAATAAAAAAGATTGATATTACCTTCTTTTGGTACCACGATATAGCATCTCTCTCATTTGAGGCCATCTGTGTCTCCAGGCAGGAAATGGGATCTCACTGAAAATGAAGGAAAACCAGTCGGTGAGTCCGGTTGCTGAAAGGTACTCTCCCAGTTTGGGGAGAACGCCAAAATCGCTTCTCTCACCCTCTCCATGAGTTGCTGACTATCTCTCTCCGGCTGTTCGCCAGGAAAAAAAAAAAGGCAAAAACAGAAGCAAACCTAAAACCTCTGGCGCAGTGGCGCCCCGAGAAGCCTCTCTGCGATATTTGGTGCGAGTGTGTTCAGGGATGCAGGGCAGGGGAAGGGGTGCTGGCTGGAGCTGAGCTGCTCCCCCCTCCTCCGCTCCCCGGCGTCCGGCTCTCACCTGGTGCCCGCTGCCCCGCAGTCCGGCGGCCGGGACCTTCCTCCTCAGTGGCCCCGGCCCCGCCATGAGGCCGGGGGCGAGACGGCGGGCCCCACAGGCCGCATCTTCCCCCCGAGGCGGAGACGCCGGCGCGGCCGTTACCATGGAGACCGCGGAGGCCGCCCGGGCCTCGGAGGCGGCCTGCCGCCCAGCGCCCTGACGGCACTGTGTTGCAGCAGCCCCGGCGCCCTCCAAGCCCGACCTACAGGGTCACCAGACTGACCCCCCACCCCGAGAAGCCAACTATGAACTGGGAAAGGAGGGGGATAAAAAGTGAAGGAGGTCTTCGCCAGCCGCCAGTGGCTACGGCAATGGCCGGAAGCTCAGTGTTCGGGTGAGGGGCGAAGGCCGCCCCGCGCGGGAGGCAGCGGCTGCGGGGCGGCGAGCGTGCGTCCTGCCAGGCCGGACCGGCCGGCGGGCCGTGACTCAGCCGGCCGAGCGCTGGGCGAGGGCCGCGCCGCAGACCACAGTGCAGCCCCGCTGCGGCTTCCGCTTTCCGGGTTTTACTGCTAAGGTGGCTCCGCCCCCGCCCGGGCCTGGCCGCGGAGCCTCCGGCGGGCTCGGGGGATGGAGGGGCTGGGAGCCACTCGAGCGTCAAGGCCACGGCAGCCTCCAGGTCACTTCCTCAGAAATGACTTCCCTAGCCATCGCTCTAAAGGGGGTCGGTCCTGAGGTTCTAATAGCTCCCCGTTCATTCCTTTGTAACACTTATCTTTGTTTTACAGATTTCTTTGTGCTTCATTATTTACTACCCGTCTTCCCCAAAGGGCTGTGGGCTCCGTGAGGTCAGAGCCTGGGGCCTGGCTGGAGCCTGGTACATAGGTTCTCGGTCTTGGCTGAATGAACAGATGTTCTGAATTTACGCCGTCCTGGGACGAAGGGTGAGGTAGGCTGCGGCTTAGGGATTCGCTTCGTCTCTCGCCCCTCAACGACTCAAAGATTTAAGCTTTCTGGGTGCTCGAGGCTAAGGGAAGAGGAGGGACGGCTTGGGGCAGTTCCAGGGCACTTTCCGCAAATCGGGATAGGAGAAGGTGGCGGCGGAAAGAGCTGTTTCTAGGTTAAGAATTTAAGCAGGCTGATTGAGGTCAAGATAATGGAATGGTTGCACTCTAAAGTGAATATTTAAGAGAACCTTAGGAAGATTTTAAGCTGCTTTCCTCCTCTATACTGCACGGTTTTTTTTTTTTTTGGCCATTCATGGAACACTGACCCCTAACGGCTATTCCCACTCCACTTGAAGCAGTGTCCTTGCTTGCCCAGCATGTAGCATTTGATTCAGGTAAAGCTAGTTAACAGATAATGGTCACACCGGCTACCACTTCAGAAAGCCTAAGAAATGTGGCTCTAGGTTTTAAAAACATCTCTTATCTATTAAATCGGGGTAAGGTGAAGTCCTATTTTACTGATAAGGGAAAAGCCACTAAGAAGTAAAAGTAATTCCCACAGAACTAATTAAAAATTATTTCACTCGGGCTTATTTTTTATATTGCACACTTCTGGCTTTGCTTCCTGACAGCTTTTCCCTTTAATTCTATTGGGTTTCAGGACAAATGGCCAACTTAAAAACGGATAAATGACAAATGAAAAGGTCATCATTGTGTATCTAAATATTTGCTTTAAGACATAAATTACAAACATTTTACTTCATTGCTTAGTGCACAGAGACTTTGGGGGAATGCATGGAAGAATTGAAATCAGGTAAGTTGCATTTTGGAATAGTAGGAAGTAGCAAATCATCTTCCAGGTGACCCTCTTTAACAAGTTTTCAGTGCTTTCTAAGGCTGCCACTGAGCACTGCATGGGCTTTGAACCAAGAACTGCATTCAGATCCCTGCTCCAATTAAAGAACTGTGTGATCTTAGGCAATTTATTCAACCTAACAAGCCTGTTTTCTCACCTGTATTTATTGTTATCTTTGTACTAAATACTAAAGGCTGTGAAGATTAAATGAGATACCCTCCTAGGAAGTGCCTGGCCCTTGGCAGTTACTCAGAGAACATTAGTTCCCTTCCTTTTCGTTTCCTAATCAGAAACAAGGTCCATCAGGACTAAGTATCTCAGAAAGAAGTTCACACAAAAGTTCCTGAGGGAAAAAACCCATTGCATTGTGTCACTTAATACATCAATGACATCCAAAATGTCTATTCACCATTTTCATTAACTAACACTGCTTGCATATATACTTTGAAAAAATCAACATCACCAGATTAAAAATTTAAGATTGTCCTCTCAAGTAGATATAGCATCAGAAGGCACAAGTGCCACAAATGCCAAGTGTAGCTTTTCTTCTTCCCAAAAACTAGTTGCATCTCCGTATGATAGAATTTTCCCACTATCTGTGACCTTTTCTTTAGGGAAGAAAAGTCACAAGATTTTCTAAAAGATTAGAAAATGACAGGGGACACAGAAAGTGGGGGATTAATACATTAAAAACAGGTTCCAGGTAGCCAGAATTCACATGCACTATTCATTTTCTCATGAAACATAAGTAAAGGACAAATCAGACTTTTGTTTATTAAAAAAATACTTTACAGGGGAAAAAAAACCTCTATGCATTCCATTGTCCTATTTTACAAAGAAATAGCTTAACAATTTAACACACTTAGACAGCTACAAAAAAGCACTGTGTTAAAAGGATTATTATTCACACAAATTTAGATTTAAGACTATTCATTAAAAACCTTTTTAAAACACTCGTTAATGTCAATAAACAAACTAAGGCCACACAACGCAAATAGTCCGCCAGGCAAATTATACATTTCATCTATATGCAAAGACCTCTTAGATAAATTAAAGCCACAGGAAAAAAAAAGTCTTAGCTGCCAATCAAAATGGAGTTTAGTCACAGAAAACACTATTACATGAAAATTTACAACATGTGATAGAAGTAGTACATAAGTATTTCTTTAGAGAATTGAAAAGTGCTATATTAAGAGACAGTGGTCTCAACTACATGCACAAGTGGATCATAAAAAATTTATGAAGAAAATGGAAGGCCATAATATTTATGGAGATACTTGCTTTTAAAGCAACAAACTTTCAGAATGAGGATAGGTCCCTTATGTGCTAAAGAAAAACATTTGTCTTGTACAATTCCTCTACTTACTGCATGACCAATAAATACAGCTACAACTTGTTTAAAAAAAAAACTTAGCAGAAATATGAATTTCTGCCATGTACTATTGAAAGGCTCTTTTTTTTAAACCTGTAGCAATGATAAAGTAGATTAGAAAGACACAAACTCAATTATCCTAAAGGTATAAATGCAAATAAATTTTTAATGGCAAATACAGATGAAAATATAATGGGCTAATATTAATGATCAAGAATATATTCACTAAGGGTTTTCTTGAATCTTGGAGTCTTGTTTCTAAATTAGTTTTCATTCTAGACACTATTTATAGAGGGAAAGGCAATAAGCAAAAGTTTCTCCAGGCATTAAGTATGAGCTTTATGCCTATTAAGACTGACGCAAGATGGTACAAGACATATTTTCCTAAGGTTTGGTAAAGGGTTTTATTTAACAAGCTCCATTTTCCCCCTATAAGAGCTTGTAATATTAGTCAGCTGATATTCCAACTGTCTCCAAGGGGAAAGGGCACCTTTCAAGTTTTTAATTAAAAATAATAAAGTACCAGTGAGACAAATTCTAAGTACTGAATAAGCAAATTAAAAGTACAATTAAGCTTAGGAATTCATTTTTAAAGAGTTAAAACTTTGGAGGGGAAAACTAATATGTAGGTTTTTATTATTGCTTTATGAATTTGGGAATACCTCTGAATCATATTCCTACTCCTAGCATATCTTGGTAATTACAGAATGACTTCTGGGCAGGGGGAAGACTTTTATCCTTATTTATGAATACCATAAAATCATACTAGTTACTAAGTTAGGAATATTCATTTATTGGGTCCTTTCCATAAGCACATTTTAAAATATCCCTCTGCTCCACAAAATACTCAAACTTACAGCCACATTCTGCAAGTAATCTCAAAGAGTTGGCACAACAGATAATATACCAAAAAGGAAGATCAGCTTAAATTTCAGTTACAACTTCACTGCCATCACTACTTTACAAATCAGAAGACGCCAGATTGCTCCATGCCTCACTCCACCAAACCAAGTAATTTCAAGATTTAGAAAAGTTGCAATCATTTGTATCACTAAACTAGGATACAACTTTGAAAGCAGTAAGGAACTCAAAAACTTGAGCTTTTATATTCATCAGTCTTTAAAGCATGCTATTAAATCTAATACTCACATAGGACATTCAGTTTCCAGATACATTACTAGCTAAATGTTTCTCTCTCCATTCTATTGCAATTCTAACATACAATGAATTTATTAGTACATGATTTTAAACATTTGTATACTCTTTTAATGTGTTTATATTGGAGGTGAGGGTAGAATGTTTTATAAAAGGAAAATGGGGATTTGCTTTTGATTGTAGGTCTTTGCAGATCCGCTGGTTCCTGAGTGATTATACACAGTGCTGGCTGTCAGGAGACAGTCTCCTTGTTTATTAGTAATGACCAGCTTAGATGACAGATGGCATCTGCTGGATGGCAAGTGGGAGATGGGGAAATCGGATCTTGGAAGACAAGAAAAATAAAAATAAAAGTTTTTGCTTTAACAACCTTGTTCTTCATGATTATTTTAAAAAGCAAATGTTGCCTGAGAAGAATCTACTTTGCACAGCCTAGTAAAGCTCTATGAAATTCTTCTGGACAAAAACAAAAACAAGAAAACCCAAATCCGCATACTTTTGTGATTAACCCCTCCCCCCTCCAAAATAACAAAAAATACCCTCAAAGGCAGGTCCCTTTAAAAACTAGTCTTGGTAAACTAGAATTTACCCTAGAATTTATACCCAAGATTTTAAAACACCCCTGCAATAATCACATTACTTTTCATACCATTCTAATTACCTTATTTACAAAGATAACTAAAACCAACATCACTTCCAATTCATAAATGGTTTACACTGAAATGTTTCTCTATTTGTCTTCATCCTTTGTAACAGAGAATACATACATATACATATATATAAGGAATAATACAGATTCTAACTAATCACTGCAGTATTTGCTGATGGTTACTTTTCTATCGGTTTACACAGTGACCTCTATACTTTGCTAATATGCATTTAACTACACAACAATATTGCACAAAGTAATATTTATATAAGATTTAGCCTATTTCAGAATATTTGAGAAAATTCATATTTGATATTTCAAAAGATGCAGCTAAGTTTTCATGGTGACAGACATCATAAAGCAGCATCTTTTTTTGCCTATGTTAATGTAAATATTCCAAATCTCACCCTCCAGGAAAAAAAATCTCCAAATTGCACAATAACCAGGTAGATACAAGAATCTGGTCTTAGGTGTGGGGAATACTCTTCCTTTAATGAACAAAAGGCCTATTGTATTATTAACTAAGAGAAAGTGAAATGTGTATCATGTAACATTCCAAAATAATAGAAAGTTAAGACTACACTAGCTATATGAACTGTGCCTGTTCGGAAAAAAAAATTTTTTTTTTTTAAATACTCAGGCACTAAGCAGTAGGTTACCTGAAACTCTAGGATGAAGTCTAGTGCCATATTCTTTATTAGACCATAGCAACACAGAATAATAGTAAATAAACCCAAGTATTCACCAGTTAAAACTGTGAAGTGTCTCAACAGATCTTTATCATGAAGAGGTTGATGCCAAGTGACAAAAACAGTTTTTCCAAACTTCATGCACAAAATATGGCAGCCTCATCAGAAAGATTGATATCATTCTCTAAGTTTGATACTCGTGATCAATTTAGGAAGCAAAAGTATCCACACAAAGTGTGAGAATGCTAGGTAGCAGAATGATAAGAGTATCATGTCAACATTATCTCTTTTACCCAATTATCTTCCATAGTTACCATGTATTCTAGAAGAGATTAATGAACCATGGATAATGAATGACCAAGGACTATTCATCTTTAGATATTTTTAATTGAAATATCCACTGGGCTTTAAATAACAGATACAAAAAAGACAGTTTGGATCAGAAAGTGCTGTGCTTTCTCTTTTGTTAAGAAACCAGAGAGCCACTGAATTTTCCTTAGAAACTACCTGTTCTTCATGGTTGGAACTTACTTGCCCATGTACAAGATGCAGGAACTCTTTCCTGCAACTTATGCCATCTTTACTGTAGAAACTGAATCTGTGTCATAAAGACACAAGTACCAAAGCATAAGTCTGATCTTCTATCATAAAAACAGCAAATATGGCAAGAGACAAGGCAAGATAAAATTAAGGGAAGTGAATAATTTACCAAATAAGAATCTGTTATTCCAGAGAATTCTCAGTTTGATTTGAAGAAGAGATTGAATTGTTACCTCACACCTTAAAACAGAAAGTAGCAGCAGACCCACTATTACATACTGTACTAACGGGATAAGATACAACTCTTAACTTTGCATAATCTGTGTAAAAAAGATATGCTTGACATTTGTGGAATGTCATTTCTCTTTATAGAATTATAGGCAAGATTTCTCCAATAAAACTTAACTTAAGCCAGTTATAAAACTATAACTTCACATCAAAATTTAAAAAAGTTAAAAAATGTGTTTGAATATGTACATATCACACAGGAGTGCTCGAATGTTCCTGTAGATTGTGTTGCTGGTCAGAGTCCAGTCTACTTTCCACCTTTAAAACTGGAATAGGCTGAGTCATCTGATCTTGCTGTAGTTTAAGTTCCGATGAAGGGAAGGACGATGAAGCAGTTGTCAAAAGCTGCATCTCTCTGCATGTTTCTTCAGATTCAGTTTTTACCCTCACACACTGCGAGTCAACTTCTAATTCTTGCTTTCCGGTTAAATCACAGTCCACAGTAGAACTGCTTTCTGTGTTGTGAGTGGCTTCCACAACAGGGTGGTACTGTTTAAGCCTTATATGCCAAGCTAAGCTGCACACTGCTGACACTGTTTTGAACTGATGAATGACATTTCTAGGGATGAAGTAAATATCATTGTCACACAGCTGAATTCTAGCGTAACGAATGCCTTCCCGCCTCATTTGGTTTAGTTTAGCTTCATCCACCCACTGTACACACTGCAGAGAAAAGAAAAGTTGCATGACACTTTAAAATATGTAATAATTTAATCAAATAAAATATCGGAATTAACACAGGAAAACAGTAGTAGGGCCAAATTAAAGCCAAGCAATCCTAAGTAACAGACAACTTTCTAAAATTTCCTGTAATACTTGGGAAACACTTTTCCTCATATTTTACTACCTCTCTAGTAACAAAGTACAGGTTAAAGTCAGGATGGCCTAAGGAATCATTTAAACAACTATTTCAAAACGCAGCTAGGTATCAAAAATGTATTCTTTGCCACACAGAAGGGCAACATTTACCTGCTCCTGTGTCTTTCAACCTTTTGCAGGTAAAAACACACAGAACAATGGGGTTATCAGTGGAGACTACCCCCAGCCAAAACTGAGCAGCTTAGACCCCCTGACCATCTGGGCCCACCTGGCATCCCAAAGATTAAAGATCGCAAGCATTCTGCTTGGGAAACTCTGTTTAATGACTTTCCGACACCCTCCACACATAGCTTTTAATAGTAATAAAATTAAATTTACCATCCCATGTATCCAACTATAAGATCAAATGCAAAATAAAATGGGTAACAGGCACTTATTTCTATTATCTTACTTGAAAGGTAATAAAAAAGCAAGAGTTTTACCTGGGAAACCGGGGGTTCGTGAAGGTCTAATTGAAGTCTCTGTACAACATCAGTAAAATCCTCAGCATGAAAACAAATCACATCTTTGGTTATGCGAGGTTGGTCACTCCTAGGATTAACAAAATCAAATTTTAGAAACACGCATCTCATAATGGAAGATGATGACAAATTTCATTTCTCCTATTCCTAGAAATGCTACTACTAGCCTAGAAATAGACCCACAGTTCCTACAGAGTATACATTTGCTTTTTTCATCAAGATTTTAAAAATAAATAAAATACCAATAAAGCTGTTTTTAAAAAAATGAAGATTAGATTAGTTGTTACAAAATCAAAATAACAGTGACTAAAAACAGTTTCATTCTAAACTAGTTGCATCTGCATCCTCTCACCACTCTGCCCCACCATTTCCAGGCCACCCTGTAATATCATCATCAGGATGGAACAAAGTGGAGAGAAATCACAGCAGCCACATAAATATCATGCCTTCGGTTTCCAAAGTAGACAGGGGAAAAAAAACCTGAACGATGTACTTGAAATACTTACTGTCGAGCTATGATTGAACTATACTTCTAAAAAACGTTAGAGCAAACTATAGGAATACTGAAGGCCTTGAAGTTATAAATATGGAAAACAAAACAGTTTTATTTATTTTATTTTATTTTTTAATTAACACATAATGTATTATTTGCCCCAGGGTACATGTCTGTGGATCCTCAGGCTTACACATTTCACAGCACTTACCATAGCACATACCCTCCTCAGTGTCCATAACCCAGCCACCCTATCCCTACCCGCCCCTACCCCCTAGCCACCCTCGGTTTGTTTCAGGAGTTTAGGAGTCTCTTATGAAAAGGTTTGTCTCCTTCTTGATCCCCTCTTGTTTCATTTAAACAGTTTTAAAATAAGCTAAATTCAATGCTCTGAGCTTTGGATTCCAATTGAATGTAAAAGGGTACAGCCACTATGGAAAATAGTATAGCACTTCCTCCAAAAATTAAAAATAGAATTATCAAATGATCTAGCAATTCCACTTCTGGGTATATACCCAAAAGACTGAAAGCAGAGACAGGAAGGGATACTTGTTCACAGCAGCAACCCAAGTGTCTACTGAAGAATGAATGCAGAGAAACAAAATGTGCCATATATATAGGTAATGGAATACTATTCAGCCTTAAAAAGGAAGGAAATCATAGCACTTGGTACAATATGAACCCTGAGGATATTATGCTAACAAAAATCAGCCAGTCACAAAAAACTACTGTTATGATTCCACTTATATGAAGTATTTAAAGTAGTCAAAGTCACAGAAACAGAAAGTACAATGAAGGTTACCAGTAGCTGGGGAGATAGGAGAAAGGGAGTCATTGTCTAATGGGTATAGTTACAGTTTTGCAGGACAAAAAGTTCTCTAAATCTGCTTCACAAGAATGTAAATATACTTAACATCTCTGAAATGTACACTTAAAATCGCTAAGACTTTTCATTTTAATTTTATTATGTGTATTTTACCAAAATTTCTAAAAAAGTTAGTCCCCAACCTTTTAAATTAAGTCCACATTTTCTAAAACAGCATTAACCAACCTTGCAGTTGAGTTCCCTTAACTTACCATTCACCAAACTGCACAGCTTTCAAAACCCCAACAGCAGCCGTACTCTGCCAGTCAAACCCCTGACCTACATGGTCAGCATGAGCTCTTGTCCTGTCTTCAAAGAGGACTTCACGGGGTTCACTGGTCCGAGGTAGGTACTGGAGATTTTTAATTTCATTCATTGATCTGGAGTTGATTTGGTTGTGAAGTAAAGGAGGGGAAAGTATTAACAGCAATAAGGTGAAAAAGTCTGCTAAAATATCAAATTTTAAATAAGACCAGGACTAATAAGGATTCAATGATTTTGATCATTAGCATTTAACATACTACATTGTAAAGCTTAATGTGATTACCTTCTTCCCTCAGGATGTCATAATAACATAGAAGCTATATCTTTGATTTGGCTCAAGTGTAGTGTTAGAATACATAAAATTTAGTTTTCTAAAAACTAAATTCAGAAAACACAATTCAAAGTTCAAGGCTGTGTGTTTCTTTACCCTGAGCCATCTTAAGTCTCAAAACATTCTACTAGACCTGATTCAAGATGGCAAACTGAGCATGTACTTGATCTCCTTCTACATTAAAATGAAAGTAAAGGGGCGCCTGGGTGGCTCAGTCATTAAGCGTCTGCCTTCGGCTCAAGTCGTGATCCCAGGGTCCTGGGATCCAGCCCCACATCGGGCTCCCTGCTCAGCGAGAAGCCTGCTTCTCTCTCTCCCACTCCCCCTGCTTGTGTTCCCTCTCTCGCTGTCTCTCTCTTTCTGTCAAATAAATAAATAAAATCTTTAAAAATAAAAAAAATTTTAAAAAAAGTAAAATGAAACTAAAGGCTTCAGACTAATATGGGTAGGGGTGAGAGAGAGGAGATGCATGAATGGATGGGAGTACAGATGAAACAGAATTGGCTATGAACTGATAACTGTTGATACTGAATACATGAGAATTCATTTTATTATCTTCTGCTTTTTATGTGCTCAAAAATTTCTAAATATAATAATCTAAAGGTGATAGTAAAGGAATGAATAAGAACCAACAAAGGAAATGAATTAGTCAAAGAGCAATTATCAACAAATTTCTGGAAGGTAGAAAATGATTACAAGTGTCTTGGACTAATAAAACTGAGCAGAGAAAGCCACAGGCCTAGAATACACATGAAGGGAATAGCAACTAAAAAGGCAGCTGCCCTGCCCAAAAGACCTCAGAGAAGCCTAAGAAGCAAAGGGGGGAGGCAGGTATAATGATGATAATAGATAGAAATGAGGTAAGGCTGAGAAAGGGGGGAACTACAGTGAACTTCTGCAAATAAACCAGTCACCTGCCACCCCTGTGGATAAAATGAGGTCAGGCATCTACCCCCATGGAAAAGACTATGATTGACCCACCTAGCATCCGTCTCTCACATTTATTTCCCTGACGAAACTCTGATTCTCACTGGGTATCTGCTCCTACCCTGTAAAGGACCTCATTTACAAGCTTCAGAGGCAGATCCTAATGAATCCTGACAAATGGTGGTCAAGTGCATTCCTCTTGCCAGTGACTGATTTAAAAACAGGCATGAACTGATTCTGGGCAGCAGTTAAGAGAGGAAATCAGCAGACTTCTGGGAAGTTTCCTAACCCCTAAGAGAAAAGTAAAAGAAAAGATAGTTTTTTTCTTCTATTGCATATAACCAGATCCATATATGATACCTAGAACCGTACTAGTCATCCAGCAAACATAAAGAAAGCCATTGTGAGTACAAAGCCCAGGCAAAGAGAATGACAGAGCAGACCAAAGGAAAAGACCTGATTCCTTGATAAATGTACTGAGTCACTGACCATATATATATAGTACCTAGAGCTAAGCTTCTGGACCACTTGATACATGGGATAACATTTTATTTTATGAATCAGTTTGAATCAAGATTTTTGTTGCTTTTAGCCAAAAGCATCCTGATAAACTTTCAGGAAAAAAAACAAAAAACCACACACACAAAAAAAAAACCTTTCGTGTTCTTCTCTAAACACACTGAACTTACTGTATTAATAGAACTAATGTAATCCTCTGGCATGTGGACATATCCTTTAATGTCCAGTTCTACTATTAACTCTATAATGAAACCTACCTAGTGGTAAGCCTCACTAAAACATAAATAGAACACTCAGTAAGCCCAATGCTTTATTTCTAAATATGAATGTGTCAACCACGAAGCACCAACTATGTGAAGACAGCCTGTAGCAGCCTGACGAAGATCAAAATGAACAATGCTGAAATGTAAGAATTCAAAAGAAAGGTTAAAAGACAGATCTCAAGTGAATGTCCCAAAATCAAAAGCAACAAGATCAAAATGAGAGATCTATTACTCAACCAACAGTGGTTTCAGAAAGAAATAACAGAGAAAATGAAGAGATTACCAAAGCAATAAAGCAAGAAAAATTCCCAGAAAAGGAGACATGAATCTTTAAAATTTAAGGGACCTACCGAACAAAAAGAATTAAATATAAAAATAAGAATGAAATAAATAAATAAATAAATAAATAAATAAGAATGAAAGACCTAAATACGTCATTGTGAAGTTCAACTTTCAGAGAGGAAAAGAAAAAAGATTACCTACAAAAAAACCCCAAAATTACACTGGCATTAAGACTTCTCATGAACAATAGTACACATCAGAAGGCACTGGAGCAATGCTAAAAGTTTTAAGGGAAAATATATCCTCTGGAATCCAGCTAAACTATCAATCCTATTTAATGAGAGAAAAAATTTTCAGACATATAATGACTCAGAATACCTTCCTTTTGTTAGAATATTACTTGAGACTGTGCTAAAGCAAGAGAAGGAAATAAGCCTAGGAAGAAGACAACTATAGGTTAATGCAGAAATGCATTAACTGGGAACTCCCTGGTTGATAATGGTGAAGTAAAGCTTTTCACATTGAAGAGAACACAGAGCTCCAAAAGATTTCCAAGTTTAAAAAAAAATTGATGTGTTGGAGTGAACGATATTATTAAAGTTCTGGATTCTTTTTTTTTTTTTTTTAAGATTTTTATTTATTTATTTGACAGAGAGGAGAGAGATCACAAGTAGGCAGAGAGAGAGAGAAGGAAGCAGGCTCCCTGCTGAGCAGAGAGTCCGAGGTGGGGCTCAATCCCAGGACCCTGAGATCATGACCTGAGCTGAAGGCAGAGGCTTTAACCTACTGAGCCACCCAGGCACCCCAAAGTTCTGGATTCTTGAGGATAGGATAAAAGCACAGAATCCAGGTAACTATCAATATTCTCAAAAAAAAAAAAAAAAAAGACTAATTAAAGCCAATGTCATAGTCATAGAGTAGAAAGTATGATTCTAGAAGAAAGAAATGTGTTTGAAGCAAAAAAGAGAATACAAAATATTAGGGATATGGTCAAGCGAAGTATATGCCCTCCTTCAAAACAGGGTAAGTTAGAAACTACAGGGAAAACAGAACAATTTTCTTAAACAGCACAATCCAAACACGAAATTAATTAAAATGTGCATTATTTTCAATATCTAATGAAATATAGGAAAGAAAGATCCTTTTGTATATTACCCCTTTGAACATTAACATGACATTAGAACTTGAGAATACAAATTTTCAGCCTACTGGTTAGGTCTGCAGTAAACTTACCTTCCCATAATATAAATGCCATTTACTGACTTTCAAATTGTAGAATACACCTATTGACAAAGCATATAAAACCTAATAATGGTTTTAAAACAGAATATGAATTAACCTCAATAATGTATAAGCACAGCTGGCAAAAAGTTGAAGGGGGAAGAAGAGGGTAAAGAAAGGGACATTTAACTGTTTGGAGAGAAAGGGTCATTTAACTGGAGAACAAGAAGAAGTCCCTATCCATCATACCAAGAAATTGACAAGTTTCCTGCCACAGTCTTAAAACAAAAGGCAATAAAAACAGAAATGGTCTTTTGTCTCTGGTAAAAATGTGTTTGCCTCTGGAGGGAAAGGTGGCCAGGATTTTTCATTATAAACCCTACCGTACCATTTGATTTTTTTGAACCCTGTGCATGTATTTAACTTTAAAGTCCATAAATTCAAAGATCATCTTCATTAACAGTGCCCTTGATAACTAAATAGCTTCTCACATTGATTCCACCATTTTCAGCAATAAAGAGTTCTCATTAACACAAGATGATGAAATTAGTGTTTAAGTTCTGATTTATTCACTCTAATTCAAAGTGCTTTTGAATGCCTCACTCAAGAATATTTAACCCCAATAAAAATAAAATTTGATAGCCCCTCAAATTAGTAGAGAAAAAATAAATTATAAAGTAAATGATGTGGGTACAGCTGCCTAACTACTTAGAAAATATGAATGCCTCACTCTGTCCTGAAATCAATGCCAGGTAAGTAAAACACGTAAATACTAAAATCGAGAATGTAGTAGGAGAAAATGTAGATGAATATTTTGTAATACTGAATGAGAGAAGGACGTTTCTAAGTCAGCCACTAGGAGAGAAACCTCAGAGGAAAAGATAAATCTGTGGGTAAAGAAAAATAAACTGAGAGGGAAAACAAAACAAAACAAAACAAAACAAAAAAACCAAACTGTGAGTAAAGAAAAAACTGAAGCTGAAAGAAAAAAAATGAGCAGAAAAATCTGCAACATAAAAAAAAGTTAATAGTCGTAAAAAAAAGAATTTTAAATGAAAATGAAAAGGGAATCACAAAAGAAGAAATACAAACCCCTCAAAGAAGAACTAATTAAAATGAGACATCTCTGTCCAATCAGATCAACAAAGTTTACCAAAAAAAAAAAAATGTTAATGGGGGGTATGGGGAAAAGGGTGGGAATATATATTGGTACACTTCTGGGTCAATTTAGAAATGTGTATATACTCTGCACCTTTAAAATTTCTACAAAGAAAAAAAAAAAAAAATAAAATAAAATAAAATTTCTACAAAGAAATAAACATGCATTTGCACAAAGATATATATATCCACCTACCTACCAGCCAGCCAGCCAGCCAGCTACCCACAATCACTGATGTGTTATACATTCCTAACAACCGGCTTCAGGGGAAGATGGCTGATCGTGGCTGATCTGCTTATTGCTGTGGTATAAATACTCTCAAAATGGTCAATATCAAGCAACTAATGTGACCTTGTTCATTGTGGAATTGGCCCTGGGAGCCTGGCTCCAGCATACCACTGTCATGTTTGTCAAAGTCCTGTTTTCATTGAAAAACTGGAAGCAATTTACAGTAAAAAAGAATTGGTTACTTAAATCTTGATACAACCATTCAGTGAGAACATAGTCACTGAGAAATGACACAGCTCCATGTTAATAGAACACATAAACTTAAGGGGTTAATAAAAACCCCAAGTTTTAGAGTAAACATCATGTAAAGAATGAGTTCATTTGTGTACAAAGCTTAGGAGTATAATACAGACTGAAATTTAAAGGTTAGTATGCCTAAATAGGTGGGACTATGGGTATTTTTTGCTTTCTTTTTACTTTTTTCTATTATCTGATTTTTCTCAAAGTCTGTAACAATCAGGAAACAAACAATGGTCATTTCCTTTTTGGAAAAATTATAGAACAAAAAAAATGTATACAGTACTTAAGAATTTAAGATTTTCAGACTCATCATCATGCTATACAAAAACTGCTGTGGTCTAAGCAATGTTCATAAGCAGTTTACTGTCAGCTTCTACTATGCCACCACCTTGCGTTCATATATAGTTTATACACAGTATTTTCATGCAGTATCTCAAGTACTTAAGGTTATTCCATACTTAGCTTTAGCATCATTCCCCTATAAGCTTTCAGGTAACATCCAGACTAATCCATTAAAACTCACTTCTGGGGACGCCTGGGTAGCTCAGTCGGTTAAGTTAGGGTCCTGTGATCGTGCCCCACATAGGGCTTCTGGCTCAGCGGAGAGTTTGCTTCTCTCTGTCTGCCCTCTCCCTGCTCGTGCTCTCTCTTGCTCTCTCTCAAATAAATAAAATCTTTTAAAAGTAAATAAATAAACAAACTCACTTCTGGATACTTATTTGGGGTTATTTCCATAGTCTAAGGAAATATAAATCATTCTCACTCTTATTAAAATGAGACTTTTTTCATAGTACTAGAATAAATTAATCTACATTTGTTTTAAGTGTCTGAAACACAAAACGTGTTAGCCCAATATGAATTACTATAGGAGATATACATTAGTGGTTTCATTCAGCAAACTACTGATTACCTGTGTATGGGTCATGGAGACCGAAAAGAATAAAACACAGTCACTGTCTCAGAATTCAAAATTTAGTGAAAAATAGAAACACGTAAACAGATCATTAATGAGCAGAATAATGTGTGAACACAGAGAAGGGAACAATTAATTGTCTATGGGAACAAAGAAAAGCTTCACAAAGGAAGTGACATCCAAGTTTAGTTTTGAAAATTTATTAAGAGTTTGTCAGGTTGAAAGGAAGATGGGGGAGGGGATGCCATTCTAAGTAAAAACAACAATGCAAAAAGCATAGAGCTGTGAAAGACCACTATTTGAAAACTGAACTCTGCGTGGCTGGAATAGACTAGAAACATATCCAGCTAAAAGTACTGTTGGGGCCAGATTATGAAAGATCCTTCTAGCCACAAAGGAGTTTGGACTTGTATCTTGCAGGCAGTTAGGACCCAGGTTTTAAGAAAATAGGAAAAAATTCAATTTGTTGTTTTAGAAGGATGCCTCACTCTGATGACTGTGTAATGAATAGACTGGACTAAGAAACTGACCACGGAAGATTTACTTAAGATAGCTCTTCAAATAATCTAGACAAACAGTTTTCAAACTGTGCTCAGGTCTCCATCATTTTTATAAGCCACCAAACTTTAAGAGTGCTTTTCCTTATTTGAGAAAAATAAATGTTTACCGTCGTCTTTTGAAGGGTGACTTTGGCATATCTGCTGTAGGGATCATCTGCTCTCCCGGCCTTACCCACATGATCGGCCCATCATCACTCTGGGACCTACACTGGAGTCGGAGGCTGGAAAGTGTACCCCAGGGCAAAGTCATCTAGAAGTCAGATGAATGAATCACATTAAAAAAAAATTTTTTTTTACTATTTGCAAGTTAACCTCTCTACTACCCCAAACCAAAAGAAAGCTCTAGGAAGTTTATTTTGTGTATGTATATGAAGAAATAAATGCTATATTAGATAAAAATTTATATGTAAAATTCTGAACCAACAATTTTCTAAACATTTCTATTCAAAACATTGGATAAAATTTAAATTTAACAGACAAAATTAATTTAATACTTTTTAAGAGAAAGTGTCCCTAAAGTAATGATCAGAACTTTAAGAATTGGAATTAACACTCACTTTCAGAAATGGTGATTCTTCTAACATATCAAGGAACTCTGGGAAATAATCACCAACTTCTTCATCTACTGCTCCAACAAGACTTATCTGCCGCATGGGACCTGCTCGGTAGGTGCCACAGCAGTATGTCCTGTTGACCTGAAATAAAACGAAAGAGGGGGGAGAAAGGACTGAAGTACACTATAATATAATTAAAGAATGAGAATATTGTTTCCACGGTTGTTATTTCTTCTACATACTAAGAACTCAATAGTTAGTACCTCGTATAAAGTCCATAGTTACAGAAAGGTGCCCTAGCCCACTGACAAACATATTAACGTGATAAGTGCCACAAATTTCGAAGACCAAGTTAACCTATGATCCCAACATCTCAAAGAAACACTGAAGACATTAATATATACTTGAACTTCCCTGAGAATGATGATTTTTGTACTCTGTAAATACTAAAAAAAGTAGTAATAATAATAATAACAAAGTGATCTTTATTTAGGACAAAAAATCAGTAAATAAACAGTAAAATTGGCAGGGCGGAGAAAAAAAATACCATGGTCTGATTAATCTTCCATATCCATTCTATATTCCCTAGTGAAAACCGTCACATCAGGCCAGATACCAGGCTTGACTGTTATCAAACCCCATCTCTCTCTCTCAATTACATGCATAAGATTCTCTACCCCAGGCAAATTGATCTTTTTGTCTCTCCAACTTATGCCAAACTTACTTCTACCTGCAATGATTTTTCTCGTAAATCTGCCCTACTTGGAATGTCCTCTTTTCTGTCAATCCAAATCTTATCTTTCAAAGATCAGTTCAAGACTTTTCTTCTGGAAGCCTTCCTGATCACCCTTCATGACCTTTTCCTTTTCTGAAATCTAATGTTAACTTGCAAGCACACAGACATTTTCTATCAACTCTCTAGTGAACTTAGGGTGTATTTTATACCAATATGTAGCCCAAAGAATCCTAGCATTCAAATGGAATCTACTAGTACACCTGAAACTAATACTACACTGTATGCTAACTAGAATTTAAATAAAAATTTTTTTAAAAATGGAATCTACCAATTGATTTGATACAATCTGATATTACTCTTCTAAGTCATTTCTTGTATTTTCTTATATTCCCACCTCCAATTTAATTTTTTTTAAAGATTTTTATTTAAGAGAGAGAGAGAAAGAAGAGAGTGAGAGAGCACGAGTAGGGCGAGGGGCAGAGGGAGAAGCAGGCTCCCTGCTGAGCAGGGAGCCCGATGTGGGGCTCGATCCTGGGATTCGGGATTATGACCTGAGCCAAAGGCACACCCTATCCAACTGAGCCACCGTGGCACCCTTCCCACCTCCAATTTAAAATTAATTTTTCTCAAGAATAAAGACAGATCCATGCATACAGATGACTAGACTAAAAATGCTTAATTCTAACCAGAATTTCCACCTTGGATCAGTAACCAAACATTCTCTACCTTAGTTAAGGTGCAGATTAGATTGAAAAGCCTAATATAAGGGCACCTGGGTGGCTCAGTAGGTTAAGGGACCAACTCTTGATTTCAGCTCAGGTCATGATCTCAGCGTCAGGCTCCATACTCAGCGGGGAGTATGCTTGAGATGCTCTCTCCCCCACCCCCACCCCCTCCACATGCACACTCTCGTCTCTAAAATAAATCTTTAAAAAAAAAGATTTAATTGTTGTTTTAAATACCACTTATTTTGCCTCAATACAAGGCATAAATGACAATCTAGCATTTCTTACACAGTTCTTTAGTGTTAGTTCTCTAGCAGCATTTTCAGAACCCACTGGTTTTTTTTGTAGACAATTTAATAGGCACCCCTATTCATACACAATACACACAGAAAAAGGTCTTAGCTCCTGTTCTCAAGTATCAGGGATTTCTTAATTTCTTAATTTCCAAGATCACCTTATATGATCATTAAGCAGCAACCACCCAGGACAAAAGTCACCTGGCATATATTTTATGAGTTACCTTCCATTTATTTGTACAATCATCATGCTATGAAAAGCCAGGGAGCCAGACTAGCAAAGAAAATGATCATGGGATACAAAGATAAGGAAAGCTTTTCTACTTAGGAAAGCTTTTCTAAGCATTATTCTAACCTTTCTAGGCTAAGCACCCTAAAACAACTAAAGCAGATTCATTAACCTTCAATACCAGTTCTGAGAATCACATGCTTTCAGGGATAATAAATATCAGTCCCCCTACAACACTCCCCCCCCCCCAACTATTCCCAATTATCTGAAGTTCCTTTTACCATGATAGACTTTCAAAAACACAGAATAGTGGCATTTTATGTGAGAACTATCCTAGAGACGCATCACAATTTAAAGCTTACAGAACTCAAGACTAATCCTGAAAAATGAAAAAGTACACTGCCATGTGCCACTTTTGCTAGCTTTGAGATTATGCAACTCTTAATGCATTATTAATTTGAGGAATTCATACTACTTTAAATTTTACATACAAAGTAAGCAGAATATTTTTATATCGCATTGCTTGAAGTTACCTAATTTAAACTTTAGTAGTAATTTAATCAATAGCACTGAACTTGAAGACAACTTAAAATGCAAACACCTGGGATAATTAATATGTGACATGAATTCATATAAAAAAATAAAATATTTCCTATTTGGAAAGAGAAAGAAAGTTAACTTAAAAAGAGGAAATTGTTGAATTATTTTTTATTTAAAAATATTTATTATGAATTTACAATTTATCCTGTGTCTAGAAAGAATGGAATAATCAGACATTAAACTGCAGCCAAAGAAAAACAGTAGTAAGAGCAAACTGATTAACAGTATCTATCATCTGTGTAAAAAATGTTCATAAATGCTACTGTTTGTAATGCATTTAAATAATTAACAGCACAAGTTAGAAGATGGACAGCATTTATGACCAGAAATTCAACATGTACCAACTGTGTGACACCAATGCCAAACAAGCAAACTACTAATTCTACCCTTCTTTTTAGAAATAGAACTTCCAGGCAGATAGCCAATAAGCTAGGCTCCTTGGCAGCCAAGTGTGGTCTGGAACTAAGTTCTGGCCAATGAGATGTTAGTATAAGTTACATATGCAATTTCCAAAGCATGCCTTTATAAGTAAGCAGCTTGCTCTCCACTTCCTCTTTTTGTCTCTTGAGAGCCAGGTTCAAATACACAGACCACCGCCAAAGGGACTGGCAAAACATAAGAGACAGAAGGAAAGGAGAATCCTGGATGTCATCATGGGACAGAACAGAGCCGCTTAACCTCCGGACTTGTTACTCAAGAGAGAAACTTTTATTTTGTTCCAGCAACTGTATGTAACATCTCTTTTTATGGTGGTTCAGCCTATGTCTTGTACCTTGTATACTGGCACATATCATTTTATTGCACTTCACTTCATGGCATTTCACATATATTATTCTTCACAGGTAGCTGCATTTTTTTTTTTTAACAAATTGAAGGTTTGAGGCAACGCTGACAAGAGTTAAGTCTATCAGCACCATTTTTCTAACATTTGCTCTTCATTGTCACAGTCTATGTGTCATATTTTGGTAATTCTCACAGTATTTTAAACTTTTTCATTATTATTATATTTGTTATAATGATCAGTGCTCTTTGATGTTACTACTGTAATTGTTTTGGGACACTACGAACTGTACCCACATAAGACAGCGACCTTAATAAATATTGCATGTGTTCTGACTGCTTTACTGACTGGCTGTTCCCCCATCTCTCTCCCTCCTCCTCAGGCTTAGGCCCTATTCCCTGAGACACAACAAAACTGAAATTACGCCGGTTAATAACCCTACAAAGGTCTCTGTTTAAGTGAAAGGCAGTGTCGCATGTCTCTCAATCAAAAGCTCGAAACAATTAAGCTTAGTGAGGAAGGCATGTCAAAAGCCAAGACAGGCCAAAAACTAGACATCTTGCATCAAATAACCAACTTGTGAATAAAGGAACATTTCTTGAAGGTAGTTAAAAGAGCTACCACATGAAACACACAAATGATAAGAGGTTTATTGCTGATGTGAAGAAAGTTTTAGTGGTCTAGATAGACCAAACCAGCCACAACATTCCTTTAAGCCAAAGCCTAATTCAGAGCAAGGTCCAACCAACTCTTATCAATTCCATGAAGGCTGAGAGAGGTGGGGAAGCTACAGAAGGAAAAGCCTGAAGCTAACAGAGGTTGGTTCATGAGATTTAAGGAAATAAGCCATATCCATAACAGAAAAGCTCAAGGCAGAACAGCAAGTGCTGATGTAAGAGCTGCAGCAAGTTCTCCAGAAGACCTAGCTCAGATCATTAATGAAGGTAAAACACTAAACAACAGATTTTCAATGCAGTCAAAATAGCCTTATACTGAAAGAAAATGCCATCTAGGACTTTCACAGCTAGAGAAGTCAGTGCCTGGCTTCAAAACTTTAAGGGATAGGGGCGCCTGGGTGGCTCAGTGGGTTAAAGCCTCTGCCTTCAGCTCAGGTCGTGATCTCAGGGTCCTGGGATCGAGCCCCGCATCGGGCTTTCTGCTCGGCAGGGAGCCTCCTTCCCCCTCTCTCTCTGCCTGCCTCTCTGCCTACTTGTGATCTCTCTCCTCTCTGTGAAATAAAATCTTTAAAAAAAATCTTTTTAAAAAATTAAAAAAAAAACTTTAAGGGACAGGCTAACTCTCTTATCAAAGGATAATGTAGCTGGTGACTCTAAGTTGAAACCAATGCTTACCATTCCAAAAACCCCAGAGTCCTTAAGAACTATGCTAAATCTCTTTTCCTATGCTCTGTAAATGGAACAACAAAGCCTAGAAGACAGCACATCTGCTGACACAACATGGTTTACTGAATATCTGAAGCCCACTGTTGAGACCTACTGCTCAGAAAAAAAGGTTCCTTTCAAAATATCACCACTCACTGACAATGTACCTGGTTACCCAAGAGCTCTGAAGGAGATGTACAAGATTAATATTATTTTCATGCCTGCCAACACAACATCTCTTCTGCAGCCCATGGATCAAGGAGTCATTTCAATTGTCAAGTCTTCTATATATAGCTGCCACAAACCGTGATTCCTCTGATGGGTCTGGGCAAAGTAAATGGAAAACCTTCTGGAAAGGTTTCATCATTGCTAGATGCCATTAAGAACATTCGTGATTCATAGGAAGAGGTCAAAATATCCACATTAACAGGAGTCTGGAAGAAATTGAATCCAACTCTCATGAATGACTTTGAGGGGCTCAAGACTTCAGTGGAAGAAGTAGCTACAGATGTGGTGAAAGCAGCAAGTGAATTGTAATTAGAAGTGGAGCCTGAAGATGGGAATGAATTACTACAATCTCATGGTAACACTTAAGTAGGTGAGGAGCTGCTTCTGATGGATGAACAAAAAAAGTGGTTTCTTGAGATGAAATCTACTCCTAGTGAAAATGCTAAGAAGATTGTTGAAATGACAACAAAGGATTTAGAATATTACATAAACTTAGTTGAACCCTTAGCAGCAGGGTTTGAGAGGACTAACTCCAATTCTGAAAGAAGTTGTATTGTTGGTAAAATGCTATAAAACAGCATCACATGCTACAGAGATATTGTTTGTGAAAGAATCAATGTGGCAAATTTCATTGCTGTCTTAAGAAACTGTCAAAAACACCCAACCTTCAGCAACCACCACCCTGATCAGTCAGCAACCATCAACATCAAGGTAAGACCCTCCAGGAGCAAAAAGACTGACTTGCCAAAAGCACAGATGATGGATGTTAGCATTTTTTAGCAATATTTTTTTAAATTAAGGTATATGCACTGTTTCTTTAGACATACTGCTATTGCCCACTTAACAGACTATGCAGTACAGTGCAAACATAACTTTTATATGCACTGGGAAACCAAGAAATTCGTTTGATTTGCTTTACTGTGGTGGTCTGGAACCAAAACTGCAATATCCCCAAGGTATGCCTGTATTTTCTATACTAAGGAAGACAATATTCCGTATTGCACAAATGACATCTGGAGTATTAGCTCCTGCTCTGAGCTTTAAACAATCTGTAACTGGAGCATATGCAAAGGAAACAATTGATGATGAGAGACTTGAAAACCAGATAAATTGGAAAAAGTGTGAAGAAATTAAAGTATTTAACTTGAAAAGGCTGAAGTAGAAAAGTAGACTCATATAACTTAAAAAAAAAGGAATTATAGGAAAGTCAGTATGACTGGGTTATGGACATTGAGGAGGGTATGTGCTATGGCAAGTGCTGTGAAATGTGTAAGCCTGAGGATCCACAGACATGTACCCTGGGGCAAATAATACATTATGTATTAATTAAAAAATAAAAAAATAAAAAATAAATTAAAAAAAAAAGGAAAGTCAGTATGATTCACTTAATGAAAGTTTACTGTAATTTACACGTCAGACACCGTCCTAACCAAGGCTACAGCAAACCAGACCCACTCTTGGCCCCTGGAAGCTTACAGTCTAGTGGGGAGAGGCAGACACTAATCTAAACAAATATTTAATTATAAGCTGTGACAAGTCCTCAGTATGGAATGAATAAGACACTGTGAAAGAGAACAAGAGATCCTAATTTAGAGAATAAAGTGTTTTCGAAGTAACATGGAACTGAAATCTGTAAAACAAGCTTAAAGGAAACAAAACCCCTTAAGAATCACCTTTCCAAGGTCTAAAAGAAAGCTAATGATGCTAAACACAGAAAGCAAAAGAAAAAAATAACGATGAGGCTGGACAAATGAGCTGTAGCTGGATTAGGAGAGCCCTGAAGACTACATTAAAGATTTGGGAAATCACTACAGGTTCTAAAATAGTAAAAGGAAAGTTATCGATTTGCCTTTGTCTTTTTAGGGCACAGGGGGCTTGGTGTTTTTGTATTTGTTTCATTTTCTCAGAGGGGTACTGAAAGGGACTTAGGCTTCTGTAATACTCCAAATAAGAAATGATAAACTAAGTTAATAACAGTGAAGATGATTAGAAAATGCTAAACAAAAAAAGATTTGAAAAATATTCAGGAGATAAAATTGCCAGGACTTGGAGACAGACTGGCTATGATAGGGCAGAGAAGGAATGTCAAAGATGTTTACCAGATTCTGACCTTTGCAAGGAGAGAGAAAAACCACTTTCTACAGGAGGACCACCAGGTTTGGGTGGGAAGGTGATATCTTAAAGTTTGAACATGATGAGCTTCAATTGTGTGGTGGGTTAAAGGCCCCCAAAGATATCTAGGTCCTAATCTCTGGAACCTGGGAACATCACCTTATACGGCAAAAAAAAAAAAAAAAAAAAAAAAAAACCTTTGTAGTTGTGAATAAATTAAGAATCTTGAAATGGGGAGAGTAGGCTAGTCTATCCTGGTAAGCCCTACATGTAATCACAGGCGTTCTTATATGGAAGAGGCACAGGGAGATGTACAGAGAAGGCGATACAATGATGGAAGCAGAGAGTGGAGTGATGTACTCTGCAGATGGGAGGAAGGGGCCACAAACTAGGAAATACAGAAGGCTACTAGAAGCTAAAATAGGCAAAAAACCAACAAAATGCAGATTCTCCTTCAGAGCCTTCAGAATAGCAAGAAACTATAAATTTGTATTGTTTTAAGGCACTATGTTTATGGTAATTTGTTACAGGAGCAATTGGAACTAATATCAAGTAGCTCCAAAACACCCAAGTGGACATGTCAAAAGGTAGCCGGGCCTGAAATCAAGTGGTATGGACTGAGGATATAAATCCTAGTCATTGGCTACAGAACATACATGGAGTTCAAAGAGCAGGGGTCTTTGCCTAGGAAGATCCAATTTAAAAAGCACCACAGGAGAAGAAAAGCTGACAAAAAAGAATGCAAAGCAGCTGTCAAGTGGTTAGGGAGGTTAAGAAGAAAACCAAGACAGCATGGTATAATAAAAGTTAAAATAAAATATTTCAAGAAGTTTGGTCAAAATGTTGCTGAGATTTCAGTGAGATGAATATGAAAAATGCCCCCTGGTAACCTTGGCAAGAGAGGTTTTTCAGAGAAAGTACGAGGGCAGAAACAAAATCGGTGGTCTGAAGAGAGATGAGAAAATGTGGACAGCAAGTGTAAACAATTCTTCCAAGAAATCAGGCTGTGGAAAAAAAAAAAAAAGTTGGTAGTAACAGGAGAAAATAAGATCAAGAGAGAATTTTCTTAAATGGAAAGACTGAGCAACCCTCAATAGGGTTGTATAAACTTTCATTCCCCCTAGCACTGTAAGAAAGTATATGTCGCCCCACAGCCTAATGGACTATTATCAAACTTTTGGATTTTTACTAATTTGGTAAGTAAAACTACCATCTTAGTAGTTTAAATTTCACTTTCTTAGGAATGAAGCTGTGTATCTTTTCAAATAAGAGAATTAAAGGGCCTTTTGTATTTCTTTTTCTATGAACTATCCTTTCATAATGCCTGCTTATATTTAAATTGGGCTACTAGTATTTATTTCTCTTATCTACTTCTAGAACCCTTAATAATTTAGGAAGGTTAATCCTCTGTATGAATTGTAAACAATTTTTCACAACTTGCCTTTGACTATGTCAACAGTGATTTTTATTTTGTTTTGGTCATAGTCAGAAAGACCTTTTGAACTACAAAGTTATGAAAGAATTCTTCCATGTTTTCTTCTATTACATTAATGTCTCCATTTTCCACATTTAAATCTTTGATCTCACTTGGAATTTATCTTGGTATCCAGGAATATGGACACTAAGATGAATTCTAGATAAATACCCTGATGTCTCAACACTATCATCTCTCTGCCATCAATGATTTGAGGTACTATCATTTTTATGTATCAACTACCTGTATGTATTTGGGCCTGTTTCTAGACTTACTTTTCTGTTTCACTGAAAAATGCTCAAAAACTAATATACACGTACTTAATCACTAAATCTTTAGAATGTATTGGTATCTGACAGGGCACTCCTCCACCACTGCTTTTCTTTTTTATCATTTTGATAAAATGATAAAATGATAAAATGGTTCTTCTTAATCCAAAAATATATCTTTCCATCTAAGTCTTCTTTTGTGTGACGTCTTAATGTTGATGGGAAGAATCTGGTAAAGGTGAAAAGGTGAAGAGCACTGCTATTTAAACATGGCAAACAGAACAAGATTTATGTCTATTCCTTATCAAAACCCACTCAAGTGAGAGTAAAACAGAAAGGCTATAAATTCCACAAGCTCAAAGAGAACAGAAGTTAAAAAATGACACATACAAATTAGCAAACCATTTTTTACAAGGGGAAAAGTGTACAGGGGAATTAGCCAACTGAGAACTTGGAATACTGAGTACCTATGTAGAAAATAACCAAAAAGTCATTTTGTGCTACAGAATCATGGAAAGGCTAAGCAGAAGGTGGGAAACAAAGCGTGGAACTAAAAACTAGGAAGATGGGTTAAAAATTTGTATAAGAATTAGTTAGACTCCTCTGCTTATGTGCCCCACTCTCTGGCCGAGCCCACGTTCCTACCCTATCTTGTAGAGAAAGTGAACCAAAAAGACTATGGAAAACAAAGATACCAGGCACAAAGATGAAAGAAGGCCATTATTCTGACAACAGACAATTAAGTAAAATTCCATATATTAAACAATGAACTCACCTACCTACTTCCATAGTTCAACTCCAAGAATTCTAGCAAACAGAGATACAGCTTACTCTACTTCCTGGCAAAAATGTGGTAGTCTTAAATGTAGAAATTAAGAGCCCCAGAGAAAAGATCTCTAAATGTTGATATTTGGAGCTTTTCTTACGATGATATGGCCAGATTCCCTACCCAGCCATCAAATGGCCAATCCCATGTGTCCACAGTTTCTAATCAGTTCTGTATTAACACTTATTTCAATATAAACAGATCACCAGACATTTGAAGAAAATACATAAACAAGATTAAAACAAAAAAGATGGGCACCTGGGTGGCTCAGTGGATTAAAGCCTCTGCCTTCGACTCAGGTCATGATCTCAGGGTCAAGCCCCACATCGGGCTCTCTGCTCAGCAGGGAGCCTGCTTCCTCCTCTCTCTCTGCCTGCCTCTCTGCCTACTTGTGATCTCTCTCTGTGTCAAATAAATAAATAAATAAATCTTTAAAAATAAATAAATAAGAACTTGATGAAACAAATGACAAGAAAAATTCAAAACAATTATTAATACCATCAAAGAGATGAAAGATGAGATTGCATGCATGAAACAATAAGTTATTTAAATTAAAAAATTTAAAAAAAAAGAACAAGGTCTTAAATTCAAAACATTACAGTTGAAATAAATCAACAGGAGGAAAAGAAGATAGTTAAATCTCCCCAGAAAGTAGAACAAAAAACAAAGAAAAATAAAAGGAGTGATAGGAAAAATTTAGAGGTTCAGTCAGGAGGCCTAATATCCAACTAAAAAAAGTTTCAGGAAAAAAGAACAGTGAACACTAAGGTAAGGAAATTAACAAAGAAAAAATACAAGAAAACTTACCCAAACAAAAGGATATGCATTCCCATATTGAGAAGGCCTAAATACTCATCAGAATGAATATAAAACAACTCAGACCAATGAAACCTGAGAAAAATCAAGTGGGTTGGAGGTGGTCTTCAGTTGTATCGGTAACATTTTATTTCTTGGGCCAAGTGGTTAGAACATAGGTATTTAGTACTCTATACCTCTATGTATGTCTAAATATTTCACAATAAATTAAAAAACAAAACCCAATTAAAAAAAAAAACTCAACGTACATTATCCTCAGTATTCTGAAATTCTGCAGTAAAGAGGTTTTAAAATAAGTTTCCAAAGAGATTAAAAAAAAGAAAAAAACCTAAAAACATCAGGAATCATTATGATACTGAATTTCTCAATAGCAGTACTAGGAGCTTAAATAAAGACACTTTGCCTTTATAAATCTCAAGAAAATGCCTTCATAAATATCAAAAACATGATCTCCAACCAAGAATGCCACACCTATCTGAACTACCCAAAAAATGTATTGGTAGGATAAAGACTTTAAACACATGAAATCTCACTTGAATCACTGAATTCAGTCAACAGAACAGTCATGGAACCCCAGGACACGAGAAAAAGGCAAACAAAAATCCCAGGGCATACATGTATAGGATACATGGGATGTAAAGGGGATACCTCTACATATATTCCTATTATAATACTGTAATATTACAAAACTGTAAATAATTTAAATGTACAAGAACAGGAGAATAAGTAGTAATAAAATCACACAAAATGCCAAAAAGTTAAAATGAATGAACTAGAGTTATGTGTATCAACATAATTTCTAAAGCAATGCTGAAGTGAAGCAATCTGTAGAATGATATATACAAAATACTATTTATAAAGTGTTAAATCACACAAAATAGTTTTATATAGTCAATATGTTCATACATGCATAGCAAAATATTAGAAGGTGCACAAAAATAATAAACCACAAATTCAGAAGAATGATTTACTTCTGGGGAGAAAAAAAAGCTTAGTATTTCAGTATAAATGAAGGAAACAAAGAATTCACTTACTATAATTTGCACTTTTTATGGGAATGGAGAGGGAAATGGAGAGGGAATGGAGAGAAGATTACAGGGGTGGGGGTGCATAAAGATCCTAAGCAAATGGGTGCAGTTTCTGTTTCGGTAATGAAAAAGCTGTAGAAATGGATGATGGTGATGGTTGTATATAACATTGTGAACGCACTTAATGCCAATGAATTATATAACCTAAAAATAGTTAAACAGTAATTTTGTTATGCATATTTTGTGACAATCCTAAAGAAAGTAGAGAGTGGAATCTAGAACACAGGTGAAAAATTAGCTTGAGGAGGAGGTGGGATTTCTTTTCTATTTTAATAGGAGGGAATACAGAAATGATGTATACAGATCAAGAGTGTGAATAGTCTTCATGAAGAACAAATAAGCAGTTGACCAAAGATAAGCAGCAAGCTTCCCACTGTTGGGAAGCTTCCCACTTCCCACAATATTGAGGGCCAACTGGCAGCCTTATGAAATCTTAAGAACAGACAAGCTCTTGAATAATTATTAGCCCAAAAGTGATTTTCTAAAATATTTGTACTACGTAGAGGTTAGACAAAGTTATCTCTAAGAGCCCTTAGTTTATGATTTCTATGAAATTCTAAAAGGATGATCTACAGGTCAAATGAAGGAAAACACAGTAATGCTAGATGGTATATATTTTCAAAGTTTCTTAAATTTGCCTGATCATAGGATTTGAATCACTTGTATTTATCTCAGGCCTCACTCCGGACCTAATCACAATTTCTAGGAGAGGAACCTGAGATTCCAAATATGTATTTGGAACCAGCAACCCCAGATTATTCTTAGGATCTGGCAAGTTTGAAAATTTCTGGCCTGGAAATGACACTCGAAAGCAAAGAACAGGCTGAGTAGAGGGGTATTAAGAGGACTGAAGGGAGGTTAAGTAGAGACTAAGGAACAGAAAAAAGTAAAGCTGCCATGTAAGCAAAAGACAGAATGCCAGGGAAAACTCAATCGTTAGTAAAATCAGAAGGCAAAAAGGGAGGGGAGAAGGATTGTGGAATCAAGGGAGAAAATGCTTGTAAGAAAATAGTAGTTAGCTTTGCATGCATTTAAAAAAATTCTTATAATTTATAGCTATAAAAGTTTAAGCAATTATATTTGAAAATACACACTGTTCTGTCAATAGGTTATATAATCCTTTAGATTAGAAATAACTTCATGGGGCACCTGGGTGGCTTAGTCAGTTAAGCGCCCAACTCTTTGTTTAGGCTTGGGTCACGATCTCTGTCTGGGTCCTGGTATTGAGCCCCATGGGGCTCCACACTCAGCAGGGAGTCGCTTGGGATTCTCTCCCTCTGCCCCACCCTCCTCGCTTATATGAGTGCATGCACCCTCTCTCTCTCTCTCTCTCTCTCTCAAATACATAAAATCTTTAAAAAGAAAAAAAAGAAATTTAACTTCACAGTTATCCTGTATCAACTGCTAAGAATGCAGTAAGTTTAACTGTGCTCCAAATATATTTTACTTTGTAATACTTTTTTACTTTTTAATAAGGACAGTCATAAGTCAGTTAAAAACTTAGAAGATAGCAGTTTTATTCATAACTGCCCAAACCTGGAAACAACCAAGATGTCCTTCAGTAGGTAAATGGTAACTGTAGTATATCCAGACAATAGCATATTATTAAAAAAAAAAAAGAAAAAAAAAGAGCTATCAATCCATGAAAGGACATAGAAGAGCCTTAAATGATATTAAGTGAAAGAAGCCAATCTGAAAAGGCTACATACTATTTGATTCCAACTATTTTAATTCTGGAAAAGGCAAAACTATGGAGACAGTAAAAAGATCACAGTATTTGCTAGGGATTGGGAAAGGAAGGAAAAGGATGAAGAGGCAGAGCACAGAAGATTTTTAAGATGCAAAAATACTCTGTGTACTACCATAAAGATGGATACATGTCATTATACATTAGTCCAAACCCACAGAAATACACCACCAAGAGTGAACTATAATGTAAACTATGGACTTTGGGTGATTATGATGAATCAACGTAGGTTCATCACCTGTAATAAAGGTACCACGGGGAAGGTGGGGGAGGTGGATGTTGATAATGAGGAAGGCTGTGCACAGATGGGGGCAGAGAGATCTCTGTATCTTCTCAATTTTGCCATGAACCTAAAACTAATTTAAAAAAGAAATTCTTAAAAACACACACAAACAACACTTAGAAGAACACCAAGTTAGAAATACACTATATGGACATGCCCCCACACACACACACAACTGCATGCAGGGGTAATTCTTCTACAGAACTCATGTTTTAGGAAGAAGCCTATTCAAATTGATTGTTTAAAAAACAGAAAGGAAAAAGCTAGCCACCAATCTTCCTAACCTTGTGATCTGTGAATAGAAAGGCACTCGCACTTTAAAACATACAGTGAAAAAGCAGTGTGAGTCAAAATGAGTTTATTATAAGCTGTACTTAGAATGAGAGGGGAAAAAAAGATCCAAACCTACCATTCCTAAGCTGGTTTATTTTATAAAGCCAGCTACTTAAAACATTTATTCTCCTTTTATATAACACACTGATGTGTAGTTCATAAAGAGTTTCTCAGTTATTTAACAACTACAAAGCACTCTTCTAGTTTGACTCTCCTAATCGGTACTACCAAATCACCATAAAATGTTTATTATATTGATCAAAGATGAGGAGCACCTAATAAGCCCATTTTAGGGCTTGCCACAACACACAATGAAGAAGTAACATTTGCTGATTTTCTCTGGAACAGAAGACATTACCATTTTACAGTAATAAAAGTATTATTTATAAGAATTTCTACCACCACCGGGACGCCTGGGTGGCTCAGTTGGTTAAGCGGCTGCCTTCGGCTCAGGTCATGATCCCAGAGTCCTGGGATCGAGTCCCACATCGGGCTCCTTGCTTGGCAGGGAGCCTGCTTCTCCCTCTGCCTCTGCCTGCCACTCTGCCTGCTTGTGCTCTCTCTCTCTCTCTCTGACAAATAAATAAATAAAATCTTAAAAAAAAAAAAAAAGAATTTCTACCACCACCTAAATAAAGTTAAAGATCTATGAGCCTCAGTAAAAAATTTCAACACTGTATGTATACAGAATTTTTTTTAAGCAGAACTTAAAATATGCACATTTGCCAGATAAAGAAAACAAAATCTTACTATGGCAGGCAGGCTTTTTAATCAATTGCCTCTCTCCCCAGCACATATATATATACACATCCTACTTCTCCATATATATCCTTCAATTACCTAGTTGCTCTAAGGTGAAAATAATCTCAGATGGCAATACTTAAAACAACTCATCATTTAATTTCACTATATTTTTAGTGTTTTAGTATTTCTTCTTGTTGCTTTGGCTTGCAATTCCTGTATAGAATTTACAGTCTACAGCCATTGCTGGCTCGTGACCAGGAATATCAGCATCACCTGGAAACTCATCAGAAATGCAGACTATAAAGCCACAACCCAGACCTGTAAAATCAAAATCTGCATTTTATGTACACATTAAAACTTGCTAACCCTCACCTATAGGATTTAATTCCACTCAGAGACAGAAGAAAAAAATAATTTGTCTTTGAAGATCTGCCACTATTTAACCTTGGGGAAGGTCATACCCAAAATGTGACCTTCCTTATCTATAAAATGAAGGCTTGGAAACAGCCCTCACCTACCCTAAAATCCTGTTAGTCCGTAAGATGGAAGACTATTATAATTACAAAATATAGCACCTAAACAAAAAAACTCATAAATTACACTTATATATAATTTGTATGTATATATATATAAACATATATAGGGAGAAATATATTTCTAAGTGGACACTAATTTTTTCTTCATTAACCAACCAAAAGATTCCACAAACACTTAAACTTCTTGGTCAAAATTGTTATTTAGCCAATGATTATTTAAAACTTAATTAGATCTAAATAATCCTGCAAAATTATAAAAATACCGTACATATGTTTCAATATATATGTAGCTCTTTAGATTAGAAACCCAACTTTACAAAGTTACCCTGTATCAATTGCTGAAAGTAATCAAGTTTGAGGATTAGGTTGGTGCTTCAATTGATATTTACCATGAATGTATTAGGGTTCTAACACCCTTTGGTGTTAGAATATTTGAGTTTTATAGAATACAAAAAGAAAAAAACCACTTTTAGGTGCATCTTAGCTTTGCTACTACAATAATTTAAAAATATAAAAATAACAGAAGATAAAATTATTCTTGCACAAAACAAACCTACATTTTACTTCCTTCAACTAGTGCAGATTAAGTTTTAAAGTAGCGCTTCCCAAACCTTAATGTGTATATGAATCACCTGCAAATCTTGTTAAAATGCAGATTCTGATTCAGAAGACGTGGGCAGGGGTCTGAATGCCAAGTTCATATACAGAGAAAGTAGTAAGCTTCTAAAAAAGCCCCATAAATGACAATATTTAGCCATGGTTTACAAAGCACTGGTCTTGATAAGCACTGGTTTCCAATTAAATTCCTAACTGAGCAACTCACATTTTCCCATCCTTTTCTTACTTGATCTCTCCTATAAATGTGATACTTAATTACTCCATCATTCTTAAAACCTAGAAAATTTGTATCCTAATCTTCCTTCTACCTCTCTTTCTTTTTGATCTCTTTCCCAGGTTCCTCATACTTACATGTGGGTACATCACAGGATTCCATTCTTAGCTTCATCTTTTTTCCACTCTAATGCTGTGCCTGGATCACCTATATGCTAACGGATCCAACTGCTGCATTTCCAGCCAATACGTTTCCCAGTTTTAGATTCGTATTTTCAACTACCTAATAGACGTTTCTAAACTTTAGTCTTCACAGGTACTTTCCAACACAGTGTATCTCAAACTGAACTCTTCATCAACGAGCCTTCCACCCCTAGAAACCAGCTTTTTCAACCCTGTATTAACTTTGTGACCAGCACCACCATCTGCCCATTTGTCCAAACCATATTTTAAGACTCTTATCCTTCTCCCTCATCAACTGCAATTAATCCCATCTTCTAATTATTTCTCAAATTTCATCCCTTCCTCTCTAGTGTATCAGTTTTGACACAGATCATTTCTGACTTGGTTACCATAGTAATGTAACCAGTCTTCTTGCCTCCAATCTCATTTTTGTCCTCAATTCCATCTTCCACATTCCTATGTAATCTTGGCAAACATAACTTGATAGTACTCCCCTATTAAAATTCATCAATGATTTCCCCGTTACCTTTAGGAAAAAGTACTAACTTTCTTTGGCACATCATATAAAGCTCTTCACAATCTTGATTTTTTTCTCTCGTCTCAACTCCCACCACCCCTTAACAGTCAACATGTACTCTTGCCATGTCAGGCTAGCTGCAGCTCCCTAGAAGTACCACATTCTCTAATGCCTGTGTGTTTGCATAGGCTGTTTTTCCTTTGCTTAAAACGCCCTTATTTAGCTAAGAACTAATCTCCTTTTAAGACTCTACTCAAGCATCACATGCTTTAAACTTCCCTTTCTAATCACCTCAAGTCTGTTAGGTAACATCGCAAACTGTGCTCCCTCTATTACAAGGTTTTCCCTATGCACAATACTTAACAAATTGTATTATAATTACTGGTCTATTCATTTCCTCCACCAAACTGAGCTCATCAATTAGTCCTTTTTAGAACAAAATGTCCAGTACATGGTTTGCTGAGGGGCACCGGGTGGCACAGTCGCTTAAGTGTCCCGCTCTTGGTTACAGCTCAGGTCGTGACCTCAGGGTTCTGGGATCAGACCCTGCATGGGGTTCACAGAGTCTGCTTGAGACTCTCTTTCCCTCTTCCTCTGCCCCTCCCTGCTGCATGCTCGCTCACTCACTCTCTTTCTCTCAAATAATCTTTAAAAAATAAATGAAAAATAAGTGTTTGCTAAATAAACTATCTTGAAATAACAGTCATGAATAATTATTATGGCTACATATTTAAACTATAGATAACTTCCAAAAACTGTCTAAGGTAACAAAAGTTTCTTCAGTTTATTTATAGGCTTAACAGAACTTCAAAAGACTTCATTAAACAAAGAAGTCCAAAATATTTAAGGTATTCACTTAATTCCCAACAATCTAAAGGTATTTGCTAAAAATTAATCGCCTTCTCAATATTGTGTTTAAGATTATTTTAATTTCACTAACGACAGTGTTAGGCAAATAAAAGCATTTGTCTCTTTTCCAAAATAATAGGCATATTGTTCAGGTGGCCTAGGTTAGCACCCTGACTTCTACTTACTAGCTACATGACCTTGGATAACAATGAACATCTCCAAGCTTCAGTTTCTTCAAAGGAAAACAGAGATAAAATTGCTTACCTACACCATAGGTTGTTTCAAATATTCAGTTATGAAGGTGGAAATATTTCTATAAACCCATGAACTGCTAAATCAATGTCAATTATTGTGTTAGCTTCCATACTAACATCTGCCAAATATTTGACAGGTGCAAATTTAAAGTTTCATGGACTACTTCAATCTCCATACCCACCCCATACTTCTCCTCCAACGACTGAAAATTCATAAATAAAATTAAGTTGCAGGATTACCACAGCACAGGACTTACTCATTAGTCCTCAATATTCGTTTCTGGTTGAAGGCTTAAAGATACCTAATTTAATAATGATCTATGTTCTTAAGAAGCGTTTTTTTTATAAATCTCAAAGTAAATCTCAAGGTAAGTTGTTGGTACAGTCATTTAAATTTCAGCTCCATTTTAAAAAATTAATTGGAGGACAAAAATCAGCAGGGAATATTTAGAGATACCTTCTTTTATTAACTGTTTAGACTGGGTACTATTGACTAATAAGCTTGATCTATTATAGACTAACTGACATGAAAGTTAAAAAGTCACCACAACAAAACCAAGACTTTTTTCACCCATATTTCTGGCTTATTTCTCAGATATGCTTGTTGGTCTATCAATCAGAAGAGAAAATTTGCTGCATTTTCGAAACTAAAAAAGTGATGAAGCATGTTAATTCTGCTCTCAGCAATACCCTTCTTTGTTAAATAGGGATTTTGGGGGATTATGGCCTATATCAGGAAAACTGTTTTCAGTCCCTTCTCTGCAATATTTATAAAAATAGGACTCTTAACCTTCAAAGGGCAAAACTCCTTAAAAAAAAAAAAGTAAAAGAAAAAAGAAAATCTACTACAAAAGTCAGCACTTCGGTACCTGATTGTGGTAACAAGGCCAAAATCCAAGACGAAGCCCTTTATTGCACATCGTGTTCCAAGATCTTGGGCAGCCCCATCTTGCGACCTCTCCAGATTGGCTGCTCCTGCTCTCTCTACTGCAGAGAGAACTTCAATTAGAGAAATTCTGAAGCTCATAAATCTAAACTGGATACTCCCCTCACTGGAGGCAAGGATGGTAAGAATCATTGAAAAGATTCAAGTTAGAGGAGGTTTCAAATAAATCCAAGTGGCCTGAAACCACTATAATCCAGGCAGCTGAGAGTCTTATTATGCAACAGCCTATTTACCTAAAAAAAAAAAATAATAATCTTAAGGAAAAGAATGGCAGCAAATTATTACATAACCTGAAAAAACAGGTTATATAATCATAAATCTCTAAAAAGTAAAATATTCTCTACTAAACTTGTGTTGAATTTATATCTATGATACCAAGTTACAGCTGACCATTCATATTTATTATCCTTATGAGAAAAGGAAGCAAGAACATAACTACGACATGTTATTAACTTCTTTCTGTTCCCTAAAGTAAGTCATCGAAAAAATGTCTGGTTAAAAACCACTGGTTAGGAAGGAGAGATTTCCCTGCTGACTTAAGCCTAGCTGCCTAAGCAAGGCTTTAGAAAAGGTCTTCACCTACAACAGTGCATAGGCAGAAGGAGCAGAGGCTATGGCGGTCTTCCTAGTGACACTTCCAAGTCACATAAATGGGGTATGTTTCTGGGATAGACTGCCAACAAGTTACTGTAAGAAACAAAAACAGCAAAAACCTGGCAAATAAACAGGCCAATGCCTTCATGTGTTTATTATGACATAAGTCAGTCTTAACTAAAGTTACCTTGACGCTACCAGATCTAAATCACATCCTCTATACTAATAGTACCTGATTTCGAAAAGACTGGATTAGTTTTCAAGCTGATTTTCCATAAAGACTTGTAATGATGTATAACACGTATAAAGCATTTCTTAGACCAAGCAAGTAACAAGCTACCAAAGTTCTCCCAGAAAACTTCAGCAATTAAAATTTTTCAATTAGAGCAATAAACTAACGATTTGAATCACCTTTACCACCATGAGTTTTTATCAAAAGTGTGCTGGTATGTGCAAATGAAACAGAATGAGGTTAATACTGTCAAGAAACTGTATTTACTAAACAATTTAACAATGATTTTATCTTACCTGAGTGTGAAAATTTGAAATGGTGGTTGTTTCAATATCTTTCTTGCCCAGAATCTCCATTTTCACAGGAGTGTTGGGGAAATTAAAAGCAAAGTAGTCCAAGAAGTCTGGGAGATAAGCAGCCGCTCCATGCACTATTGCTAAAGCATAGTAAGCAGCATTTTTCTCATTTTCACTGAATGTCAAAGCAAGAAACTCCTCAGAAAATCTCTCCATCTCCATTGGAGACAAAAATGAGAGTTCATCCATGTAAGCATGAAGGACAAGTGCACCACCATTGGACTGGTGTTCCTCATGAATAAAGTTGCTAAATTTAGTACCTGTTTTTAAGAAATTTCTACGAATAGAATGTTCCTGGTGAGTCATAAAAGGTGTTTGTACTCCCTGGGGTACCCGATATTCTTGCATGCCCAAATTTAATCGGCACAGCTGTTCATCTTTCAGATACCTGAAGGACTCCTTATTAACTCCTGAAGTGCTATTTATTTGTCCTTGGGTGAGGATTTCCTTACTGATGCGGGTCAGGCCAGCACAGACGGTTTGTACTTCCTTATTGTACATTTTAAGGCGTCTTCCTCGCATATCTTCTCGGTGTTTCTTTTTCTTTTTCTTCTTTATTTTCTTCAAGACAAAATCATCAGCTCTCTGGGTTTTACCATTTTCATCTGGTGTTTCTGGCCACAATAATTAAAAAGAAGTTAGTTGCTAGGCCTAGTGTCAACATATAAACTTCTTACGGTACTTGACCTCAAAATAAATGGCCTATTCTCAGTTTCTCTGAATTTGCCATGACAATTACATGTTTATAAAATGAATGAGATGAAGATCTTAAAATACGGTAATTTGGGGTTGAAAACCATGCTAAAAAGTAGACAATGGATATGTAAGCACATAATTTAATATGACTTGCAATCAAAAGTAAGGGAAATATCCAAGTAATTCCATATCTGCCATACTGTATGGAATATCTGTTCAGTAACGACTGTAAAATCTGAACTGAAGCTTACCATATTTTGCTATAATACATACAGGTAAATCAAACAAAGGCAAATTAAGCTATAAGACACCATTTTGCCTACCAAATTGGCATGACTTTTCTTTTTTTGGCATTCTCGTATACTGTTGTTGAAGTATAAATTGGTACAAATTCCATGGAGGGCAATTTGGCACCCACCAAAATGGATATGTATACCAAAAGCCTTGAAAATATCTATAATTATCAGACCCAGAAATTCTACTCCCAAGTAAAAATTACCTAAGAAAATAACTGAAGATACACAAAAGTATCCATGACAGTTATTTAGGGACTCCCCCCTTAAATGTCTATCCTAAGTAATCGGATGTTGATTAAATTCTGGTACTTACATATTGACAAAATACTACCCAGCCATTACAAGTTATATTACAAATGAAAAAAACGAATGAATTACAAGGTAATAAAATGTTTACATTGCCAATCTTCCAGGAAGCATTCTCTAACAATTCATCCCTACCCAGTTTGGATAGCTATTCCTACCCTGTGCTTCCTTAGCACTGTACTTGCCTATCACAGAACTTACCATACTCTATGTTGTCACATATCTAATTTTTTACCTTTCCTCTAGACTATAAGCAATCTAAGGTCAGAAATATATATCTTACCTTTCTTTCCGCATCTAATGTGTATATAGTATGATCTCATGTTTGTAACATTAAGCAATCAAACATTTATTAAGTACCCGCTAAATACCAGGGACATTTCTGGGCATTAGGAATATGGTGCTAAGACAGACACACTCCCCATTCTCTTGGGCTTTACAATCTAGTTTAGCAAGAAAAACAAAGTATCAGTAAGCTCCTCTAGATGCTGAGGAAACTTCTCTTTGGGAGGTAACTTTTAGGCTGAGTCCTAAATATTAAGACAAGCCAGGCATGTTTTCTAGGGAAAAATATTCCAGGGAGAAGCAAAGGACCTAAAGAGAGAAAAAGTCTGACTGATCTATATATGCTTTGTACGTATATTACACAGAAAAGCACCTGAAGAAATACATATCGAAGTATTAATGGTAGTTATCTAGGGTGGTAGGATTATAAATATCTAAATGTTTTCTTTTTTGCTTATCTGTATTTTCTAATTTTCTACAATAAACACATACTACTTTTATAATTCAAATTTTATTTTTAATTTTTAAGGAATTATCATGTATTGACAAACCCAAAATAGAATAGCATCTTTCATTTACTAGTTCAAAAATATATCTAGCAAGAAATCTTTAGGATTAAATATCAGATGTAGTCCTGACCAACCTTTAAAGTTCAAATGTGGTATTTACTGAATTTTTCCACCCAACAACAGTATTTCTGACATGATTCAAGTAATTCAGTGTTAAGACAGATACTACAATCGATCCTATGACTACAACAGGGAAGAAAAATTCAGTAAAATTTGGTGTAATATGCAAATATGATAGTTGTAGTACTCTATACAAAATCATTCCAAATCACTAAATATTGCAAGTTATGAAAACTTCTAAAGAAAATATTTAAAAGTGTAAGAGATTTTAAAGTGTATGGATACCAAATGACTTCCATTCTGTTTAACATGTTTTCAAACAAAAAGAAAACCCTTCGTTTGCAAACATCACTTGTGATTAAACTGAGACCATATAGCAAAATATACATGTAATCGGATTGCTTAAATTGGAAAGAGAAAAAGCCTATCGTTTATTCTATATACAACTAAATCTTTGAGATTTTGTTAAAACACTTACTAACAGTCATTTATATTTCTTACCAAATAAAATTAAATGTTTTTCCCACGTTAAAAATCGGTAATTTAGGCAATTCTCCCAAGCAACTAAATGTTAATGCCATTAAATACAAAGGTTAGACCAATTTTAAAAGTCATCTAATTACCCTCTGCTAAATGTTTTAGCAATTTCACAGAAAAAAAAAAAAGAAAGAAACTATCTCTGAATAGATCTGTTATTTTAAGCTTCAGAGGAGGTATTTGGTATGCAGAAGATGAATTGTGACCTAGATCTGCCACTGAAATTAACACCAAGGAGCTGCCTTGATTGTAACACATTTTCTATATTACTATCGGCTTACCAATGGTATTTCTAACATGGCCAAGTCTCTGTGGGTTTTATTCCAAACTCATTTATATGAGAACCACTCAAATTATCCAACACGGGCCCATCAAAAAAACCACGGTACAAGGAAATGAAAAGGACCTTAAATTGTAATCTCGTATTTCAACATGATAAAAGTTTAAAATATGAAATAAATGTCAATCTCCTCACTAATCCTGTTTTTCAAATTTTGATTCTTCTCTAAGGCTGAATATAGAGAGCTCACCTCTGTTGACAGAGAAATTTTAGACTTGTGTCATACCAGCTAATGAATTTCAATGAATAAACAAAATTTACCTTTCAGTTATTGTGATGACAACTAATTGAAAATGACATACATATACAAAGTTGTTAAAGGTTATTACAGTAAGTTAGCCCTTCTTGCACCATGAGAATATCAAGACTGCCTTGCCTTGAATTAAAAACATTAATTAGGGCGCCTGGGTGGCTCAGTCATTAAGCATCTGCCTTTCACTCAGGTCATATCTCAGGGTCCTGGGATAGGGTCCTGGGATGGGGTCCTGCTCAGCAGGGAGTCTGTTTCTCCCTCTACCCCTCCCTCCCATTCTCTCTCTCTCAGATAAATAAATAGAATCTTTAAAAAATAAAAATAAAAACATTAATTAAAAGTCAATGTCTTTGCAATATGAATGTATCAAATCAATATGTTGTACACCTTACCCAATGTTATATATCAATTATTAACTCAAAAAAAAAAAAAAAGTCTGTAGTTTTCACAATGTTCCCATTCCTGGTTGACTGTTTTAGCTTTCCAACAGAGAACATATTCAGGAAGTAACATTTGGAGTATTTCCCTACAGTGTAAAAGCTAAATTTTATTGATATCAGTTCTTTTACAGAAAAAGGGCCAAACCACATCTGTGATTAAGGAAAGCTTTCACATATCAAACTGTGAGAGCAAACATAAAGAGAAGTATGTAAGTCTACAGAGGAAGATATATTTAACTGACAAATTGCTGTCTTTAAAAAAAAGGTCATTCTAACTGTAACTAAATTAATGCATGACGCTATCAATTAAATCCTCGTAAGAGCTCAAGTGTCCACTGAGTCATGAATGGATAAAGAAAATGTGGTGTGTATACACACAAACACACACACACACAATGGAATATTATTACTCAGACATCAAAAAGAATGAAATCTTGCCATTTGCAGTGATGTGGATGGAGCTAGAGTCTACTATGCTAAGTGAAGTAAATCAATCAGGGAAAGACAAATGCCGTATGATTTCACTCATGTGTGGCATTTAGGAAACAAAACGGATGAACATATGGAAAAGGAAAAAAAAGAGAGAGAGGGAAGCAAACTATAAGAGACTTAATGATAGAGAACAAACAGGGTTGAGAGAGGGAGGTGGGGGGGATGGGCTAAATGGGTGATGGGTATTAAGGAGGGCACTTGTTATGATGAGCACTGGGTGTTCTATGTAAGTGATGAATCCCTAAATTCTACACCTGAAACCAAAATAAAAATAAAATAAAATCCTCACATGTGCTAATATTATCAACTATCAAATAGCATCATTTATTTACATCACTACTGAAAGTTCTCATTAATGCAAAAAAATTAGTTTTTTCTATCACAAAACTTAAAATCGTATCATCATTACCGCACTTGAATTATAACTTAGAACTGAAAGAAATGTAATATCCTCAATTCTTAAAAATCATGGTGGATACACATTTTCAAAGCAAGTACAATGTTTTATATTTTATTAATCATAATAAAGAAAAGGGCTAAAGTTGTTTCCTGAAAATAAATTTTCCAGTCTTATTGGGTATCCTTCCAGTCCCATATAAAAATCTGACTAAAAAGGTCATTGCATGTTTATAACACTGCCTTACTTTACCCCCCATCCCTCCATATCATGTTTAAGCATGGCTGACTGAATTTGAATCCCTGTCCTAGTACTTCCTCCCAGAATATTAGCTTTTGCAACTTAATTTCTTTGTACCTTGTTCCTCATTGGTAAAATGGGGGAAAGTAACAGTACCTCCTCATAAAATCAGTGAGCAGATAAAGCACATAAAGCACTTAAAATAGTCCTAGAATATAACAAATACTCAATACACGTTAACTACTATTACCCCAAAATAGCTGGATCGTAGAGGCAGTAGAGGGTGCTACACGAGCAAGTGCTTTACAGTTAGAGACCTAGCTTAATGTCCCAGCCCTACTACTTACTGCTTAAGGTCTCTGGGAGCACCCATTAATCTCTTTAAACTTTCATTTTCTCATCTTAAGATGTTAATTCTAGCATCTACCTCACAGAGCTCTTGTAAGGATTAAGTAAGACAATAAATATAAGGGCCTCATCATAGTATTGACACAATAAGTGCTCTCCATCTTCATTATCATCTTCACAATAATATTTAATACATTCCTTGAAATTATTGGCAATAACTCTCAAATATCAAAACTAGAGAGAGAAATTACTGGACCTAGAATACAATGTAGTATACTACAAGAGAATCCCATAAAAAGGACAAAAATCTCTGAAAGAGGGGAAAAAATTATTATTCACCAAGGGTCTACTAGGTATCAAATATGCTATCTCATTTTAATCCTCAAACAAACCAGTGAAGATACCTAAGTCCATTTAGCAGAGAAGAAAACAGCTTGAAATAAGATACGTACTTATCTGTAGACCACAAAACTAGTAGGTGAGAACCAAGTTTCAAATGCTCACCTTATCGGATTCCAAAACTCAAACTTCCCATACACTATTATACTACACTCTTCCATTCCGCCTTCTCTATCAACTCTCTGCAACACTCCCTGTGAGATGATCAACTAAAATAACCTGGTTTTAATTAATGGACTTGAGGAGGAGGAGGAGGACCTACAAGAATCTCCAATAAAGGGAGCATTACTTCATTCAACAAATATTTTACTGAGTGCCCATTACATGATAACTCTGCATGATCACAAAGATGGCATTATTTATGTTATGCAAAAATTTCATGCCCTAAAAGCTCCCCCCCCCCCCGCCTCTCTCTAGGTAGGTAACGAAAGTATCAGTCCCTAAAGTTGTTGCTCTGATAAATGAGATGATCTGTTTATTTCAGTTCTCTGTATAATCCCAAATAATTCCTCACTCCTGTCACCAAATAGGATTTGGACTTTAAATTCCTGCCAACAGCTTTCTGACATCACAGAAAATTACAATTAGTTGTCCAACTTGGGGATACTACCTGTGACAGAAAGTGGACAGTTGGTCAAAGATGAAAAAATGTGAGAAAGGAAGACTGATTCACAAGTGAATACAAAAGACCAATACTGTCCCTTAATGACATTAGAGAAAAGAGCTAGGGGGATTGACTACCCTCCCTTTCCTTTTTTCTACAAAATATTAAAACATTACTAAAATCATAAATTTACTGAAGAATTAAAATAATTTTTAAGCAAATATGTTCTATGCTTTTTATGAGCAACAAGGGGAGAGAAAAAAATAAAGATTTCAAAATACACAGGTAATTATCAGTTTAAGATTCAAGCCTGTTACTTACAAGAAATAAAAAAATATTTTAGTATCTCTTTATTTAGTTAACAATCCAAATATGCTTAGTGAAAAATGAAAAGCAAAGTGGACCACAAGTCAAAAAAACTGGGTCCTAGATTCAGTTCTATCACTTACTAACTAGAAAATCTTAAATCTATCACTTACTAACTAGAAAATCTGAAAAAGTTCCCATTTTAGAGATGAGAAATTGTTGTTTCAACTATTTATGAGCAACTCCAAACACGCAGAATCTGAAATCTATGATTAACTAATACATGAAGTTGGATTGAGCACAGTTGGGCTGGTGTGAAGGAACATGTCTTTAAGCAGAATGATCTATCTCAGAGATTGGCAAACTTTGCCTATAAAGAGCCAGATAGTAGTAAGCTTAGCAGCCCACGTGGTCTATCTCAACTACTCTACTGTTCTAGTGTGAAAACTACCAGACAATACATTTGAATGAGTGGAGTGATGTTCCAATTTATTTCTGGACATCGAATTTAAATTTCTTATGATTTTCATATGTCATGAGGTTTTCTTCAGCCATTTAAAATGTAAAGATCCCTATCTGACAAACCATACAAAAACAGGCAGTGGAACTGATTTTTTACAAATACATAGAAGTAATCCAATGGAGAAAGAAAAGTCTTTCAACAAAGGTGCTGGAACAACTGGAAACATGAACCTCAACCAGAACACTTCACACCTTACACAAATAACTCAAATGAATCAGACATTCAAATGTAAAAGTTACCATTATAATACTTCAAGGAAAAAATAAGTGAAAATCTTTGGGACCTAAGCCTTGAGACCTTAGATTTGACACCAAAAGCATGATCCATAAAAGAAAAAAGAAAAAAAAAATAATTAGACCTCAACAAAATTTACAACTTTTGCTCTGTGAAAGACCATGTTAAAAGGAGAGAAACACAAGCAACAAAAGTGGGAAGAAATATTTGCAAACAATATATCTGACAAAGGACCCATACCTGTAATATACAAAGAATTCTCAAAACTCAATAGTAAAAAAAAAAAAAAAAAAAAAGCAAACAATTCAATTAGAAAATGGGCAAAAGACATAAAGAGACATTTTACTGATGAAGATAATATGGCCAGCAAATGATGACCAAAAAAAGATGTTAAATATCACTAGCCACTAGGGAAATCCAACTTAAGTCCATGACGAGGTAATACTTATTACACATCTTTAGAACACATAAAATAAAAGTAGTTAACAATACCAGATACTGGCAAGGATGTGGAGAAAGTGAAAATCTCATACACTGCTGGTGAGAATGTAAAATTGTGCAGACATTTTAGAAAATAGTTTGGTAATAACTTAAAAAAACAAAACAAAACACCTAAACATACATTTTTTGTCCCAGCAATTGCATTCCCAGAGAAATAAAGGAAAATTTACATCCACACAAAGACGTGAACATGAACATTCATAGAAGCTTTACTCTAATAGCCAAACTGGAAAGAGCCAAAACATCATTCAGTAGGTGAATGGTTAAACTGTAGTATATCTCTACCATAGAATACTACTCAGCAATGAAAAAGGTGTGAGCTATTGGTACATACAACTTGAATGGATCTCAAGGACATCATGCTGGGTGAAAAAAGCCTCAAAAGATCACATACTGTATTATTCCATTTACAACATTCTCAAAATGATATAGAGTTGTAGAACAGATTGGTGGTTGCTAGAGATTAGGGAAGGTGGGGAGACATAGTTGATACCTAAGACTTTCTATGGATTAGTACAAGGGGGATCTTTGTGGTGATGGAATAGTTGTGGATCTTGATTGCAGTGGTGGTTAAACTAATCTACAGGTGATAAAATGGCACAGAATTATACACACGCCATTGTACCAATGTCAATTTCCTGGTGTTATTATACAATAGTTATGTAAGATGTAACCATTGGGAAAAACGAATGAAGGGTAAAAACTTCTCTGGACTTTTTTTTGCAATTTCCTGTGAATATATAATTTTCTCAAAATAAAAAGTTAAAATAGTTTCTGAAAATCTAAGGATAAGGGAGAGAAGACATAACTCTGTAAATAACAAGAGTCTACCCACTCTCCTTATTAATCTTAAGAGTTGTTTCAAGGATGAAGCTTGATAAAATAAAAGACAGTTTTGAAAGTGCCTAATATCAGCTACTGTTTTAAGTACTTTCCACATATTGCCCCATTTAATCCACATAATAACCTTGTAAAACAAATTCTACAACCCCATTGTACAGACAGGAAAACTGAAGCTGAAAGAGGTTAATTTGCCCATGATCAAACAGTAAGTAGAGCCACAAGTTAAACTTAAATTGACTCCAGAGGTGTGCCTCTTGCACACCACTGTAACAAGTATAAAGACATGCAGCGAGAAAAGTAAAGATATCCATCAAAGTGGGTCAAAAGCCTGGATTAAACAAGGTTAAGCCAGTTTTTCTATAGGGTTCTCAGAACTTTTAAAATACCAGTATATCTCATGTATGTAGAAGGCTATAGTATACAGTTTTTTCCCCCATGTATAAGGCCAGGGAGCCCTTTCCCTGCAAAATACGTAACGCAACAGACCCTCACTCAAAACTTAAAATATTTAAACTAGACTTATTATGGTGATCCTTCTACAATACATACAAATATCGAATCGTTATGTTGTATACCTGAAACTAATATAACATTATATGTTACTGTATTTCAATTAACAAAAAAAAAGGTAAGATGTTGAAATTACCAGATCTTAACCCACTTCTTCACATACTGGCAAACTACAAATGTTTCAAGCTGTGCTAATATGGTAGCCACTAGCCAAAAGAAACTAGAATTAAATAAAATTTAAAATTCAGTTCCTCAATTACACCAGCCACACATTTAAGTCTTCAAGACTTACTCCAAGGGCCACATATGACTGATGCTACCATATTGGACAGCACAGATATAGAACATTTCCATCACTGGAGAAAGTTCTGTCAGACAGCACTGAGTTAAAGGTTTGTTTTTGTTTGTTATTTAAAGAACACGGGGCCTGTGCAATCCTCAGAGAAGCACACTATTGTTTATTATATGTGTAATTGCCACTATCCCACCATAAAAAGGGGCTAGGTTTGAAATTTTTGATGGAGCTGGCTACTGCCATTCTCATGCCAAGGCATGGGGAAGGGGTAAGCAAAGAAGGGGAAAAAGTAAATACCATGAAAAAAATAAAGGAACAACAAGCTGCTGGGGGAGGATGCTTGCACTGGGATTCAAGGATCTGGGTTCTACTCCCTATTACATCAATTATTCATTAAAATAAAAAATTTTTAAAGTTTGTACTTGGTGCTAATTAACTGTGACTTAACTAGACAAGTTTCTTCACTACTTTGGGCCTGGGTTTCCTCTTCCACAATATAAATTTGAATTGGTTGATCTCTTAAGATCCCCTCTACCTCTGCATGGTTAAAACACACACACACACACACATGAAATGAGAAAACGAGAAATAAAAGACAGCAAGATCACTGCATACTGGTGGTGGAAACTGGCAGTCCTGTCAGATTGGCACAAGTTTTATTCCTGAAAATAACATCTGGATACCACCAAAGGAAGAAAGATTTCATTCAATTAAAAAAATATTTATTGAGCAATTATTTGCAACAAACTGCACTATTTGGAAGTGGCACCACAAAAAAACTGATTAAGTCAAGACCAAGTATATGGAAGGAATCCAAGACTCACAAAACTTTAGATTGAAAGGCATTGTTCATTAACATGTAATAATCCAGCTGGCCCAATACTAAAAAATACTAAGATACTTATATCTTAAAATCTTCCTGAGGAAATAGAACTAAAAGCTATATAAAATCATATAAATATCCATGGTATAATCAAAATTCCTACCCCCACCCCAGAGAGATAACAAATAAATGCTACGTGTACTTGTGAACAGGAAGACACCAATTTTGGTAAACCTAATTTCTCTAGATCTCATATTTAATTGGATAGTCCTATATTTTCTAGGTTCAATATTTTTTACTTTAGTGAGGGTTACTGGAATTTTTTTATTTTTATTTTTTTTTGTGCCATAAAGAATAAACTGCAACTGGAATTCTTGCTTCTAACTATTCACTTACTGCACATTTCCCACTTTTCGCAGGCACAATTAGTCCTATTTCCTAGGACCAAAAGGGAGAGAAAACCTTCGCCAACCCTCTTCCCAGAATTAAGATTTAATATTAAAATTAAAAACGATTTCACCTTCGGATAAAAAAAAGCCACTACAAACTACGTTTGATATTTTTACCTTGCAGCAGCTAAAGCAACCTGTGAGTCGAGTAACCTCTGTAAGAATTCAAACTCATTAAAGCCCCACACCATACCCGTGAATATTTTGGAGCCTAGGAGAGTGAATAGTAAAGATTTCCACCAACGATAACAAGAAGAAAGGATTTTCGCGACAGGTCTTTACTTTAGAAAAGCAGTTTTTTAATATCCCAGCTACTAATCCCACGCCAAGTACCGCGCGGCGCGGAAACCCTGGCGAATTTGAAAACAAACGTTGGTAAAGGCTCGGGGTGAAGGGCGGGGGCGGGGAGGGGGAGCCTGCTAAGGGGGTTAGCAACTGACAGCTCAGCCTCGAAACGAGAAGCCTCAAGTAGGTCAGGCTGTGTCAACGGTTTGAAATCCAGAGTCCACCCCAGTGGGCTTAAGGGAGTAGAGCAGCAGGAGGTAAGTAGGGTTTGGCGTCTTTCAGTGCTAAAGGGGCGGGATATCAGAACTGAGAGAGACCTAGAGCCCAAGCTCGGGGCAATTCGTCTGCTCTCACCTCTCTTGGGGGCCTTGATCAGAGGCACCCCTCCAGTCCTCTCGCCGTTTTCCTGCTTGTCCTTGTGCTTGAGATCGCCGGGAACGCAGGAGCTGGGGTCACCATCGGAGCCGCGGTGGTGATGGTGCTTGTGCCGCTCCTTATGGCCCTTATGCTTGGGCCCGGCCGCGCTCACCGTCAAGGGAGAGAAGGTGAAGAGGGCCGAGGTGCCTGGGGCCGGAAGAGGGGCAGCGACAGCGGGCCCGGCGGGTGCCAGCGAAGGTGGCGGCGGAGGCGGCAGGAGCAGAGGCTCAACAGGGCCTGGGACGGTTGGGGCTGCATTCGTTGGCGGCAGCGGCCCGGGATGTTGGCGGCTGCGACGCCGCCGGTGAGGGGGAGCGAGAGGGGGGTCCTGGCTCGGCCTCCCCCGCTTCTCCTGAGACCCCCCACTGCTCGCTCGGCGCTGCCGCTTCACTCCCCGCGGCGAGACCCCAACATGGGGTTTCTCCTTCCCTTCTTTGTCCGGCTCCTCCTGCGCCGCCACCGCCCGTACTACGCGCACTGCTCCGACCTGCGCAGCCATTTCACCCACAAACACACATTTAAATGGCCCGACCGCCCCCCCGTCCGCGTATCGCGCAAGCGCCGCCCGCGCACGGCCCGCTGGGCATTGGAGTCTCTCCCCCGCCCTCCACTTCTCGGCGGTTCTTCCTCCGGAGCTGAACATGCCGGAAGCGGTTGTTCCCAGCGCTACTCCGCAGGCCTCTCCGAGCGAGCTCTATTGTAAAACACCGTGGGCGGCGCAGAGCCTCATGGGAGCGGTAGTTCCCTCGCGCCCTCGTCTTGTCCCTGGCTCTGGGAGTGGAGGAGCGGAAAGAGAGCGTGCGTCGAGTCACGCTTCGGGCTGCGACGCAACCGCCGCTGGGCGGAGAAATTGCCGCCAACCGCCTTAACGGCCGAAACAATGTTAGTGATTTTCAGACTCTGCCGGCGCGTTCCCATTATCGTGTTCGTGTGCCCCTTCGTCATTTTACACGGAGTCGGCGGTCTCCATAGGTACTTTTAAATTTCGTAGTCTCTCATAACCTTTGTGAGGTAGAAGAATCTGCGGCCTTTTATCTTTGGACAAGCGATGAAATAGAGGAAAGGGGAACTTGGTCATATGTAAAATGAGGGTGATTTGGGTTTAGACTCGAACGGGGACGCAGTGAAGACATTTTTTAACCTCTTCGTGGGCACTGCTATGGCTACAGCTCCAGGCGTGACAAGGCAGGTGCAAGAACTGCCTGGGAGCCTGGGGAGCGTCGCCCCACCTCGCCTTCGAGCCACATCCCCTCTAATGCTTGGAGAGGTAGCGGCCATCATTTATGTCGAATCCATCCCCACAGTGACGAAAAAATTCTAGACGGAAAACCATGTTTTTAAACTTTTTTAAACAAGTTTTTTTTTTTTTTCAAGTCGCAAGTATAAGGTTGCGTAAATTTGAGAAATGTGTCTACCACAGAACATTTCAAAAATCGTCACTGTTCACCAAGGTTGCTGCCCGGAAATTCATTCACAATTCCATCTAACATCGTCAAGATGTTAGATTTTACCTAAGATTCTGTTCACATATTTCGTCCTTGATAAAGATCTTTGGGACTAATTGATTACAATGAAGTACTCAGGAATACCACTAGTGCCTGAGAAGTATTCAGCTAAATGAACACTAGAGTAAAGTTAGTTTTTAAAAACAAAGTTTATTCAGCACATATTGTGTGCACTGTACAGGTTAACATATCGCCCAATTTGCCCTATCATTAGGCTTCCTAATGAAAGATATTGAAGAACAAATGCTGTTTAAGTATTTCATGTTTCCAAAAGTTAAAAAGAAACTTCTAAGTTTTAAAAAAGACTTAATTCATTAGGAGAACTCGGGAATCCTCTGTAATAATTACCCACTAACTTATTTGTTACATAAAATCAGATTTGAAGACTGAGATTTTCTAAAAGTAAGGCAGATCCACATTCATAGAGAATTTTTTAAACCTCTGATTGATTGGATATAAGTTGCACATATTTATGTAGGACCTTTGAAGTGAAAGATGCTACCAAAAGATAGCGATTCTGCTGATTATTCTTCTAGACTTGGTAACTGAATAACTTTGGTTAAAACTTACCAGAAATGTAGTTGAACATCTTGTTAGTAGATATATCCAAATACAGAAATGATTTTCTTTATTTACATATGTTATTCTCTTAAATAAAAGTTCTCCTTTTCTTACCACTCTAGTTTTCTTCCTTTGGAAAGATGTGCAAGGTATACTCCATTGAGGCAAAAATAATTCCCAGGGAATAGTCATTGTCACAAGCACAGGTCAGATTTTGTGAAACACTTCCTATAGTAAATTCTGGCAATGTAAACATTCAGTTGAGATCCAATTCTTAAAAATATTTTGAAGTTTATATTTATGTAGAAAAGTAGAATAAAAATAACTTCCAAAATGAAAAATAAGTCCATTCTAGAACTGTTTCTCATACAATGTTCTCTACTTAAGCTCAAATGACAAATTTATTTCCAGTTTCCAGCCCAATATAAATGAGATGAAAATGTAAAATTTCTGGCCCTTATTTGAATATTCTTTTCTAATATTGCTATTAACACATTACAGTATCTTCATTGTCGAAATTACGAATACGGAAACCTTATTTTAGCTAATAGTATTTTAGTACTCTTATTTGCAGATGCACTTGCAGCCTATATTCTAAAGTTGTATTAAATATTCCAAGTTGGTGGTGGTTTCCTTGGTCCTTTGGGTTTTGAAAAACGATTTGCAAAACCTGAGAACAAAAATAAAATTGAATGAAAAGTTTTTTAGTATAGAAATAAATACTTAGATTTTAGAGCATATTATAACATATGCAAGTACATGGATTTTTTTTCAAAGTGTTAGGCAACATCTTTGATTATTTTAATAATAGATTGTAAAGGTATATAGTACTTAAGTTAATGCTTAAATGATGACAGAATATTAATAACTTTTCAATTTTGTAGAACACTTACAAATTTAATAATGGTAATAATTAGGTGAACCCTGGTTATAACAACCTTTGGTAATTCAGCATATACAGTTGACCCTTGAACAGCATTTTCTTTAGCATATATATATATATATATATATCAAACAAAATATGTGTTAATCAACTGTTTATGTTATGGGTAAGACTTCTGATCAACAGTATACTACTAGGAGTTAAGGTCTGGGAGATTTTAAGTTTTGCAGATTGTCAAATACACAGGGGGCAGGGGAGGCATCCCTCTTCCCCACATTGTTCAAGGGTCAACTGTAATATCCTTTTTTTCCCAGTTTTATTGACATATTATTGACCCATAACATATGTAAGTTTAAGGTATACAAGATGATGATTTGGTACATGTATATATTGTGAAATGATTACCACATTAAGGCTAAATAACACCTCCATCCCCTCATAAGATTACAATTTTTTGTGGTGATGACATTTACGATTTACTCTAAACTTTGAAATATATAATACAGTACTGTTATAATTATCATGCTGTACATTAGATCCCCAGAACTTACTCATCTTACAGCTGGAAGTTTGTACCCTTTGACCAACATTCCTCCATTTCCCCCAGCCACTGGCAACCACCATTCTACTCTTTATTTCCGTGAGTTAGGCTTTTTTAGATTCTGCATATGACTGAAAACATAACCGTATTTGTCTTTCTCTAGCTGACTTATTTCAGTATAATGCCCACAAGTTTCATCCATGTTGTCTCAAACAACAGGATTTCCTTCTTTTTTTATGGCCGAATAATATTCATATATATATATATGAAATGTGTATGTACATATTGTCTTCATCCATTCATCTGTCAGGTGGAGACTTAAGTTGTTTCCATGTCTTGTCTATTTTAAATAACAGTGCAATGAACATGGGGTGCAGATACCTCTTCTGAGGTAATGATTTCATGTCCTTTGGATATATACCCAGAAGTAGGATTGCTGGATCATATGATAGTTCTATTTTTCGTATTTTCACGAACTTCCGTACTGTTTTCCATAATGGCTATACCAATTTACATTCACACCAGCCTTATACAGGGTTCTCCTTTCTCCACAGCCTAGCTAATACTTGTCTGTTGTCTTTTTGATAATGGCCATTCTGACAGGTGTAGTTTTGATTTGCATTTCCCTGATGATAGTGATATCAAGCATCTTTTCACTTACCTGTTGGCCATGCATATGTCTTTTTCAGAAAAATGTCTATTCGAGTCCTTTGCCTATTTTTTAATTGAATTGTTTGGTTTTTTAAGTAATTATCCTACGTCTGCCATCTTTTCACCCACCACACACTCATTAAAAAAAAAACAAAACCTGGGAAATTTCAATTCCAGAAAATAAGCACTGTTGCTATACAAAATTATTGTATTAAACTCAGTTATATTTCCACTTCAGCCCAGAAAGCACTCAATTTACTAAGATAATTCTGTTTGAAAAGCTTAGAAAAATAAACTAATAAACAATCCTGAAAAACTAGTTAATCACTTTTACTTATCTGTCTCCTCAAACACTCCCCTCTGCCCCCCCCACCACAAAAGGAGAAAACAAGGAAATTTTGCACAACCAATGAAAACTATTTCTGGGTCCTTTCAAAGAGATTGGAAGATTGATAACATTGTCTCTTTTATCACTTCAACATAGGACTTTTCTTTGATGACGGTATATTTTCAAGGTACTCTGACACAGCAACTTTAGGCGCTCAAATTGAACAATGAAAGCTTTGAACAGAACTGATGAAAACATCAGATACTTGTTAAAGCATCCAGCACAATGCCTGGCAATCATAACTAAAGTGTTGCTTCAATCAGAACCACAAAAACACTATACCAGACCTAGAAGAAAAGGAGAGTATGGAAGAGAAGAAAAGAATATAAAAACAAGAACCCTACTAATATTAAATTTAATAATGGAACCACTAAATTCTACACCTGAAACTAAGAGTACACTGTATGTTAATTAACCGGAATTTAAATAAAAACTTAAATACCAGAAAAAAATTTAATAATAGCGATGATAATATAATAATATATTATATTGCCCACAATATAATATATATATATGCCCATATATATGCCCATATATATAATAATAATATATAATATATATTATATAGATAATATAATAATAGCCAAAAAATTGGGGGAAGGGGCGCCTGGGTGGCTCAGTGGGTTAAGCCTCTGCCTTCAGCTCAGGTCCTGATCTCAGGGTCCTGGGATCGAGCCCCGCATCGGGCTTTCTGCTCAGCAGGGAGCTTGCTTCCGCCTCTGCCTCTCTGCCTACTTCTGATCTCTTTCTCTCTGTCAAATAAACAAATAAAATCTTAAAAAAAAAAAAAATTGGGGGAGAAGCACACAGCCAAGTTCATGTACATTTTACTCCTTTGAGTGATAAAAAAGAAAAGAGAAGGAAAAATTTTTTAGGTTAAATAGTTTCATACACATAGTCACAAACTCATCTATTCAGTCCAGATAGCTTCTATGAGCCAAGTGGGCTGAGAATAGAAGAACATAATATACAAGTACTAAGTATCTGAAATTTAAGGAATACCTATATTCAGTCTTTTTCACTGATCAATTCTGAATAGTTTAGAACAATGGTGAGCTATCTTTTTGCATGTAGGCCAATTCAGGAAAAATAAAAATGTTTATAAACCACAAAAATTTTTAATTCACACTTAGATACCTTTTTAAGTAAATATTACTGCAGTTTATCTTGCTTCTTTTCTAAAAAAGAGCCAATGAAAGAGTTGTGTTTTTAAGTAAGTAAATACTCAAATCTAAGCATATTTGAGAAGAAATAATATGGAGGAAGCTAATATTTTTTCTTCATAGTAGATCACAGACTGTTATAAAGTTAGATGGGTCATGAGTTACTCAAGAGGTATCACAGATGAAGAGAAAAGGAAGCAAGGGAACATTCCAGGCAAAGTTTGGTGCTTTTTTCACATATTTTCATATATGTATGAATATATATATGAAATACGAAATATTGTATATTACATATAATGATCCATATTAATTTTTTAACTAAATGATTTCATAAGAATAATAACTTATTTTTTCCTAACATTTTTTTTCCCTAACATTTTAAATCTTAGAATTAATGTAATCCAAATAAAATTTTACAGCCCAAGAAACATCGAGATTCTAGTTAAATATTTGGGCAAGGTGGAATGAATTAAGACCATAATCCAGGTGTGGCAGAGATTGCTACCTTTCTACCAAAATCTTTCCTTGCTTCTTCAGGAATAGAATTGTATCTCAGCAACTGCTTCCCCAGCATTATTACATTCCCCAGTCACTCTTGGAATTTAGATGTAGCACATGTCCAAATTCTCTTCAAGGGAATGTGAGATGACATGAGGTTGCCACGTCCAGGCCAGTACCTTAAGACCAGAAGAGGAGGCCACACTTCTTACACATTTTCCTCTCATCTTCTTGCCACGTGCAATCTGAATATGGCAGCAAGCCAATTCTAATCATACAAACAAGGACAATACCGCAGAGCTTCGGTCCTCAAGGTCTTGTCCTAGGGAATCTTAGGGGGCTCCCAGACCATTTCAGGGGTTCTGCTTTTTAGGTAATAATTTTTAGCAATAATAGCCTACATTAATTACTATACTTCTTATAAAAATTTGTAGTATATGTGATACTGTCTTAAAGAGTATCATGAATTTATGTCATACAGAATAATAGGATGCTTAAAATAATATAACATTTTAAGTTTATATTAGGGGCAGTGGGAAAACAATTCCTTTAAACTGTCAGAATTGTGCTTCAGCTCCTTTGTAGAATGAGCAATATAAGAATAGATAGCAACTGTTGTTATTATCATACTTGTGTATTTTTTTTATAACTTCGATTAGATATGAACTGGAATATCATAGCATCTCAGAATTTCTTCATTTGGCTTTGGCTAGTCACATTCATTTACTACAGGCCAACAGTCATTTGGTTACCTAGCTTCATTTCCTGCTATGCTAACCATTTCAGTCCTAAGTAAGATGTTAAGATCTTAGTCCTAGCTAAGATCAAAAATGAAAAGATAAACTGCATGGAAAGAATATATATGTAAGGACCTAGATATCAACCTTGAACCATACTTAAGGTTGTATCATACTATACAAGTATCTGTCAGAAAATAACACACATACCAAAATTCAGAAAGGAGCTGGAGCAATTTGACTGAACAGAGTCTGCAGGCTTGTTTGGTGGGGAAGAATTACAGATACCTAGAATCAAAAGAAAAAAATGTAAGGGAAAAAAATGAAGGCAGACTCCAATTACTGTTTATCAGACCACATAATTTTGAAATTAAACTTTTCCTCCAAAATAATACTTCCAAATAAACATATTACTATATAATATAACAAAATATAGATGCTTACAAATGGGTTAACGCTAATCTCATTTTTGTGTGGGTATTTTCTTTTAAAGGGTTTTTTCCCTTGGAAACAGATTGTCTAGTAAAGCCCAACACTAAAGAGAAATCACCAGAGTATTCAGAAATAACATCCATTACGTTGTGAATCAACTTCTTGGGGGATTCACAGTGTGGTTTTTTATTTCATTTTACTTTGCACTCTGATCACATTTTTTTTTCTTTTTTTTAAGAGAGAGAGAGAAAGAGCGAGCCCATGCAGGGGAGTGGTGGAGGGGGGAAGGGTAGAAGGAGAGAGAAAATCCTAAGCAAGCTCCATGCTGGATCTCACGACCTTGAGACCGTGACCTGAGTCAAAATCAAGAAGAAGATGCCTAACCAACTGAGCCACCCAGGTGCCACTGCATTCTGATCACTCTTAACATGTTTTTAAATAATTTATTTTGCACCTTAGCTCATCCATGGCATATCTATGGTTTTTCTTACAGTATCCTTTACTCCTGAATATCTTTCTTCACTTTCCAGCCTATCTTTTTCCCATTATAGATGATTCTATTTAGGCCCAGAATCTCCCAAAAGCATTGTTATATCGCTTCGTTTTGCTATTTTAGCTACTTACAGGTAGATTTAAAAATATGTTTCTCTTCCCAGCACCTTAATATATTCATGTAACAGTTTCTGCCCAATTTTAAAAACAATCCAGGGAAAATATCATCCACATTTTGCACATGCACTACTTAGCAGTGAAAAAAGATGATTTCGGGTTTGTATAAACCTATAAGACTATGTGTAAAGAGAGCATATGGTTAGGGAGAAATTATTAAATAGTCACCGTTTTTTGGTTTTCCACATTTTGAGTGTACAGCGTGAGGACTGTAAACATGTGCCTAATGCTAGGATTCAAGAAAAAACTCCCTTTTCATGGAGGTACTTGTGTATGAATCAATAGAGTACGTAGTGATTTTCAATCAGATTCAATTAAAATATATATTTATTGAATGCCTATTATGTGCCAAGCATTGGGCTAGGCACTCAGGATAGAGACATGAATAAGAAGTGAGTGAAGGTGAGAAATTCAGGACATATCAAAATCATCACTAAACTGCTTGTGAGTTGAGAGTAGTACACATACTTCAGAAAGAAAACAGTTGTACCAAAGGGAATGTTGTGGGTTTTTTGTTTTTGTTGTCGTTGTTTTATCACAGGGGACAAAGAGTCTGCAAATATATCAGAGGGAACAGCTATTTTGCATATTGGCTCGTCACAGTTTGGTTTGCTTTTTTTGTTTCTTTTTCAAAATGGCAGTGCCATATGGTTGAACTTAATATACTTGCAAGTACCTAGTTTTGTTAAGTTATTATATAAACAAGACTGATTATCCTACAATTTACTTTTCTCACTTAATGAGATATCTTGGTTTTTTTCCTATGGCAGCTCCAGTAGAACTATATTATGTCACAGATATTTTTATGCTGTCTGCCCAGCATTAATTCCTCCTCTTTCTGATAACAGAAGTTGAGTTTTCCTTTAGGAAACCACCCCTCCCCAATGTTCAGCTCCCATACGTCTGGCAAAGCTGATTCTGCTCTTAGATCAAGGAACTGATCAATGACTAGGGGTAATTTTCAGTTGGTACATTGCCATAATCATATCAGTTATTTAGGTCTGACCTTATTTCTTATTGGTCGGTGTCCATGTGTAACAATTGTTAAATATTTTAATAATAGTTAACAGTATGACAGTATGACACCGCTCTGCATAATCAGAATATATTGGCAATAAATTGGTTCAAGGATGGGCAAATGAATCAAACCAAGACAATCAGGCCCAATCAGTTCTAGTCATCAGACTGTTGCTTGAGCAACCAGGAAAGAGCTCATTTTTTCCATCGCAAGCTTGAAACCACATGGTGAAAGCCTCCCCATGAATGAGCAAACACAGAGTAAAACAAAGCTGGAGATATGGAATGAGATTAGGTCCTGATTATATCATTTGAACTCTTGGTTACAGGCTGATGAATTCCCCTTTTCCGCTTAAGCTAGCTTAAGTCGGGTTTTCTATCACTTGCAACTAAAGGATACCTGAGTAATGTTTCCCACCAAAAGGCATCAGGGATCATGGTCGATAGCTTCAATTCTTGTCACCCTATAATTCACTCTCCACACAGCAGCCAGTGGGATCTTTTTAAAAGAACAGATCATGTAACATAGCTGCCTAAAGCTCTTCGATGACTTCCCACTGCACTTAGAATAAACTCTGAACTACTTAAAGTGACCCATAAAGATTTAACTACCTTCTCCCTCACCTCCACCATCTTGTCAGCCACACTTTACTGCTCTGCCCTCTTGATACCATGCAGCTATGATGGCTTCCTCTCAGTTCCTACCACACACCAAACTCATACCTCAGTTTGCATATGCTGTTCCCTTCATCTGGAGGGCTCCTCTCCCCACTTTTCTCCTGGCTGGCTACTCCTTCATGTCTCAGGTTCAATCATCACTTAGAAAGGGCCTCTTAGGGGCGCCTGGGCAGCTCAGTGGGTTAAGCCTCTGCCTTCGGCTCAGGTCCTGATCTCAGGGTCCTGGGATCGAGCCCCGCATCGGGCTCTCTGCTCAGCAGGGAGCCTGCTTCCCCTTCTCTCTCTGCCTGACTCTCTGCCTACTTGTGATCTCTCTCTCTCTCTGTCAAATAAATAAATAAAATCTTAAAAAAAAAAAAAAGAGCCTCCTAGACCACTCTTTCTAAAATAAATCCCTTTGTTATTCTCTCTCATAGTTACCCTCTTGGTTTCCTACACAGCATTTATTACCATGTGTTAGTATGTACGTATCTGTGAAATGTTTAATATCCAAATCCCTCACTAGACTTAAGTTCCACAAAGGCACAGCCCAATACCTGTTGTGTTTGCCATCATATACCCAGTGCCTTACAGAATGCCGGACACGCAGTAGGCACTCAATGAATATTCAGTGAGTGACTAACGCTATGCTTAAATGCAAGCTTAAAACGACAGATGAAGAATCCTCATTTTATTAAAAGTAAGACCAGCTTTAACTACAGACCAGGTAGAGATCCAGGCTAAAGGGAGAACATCTGGACTTCGGAAGTCATGAACCATCTGGAAGGGTAAGAGGACACATACCCAAGTACAGGCAGATAAATCTAAAGCTTCAGGATATTTTGAGGGCCAGATATTATTCTTCATTTAAGGACAAAAGACCAGAGGATGAAGGCAACTGAGAAATTGAAATTAGCTTAGATCTAGAGAATGATCTGGGAGGTCTTATTTAGAAATAAGATTCAGAATCTCTGAGAATCCCACATATTGAATCTATGCCAACCTAAATTTACCTGAAATTTCTGTGTCTTTGATATCCCCATGGTAGAGTTGGGGCTATACAAAAAAAAGTCTCTCTCTCTTTTTTTTTTTAAGAGAAAGAAAATGGTGTTTCATAAACTAAGGTGTTCAAACCAACCTGGCTAGCTATTCAAGTCCGTCACTTCTTTCCTTCAGGCTATTTTATTTCCCCTGTTTTATACCACAGTTTTCTCTGAAATGTTTAAATTCTCTTTGACTCACATTAGAAGAAAGAGTATATTTTCTAATCATACTTTAGCCATCATAGGTGAGAAATCCATTTCTAAGATCATAACCTAAGATCAGGTTAGTGTCAATGAAAGCAGGCTAGCACAAGTTTGTTGACGGGGAAGTGAAGAGAAAACTTAGCAGAAATAGGTAAGATTCAGCTATAAATCTTCTTATATAGAATAGACAATACCATAAATTATGTTTTCTCAGCGCTCTTTGTCCCTCCCTATAACACCAGTATAATGCCAAATAGCTCTTTGGTCCTTGATGATTAACCAACTGGATCAAATTTATAAAAAGTATATCACTATGGTTTTTTTATATACTTTGTAGTTATAAATAAGGATTTCTCAGATAATTTCCCACAGTTTCAGGAGTCTTTTGGTTTTGTTTTCATTACAATATAGCAAAAATAATAAGCAACAGACTTTTATTACTAATAATATTTGGCAAAAATGAAAACGTGTCAATACTTTGCTTCTTTCATTAAATCAACACATTTGTCTCACAATATGCTTTGCTGTGACTATTTTCAAAGAAAATACATCCAAGGTTAGACTGCTAGGAATTTTAAATAACACACTGTATGACAGCATCTCAGGATGGGTGGAAAGTGCCAAAGGTCATATTATTATTCCTGTCTGTTAAACACAAACTCCCCTTCCCCTTACTCGCTTCCAATATTAGCATTGTGGAGCCTCACACGCTACGAGGCCTGGGAGTGAGGAGTGATTGTTCTAACACAAAGGTCCCTAGCTAGGCTCTGTATTGGAATAATATTGTTAATGTTTTCACAGAGTGGTTACATAAGGAAAAATTACATAATTGTGAAAGCGTATATGTATTCTAAAAAACAAGTAAAAAGAAACTTACTCTTTTTCACGTTTCTCAAAATTTTCAAACTCTACAAAAATGAAGAGGAAAATGTTAGTTTTTACTTGTTTTCTTATGAAATCCAAAATACTTTAGTCAAGTAGAAATATAGATTTCAATTGAAAGAATTAATTTCCTTAAACATAATGCACAAAATTATTTTCCCATCTGGCTATTTTAATTCAGTGCAAAGTCTCCACTTGATTTTATCTTGCTATTTTTTTCCCATCAACATAAGAATCACTCTATGTATTTAGAAGGAGTGCTATCAAGATATCCGAGAAAAATGAAGTTCCTACTTTTCTTCTTTATTAGGACCATTCTAGAAACCACAACGGCTTTCCGAAGATAGCTGTGATACACAGCCATTCCTGTTCTAGCCAAGAACTGCCAATCGTACTCTGAACTAAATTTACTATGGTCCACTCCATAATGTTACCATGCTACTTCCTTCTCCATCCATTCAGCAAACCCACTCTGCCTCCTTTATAGTGAAGTCCCTAACATATCTCTTCCAGGAACCGAACCATATTTCTTCTTTTCTTCACATACCTCGGCATGTATGTTTTTAGTCTGTTTCATGGTATTTTGTTCTTTTTGATATCTTCATGTTGTTTCTCATATAGGCATTCTATTCCAATGGATTAACTGTTCTCTTTTCAAGGACACGTAGATATCCTTTAGGACATTTCTATTTTCCTAACACCTAACAGAAGTGTAGTTTTCTATATAATAGATATTTAATAAATTATTTCTGGAGGGAAATTTTTTTATTTAAAAATTTATTTTTTTAATTTATATTTTATATAAATAAATAAATTTTATATAAAATATAAAATAAATTTATATATTTTATATTTATATTTATATTATATTTAGAATTTTATTAAAATGTTATTTATTTATTTTTAAAATCATTAATTTATAATTCAAAATATTGTAGTCAAAATGCTCCCATCTTTGTTCTCCATCTACCTAATTTCTGACCCTTCCTCCACAGATAACCATTATTGTTCATTTCTTATGTATCCTTCCAGAGTCACTTATAATACACAATACGAATATAAATCATATTTTCTACCACTTAAGGAAAAGTTAATAAATTATAAATAAATACACCGAGAGAGTCCTCAGTCCTTTTTTAACTATATAGTATTTCATTATATGCATATACTATGATTTATGACTTATTTAATCAGTTACCCTAATGATTAACGGTCTTGTTCCCAATCAGCTGTTCATACAAATAATCTAATTTCCATCTTGATTCTGGCAACAGGGGAGGGGTGAAGGGTGTGAACACCTTCAGAAATGAAAAGACTCTGGCATGTTTCTTAAAACTCCCATCTTTTTTACCTTAGTCCTTGTGAAACCTTTTCCAGGAGTCTTCAATGCCTGTTTTGAAGATGTTGAATTTTCCATGGTATTAGGACAGCTAGTAGAATAAGTCTCTATAGGCTGAGCTTGCATACCTTTAAAAAAAAATATTTTGTTGCATAGCTTTTTAAGCCTTTGGGATATATATAGTTATATATTCAGTAATTCTTAGCTTGGCTTTTTTATGCATTATTTTTACAATACATTATGGTTTTTTTTTAATGTATTATTTTTATCTTGTTTCATCATTCTTTATACCTTTACCATTTAGGTTCTACTTTATTGTTAATCTTTTAGCAGTCTCATTTTTATAGCTTTTTTGAGAGGGATGTACCAGTCACTTACAATCTTCATCAGCAAGAATGAAGGACTCCAGGGTTCTTTCTGGGAGTGGAGGTGGGGAAGGAGAAGAACGATCTTGATGTAGATCTGTGATAAGAAGAGTAGACAACAAAAGAAAACAAAACAAAAATCCATCAATTAAACCAAGAATCACTTAAACATTAGAAGTCAAAACCCCTTTTTGGTGTTGTATAACTTTTCCAACTTTTCAATATTAAACTACAACAAGCAAATAAAAAACAATCTGAACAATAACTGGAGCCTCGAGAATTTTGTTGTTCTAGCTTTTTAGCCAATGAGCCTATGATGCATCAAAAACTTGCACTCCCTTAGAAAAATAATTTTCCAAAGAAATTCAACTTGAAATTAATCAAGCTTCTAGTTCTAACTGCCATTTTACATAAAATCCTGGGGATAGCATAACATGTTAATAAATAAAACCATGAGAATATAAACAACAAAAATCCAGAATATTCACAGTCTTTAGGACAAATGACCCACTCTCTTCTACAAATAAATAGCATGAGGGAATAAAAAGGAGGGAAAATTGTTACAGATTTTAAAAGACTTAACAAATATATAACCAAATGCAATGTGTAGACTTTGAACCCAGATGCATATAAACCAACTGTAAAAACATTTTTGAGGCAATTTGAGAAAATCGAATAAAATCATATTAAAGGATTATTGTTAATTCCATTGGCATGATAATGCTACTATGGTAGGCTTAAAATGTGTTTGGAATTTTCCATGACATAAAGAATTTTAAATAATAGAGCTATTTTCCCACAATATAAGTCCTAAAGATACAAAGAGCGTATGATAATCTCATTATACAGTGCTGAGTATAATTTTATACCATATTAATGTCTTTTGAAACTGAAAATGTGGCTCAGTGCTAGAGTTTCACCTATCTTTGGTCTTTGGGTTCTTTAGGCCTTAGGATTTGTCTCTAAAGCAAGTTCTCTTATTTCTTTCTTATACACCAGGTGATATGCAAAAGTAAAATACAATCCTTATTTCCAGCACCTAATATCATAACTGGCATACAGTAGGCCCTCAATAAATATTTGATAACTATTCTGAAATTGCTTATCATCTTCCAGTTTGCTGTTAGAAAATACACTGAGAACTAAAGCTAACTTGCAGTTAATGATATCCTGCCAAATATCGTCCTAAAATACCACTTTTTTTTTTTAAGATTTTATTTATTTATTTGACAGAGAGAGGCACAGCCAGAGAGGGAACACAAGCAGGGGGGAGTGGGAGAGGGAGAAGCAGGCTTCCCACTGAGCAGGGAGCCCGATGCTGGGCTTGAGCCCAGGACCCTGGGATCTGACCTGAGCCAAAGGCAGATGCTTAATGACTGAGCCACCCAGGCACCCCCTAAAATATCACTTTCATCTTCATTTCTCCCCTGATGAAGAACCTACAATGCTTATTACTTACTGCACTAAATCTAAATTCTTCTGCCTAGCTCTGTGTATGTATGATAGAATACAAAGAATAAAATTTGCTATTAATGGCAGTACATTTACAGTATGTGCAACCATCACCACTATTTCGAAAACATTTTCATCACCCTAAAAAGAAACTCCATACCCATTTAGCAGTCACTTCCCATTCCCCCTAGATTAGATTGGCAACCACGAATCTGCTTTCTCTATATATAGATTTCCTTGACCTGGATATTTTATCTGCCTAACTTTAAAATCCTTCAGAATCTTTCCACATTTTATCCAAATTTATTTTCCATAGTTCCCAGAATAGATCCTCTATTGCAATTAAATTAACCTACTCACCATTTCTCTATACTCATCATGCTTATTTCTACCTTTTAAGTTAATGTTACCCTGATCCCAGCTCCTGGAATTCCCTCATTTTTCCTCTGTCTACCCATATTCTTAAATTTCTTTCTTCTACTCAGTGAAGTCTTTCCTAACCATTCCAGTGATACCTCCTTTTTCCCCCAGACTCCTGGTGATTATAATCAGTCCACGCAGATTATCAGTTAATGGTTCCAAGTAAATATTAATTTTGCCGACCCAATTTGAATATAAACATTAAACAGCACTTTTTCTTATATATCCTGACTATTCTAACACTGTATAAAGCATGTAGAACTTGCTTAGGAATTGCTCATTTAATAATTATCTAATAAAAATGGTAATAGGTAACATTTAATGAGAGCTTATTATTTGACAACCACTGTGTTAAAAGCTTTATATGCACTGTCTCACTTAACCCTTACAAAAGCGCTCTAAGAAATGAGTTCTATTATCCTCATATTATAAATGAGGAAAATCAATTGAGAAAGTATATAATTTAACCAAGGTTATGCATTTTGATAACTACTGGTAGGCTAAAGATTTGAATTAAAGCCTATCTGACTCCAAAGCCCATGCTCATTAACCTGTGTGTTAAACTATGTAATTTGAGTAATATGTTCATATGCATAATTATGTTAAGGGCAACTACCACTCGTTATAATGTATGCAAAGTACCTATACGTGCCCAATAAAGGTTAGCCGTGGATGTTGTTATTTGGTGTATAAAACAAGCAAAACTCAGGGCACCTGGGTGGCTTAGTCAGTTAAGCCTCTGTTTCAGCTCAGGTCATGATCCCAGAGTCGCAGGAATTGAGCCCCATGGCAGGCTCCCTGCTCAGTGGGGAGTCTGCTTCTCCCTCTCCCTTTGCCCCTCCCCCTGCTCCTTCTCTCTCTCTCACTCATTCTCTCTCTCAAATAAATAAATAAAATCTTTAAAAAAAAAAAAACACAAGAAAGTACTGGAGAAGCAACAGCCAGTTAAAGATCTAAAGAATCAAACTGCTATCAATGGTAAAATCTATAAAATAGAAATGCCGCAAAGTGTTAAGAGATTCTATTTGAAATCGTTTTTGGTTTTGTTTTTAAGGATTATATATCAAGGAGCAGAATTCTAAAACCCTGTGTTTTCCTTGCCCTTGACAAAGCAAAACTCCTAGCCTAGGAAAATCAGAAATAAACTAATAAATAGTGGGAGCTATTATAGGAACCACGCCATCTCCTGAGGTGAATTACTCTAAACTTAATGAGTCATTCTTAGAGTATAAATTCTTAGGGCTAAATGTCATCTAAAGCCAGGGGAAACTTTTTTACCTGATTTGGGACTCCGGAGTTTTACACTCTAAAAGAAAGAAAGAAAAGTGAAAGAAAAATAGGTACGCAAATTTAGAAACTCAAAGCAATATAAGGCGTTTTTGAAAGCGTAGTTCATATTCTTAATAGAGACAGTTATGAAATGTTGACCTTATTTTTCCTAATTTGTAAGCACACTAAATTATGAAAAGGCATCCTCAACTCTTATAGTGCTTTACTCTCTTTCTCTGAATTTATTTTTTTCCTTTTTGTATAAAGAAACCTTATGAATTTTCAAATTTTTTAAATTATTTTTTTAAACTTCAAGTGTAATTAACATACAGTGTTATATTAGTTTCAGGTGTAAAATGTAATGATTCAACAATTCTATACATTTCTCAGTGCTATTCACAATAAGTGTGGTCTCAATCCCCTTCACCTATTTGACCCATGCCCCCACCCACCTCCCTTCTGCTAATCATCAGTTTGTTCTCTATAATTATGAGTCTGTTTTTTTGTTTGTCTCTTTTTCCTTAGCTCATTTGTTTTGTTTCTTAAGTTCCACATATAAGTGAAATCATATGGTATTTGTCTTTCTCCGTTTGACTTATTTCACTTAACATAATACCCTCTAGGTCTATCCATGTTGTCACAATTGGCAAGATCTCATTCTTTTTAATGGCTGAGTAATATCCCATGATGCGTATGTGTATAATATATGTGTGTATGTGTTTATACATATATATGTCATATCTTCTTTATCTATTATCTATGGATGGGCACTTGGGCTGCTTCCATATCTTAGCTATTATAAAGAATGTTACAGTAAACATAAGGGTGCATATATCTTTCCAAATTAGTGTTTTTGTCTTCTTTGAGTAAATACCCAGTAGTGGAATTACTAGATCATATGGCAATTCTACTTTTAACTTTTTGAGGAAATTTCATACTATCTTCCACAGTGGCTGCACCAGTTTGCATTCCCATCAACAGTGCATGAGGGTTCCTTTTTCCCTGCATTCTCACTAACACTTGTTTCTTGTGGTTTTTTTTTTTTTTTTTTATCATTCTGACTGGTGTGAGATGGTATCTCATTGTGATTTTGATTTGCATTTCCCTGATGATTCGTGATGGGCATCTTTTCATGTCTGTTGGCCATCTGTATTTATTCTTTGGAAAAATGTCTATTCATATCTTCTGTCCATTTTTAAAATTAGATTATGTAGGGGTTTTTTGGTGTTGAGTTGTAGAAGTTCTTTACATATTCTGGATGTTAACCCCTGATCAAATATATCATTTGCAAATATTTTCTGCCATAGCCTTATGGTGATTTTTGTATGTCATGGCAATTGGTCCTAAACTGATCCTTTTTTATTTATTTCCTTCCTACTCAGAACATTTCCCATAAAATTTAATTGGAGGTAAATTGTTGAAATTGAAATTACTTCATGACACTGGAAAAGGAGTGATTGCTCTTGGCTCTAGCAGTTGTTAAGATAAAGACCATTACATGTGAGCATATTATTAACAATAATAACTACTAATATATTAAAAGTGTAATTAAAAAGATAGAGAATATTTGCCCACCAGCATTGCAGTTGCAGGCACTTTTAAATGTTTGTTTAGTTAATTACTTTTCTGATCTCTGAAATTTTAAGGTAGTTGGTTCATAGAATATATACAAATATATAACAGATTGTCGAAGTGTAGATTTTACTTCCAGAAGTGGGGAGCATTATCCTAAAAAGTTTATCTTAAATAATATGGACATCTGTCATTCAAAAAATTATTCTCTACAACATATTATCACAGAGAACATGATACAGCTTACAAAATGGCTACTATCAATAGGCTACCTACTTATAAAACATTTATTTTTGCCTTAACTGTACTTCAGGAACCAGCTCAAATATTTCCTCTTTCAATAAGCCTTCCTTAGTCACTTCTAACTTAAAAGTTTCATAAGGGCAAGAATTGTGTCTTATCCATCGTTTTATCCCCATATCCTCTAGCACATTGTTTTATAAGGAGTTCCTGGTTAGAATTTATTGAGTGATAGGTGTTAAAAATACAAGGAGTAGGATTATGGTCTGTTGAATCCAGATGAGCAGAAAAGAAAAGAAAAGAATCATGGCCCTTAGTTGGTCTAAGTCTCACAGTGTCATCAGATGTCTTTGACTCAGGTGTTCCACTCCACTGTAGTGATGTTCCAACTTTTGCCTCCACAGCTGAAGATAAGGTTTGGGGAATATTCAGTGGGAATTCTCCTGAAAGAAAGTAAATATGGTCCAATTGTTAGGAGTGTTGTAATTCTTACAGAATAATGCAAATGTTACTCAGCAATAGCACACAGAACATTGACAGGACCTGAGAAGTATTCTAGTTAATCCACTTTATTTTACACTTACTGAACAGTACTCACCAGCTTCCTCCAGCACAATAAAAGATTCAGGTGTCCGTTCAGGAAGTGGAGGGGGGACTTCATCATCAATCCTTGGAGAAGTTGCTATCCAAAATGCCAGAAATATAACCATAATTTTTCGTTAGAAACATCCAAAGGAAATTCTTTTTTTTAAAAAGGTTTCTTTATTTATTTGAGGGAGAGAGAGAGAGAGAGAGAGAGCAAGCATGAGTGGGAGGGAGAGAGAATTTCAAGCAGACCCCATGCTGAGCATGGACTCATATATAGGGCTCCATCTCAGGACCCTGAGATCATGACCTGAGCCAAAACCAAGAGCAGGATGCTTAACCCACGGCACCACCCAGGCGCCCCACCAAGGAAATTCTTATATTCTAATCTTGATGTCAAGTCCATCAAGCATCATTACAATACTTAAGCTCGTATGTGTTTACTCAAAGAAAAAGCAAAATAAATTCTCCCATTTTAAGTTGCAAACCCAGGAGGCTTTGCTGCTTCTTCAAAATTTATTATTTCCTTTAAAGGCCCCAAAGTATTTTGGTCGAGTCACTGAGTGCCAGTTAACAGAATATAAAACATTATATTAATTGGGGAAGTTTTGAGTTGTTTTCTATATAACACTTTTTTTCATGTACAATATTCAATAAAGCATGATAAAGCACTTTTAAATATGCCAAGGATTCAGTTACAGAGCAGGTTGAAGTATAAAGATTTTAGTATCGCTTCTTCATTCTACAGTGAAGAATATGGATATTTTTTTCCTTTTTTACAAAACAATGGTATAACAAGGTTTTCTATTTTTCTACAGAAAAATTCAGAATTTTTATAGAAAAATTCAAGTGCTATTATAAGAAACTGCCACCAGGTGGCATACGTGTCAACGATGTTACAATCCCTAAAGCTGGGATTTACTTTTAAAGATGATGCTCAGAGAAGTTTAAGGTATTGTGGGTAACTTAAAAAAAATCCTTTAAATTATAAAACAAGACCAAAGTATATAAAATAAAGAGGCAACTAGATCGAGGTAAAACATTTTTGTCACAAACATCCACATATCTACTAAGAAACGCTGTACAATAAATCATGTTATAGAAAAAAAAAATTCTACTTCCTATTCAGGTAAAATGTCATCTATAAACTTCTGATAATATACCTGGAGAGTTAAACTTGCTCTTTCCTTCACCTTCTTCCCTATCAAGCTATTATAACTATCTCTAGAGGATGCTTACTTTTACTTTTAAACCACTCAATAAAACAAAAACAATATGCATAATATGCAAAAATCCAGGACGATACAGGTGAAAAAGTATGAAAGTAAAGGTGAATACTAAATGCACATTCTCATCTACTACGTTATTATGCGACGATAGGAAGAAATCAGGTCCTCCTCTTCCAACTCCTGCGGGAAGAGAATTCAATGCTTAATGATCTGTTCAATTCAGTGCAGCCACATGGTTGAGCAAAAAAGTCCCGAGGGACCACGTAGTGCTGTGGATCAAATCCTTCCTGCTTCTGCTTTAAAAGTTGCTTCTGCCTAGCAAGGGCGAATTGCGGACCTCTGATAAACTTCCCGAGGAATGGGGATTGCTTTCTTTAGAGACATTCTTCTGGCATAGAGCCTGCACCAGCTCTGACTGCCTCCATGCCTGCCTGTTTCATCAGTGATTACATATTGCTATTTTTTAACTTAATCACATCATGAAAACCCTTGGGGATTTATTTCTTTGAGGAGGAGAAGGAAGGAAGAGAAAGAAGCAGAGAAAGACAAGGGGGAGCATGAGAAGAAACCAAATCTTCTATAGAGACGGAGTGAAATCTAAAATGCCATATAAACTTCGTAAAATAACTTACCTACTACTGCTGTCTCTGGGTTTGGAGGGGGGTAATCAGTTGGAGGACTCAATGCTAAAGAATCACGTGAATTGTAACAAGAAAAGAGGGTTGTAGAAGATGCTGGCAATGAGGAACAAGGCAAAACGTTTCCATCTGGCTTCTCAGGTAAATCAAGAGACATCTTAGAACCAGCAGTACTAGGAGACAATAAGGAATAAGGATCTTCTAAAGACATGTAAGAATATACATGAGGAGAGTCCTGCCCCTTTGCATCAGAGGCATTGCACATTTGGGGCTGAGAGTCAGATGGCAGTGAATAATTCCTTTCTGCTGAAGAAACATGCTTTGCTTTTTGAGCCTGCTTGAGATAAGAGTTGTGGGGTTGAGATTCCAAACAAGAAACATTTTCCTTGACGTCCAGCTCCTTGGTGTCTCTCTGTTGTATCAGCTCAAAGGGAGTTGATTTGGTCCGTATTATAGGCGCCTTTGAATTAAAGTACCTTCCTGCTACATCGGCAGGTTTAGAATTTGGACACGCTCCAAACAAAATGGCGCTCCAGTCTAAACTCTGATGCTTCTGAAGAGGCTCCCCAGCTATTGGAAATGCCTTTGTCTCCCAATGTGTGGTTATGTCAGCATTTTTGTTATAACTACAATTTAGCTCCAAAAGGTCAAAAGCACTGCTCTGTTCAGCACGGTGCAAAACTAACCCTTCCTTTTCACTTCTGTCAGAAGTCCTGAGGTCAAAAGAAGAAACTTCCACACTTTTCACCCTTAGCCTTGGTTTGCTCTGTTGCTTCATCATCTCTGCTTCTCTTAAGTCGCTGAAACAAAAAGAAAGTAAGGATAACACCGCACCCCAGAGAGGTCTCTTCGTAGCATCACAATGAGTTGTATGCATGAGATTTGCCCTCCACCCCTACATAATTAGACAACACTGGGGTGTGTAAAATTGTACTCACCTTTTTGGTAAATTGGGAGAATAAGACTCTGTTTCTAGAATGGGATTTTGCTCAAGAACTGAATACTGTGCTTGCATCTTCAAGAGAAATAAGGAAGACACTGGTTTTTAGTGAAGAAATGGCAATATTTTAACATTCATAAAGTTGAGAAGTTACTTTTCAGAAAACATAAAGATTCAAAATCATTCATGAAAGAGATGAGTTTCCAAAATATTGAGTCCACCAAGAACTTGTTCACATACCAAGATCAAAGGATTAATAGTGTTATAGAAGCTAGAAAGTGCTCAGTTATAGTATCAAATGTGGGAGTTTTAACGTGCCTTTGGGGGTAACTTTACTCTTAAGAACAATCTACTTTCAGAAATTACATCATCTCAACTCTTAAATTAGTAAGTGCTTATTAGGTCCTCATACTTATCTAGTTCTACCTCTTTCTTCCTTACCATCCTCTAGCTATAGTGGTTTTCTTGCCATTCCTTAAGCATACCAAGCTTGTTTCCAGTTCCAGTCTTTTAAACTTACTATTCCCTCTGATCGAAATACTCTTACTCCAGATTTTGCATAACTGGCTCTTTCTAAGTAATTATGCTCTACTTAAAGGGCACCTGCATAAGAAAACCTTCTCTGACCACTCAACCTAAAATCATACTCCCACACACTTGTCAGCCACTCTTTTTCTTTATAGCGGTTATCACATTTTGAAATATGTTACATAGAATCTTAGATACCACCAATTTGTAAATGATATCCTGATTTTAGAAATGCTTAAATACACTTTTTAAATGTCATCAGCCATTGTAAGATTCCACCTGTTAATGGGTTTAACTATGACTCTTAAAAAGATATGTTGAAATCTAAGGCCTGGCATCTATGACTGTGACCTTATGTGGAAATGAGTCTTTGCAGATGTTATTGGTCAAGATGTGTGGTTGCCAATGATGGGGGAAGGGGAGAAAGGAGTGGAGAACTATAATAGGTATAAAGTTTCAATTTTTCAAGGTAAAAAGAATTCTGGAAATGGATGGTGGCGATAATTGCACAATTTGAATGTTCATAGTACCATTGAACTATACACACAGAGTTAGTTAAGGTGGTTAAATTTATGTATACCTTACCACAGTTTTTTTAAACATTTTATTTTAGGGAAAGAGAGTACACATGCACATGTGCGTGCACGCATGCAAAGGAGCAGAGGGGTAGGGAGAGGAAGAGGGAAAGAATCCCAAGCAGACTCTGTGTTGAGTATAAGCCCCACTGGACTTGATCCCACAACCCCAAGATCATGACCCAAGCCAAAAACAAGAGTCAATGCTCAACTGACTGAGCCACCCAGGTGCCCTCATTTTACCACAATTTAAAAATTTTGAAAAAAAAAGTAAGCAAAGGACTTGGATATACATTTGTCTGAAGAAGATATGCAAATGGCCAATAAGCACACAAAAATGATGCTCAACATCAACTAATCATTACGGAAATGCAAATCAAAACCATGAGCTACCACTTCACACCCATTAGGATGGCTATTCTCTAAAAAACAAAACAAAAAACAAAAACCAGAAAATGCCAAGTGGTGGCATGCATGTGAGAAATTGAAACTCTTATGAATCGCTAGTGGGAATGTAAAATTTTGCAGCCGGTGTAAAAAACAGTATGGCAGTACCTTTAAAAATTAAACCTAGAATTACTGTATGATCCAGAAATTCCTGGATTCTTCTGGGTATATACCCCAAAGAATTTGAAGTAGGGATTTCAACAAATATTGGTACACCAATTTTTTTAAAGATTTTATTTATTTATTTGATAGAGAGCACACAAGCAGGGAGAGCAGCAGAGGGAGAGAGAGAAGCAGACCCCCCACTGAGCAGGGAGTCCAATGTGGGACTCAATCCCAGGACCCTGGGATCATGACCTGAGCCAAAGGCAGACGCTTAACCGACTGAGCCACCCAGGTGCCCCTGCACACCAATTTTTATAGCAGCATTATTCACAGTAACCAAAAGGTGGAAACAATTCAAGTGTCAATTGGTGGATGAACGAATAAGCAAAATGTGAGATATACACACAATGAATATTATACAACCATAAAAAGGAATGAAATTCAGGCGCCTGGGAGGCTCAGTGGGTTAAAGCCTCTGCCTTCGGCTCAGGTCATGATCTCAGGGTCCTGGGATCGAGCCCCGCATTGGGCTCTCTGCTCAGCAGGGAGCCTGCTTCTCCCCTCTCTCACTCCTCCTGCTTGTGTTCCCTCTCTCGCTGTGTCTCTCTGTCAAATAAATAAACAAAATCTTTAAAAAAAAATAAAAATAAAAAATAATAAAAAAAGGAATGAAATTCTGATGCATACTAAAAAAAATAGAAGAAACTTAAAAACATGACACATGAAATAAGCCAGATACAAAAGAATAAATACATGATTCCACTTATATGATGTACCTAGAATAAGCCATTTTATAGAGACAAAAAAATAGAAATTGCTAGGGGCTGTGGTAGGGAACATGGCGAGTTTCCATTTAGGATGATGAAAAATTTCTAGAAATAAATAGTAGTGATGGTCACAGTACATAGCGAAGGTACTTACTGCCACTGCATTGTACACTTAAAAATGGGTAAGGTAGTAATTTTTTCCACTGAGATACAATGATATATTTGACCACAACAGAAAATATGAATGAGAGAAGTATTTCCTCCTCCTATTTTCTGGTATAGATTGTGTAAAATTCATGGTAATTCTTCCCTAAACATTTGGCTAGAATACTCAAGTGAAATTATGTGGGCCTGGAGATTTCTTTTTTGGGAGTTTTAGAATTATGAATTCCATTTCCTTGACTGTTATGGGGCTATTGAAATGATCTATTTCATGTTGAGTAAGCTGTGGTAGTTTGTGTTTTATGAGGAAGTAATCCATTTTGTCTAAGTTGTCAAGTGTAGATGTGTCCAATTCATACTATATTCCTTTATTATTCTTTTGATATCTGCAGAGACTCTAGGGCTCTCCCATTTCCTTCCTGATATTTGTCACTTTTATCTTTTTCCTCAGAAGTCTTCATAGAAGTTTTGTCAACTTTATCGATTATTTTGGCTCTTTTTCTCACTGTTTTTCTGTTTTCAGTTTCATTGATTTCTGCTCATTATTTCTTTCCTTCTCTTTTCTTTGGGTTTATTTTGCTCTTTTCCTCTCTTAGAGTCTTAAAGTGGGAGCTCGGATTGTTGATTTGAGACTTACTGTTTTCAAATATTTGCATTTAGAGTGCTATCAACTTTCCTTGCAAAGCTGCTGTAGCTTTGTCCCACAAATGTCAATGTGTTGTATTCTTACTTGTATTCAGTTCAATGTGTGGTTTTTCAAAAATTTCCCATGAAACTTCCTCTTTCACTCAATGGATTATTTAAAAGAATATAGTTAGTTTCCAAGTGTTTGGATCTTTTCCGGTTATCTTTCTGTTATTGACATCTAGTTTGACTCCGCTGTGGTCAGAGAATACATTCTGTATGATTTCAATTCTTTTAAATGTTTTTTGAGATTGTTTTGTGGCATGAATATGATTGATCTCGGTACATGTTCCATCAGGATTAAAAAAAAAAAGATGTGTATTCTTGTGATGTTGAGTGGAATGTTCTATAAATATCAATTTGGTCCTGTTGGTTGATGATGGGATTGAGTTATCCTATATTCTTGCTGATTTTCTATTGAGTTTTTTCTATCAATTGTTAAGAGAGGGGTCTGAACTATAACCAGAGTTGTCTATTTCTCCTTTCAGTTCTGTCAGTTTTTGCTTCACATATTTTATAGCTCTGTTTGGTTCATACACACTTAGGACTGCTATCTATGTCATATTGGTGGATTGATACTTTTATCATTATATAATGCCCCTTCCTGCCTATGATAATTTTCTTGGTTCTGAAGTCTACTTTATCTGATATTAATATAGCTACTCCTGCTTTCCTTTTTTCATGTTTATATTTATTTTTAATTAATTAATTAATTTATTTGTTGCCATTTAACATCATTTTACTCTAGCATAAAAGACTGTTCTTTCTTACAGATTATTTCCTTGCAACTCTAGTGGACCTGACTATTGGATAGATACCCTGGGTTTAGATTCAAAATCTCCCCATAAATCAGCACAACAAATCTTTAGGCCACATTGAAATCCTTTGGAAGATTAACAATTTTCCAAACAATCTACAGACAATGGAACTCTGACCATAAAGAGTACATTAACTCAATTTACACTACAATAGTCCTGCTGACCTTCTATTATCCTTGTTATTTTTTCCTTCAAATTTCTTTTTAAGATTTTATTTATTTATTTGAGAGAGAGCACTGAGGAGAGTGAGAAGGAGAAGCAGACTCTTCGCTGAGTGGAGAACTTGATGCAGGACTCAATCCCAGGACCCTGAGATTATGACCTGAGCCAAAAGCAGAGGCTTAATTGACTGAGCCACCCAGATGCCCCTTCTTCAAATTTTTATTTAAATTCTAGTTAATTAACATATAGTATAATATTGGTTTCAGGAATAGAATTTGGTGATTCATCACTTACATATAACATAACACTCAGTGCTCAACACAACAAGTGCCCTCCTTAATACCCATCACCTATTTAGCCCATCCCCCTCCATCAACCCTCAGTTTGTTCTCTATAGTTCTCTATAGTTAAGAGTCCTTCATGGTTTATTTCCCTCTCTTTTCCCCTTCTCCTATGTTCATCTGTTTTTTTTCTTAAATTCTACATATGAATGAAGTCATATTTGTTTTTCTCTGACTGACTTATTTCGCTTAGCATAATATACTCAAGCTCAATCCACGTTGTTGCAAATGGCACGATTTCATTCTTTTTGATGGCTGAGTAATATTCCATTATATATATATATATATACCACATCTTCTTAATCCATTCATCAGTCAATGGACATTCAGACTTTTCCATAATTTTGCTATTGTTGATAATGCTACTATAAACATCAGAGTACACGAGCCCCCTTTGAATCAGTACTTTTGCTCCCTTATTCATGTTTATATGAATACATGATATATCTTTTGCTCCCTTATTCATGTTTATATGAATACATGATATATCTTTTTTCCCAATCTTTACTTTAAACCAACCTATATATTTGAAGTATATTTCTTATAGAAAGCATATAGTTGGGTTATGTTTTCAATACACTCTGCCAAACTGTCTTTTAATTGGTATATGTATACCATTTACATTTAATGTAATTATTGATATGTTAGGACTTAAGTCTGCCATTTCATTTTTTGTTTCTGTTTGTTCTGTTTTTCTCTTCTCTTTTCTTTCTCCTGCATTTAGAATTTCATCTTGATTTACCTATAGTGTTTTTTAAGGTATGTCTTTGTATAGCTTTTGTAGTGGTAGCTCTAGGTATTACATTATATATACATAACCTATCACAGTCTACAGGTGTTATCATTTCACTAGTTCAAGTACAGAAACTTCTCCCTTTACGTCTCTAACCGTTCCCTGTTTATAATTGTCGTAAATATTTCCTCTAATACATTTAGAACTACATCAGACTGTATAATTTTTGCTTTAATCATCAAACAATTTAGAAAACTCAAAGAGAAAAAGAAAGCCTATTACATTAACCCATGGTTTTGCTTATCATGTTCTCCCTTTCATCATTTCCTTTCTGCTTAGAAAACTTCCTTTGTCATTTTTTTAAAGGTAGGTCTACCAAACAAACTCTCTTAGTTTTTGGTTTGTTTGTTTTTCATCTGAGAATGTCTTGATGAATTTCTTCTTCATTCCTGAGGGATATTTTCACTGGGCATAGGATTCCGGGTTGCCAGTTACTTTTTTTCGGCACTGAAGAAATATTGTTTCACTTTCTTCTGGCTCCCATGGTTTCTGGTGAGAAATTTGCTGTTATTCTAATGTTTTCTCCCTACCGTTAAGATCAGTTTTCTATGGCTGTTTCCTAGAACTTTTCTCTTTAATTTTCAGAAGTTTAATTATAATGAGCCTTGAAGTACTTTTTTAGCCCTGCGTTTTTTCTCCTCTCCTTCGACTTTGCTGACACAAATGCTAGTTATTTTGTTGCTGTCCCGTAGGTTCCCTGAGGCTCTGTTTGTTCTTTTTTCCAGTCTATTTTATTTCTGATGTTTAGATTGGGTAATTCCTATTGTTCTATCTTCTATCTCATTAGTTCTTTTTTTCTGTATGTACCCTGAATTCTGCTGTTGAGCTGGTCTACTAAGCTATTTTGTTTCAGTTACTTTGTTTTTTAATTCTAAAATTGCCATTTGGTTCTTTTATATCTTCTGGATTTTTTGCTGAATCTTTTTATATTTATTGCTGAGCCTTTCTGTTTTTTAAAAAAAATTTAAGCATGTTTGTAATTGCTCACTAAAGCATTTTTAATGTGGCTACTTTAAAAACTTTGTCAGATAATTCTAATATCTTTATCATTGTCATCTATTGATTGTCTTGTATTCATTTGGTTTGAGATCTTCCTGGTTCTTGGTATGATGAGTGATTTTCAATTGAAACCTAGACATTTTTGTACTGTTATGAGGCTCTGGATCTTAGTTAAACCTTCTCTTTTAACTAGGTTCTTTTATTTTTAACTCCATTCTACAGAGGAAAGGGAAGGTGCTGCCTCTTTACTGCCGTGTTACTGCCAAGTATATTCTACCTCTACTGGTTTCCTCACTGAGTCTTTGTTGACACCCAAGCGGAGACGTCATGGGAGTGGCTCCCCATGTAGTCTCTACTGACACTGTGGTAGGGGAGGCCTTATCACTGTTGGATGATGGTGGAAGTCCTAACTCTCTACTAGGCTTCTTCTGATACTACTTCAGTGGGGATGCATGAGGGTACCATGTTAGTGTCCAGTGGAAGCTTAGGTTCCCCATGCAGTCTCCAATGACACTGCAGGAAACCCTTATTTCAGGCCATTGAGGATGAAAGTCCTACCTCTTTACCTGACCTTCTCTGACAGCACTCCAGCATTCTCCTACAGTGTTAGAAAGGTGAGACTCTAGGACCCCACTCAGCCTTTACTGACATGGGTGGGTTGGGGGACCACTATTTTCTGTGGTGTTGACTAAAGTAGAGTGATGATTACCTAAAAGTTTTCTGTCTTGCTGGACTGCCCCTTTTGTGGTCCTTTGGCTAGACAGAGCAGGCTTTTGTTGGGGCTTTTTTGTCTGCATCACTGGCATTTCCAGGTTTTGACTTCTTCAGTTTCAAGTCTGGGATATATGAGTCAAAAGAAAACCGGAACTTACTGTCATGTCTTTCCTCAGGTCTCAAGGTCCTTCACTGGCCTGTCTTCTTGCTATCTCTCAGAGCCTTCTTATAGTTGTTTTCTTATATAATGTCAATTATATATATGGTTTCTGGTTGCACTTAGTGGGAGGAATAGGGAAAAGTATGTCTACTTGATCTTTTCCAGAAACAGAAGTCCTCTTTATTTAACTGTAACCAATTCTTTCTGTGGGAGTTTGAACTGTGTTCCTATGTTCCCATTTACTTACTAAGGGCCCACTCCAAACAACCCAGCTGGAGCCATGGCACTGCTACTGGGCTAAATTTGAGTATTGGCATTTCCTGGAACCTAAATAAAATATTAGCCCACATACTTGAGCAACATACCAAAAGAATATTTTTTGTTTAAGAAGGGTTAATTCTAAAATACAGGAACAGTTTGATATTAACAAATCCAATGGTATGACTATATTAATACATCAAAGGAGAAATCCATGTGATCACTCCTTTAATGCAAAATATGCAACTGACATAATTTAACATTCTTTCTCTAAAATTTTCCTAATAAAATAGAAATCAATGAATACTCTCTTTAAACAATTGAAAAACAACAGTCCAATTTATAATTGCACCAAAATGAATAAGATACCTAGGAATAAATTTAACCAAGGAGGTGAAAGACATTGTTTAAAGAAATTGGAGATGATGCAACAAACAGTTCATGCTCATGAACTGGAAGAATTAATATTCTTAAAATGTTCATACAACCCAAAGCAATTTACAGATTCAGTGCAATCCGTGTCAAAATACCAAGAGGATTTTTCACAGAACTAGAACAAATAATCCTAAAATTTGTATGGAACTACAAAAGACCTCAAAGAGTCAAAGCCCAATCTTGAGAAAGAAAACAAAGCTAGATGTATCACAATCCCAGATTTCAAGATGTATTACAAAGCTAAAGTCATCAAAATAGTATGGTACTGGCACAAAAACAGACACATAGATCAATGGAACAGATAGAGAGCCCAGAAAGAGACCCACATTTATATGATCAATTAATCCATGACAAAGGGGCAAGAATATACAATGGGGTGGGGCACCTGGGTGGCTCAGTTTTTGAGTGTATGCCTTTGGCTCAGGTCATGATCTTGGCATCCTGGGAATGAGCCGCTGAGCAGTCAGGCTTCCTGCTCAATGGGGAGTCTGCTTCTCCTTCTGCCTCTCCCCCTGCTTATGTTCTCTCTCTTTCTCTCTCTCACTCTGTCTCTCAAATAAATAAAGAAATACCTTTTTAAAAAGAATATACAGGGGCGCCTGTATAACCCACTGGCTCAGTGGGTTAAGCCTCTGCCTTCAGTTCACTCAGGTCATGATCTCAGGGTCCTGGGATCAAGCCCCGCATCAGGCTCTCTGCTCGACGGGGAGCCTGCTTCCCCCTCTCTCTCTGCCTGCCTCTCTGTCTACTTGTGATCTCTCTCTGTCAAATAAAGAAATAAAATCTTTAAAAAAAAAAAAAAAGAATATACAATGGGGAAATGACAGTTGGGAAATGGTGTTGGGAAAACTGGACAGCTACATGCCAAAGAATTAAACTTGACCACTCTCTTATACCATACACAAAAATAAACTCAATGGATTAAAGACCTAAATGTGAGACCTAAAACCATCAAACTCCTAAAAGAAAACATAGGTAATTTCTTACAGTGATCTCTTGGACATTGGCCTTAGCAACATATTTATAGATATGTCTCCTCAGGCAAGAGAAATGAAAACAAAAATAAACTATGGGGACTATGTCAAAATAAAAACTCCTTCACAGCAAAGGAAATAATCAACAAAATAGAAAGACAACCTACTGAGTGGAAGAAGATGTTTGTAAATGATATATCCATAAGGAGTTAATATCCAAAATATATAAAGAACTTGTATAACTCAAAACAAAAAAAAATCTTATTAAAAAATGGGCAGAGGCCATGAATAGACATTTTTCTAAAGAAGACATGCAGATGGCCTACAGGCACATGAAAGATCTCAACATCACTAATCATCAGGGAAATGCAAATCAAAACCACAATGAGATATCACTCCACACCTGTCACGATGGCTAAAATAAAAAGCACAAGAAACAAGTATTAGAGGAAGTAGAGAAAAGGGAACCCTCGTGTACTGTTGGTGAGAATGTAAATTGATACAGTCACTATGGAAAATAGTATGGAGGTTCCTTAAAAAATTAAAAATAAGACTACCATTTGATCCAGTAATCACACTACTGTGTATTTACCCAAAAAATACAAAAACACTAATTTTAAGGTACATATGCACCCCTATGTTTATTGTAGCATTATTTACAATAGCAAAACTATGGAAGCAGCTCAAGTGTCCATCCATAGATGAATGGATAAAGATGGCATACTTACATAATAGAATATTACTCAGTCATAAAAAAGAATGAAACCTTGCCCTTTGTGACAACATGGATGGACCTAGAGGATATTATGCTAAGTGAAATAAGTCAAGTAGAGGAAGACAAATACCAAATGCTTCCACTCATTTGGGGAATCTAAAAAGCAAAATTAACAAACAAATCACTTTTTTTTTTTTTTTTTTTAAGTAGGCTCCAGGCTCAGCGTGGAGCCTAACATGGGGCTTGAACTCACAACCTTGAATTCAAGACCTGAGCTAAGATCAAGAGTTGGACATGTAACTGACTGAACCACCCAGACACCCTCCAAAAACCAGACTCTTAACTATAGAGAACAAACTGGTGGTTTCCACAGGGGAAGTAGGTGGAGGAAGAGGTGAAATAGATGATGGGAATTAAGAGGTATAAACAAACATCTCCAATCAAATCAGCATCACACTTGATAGTGAAACATGAGAATTTTTCCCATTAAAATTTGGTTGTCCATAATCATCTTTATCATTTAACCTTGGTATGGGAATACTGGCTAATAAAACATATATAAATAGGATATAAGTAATAATTTCTGACAAAACTATACTCTTACTTCCATATCCTTCCACTACATTATTTTCCCTTGAAGTTGACACTAACGAGGATTACTTAGTTCATTTCAAACCTCAGCAGTTTTTTTGGCTTTCCTTCCCCATGATTCAGCATTTGACTGACAGGAGTTATGATCAGAATTATGTCTTATATATTTTGTATTCCTAATACCAGGTAGTAGCTGGGTAGCAGGTCCTCAGTGAATATTTTCAGATTAAGAATCCAAAATGTAATATTAAATATTAAATTAATAAGTATATGTTACAAAACATACCCTTGGAAGGTAAATCAGTAATTTTATCTTCTTAAAGTTTGTTCAGAACCTAATACTTTGTGACTTCACAGTATCTGACTTATCAATTTTTGTGATGAGATCGAAATAGCACATCCTAGAATACTCAATATTTCTTAATTAGAATTTGGTTAAATCATAATTTTTTTTTATACAGAAGACCCTCAGCTAAAACTTCCTCTGCATATTCTAAAATATTTCCAAAATTTGATGAGACATATGCAATCAAAGTGAGGCTAGAGGAACCTGAAAAATTATATCAGTACTTAACTATGATTTCACTTTATAACTGTCACTCTCACTTTTAACTCGCCACACAGCTATTTGACCTGGGAACAGAATAGACACTTGCCCTGTCACTCACTCCTATTATTTCTAAATTTAGCTGAAAATTGTATACAGCAGGTCAACCAAAAGATTCATCTTCTAAGTTGAAGTACTTCAATTAATTGGTCCTTCTCCACAGATTCGCAGTGTAGCCCCATGCACCACTGACACTCCGATTTAGTTGTGACAATGAATCATAAGTCCTGCAACTGATCTGAGATCCCTTGACCAAAACCAAATACGAAAAAAAAAAGACAAAATGTCAAGTTTAATGTTTACCTCTGTTCCCGAGTGTTGATCCCTAATAACATCCATCTGTCTCTTAAATAGTTCTAATACAGCCTTGCAGACCAGTTCATATTGTTCCTGAAGAGCATCACAAACCGAAATAAATGAAAACAAACAAGAAACTTGGTGAACCACAGAACCAGAGTTCAGGAGTGTGAACATCAGTCAAACCCTAGTACAGCAGACCTGAAAAACCATCAACCATAGTTTCATTGTAGTGCCCTTATGTTTGCGAAGCTCATTTCGGATTGCAAAGCACTTCTAGGCTACTAGAAACAGTTAAATATTTGATTTTCTACCTCTAAATATACAAGGACCTTCCAGCATGCTTTATGTTCTGACCCCGCGTTTTCACTTATCTTTCCCTGCACCATCATCCCTCCAATTCTGTTTTCCTGGCTCACATTTTAAAGGTTTTCTCTGATCCTGGATGCATGTTTCAGTCAGGCACCTTTGTCTTTTCTGGAAAAAGGGAGATAGATTGTGGTCAATGGGTAGATAGAGAGCTTCCCTATGTATTTTTCACTTGATCCTGACAATTGATCTCTAAAGTAGGTAGGCTATTATCCCTGTTTACACTTTGTGCAAGGTCCTTCTGCAGTAATTTCCGGACTTGGATTCGAACCTGAATCTTCTCACTCTTAGTTTAGTGCACCTAGATCAAGCTGCTGAAATGCTCTCCTAGTGAAGACACCAAAAAAAAAGTAGACCACTCAAGAGAGTCTGGAAATTTGTGCTTGTAAAAGGATTTCACTGTGGAGAAATGACGCTACCACCCTTACAGGATCCGCGGGGCGGGGGTGAGGGGACCGGTGCGGGAATTCTGCCATGGGATCTGCTCTAGCACTTGATTTTGGATCTACTTTTCATCTGAAAGAGCCTCAGCGGCGTTTCCCTGGCACTTCACACAATCCCATACAAATAAAGCACAACTTTTACCAATTATAATTTTAGCAGGAGAACCATACAGAGTCCGCATCACCCCGCACATCTGTTGGTACACTCTTCCATTTTTTTAAGAAAAGAGAAAAGTCAGACAGGAAGCGCTCAGCTGGTTACAGTGCTATTTCCTGGTGAGAGTAGTGTCAGAAAAAGCAGTGACAACTGGTAAGGGATTTGTTCAGCTAGTTGTTGATAATGTTGATGAACATGTGAAGGCCAACCGGAAATCGTTTCCTCTGTCTTCCGACCTTTACAAGGAGGCTGGAAATGGACTTTCTGTGAAATGGGGTAGGGTTTTATTGATTGATTCAGTATTACAATGTAGTATTAGACAACTAGGTTGCATACTTCCTGGGGTCTTTAGACATTTACATGGATCAGCCTGCTTTTAAGTCTGGTGGCATTAAACCAGCCAACATTTTCATTTCACAGAAACTTTTTCCCTCAGGTTGAATATAGAAAACACCTACGGTCGACGCATGAAAAAAAAATTTTTTTTTTCCACTAGCTATTAGTGGAAAACCTGTGTGGGCCAAACAGAAGGCTTCTATTACAATAGCTCTTCACTTTTTCCCCTCAATTCACAAATGTCAGATGAAAATATCTAAACTGCCACTGTCCATTATTCTATCTCCAAGTCTATGTGCAAGTTCATTTGTAAGTGCTTTAAACACTTCAGGGACTTGCCATTTAAGCAGTAGAAAGTAGTTCTAACAAATTATGTAAAAGTGTCTATTACTTATACCAATAAATGGTTGGTGAATGAATGAATGGGTGAAAGCTAAACTCCATCTTAAAGATGGAGACCATTTTTTAGAAATGTGGGTAAAATTATTGGTGTACAAATCTGGGTGAAATTACTATTGCAGAGAGTGAGAGATCTGTCCTGAGAATGTTTCATCTGGGAGGTGGAACTTGAACGGGAGAGGAGAGAACAAAACAGGGGAAGAGCATTCCTAACAGAGTGAACGAGGGTGAGCACTTTGGGGTGGATGAAAATGTTGTGATAGATATGTAACCTTATTATAGTTATAATTATGGTTTTTTAAGTATGCATACAATAAGGATCAGGAGAGACTACAAAACAATAGTAATTGTGGCTACCTCTAGGTGGTAGGGGTATGGTTGCTTTTATTTTTCTTTTTCATCAAGTCAAAAAATGAGTATACAGACTGACTGCATTCTCCAGATTCTATTACCATTTCCTGAAGTCAAAATAACAAATCTCTGATTCTTCTACAGTTTCAAAAGTGAATTACTGCTACAAAACTTCGAGTTAACCTGACCCAACTCTTTCTTTCTAATAAATCAAATAGCTTGTGGAATTTTTTCAACATCCTTTATAAGAAATATTACATTAGTTTAATATTTTCTGCACAGACAGTAAACTACAAGGAATGAGAGGAATTTGACCCAAGGCAAGGGATGCAGGGGAAAAAATGATCTATTCAGAGTTCGAGGAAATGCAAATGGGCTAGTGCTCCTAAGAGTAAATTGGTGGTATAGCTAGGCAGTCAGCTGTTTTGGGTTGCCTTACTATTGAGCAGAGAGATGTAGCAAGATTCAGACACATGTTATGATCCATTCACCATAGTTGCATACCTGAGTTTGAACAAATGAAGGTCTTTGTGTTCGCATTTCCTGTATCAAACTAAAAACACTGAAGTTCTCTGGAAGTATCTATCAAATAAAAGGAAAAACCTATCTTACTCTTTTGTTCCTTAGCTTTGTTAATAAATTATTTCTCCCAGTCTTGTCACTCCCATGATATCTGCTCTCCTAACAGGAGACAATATCCAAAAAAGAATGCATTTTTAAAATGAATGAGATTTCTCATTACTTGCATCATGATTTAGAGCCTGGTATTTTACCCAGAAAAGATTGAAGAAACTCTCGAGAATGATTTCGCATGGGGTGATTAAATGTCTGAAGTTAAAAATATAATGAAGGAGGAGGCTCAGATGAGGAAGCATGAGAATTTTATGAAATAAAAGAAATTGGCAGATAGATTTAAAGTCCGTATTTCAAACTTCCCACTTCCTATTAGACTTTTAAAAATGACTTAGAGATTGGAACACAAGGTTTGATTGTGGTAGATTGAGTCCACCCACTAAAGTAGTTTGGATAAAAGGTTAATTGTGGAATTTAGGGCAATAATTCTCAAACTACAGCATGTCTCGGAAGCACCAGGAGAGCTTGCTGGGCCCCCCTCCCCCACCTCCATAGTTTCTGCTTCAATCCATCCAAGGGTTTGCATTCTAACAAGTTCTCAGGTGATGCCGATGCTGCTTGCCTGGGAACCACACTTTGAGAACCACCAACCTAGGGCCTAATTAGGCCCTAATTAATCATCTGACAAAGCAGGTCTACATTGAATATTCTAGAAAAGATGGGTCATGGAGATAGATGTTTGGAAGAACCAAACAATTCCGAAGTCTAAAAGTAGTAGGGTAAGCAGACAGGAAGTGCCTGCGGAGAGAAACTCACCCCATCTTTTAGCAACATCCAGGTATAATCAATAGCACAGATAACACCAGTCCTTCCACAGCCGGCACTGAAATGAAAGATCACAGAAGCATGTATAGTTGCAGAAGGTGGACCATTGACAATAGCTGGGAAATGGCACCAGCAGACTGAGGAAGAAGAAACCTAGAGGCAATGAAATGTTCCAACGCCCCCTACCCCTACCCCCATTTCCCGGAGCATGTTTGTCGGTTGCCACATGACCACACGAACCTCAGGACAGATCCGGAGACTTCTCTCAGCAAGAGTCTCTAGATCTGCACTGTTCCCAAGTAACTTGTCAGAAAATATTAATTTAATGCTCAGGTTGAATTTATTATTTGTTTTTGCTATGGACCTTGCTCTTTCAATCGCTCTCATTTCTAAGCTTCGTTCCTTTCTCATCAACTGGAAAAGACGAGACTAGGATCAGGAGCCTACATCCTACGTGCTTGCACCACCTTAAATTCCAACAGAGTCTGTCTTCCTTCAGGTACAGCAGGAGTCCCAGGCAGACTGTGACATTTGGTTTGTTTGGGGTGGAAGGTTCACAGACAGCATCATACCTGCAGTGAATGCATATGGGAACACTGACATCCTCTTGGTAAGAACGCACATCCCAGATGAGCTCAAGAATAGGGTCTATGGATGAAGGCACATCATGGTCTGGCCAATTCTTATACTGAAACTGGTAAATAGTTCGAGTTTCCTATAAAAAAAAGTAGCCAGAATAAAAGGAAAGTTCAGTTAGGACCCCACCTCATTCTACCACGAGATTACTCTGACTTCCTAAGTAGCATCTCTGTTCTGTTGGCAATTTATGCTGCTTTCTTCTCTATAGGCCTCTGGGGCCCACGTGCCTTCTGAGAACAATTAAAAGTGATTTCAGGTTACTGACTATTGGTCTGTCCCTTTCCACCCCACTCACAAGAGGAGGTAGATATTAAGATAGTCCAAACAAGAGCTTCCCAACTGGTGTGCTTCACCAGTTCAAGTGGGTCACAGTCATGCTGATATATTAAACCTCTTTGCCTTTGAGAGACTGGGCAACATGAGCTCTCAAGGCGGTTCCCAGCCTCTATTCACCACACAGCCTCTATTCATCCTACAAATATTATCATTTTATAAGTGTGCTGTGGTGTGTAATAGATTGGGGAGTAGGGATTGCACCAAAGGTCTCTTTCGCATGTGAAGATTTATCCAGAACCTCAAAGGCCCCACCACTCCTACTAGCTTGTGCCGAGCCCAAGTCACATACACATGTATTTGCCTCTGTGGGCTCTTGAGTTTACCACTCCAGGTCTATACTTACACTATTGAACTTGGCTTTTAGAGTCCTGATTATGTAATCAGATTTTCTATTTTCAGCCTCCTAAGGAGTAAATTCAAATATTAGTTATTTCAAAGACTAATGTTCAAAAACTAGTCTTTATAAAGTAGACCCTGGAGCATCTGCTCAGCCATAATGGAAGCAGGCATCATACTCACACAGGATATGGAGAAAGGGCCAACTTGCCGTGGTGGCTCGCCTGGCTCAGTCCAGTAGCGCTCACACTTTTTCTGTTGCACAAAGCAGAATGTCATGAGTCTCCTCCAGATATTCTAGTCTCTTCTGGGTTACAAAACCCACTTCCTCATTCAGAAGCAAATTCAGCTCTGTGTCCTTCACCTTAGGTTAGGACCATCTAAACCCCTGGGGCTTCAACCCCAACATCATGGTCTGGAATCTCCAAGGATGGGAAAAACACTAAAGGATATATCAATTACAGACTTCCTAGAAGTCTGAAGAAGTAGGGATCTGAGCTTTTCAGTACAGTAGTCCCACCTTATCCACAGCTTTACTTTCCATGGTTTTAGTTACCCACGGTCAACCATAGTCTTTCGGTTATCTACAGTCCAGGATGTATTGTTGGAAGGTCAGTAGTAGCCTAACTCTATGTCATGACACCTACGTCATTCCCCTCACTTCATCTCATCATGTAGACATCTGATCAACTCACATCATCAACAGAAGAAGGGTGAGTATAGTACAATAAGATATTTTGAGGAAGAAAGAGATCACATTCACCTAACTTATAGTATATTCTTAAAATTGTTCCATATTAGTGTTGTTGTTGTGAACTCCTACTGTGCCTAATTCACAAATTAAACTTTACCATAGGTATGTATGCACAGAAAAAAACATAGTGTATATAGAGTTTGGAATTATCCTGGTGTCAGGCATCCACTCCAGGCGTCTTGGAATATATCCCACATTAATAAGGGGGGACTACTGTATTTCAAAGGGATTAACAGAGATCATGTCTCCTAAGGCAAAGCTGTACAAGCCAAATGAAAGCTTCTTTTTTTGTTAAAGATTTTATTTATTTATTTGAGAGAGAGTACAAAGGGGGAATGGGGAGGGGCAGTGGGAGAGGGACAAGCAGACTCCCCATGGAGCAGGAAGCCCAACTAAACCACACAGGGGCTGGATCCCAGGACCCTGAGATCATGACCTGAGCCGAAGGCAGAAGCTTAACCAACTGAGCCACCCAGGCACCCCTAAAAGCTTGGTTTTAATTGGAATTATGAATACAAACAGGTAGGTAGGAAGAGTGCTATTCAATAGAAACATAATGTGAGCTACCCATGCAGTTTTAAGTTTTCTAATAGCCACATTCAAAAATGAAAAAAAAATGAGATGAGTTTTAATAATACATCTTAGCCCAGTATATAAAAAAAAAACATGTAATCAATAGAAAACAGATATTCGATATTTGACATTTCTTATCTTGGTCTTCAGAACCCAGTGTGTATTTTATATTGACAGCACATCTCAATACCCTAAGTTACCATTGGAAACATTTTATTTCCACTTAGAGGTCATCAAATGTATGGTTGAAAAAGATTCACATACCCCGAGTTGTTCCAAACACTGAATTGGAAAACTGAGTTTTTAAATTTAAAACTTACTAAAATGAAAGGAAATAAAATTGAGTTCCCTGAAACTAGCCATGTTTCAAGGGCTCAATAGTCACATGTGGCTAGAGGGTGTCATGTCAGACAGCATGGGGTTAGAAGTGCTGACTGCCAGTTAGAGATGCCTGGTTAATAAAAGTGGGAAAATGAATCGTTACTTTAAAAGCGTATCTTATCTTTACTTTAAAATAGAGAGTCTAAAGGGAAAGTGGACAAAAGGAGTTCTTAGGTGTAAAAAGGGAGTCACTTGGTGTTCTCAAACTGACAGCTAGTAAGATGAGGATAATTTTTAAGTAGGCACACTGAAGGAAAGTTCTGCCACCAACTTTCCCCCTTCTCTTTCCTTTATCTCTAGGTCCACCAGAAAGCGACTCACCTTCCCCATCTCAAACTCCATGCATGCCATAACAATGACCTGGGGGGATGAAATCGATAGAGCATTGATGTAGTTAGAAAGAGCAGTTAATACATGGGTCCCAGGGTTATTGTTTTTTTCTGTTTTGGTTTTTTAACCCCAAAAAAGAAATCTTGGTAAATGATAAAATGTCGTTCCTACCCTTCTTTCTGTCCTTACTTCCCTTTTTTCTATTCAAATCAGTAAATTCTTATTAACAAATGAATCTGTCAAGATATGAACTTTCATTTCCTTGAATACAGGTGACATTGTGATTTTGACAAAAATTTGCCTGAACCCTGAAATTCTAACGACTGGCCCCAAAAGGCACTTACTCTAATGCAGAGGAAACCTCAGTCACATATCCTGACACTCCCCCCCCCCTCCATCCCTAACAACTACAAAAGCAACTCTGCCCTTACCAGGATGCTGTATTCCCAGATCATCCTCCAGAAGTCCAGGAGAGTTGTAGACAAGGGTCCCTGGGTGGCAATATAACCCTTGGGTCCATAAACTCCCTAAAGGGGAACAGAAATCATATAGGATGACTACAAATAGTATCTTCTTCTTCTTGCCTAGTATCCCCTCCACCTTTTTTTTGGGTACCTAGAAATATGGTCTTGTATCTCAACCCCTTGATTAGGTACCTAGAGAACTACAGAATACAGGGTGTACCTTAATGAAGTTGGCATTGATGTAGTTGGAATCTTCATCCGAGATTATCAGGGACAGCTCTACTCGGCTATGATCATCTATAATACAAAAGACAGACCCAGTATAACTGAAAGGCCTTAACCGAGAGCTCACTGTAAGTCAGGACCTAGCGCTGTGAATAGCGGATGCTCGTAAGTATTTGCTGAGTGATGAGTGAATGAATGTTTTTTCGTGGTTGTACATAGTGCAACCTAATTTGTCAAAGCATTGTTCCAGGATTAGGAACAGCAGGCAATGGGTGAAAAGAGATAGGAAAGATTCGATTTGGGAGAAGGTACCAGTTTATAGGGAGAAACGAAACTTACAGGGCAAGATATCCTTATATCTGTTTTTCTTGATATTCGTGGGCATCTCAGCCACAGTTGTGGGATAGGTTTTGTCTGCCTTGTACTTGGTGGATTGCCTTTTCAGCTTCTGTAATAAAATTCCAAAAATTAAATCCTCCTAGGGTACAGAGGGAAGAAGCTATCTCTAGACAGCTTTCCTTCTCTTCTGCCCAAACAGTCCACTATTGCAACTGGTAGCCTCTTCTAGAACTATCTCCAATTCAGGACAGAGCCCCAGAGCATAAGGTCAGCAGACTTCAGTTTGAAGAAGTGAAAAGATCACACTTATAGCAGCTGAGCCACAAATAGCTAAAACCTAGAGGTGAAACTAGTAAATATTTTAAAAGCCAGTGTCTTTTTGAAAGCAAACTATATGTTCCACACAAACATCAGCTACTAAAAGCTTACCTTCTTTACAGCTACGACAGGGCTATTTTAAGTAGAAATGGAACTTAAGCCGAATAAAATCTCTCTATATCTAGCAAAATTTCAAAGATTTCAGTCCCGAAAGCAGTATATATATATATATTATGTATGTATGTGTGTGTGTGTGTGTGTGTGTGTGTGTGTGTGTATATATATATAATATAAATATAATCTATAATCTAAACTGCAAGCCCAATCCTCAACCAAGCAATATTTAAATAGTATCATATTCTGTTGGTAGAATGTGATCTGGACCAGCTGGGACTGGCATAATATGGTTCAACAAGATTCCTCAAGATGGTGAAGTAACTCCTTGAAATTACTCCCATTTTCCAATATTCTACCATAGACCAGAATTTTGGGTCAGAGAAAATCATAGTCCCTCTTTAGCTCCTTAGGAGTCAACCTGGTCCCAGACTTTGTTGACCTCCCTTATCATTTAAAGAAACCAATTTTAATAGAGCTGACCTTTGCGAAGCCTTACTCAATCTGAGAAAGAAAAGGGGGAAACATCTGTGATGGCTGATATGTATTTGTTGAACTGAACTACAGAAAATAATTTTCATTATCTACCCACTATTTTTTTTTCTATCTACCCACTATTTAATGGTGGCTTGATCACATGAAGAGCATTAACTACTTCCTATAGGTTCGATCCATCAGGATCTACTCAGTCTTCCTTTCTTTAACTTCGTTTTTGAAATCTCCTCCTCCCTTGGCCCTTACTAGTCTGCATTATATTGGTTCTCCTCCTTCTTCTCTGCCTTCTCGTTCCCACGTCTACTCTTTCTCACAGGCTCTCTGTTTCTGCTTTCTGGTTGTGAGTTCTCCAAAGTTCCAAAGTTAAGTCCTCAACTCTCTGCTCTTCTCTCGCAATATACATTCACTCCGGGATACCATATACTCTTAGAGAAGGCATCCCAATGGGAGGGTTTAAAATTTATTTACCTGATTCAAATTCATTTATAGTTCCAACCCCGATGGGAGAACTCTCAAATTTCTTTACAGAGATTCGATGACCAAGTTCCAGTCCTGAAATCCTGACCATGTCTTAGACCTTTCCACTTCCACATCTTATTAGAGCCTCAGACTCAGCGCATTTCAAACTAAAATCAGCATCGTTCCCACTGTCAATGACACTGGCATTATTTTTATCCCAGGCAACTACACATTGGAAACCAAGAGTCACTTGTGGTTCCCCACTTCTGACAATTCCCACCTCTAACTGGGTCAGCAAGTTCAACTGATTCTTCCCATGCAGTATCTTGCGTTGACCTTCCTTCCCATGTCTACTACAGGTACCTTAGTTCAGACCCTCTACCTTAAAACTTGAACCGGTCCAGTTGCTTCTTAAATCACCGTCACACTTTTCTGTCTTTCCTCATTAAAATTCATAAGGGACAATCATGCCAAATTAATCTTATTAAAATATTGCTTTCCTTATCTCTCTCATGCCCAAAACAACTTCAATGAATCCCCCTTGCTACTTGGGAAAAAGTCCAGACTCCTTAGCCAAGTACTTGAGATTCTCCCCAGTTGGACACCAAGCGAATTTTCCCATATTCCCCACAGTCCTACAATTGTAAGGTGCCTTAAGATTGATTTCCCAGGAGACATAATATGTGCTCCATAAATGTTTAATAAATGCAAGAAATAGGAATAGGCAAATGACTTCAGGCACTTAAAATTCTTTTTATAAATTTTTCAAACATTTTTTAAAAATTTTTAAGTAACTCTACACCTAACGTGGGGCTCGAAGTCACAACCCCAAGATCAAGAGTCGCATGTTGCACCGACTGAGCCAGCCAGGTGCCCTAGGTTCCTAAAATTCTTAACCTGGACCTAAGTTGTGGTTCTGAGAGATCCTACCTCTCTGATTACATACATTTCCCTGCAATGACCTCATTGTCTGCACATATCCTTGCTTAGCCAGTTTAACAGGCTTGCTTTCCGTCTATGTGAACACTTAACCAGAAAAATATATTTAAGGATATTAGAAAAAATATATTTAAGGGGCGCCTGGGTGGCTCAGTGGGTTAAAGCCTCTGCCTTCGGCTCAGGTCATGATCTCAGGGTCCTGGGATCGAGTCCCGCATCGGGCTTTCTCCTCAGCGGGGAGCCTGCTTCCCCCTCTCTCTCTGCCTGCCTCTCTGCCTACTTGTGATCTCTCTCCTCTCTGTCAAATAAATAAATAAAATCTTTAAAATATATATATATATATATTTAAGATTATCTAATAAAACAAGAAATATTTTCTTTTCTTTAAAAAAAAAGATTGACTTCTAGTTTCTTTTAAGATTATACAAATTGAGGGGTGCCTGGGCGGCTCAGTTAAGCATCTGACTCTTGATTTCGGCTCTGGTCATGATCTCAGAGTCATGAGATCAAGCCCCGTGTCGGGCTCTGTGGGGCGCCTGCTTAAGATTTTCTCTCTCCCTCCCCTTCTGTCCCTCCCTGCTCCTTGCACATGCAGGCACCCTCTCTCTCTCTAAAAAGAAAAAAAAAAAAAGGATTATACAAATTGATGTTACTATCAGTTACATGTAGTATCATTACTTTAAGATAATGATTTTCCTTTTCTTTCTCATAAATGTATATGTGGTACTGCTTTTGCATTTCTCAGCTAAGGTTATGGTCTATTTTGTTCCAGGGGGTAAAATAATAAAGAGAAATAAGGAAATAGAGAAAGAACTTTCTTCGAGTGACTGGCGACAAGAAAAAATAAAAAAGGGGGGGTGTAATTTATTGTTGCTTAGTTGCTATACTTCATACAGTGTTTTCACATAATTAGGATGTGTATTTATCCGTAGGAGTTTACTTAAGGACATTTATAATTACGTCATTTAAAAAACATGGGTGAGGAAGGGAGCGCCTAAAACCAACGCACAAGGACACAGAGAAATAAAAAAAGGTCATAGAGAATAGAAATTTGCTCCAATAAATCATCCCAATCCATCCTTAGATTCCAAGATCAGCTCTGGATAACTTGATGAAAAGCTGGGGTCATGAGATGTTTGTTAGCTGGGAGTTCATAACACCAAGAATTCCAATATCTAGAAGCTAATTAAATTGATACTTTCCAAATAATACATAATCTTTAAATTATTATACCACTTTATAGGAATGTTAGCCTTTTCCAACTGAGAATGACAAATGGGACAGCCAGCCAGTGCTTGCTTAGTTGCTGGACCACAAACCCCAGCATGAGTTGTTCTAATGACCATTTTTTCTGTTTCTAGAGGTAGATCAAACACAGGCAACCTATTACAAATCAGGTATATGGTCAATTCTTAAATTCTAGTTTCTGACTATGGTTTGAGTTGCTGTGGATTTTCAGGATTAGATTTAGGGGGAGAGATGCTGAACTGATAACGATACAGTCTATTTTCACAAGATGGATGCAAGTGGGCAAGTTTGGGAATTTAACTAAGGACGTGCCACAGGCACGTGGGAGACTATAAAAGAGTTCCACTCGAGTTACACCAATTATTCAGCTGCTCTGCTCTTACGCACCTTTGGAATGATCCCTTTTAGGTTGCCTTTCATTCCAGGGCTGCCGAAAAGCTGTCAAGAACCAGAACTGTTCCTCTTTGAAATCTCCAGGAGAGAGCCTGGTACATACTCCTTGTTACACTGTTTCTACTTGTTTGTTTTGCTTCACTTGTTTGTGGAATGCTTTCTAGGGAGAATGCTATAGGCAAAAAGCCCTTTTTGTAAGATATGCCTCTATTAATTTGGTAAAATGTCACAAAGATTGTGTGTGTGTGTGTGTGTGTGTGTGTGTGTGTGTGTGTGTGTACGCATGCGCACGCGTGCTTGTAAACCTGTGCTTGTTCAGCCGCCTTGACTGCCCCCTTCCACAATGGGACGGGATGGCTTTTTCTCCCCTGTTCATTCCTCCTCCCGGGGTCATCCTGCTGGATGACACAGAAACACTTTTAGCAAAACATCACATAGGAAATGCCTATGGAATTGTTCATTTGGGAAGTGTTCATTTGTTTTGTTTTGTTTTTAAATGTCTTACCATGAGCTCAGATCACTGTGAAGGCCTTTTTTTTATTCCCCTCCTCTCCCTACCAGACCCACAGGCTCCAACACCCCAAGAGAGAACAAAACAGAGCAGAATTAGGTCAGAAGCATGGATACACCTCACCAGAAAAGGAGGAGCTTTGAGAATAGACAGCAAAAGTGCCTAAAAGAGAAATCACAGCCATGGGGGTGGGTTGGGGTTGAGGGAGAAAGGATAAGTCAAAGGGGGAAGGTATTTCTCAGCCAAGCACGAGGTATGAGGATGTGCGTTCACTAGAGTGGGCACAAATGAGAGAAATCAGGGGCAAAGTTGCTGAGGGAATAAGAAAAGGGGCCAGCATTCCTCCTGGGCCCTGATCAGTTGGAATATATGACAAACCAGATTCGGTGTATTCTTGACACGCTAATAATAGTACATGCATTTGGTTTACGGTTTATACCATCCTTTTCCTTTCAAGACAGGTCTGGCCATAAAAATAGAAATCAGGACAGTCGTTAGCATGTTCTTCTCATTGACTAGTAAGTTAATTACTCATAAATGGATTAAGGTCACTCCCAAAAGAGGACAGAAAGAAAAAGAAAGCCCAAGACCGTATTATCTTTGCCTTGGAGAACTACATCATTGTACAGAAGACCTTGCATAAGTTACATTTCGGAGTGGGAGAAATCAAATTTGGCTCCTGTGCTAGATGAGAGAGGTGGATCAGGTTGAGCTGTTTCCAGAGCTTCTCAAGGTTGTCCTTTAATGCCTACAACTACAAGTCAGTATGATCTATTCCAAGCCTCCAATCTGGCTCCAACTAGCCGGCCAAACAAACGAGGATTGGGTTGCAGCCCAATAGTCAGGTTAAAAGTGAGTAGGTGGGTAAGCAATAGCCAAAATGGGGCGAGTAAACCAAGTTCAACTTTTTAGATACTTACAATGTGAGGCAATGACAAGATGTGTTTGGTTTGGTTTTGTTTTAAATCCTATGAATAACTGAAAAAGTGGGCCTGGACAGTCCCTAGTGAGAGGCTGGGGATGGAGTTGAGAGGAATTTGCTTTAGAAGGGATGCAATAGACTTATCCTGCTGGTAGCAGCAAAAAAATTTCAACTTCATGTACACAAAAGTCAAGAAATCCTGATAAGTATGTTCAAGAGATAGGCTATTTCGCATAAATGAGTCATTTCATTTGCACAGATGTTTGTGCACTGGCTACGCAGGACTTACTGTGTTCATGACTGCCCTGTTAGTATTGTTTCTGTAAATATAGAGCTGGGATCGATCTAGATCTTCTCTGTGGAACTAAAATGTACCCATGCCTTCTCTTGTCTGTCTTGATAGGTCTCCAGAAGTTGCTACACTACCAGTCTGACTTCTAGTGTATTTTTTTTTTAAGATTTTATTTATTTATTTGACACAGAGAGATCACGAGTAGGCAGAGAGAGAAGAAGAAGCAGGTTCCCTGCTGAGCAGAGAGCCCAATGCAGGGCTCGATCCCAGGACCCTGAGATCATGACCTGAGCTGAAGGCAGAGGCTTTAACCCACTGAGCCACCCAGGCACCCTGACTTCTAGTGTATTATAAACCAACATTACCATGGCCTTCACGACTGAGTATATTCTGTTAAGGCTCATTGAATCCTCCATATTTAATAAATATATCTTTGTATTTGATAAATATATCTTTGTATTTGATAAATGCAGTGTTTGCTTTTTCGATAAAAATATCTCATCCCCAAGAAACATAAAAATCACCCTCCCTCCGTTTCTCTTTTTGCTTTTTCTTGTTTAGATGGAATCAGGCAACACTAATGGAAACTTTTAAATATAGATTTCTTAAATAAAAAAGTAATGCATATTCATTGAAGAAATTTTAGAATACCGAGAAGCAAAACAGAATTATAAGAATTACCTATGATCCCACACTACCTAGAGTTAATCATTCTTAATATTTTATATTACATTCCAATCCTTTATCTATGTGTGTAATAAAGATGGGATCACACTGCATATAGGGATTTGCAACTTGCTCTTTTTACTTATGAATTTCCATTCTACATTTTTAGTGAGGGCAGAGTATTCCATTCTATAGGGTGTAACATAAATTACTTAGCCTATTCTTTCATATTATTACACACTTAAGGTGCTTCAATCTTCCTAAACAATAGTTCCAAACAATATTATTATAGGTAGCCAAAACCTATAATAACATATATAAAAACAAATAGCTTTCATTATTTTCTTCAGATAAATTCTTAGGAGTAGTCAAAGAATTTGCCCACTATAAAAGCTTTTGATCCATATTATCATTTATATATATCAGAAATGGTATACAAATTTTGCCTCCAGAAAGGTTACAAAAGCAATTTGAAACTGCATGTTTCTGAACTCTGACCAACATTAAGATTATAATGTTTTAAGTATAAGGCCATCTGATAGCTTAAATGTTGTTGGTTTTTTTGTTATTTATACTTCTATTTGCAGTTTCTTCACTCCAAAATGTTTTTTAGAAGGAAGAAGATACACCATAATCAAATTAGCCTATCTACATGAAGCCGTGTTCATATTTCTGTAATCCCATCCAGTCTTTTTTTTCAGTTAAATATTTTCTTTTCAGTATTAGACATCAATGTAACCAAAACTCAAGTTTGTCTAAGTATAGAAGCTTACACAATCAGACTGCCATTACCTGAGGAATCACATATTTTTATTTCTATAATTAACTTTGCTATATTGACTATATACTTCACTACCAACATGCTAGTAGGTTTTTTTTCCCCAAATACTTTTATTTTATTTTTTCCATCCAGCCTTTGAACAAATGCATATAGACATCCAATGAGCTCATATATATACATTTAGCACAATTCTTGACATTTGCTAAGCTTTCACTTTTTATACACAATCCATACTTTTACACATGCTTTCTTTCTTTAAAAAAAAAAGATTTCACTTATTTATTTGACACAGAGAGAGAGAGCGCAAGCAGGAGGAGTGGCAGGCAGAGGGAGAGGGAGAATCAGGCTCCCTGCTCAATAGGAGCCCAACACAAGACTCTATCCCAGGACCCTGGGATCATGACCTGAGCCAAAGGCAGATGCTTAACCCACTGAGCCACCCAGGTGCCCCTTACACATGTTTTCTAAATGAAGACACTTCAACTGCCTCCAACGTAGAAAAGTATATGAAAGGAGTTTTAAACAAAATTGACCAGTATGTGATAGACATAACCAAGCCTTGACCCATACTTCATACAATGACTGAAATGTACATGTCATAAAACCACAATCAGTTGCAGTAATTGGCCAAATAGAATATCTATTCCTCTGCAAATTGTAATCTATCTGATCAAGAATGCACTAATGGAAGCAGACAGCCCTCCTTAGCCTAGAAGACAAGATATCCAGCATGGTCACTGTGTCCCTAGTGCTGGCCAGGAAAGACTAGTGGCCACCAGCTCGAGGGTTTGAACAAGGAGGTGGAAACCATACCACCACAGTTGAGGCCACCAAAATCACTATGCTCATCAGGCAACTTTCTGATTATAGTTAGTTTTTCTCCAAACTTTAGAACATGCTATCAGTTAATGCAAACTTCTACTCTGACAGTGATTTTTCTCCCTGAAAAATTAATAAATTGGCATTCTTGTTTCTGGTGAATTTCCTCTGTGTTTGCCTACTCCTGATCAACTCTGGGCACACTGACAAAATTGAATTTTTAGACTAGCAAAACTAAAGCCAAGACACTGGATTGTAGTGATCCAAAATAGTTAATACCATCCTACGTGACTACATGACCTTGCTCAGTGCACTCTGATCCCAACACTATGGTAATTGCATATATTCGACCCTGATGGAATTCATAAAAATGATTAGAAAAAATCCAGACCCAGCTACATGTAACAAAATGGATGGATTTTATAAACATAATGTAGAGTGAAAGAAAGAAGACCTTAAAAAAACAAACACATGACAAATACATAACATGATTGCATTACATAGAGTTCCAAAACAGGTAAAATTAATCTCTACTGTTTAGTGATAAATATAGGTCTTAAAGCTATGCAGAAAAATAAACAAAAAAATTCACAGATAAAAATCATAACCATTTCAGGACAGCATTGACCTCTAATGTGGTGGGGGTTGGGGGTAGTTGTGATCTAGAAGGACACCCAAGAGATTTCAAAGGTGTAGGCAATGTTCTTTTCCTCCATCTGAGCAGTGCTTGTATGTGTGCCTGCTTTATCCTAGTTGTTAAATTGCATGTGTTTATTTTTTTTAAGGTTTTATTTATTTATTTGAGATAGAGGGAGCAAGAGCACGAGCAGGGGGGGGCAGAGGGAGGGAGAGAAGCAAGCTCTCCGCTGAGCTGGGAGCCCCATGTGGGGTTCGATACCAGGACCCTGGGATCATGACCTGAGCGGAACGAAGGCAAATGCTTAGCTGACTGAGCCACCCAGGTGCCCCGTGCATATTTATTTTTATTTATGTATTTATTTTTAAGTAGGCTCCACGTGCAGAGTGGAGCCCAAACTGGGGCTTCAACTCACGACCCTGAAATCAAGACCTGATCTGAGATCAGGAGTCAGATGCTTAACGGACTGAGCCACCCAGGTGCCCCTCATGTGTATGTTTGAAACACTTTTCTGTGTACATGTTATATTCTAAAATTTCTTTAAGTTTAAAAGGTTCAAACCACTGTATAAATTGGGGGCAATAGAGTTAGGGATCAGAATGAGGGCTAAGAGCACAGGCTTAACAGTTAGATAGCTCTATTTCAGATTCAAGTTCCACCACCTAATGAACTGCATGACCTTAGGCAAGTTGTCCCTCAGTGTCTAGGAGTTGCCAGACACGTGCTAGTGCCTGCAGATACCAAGATAAGCATAACTAAGTGTGAGCCTTATCTTTGTGGCACTTCAGATTGACGGGAGAGCAGACATTAATCAAATAATCACACAAAGAGATATAAAATTGGAACCGTGATAAGTGCTATGGAAACCTTAATAGGGCTGGGAGCAAAAAAGAGACATAAAAAGAAATGACAGACGGTGCTGATGAGAACGTATAATAGGAGATTTGATGTATTTGGGGAGTCAAGAAAGGCTTCTCTGAGGAAATGGCCACCAAATTGAGATCTGAAGAATTACGAAGTGTTAACTAGGTAAAGAGGAGTATGAGGGAATATTCAAGGAAGGGGAACAGCATGTGTGCAAAGGCCCTGTGGCCTTGTAGTGGGGTTGTTGCAGTGATTAAGATCATATATGGTAAACCACTTATTGCATAACATATGGTAAGCAGTCCAAAAGATTTATTTTCTTGTATAGTTATTAAGACTAGCAAGGCGGTAGAGAAGACGATACATTCAGCCTTTGCAAGTTAGAAAAGCTCTTTGAAAAGCACATTTGGCAATACTTAGCCAATTAGATGCTAAGACTCTTTGACTCGGTAATGATACTTCTAGGGATCTAGCCCCAGGATATAATTCAAAAGAAGAGGAAAACCACGTGGACAAGCACATTTATTGCATGTTATTAATAATTGTGAAAAATCAGAAATAATCTAAATGTCTAAGAAAAAGAAAAAATCAAATCACTTGGGTATCTACCACACGTCAGGCATTTTATGTATTAATTCCATTTTTCTCGCAGCATTCTGCAATGTGAATATTTATTTATTCCCACTTTGTAATGACTTTGTTCAAGGTCACAGAGCTAATGATAGGCAGAACCTAAATCCAAACTCAGGCTTATATGACACCAAAGTCATTATAAATATAGATGGTAAAGCAAGACTACTTGAACTGAAATCTCTGTTCCACCGCTTACTACCTCTCTGACCTTGAGCAAGTCAATTAACCTCTGTCGCAGTTTCCTCATCTATAAAATGTACAGTACCTTCTTCAACAGATTAAATGACTTGACACATAAGTTTTTAGAACAGTTTCTATAAGAACTATGGAAGTGTTAGCTATTATTATGAGCATTATTCTTTCATTATACCATGCTACATCAAAAGCCATACAGATTTTAATTAACATGATAATTTTGGTATAATGTTAAGTGAAAATATGAGAATACAAAATTGTATCTATGCTATCATTATAACAGTGTAAAAGGCAGTGTATAAATGGACAAGAACTAGAAATTTCACACCAAGTAGACTGTATTTGTTGGGATACTGGTACTACGGTGAATTTATTTTCTTTTAACTTGCAATAATATTGTTTTATAAGAATAACAACAATATGGGGCGCCTGGGTGGCTCAGTCGGTTAAGAATCTGACTCTCGATTTCCGCTCAGGTCATGATTTCAGGGTCATGACATTGAGCCCCGAGTCGGGCTCCGTGCTTGGAGGGGAGTCTGCTTGAGATTCTCTCCCTCGCTCTCTGTCCCTCCCCACTCCTCCCCCAGCTCTCACTCTCTCTCTTGCTTAAAAAAAAAAAAAGAAACTATACTAACTGGGAACTTACACTCAGGCTAAACCCTTTGAGGAACTCGGTGTTACTGGCTGAAGCAAGGCACTACTGCATAACGATTCATTTCCCAGGCTCCGAAATGACAGATCCAGGTTAAACTTCATGTCTGCGGCTGAACAGCAGCGTGAGCTTAGGCCAATTACTTAACCTCTCAGAGCCTCAGTTTTCTCATCTGTGGGCCAGCGATCATCACGACAAGATAGGTTTTGGGTTTTTTTTAATGAGTAATAAATAAGATAACGAATATGATGCCTCCTTGGCACCCTACCAAGACTATTACAATTCAGTATTTACTAGTGTAATTAGCTGTTTAATGTCTGCCTGTCTATGACATCCTCTGATGTCTTAGGAGATAAGTTCCACCAAAGCACTGCATTGTATCTTGCAGCATCTAACACAATACTTTGCACATAGTAAGCGCTCAGTAAACACGTGAATGAATACATGAAAAGCTTACAGTCGTGGCAGTTTCCACTATACTAAGAGCCAAGTTTAGTGGAACTAAACTGCCACTAGTTTCATGGCAGTTTCCGCTACAGAAGGGTGATTGAATTTAGTATTGGCACAGGAAAAGTCCTACATGGCCTGGTATTGGCTTCAGCGGGCATAGCAGCCTCATGGGCTCTGCGCGCAGATACACAGCCAAGGGGTTGGGGGTGGGGACTGAAATCCAAGCCTCGGACCTGGCGGGGGGCAGGGCACACAGATTGTCTCCCTGGAACCAGAGATGACTTTCTATAATTCCCACAAAGGCACTACCGTTTAGGCTAACAGTGGCGTTGTATCACAGAATTAGTGCTCCAACCTCAAAAACATCAAATCCTGGGAGAATATATTAAAGGGCTGAATGTGGGATGGGGGACAGGACCCTATGGAAAGCCCTTCAAGTTAATGGCAGTATTGATCTTATCCATGCACCGACCTAACCCTGTTCACTGCAACCCAGCCCCCCCCAAAATGAATGTCTCTGGCATCTCAGCTGAACCTTTAGGTGGAGCTGAGGCCAAGACTCTGTTTTTCCACTGGAGGACATGAGTCAGTGAACAGTGAGGTTCCACTTAATCACCACCCAAAAACAAGGTCCTTAAAACCAAGAGCTAGAAAAGCAAGGAAGTGATTAATATAAAAGTCAGGATAATGATTATTCCCTGGGCAGGACAGGGCAAGACACAGTGGGGGTAGGGATGGGGATAGGAGTGGGAGTGAGGGACCTGCTGGAGAAGCAATATATAGGGGTCTCCCAGAGTCCGAGAATGTTCTAGTCCTTGACCTCGGAGGTGGTGGCTTTATAATTATACTTATACATACTGTACGTAATTTTTCAACAATGTATCATGTTTCACAATTTTAAACAGCTGAAAAAAATACGAACTATACGATGTTTTTAAGCAGGGGAAACTGACCAGGTTTGTATTATTACAAGAGCAGTTGGGTATTGAATGGAAAATTGATTAAAGGTGGGGCAAGGCTAGAGGCAGGGAAAACAGGAGGTGAGGTGACCGCCATAATTTGGTGGGAGATTAGAATGACTGAGGTAAGAAACAGTACAATATTAGGGATGTAGTCTATGTTATTTTTAAAAACACAACCAAAGTAAGACAGAGGCTGGCACTAGCCTCTTGGGTCACTTTTTGCCTCTGTGTGTTGGGTGAATTGGGCTCAGGAGTTCTAGCCCAGGAGCGGGCACGTATAGCCCATAGCCAGCACTTTCCCCCTGCCCCCCTCCTTGGTAGCTGCACTCAGAGGGACTCCCTGCCTGGCCAGTGGGGACGAGAGTACATTTTTCACCATCCGCGATACTATTCAAGCTGAGTTAGTATAAGGGCTTCTCTCACAACATATAATCACTCAGTCAAAATATCTATTCACTGAACTTTACAGGGTGTTTTCACATCTACTCTCTGGGACCAGAATGTCAGGTCCATGAGCAGAGGTGTTGTCTTGTTCATGGCTGCGTCCTCAGGGCCTAGAACTAACCTTGGTACACAGGAGGGGCTCAATAAATATTCCTGAATGAACGAGCGCATTTGATTATTGATCGTCACGACAACCTGTGAGGATCAGTAGGACATGAATTATCATCCCCATTTTGGAAGTTAGGAAACAAAGACTCGAGGAAATGAAGAAACATCTCAAAGAGTTGATAATTCGATTGACAAGAGAATCGTGATTTGATTTCAGGTTTTTTGCTTCAACTCTCTTGTTTTTCCCACTTCTTCGCAGCTGAAGAGCCAAGGCTTTAAGTTTTTAGAGCCCTGAAGCACCAGCTGGAAGTATTCCAAAACACATACTAGGTACTATCAATTATCCCATGCCCTCTGCTGTGCTGGTTTATAGGAAGAACGAGGCCTACCCAGCTGCTTACGGGTCAGTCACCACAGTCCCGTCAGAGGAGATGCGGCATTCCCCTGAATGACCAGATCTAGTCGGCCCTCAGCTCTCTGGCCCTCAGGCTTGTCTCCATGCCCCTCATTTGTCTCTACTCCCCATCCCAGCCATTCCACCCCTCTAAGCAAAAGAAGCTTAAGGAAACCCTGTTATTGCAAAAAACACAGGTTCTCATTTTTCTTCTTAAGAAAATACATCAGAGAAATAAAAGAAGAAATAGAGAAATATGGCAGCCAGGAGTTTCGGGGCTCAAGAGCCCTTGTCACCCAAGTGGAATTCCAATGGGGAGGCTAACACATAATGTTCCATGAAAAGTTAAGCTTGGTTTCTTTCCTCTTAATATTAATTAAAAGTAGTCATTTGAAGCATAAACCACAACTCAGACACCTAGGAATTCCAGATGTTCAATTAATGTGAGTATTTATACACCTGGAATTACGTAGGTTTTCCGTAGGAGCCCTAGTCCAACTCCAAGCACTAGCAAACACAATATTTAAAGCAGTATTTTGGAGAGGATACTTTAAACACATGAGCCACTCAGAAAAGTGGAAGTTTGGGACACCTGGGTGGTTCAGTGAGTTAACTGTCTGCCTTGGCTTAGGTCATGACCCCAAGGGTCTGATCGAGTCCCTCCTGGGCTCCCTGCTCAGCGGGGACCCGGCTTCTCCCTCTGTCTGCCACTCTCCCCCTCCGTATGCTCTTGCTCTCTCTCTCTCTCTCTCTCTGACAAATAAATAAAATCTTGAAGAAAAAAAAAAACCTCTTGTAGAAAAGTTGAAGTTTTAGGTTGCCTTTCTCCCTTCTTCCCCTGCACGGTCTGATATGCACGTTTTATCCCAAGAGCAATTTGGTCTAGGAGAGTTGGACCATCCTCGTCAAACAGTCTGTGTAACTCCCCCAAGAGTGTCACATGTAGGACTCACCAGAAATTCATTGGCAAACTCCTCTTTGTTAGTTTTCTTGCTTTGGGCCTCCTCCAGGAACTTGTGCAGAATTTCCCTTTGGTCCATGCTGCAGGACAAGAGAAGCTGTCTGTCAGTGGGTGAAGGGAGGGCATCTCAAATGTATGTCATGGCCAAGATACTACCAAGAAGCCGGCTGCCGCTGGAGCACAGCATGTTGAAGGCTGTGGTTAACTGACTTCATCACAAGCCCTAGAGGAAATTAGTACGCAACCAGCCTCTGTGGTCACACAACAAAGCCATCACCACTCCGGGGCCCTAGTGCCTTCCTTCTCAAGGAAGGAACCCGGTTACAATTCAAGTTGCAACAAACAAGAGGCTAACCAGAGCATCACACGTGGTCTGCTTAGCTCAGAGACTGTCCCACTCCATCCCCTTTAAGCAAGAGTCACCCTTTCTCTTGTTTCCTAGAGTAAAGGTAGCATGCCAGGTCTCATGGATGGGAACTGCCTCTCCCCATTTCCTCAGTGAACACAAAGGCCCTGTTGATACCTCCTGCCTCCTCACATCCCAAATGAATTCAGCCAAGTTCAGTTAGGGCGAGAAAGGGAGGCAGACACTGTTTGGAGTTAAGACATCTGCCTATACTATTCTCCCCAAAGTGTCTTGTCCATGTCACCAGTGGGAAATTTCTGTTCATCGGAGAAGGCATTTTTGTTCAGAAGTTTTAAGTGTGCCGTATAGACCTCAAACTCTCTTTTGGATGAAGCAAAGTCAGCTGCTTCTGACAGTCTGTGTCTCTCCCAGCGCTGGGGAAGTGCCGATCTCGGTTAAGGGAAGTATTGTTGATTTCAGGACCGAGTGTTGGTCTGTATGGGATCCAGGAGCACAGTGGCCCCCATGAGGAGCACCTGACCAGGAAGTTGGCACGATGTCCTCTATATGCAATGCTAGTTAACTATAAGGAACAGAAAAAGAGTAACATCACCCACCTTGCTGGCAACCGTGTAACTTTCAGGGCGGAAAGCATGAACCGTGTCTAGAGAAGACATTTCTACCCTCCCAACTGGCGCCTTGGAAAAGGCCATTGCTTCAGGAAGCCACGCTGTGCATGTGGCATTTTGGCCCCGTTTGACAGGCAGGCTGTTCTAGAAAAAGCTTCCACATCTCAGCTTGAATAAATCCTCTCTTCAATGGCTACAAACCTATTTAAGACTGTCTCATACAGAGTGAGCGCAACCCAAAATCAGCATATCATCTTTGCTTGAGGACAGAAGTTCCATATATAATCGTTAACAAAATTAGCCTGAAATAATCCTGAAGAAAACTGGGAAATGTGCCATGAGAGCTTCCTCTATTTAAGATATTAGCAATCCTTTCTGTTTTGCATTATTCAGACTGCCTTTAGGAAATCATGACTCCAAGCACTATGAAGCTGCCTCCACTTTATTGAGCCCCACAACAGGAAAGGAACGGTGTTGGAGGGATCCTGCTTATAGGCAGGTGAAACCAAAAAAGAATTGCAATCCCAAGCCACATAATAAATTAAAATGAAGCATAGTTCTTCAACAACACTTGTTGAGAATGGGATATTTCTCCAATTAGCCCCATCTAGCATTAAAGGGGAATTTTTTGTTGCAGCTAACAAATGCGATGTTTAATTTGGCTATTTTAAGACATAAAATATGGGGGAGGAAGACTTTAAGAGCACAAAATCTAAAGTTCACAATAACTAAAACCCTGTAAAAGTATGTACGAGGTTAGATGAAGACTAAGTGATGCAGAAAAAGCTCAATTGTGTAAGTGCTGGGATCAAGGACGCTTTTTAAAAGTATTTTAAAATTCTTATGCCATTTTTAATTACAGGAAAGACATAAAAATCCAACAATTTGCTCAACAAATTTATTGAGTACTCACTAAATGCTAAGCACTATGATAGGGCTGGGGATGCAGTAGCGAACAAGCCAGAATATAGTGAAAAGAACCCTTAACCACTTAATAAAGCATCTCAGGACTAAGACACAAATGTAATTACTAATTAAAATTAAAACATTCCAAACTAACTTGCTCCTTTGCAGAGTAGCAAAGCATAACCCGAAAAGGACAATGATTTTCTGTATTTTAACGAGAGAGTTTCATAATCTCTCTGTCACCTTAGAATGTAATCACTTCCAACCAAACCAGAAATTTACTAATTAATAAACAAAAAGAGACCTAATCAAATAAGATGTAAAGCTTTTTTTCTCAAGCTCATATTTCAGAACAATCTCTTAACTTTAGTCTCTTAGGGAGAGCTAAGATAGAGACAGATAAGAGGTAAAGAGAAACTCACTGAGATGCCCTCTGTAGTCCTTTTACCCCAAATATAAGAATCTAAAAATAGTGTCTTAGCAGAACTGCAGATTTTTTTAAAAAGCAAACAACAATTCTTAGGAGTCTGTTCCACTCTAAAACCAAAAGAGACAGAAACATCGTGAAATAACCAAACCTCAAAAACCCACTTAGCTGAAAGACCATTTCCTGAGTAGACCACTCAAGTGAGCAAAAAACAAAACTGAAGGAGAAAACAAAAAACTTCAGTTTTATTTTTAACAAATCTAAGCTGCTATTTAATTGTTCACACTTCCTTCTACAGATACTCACAGGTGTCTACAGACAATAGGGGCATCATGCTTTTTGATAAAGATTCTGATGACTCATTTATATCTTGTGGGAAGATCAAGAGCTGGGGGAAGGGAGGAATATGTTACACAGCGAAGACTGGCAAGTACCTAAAAGAATTTATGATTTTGTAATGAAACATTTAAACCGGTCTGGTGTAAACCCTGAGTGAACACAACAATTCCATGCAGTAAAAGACCCACGAGCTCTCTGTCAGAACCCTCAGGGGCTAAGTTCTAGTGGAAAGTAAAAGTGAATGAGCACCTGAAGAAGAGCGAGGAAGGAACGCCTCACTGGTGCCCCTTGTGGCTCTGCTGAGTGTTCCGGAGGAAGAGGACAGCAGGGAGGAGGGCCCGTCACACGGTCACCTGCACCAGCAAGAGGGAAGTGTGCCAGTGTAAGGGGAAACATCAGTGTCACGGAAACTGGAATTAGATGACAAAAAAAAAACAAACTTTAACCGAAGAGAATATCAGGGGAAATTATTAGGACAATGATTATTAGCTAATGGGAAATACACTCAGGTTTCTCATCACATCCTTCTCTCCCTCTAAGGAGCCTGTCCTACCCTGGGGAAGCGACTTACCAATCTTCACTTCAGTTTCACTATGCCTGCCTTTCTCTACCTGGCAGGGTCATTGATCTGATATGGGCTCTGTGTATTATCTGCGAGACAGTCGGTTCTTTGTGAGCATGCCCTGGGTCACCAAGGCCAGCCTGTCCTTTCTCCTCAACATCTTGTAGATTCAAGCAATCTTTTCCATTCCCATGTGGACCACCATGCCCTTTTGCACACGTGGATTGCTGCAGCAATGCACTCTTAGTTATATTCCGTGCTAGCATCTCCTAGGAACCAAGGCTGGATGAACGTTCTTAAAACACCACTTTAATCCTCAAGACCCAAGAGTAGTTACTCATGGTCTAGAGGAACACGTCCAGATTCTTCCGCTTGCCACCAACCCCTCCCCATGTGTCCCCACCCAAACTACCTAGCCACATCCCCTACAGGCCTTGCTCACGCTACTGCCACCTCTTGTGCTACTTCTCACCTTTCCCCTAATTTTCGTCAAGACAAAAATAAAGCTGTAAAGCCTGGTCACTCTTTTCTTCAACAATCCTGCCCCTGACGCCATCTCACCAACAAACTTCTCTCAGACGGCCTCTTCTCGGAATTATGTCTTTATATTCAGCCGTAGAAGTTTCCTTCATTTCTTCACGTGTTCCTTGTCTCCCATAAGTTTAAGAGTTTATTCAAAAGAAAACACATAAACGGCCCCCTGGACTTTTAAGTTTATCAAAGGCAATGCTAGTGTCTTCTACATGCATCTGTGTAACCCTCAGCGCTTAACCATGGTCTTAAGCACACCTGAAATAAGCCTATGGCGATAAAGGACGCTACATAATGTGGTTGGCTGTTGGTGAGAGACCCACCCCGACTTGCTTACTCACTGCAGAGATGATTCCAGGTCTCCCGCTGGGCACTTTCACTTTGCCAGGAGCAGATGGGTCTTCCCTACGGTGACGTCCAGGAACCTGGCAAAGAGCACTTGCCTGAGGGCTGCTGCCCAGCAGCGAGGCCATTGTTATGGAAGGAATGGGGCCGCCTTCACTGAGGCAAGAGTTCAGTCCTGCAGGGCTGCCTTGGCTGGAGAAAAAATGACCTCCTTCCTCTTCACAATAGATCCAGTTCCCCTTCTGTAAAAGGACACGGGTGAGGCTCATAAAAGAAGCTTATTGCTTTGCTTGTGTTTTACCTCACCCACAGCGGGAAAATCCCCTCCCCAGCTTCTGGTCATGATAGCTTCTGGTCACTACAGGATTCTGAGACCTCATCAAGCTCTTCAGTTCACCTGCTGTGAACTTTGTAGTCAGCTCCCCACATTCCACAGGGAATCATGCTCCGCCTTTGGTTTCAGAAACGCAATCCTCAGAGGGCAAAAGTCCACTGACGATTTCCAGCTGATACAATTTACCTTTTTTTTTAACTCTTGGTAGGGCTTGGCATCTTGTTCAAAATCTGATCATACTTGAAGTCTTTCATTTGATTGTTTATTCAGTATTGAGTCTGTTTATTCGTTTAATGACTACTTATGAGATCCATATACATGCAAGAGAATGGGGATGAGGGGCACTACAGATGGGAACAACAAATTGTCTTCATTCAAGGCTCTTTTATACTTGTAAGAAAGGTAAGTATACAAATAACTATAATTTAAGGCCATGTGTGGTAAGGACATAAATGTTATGCTAACAAAATTTTGAGGAGGCAAAGATCTTGTTTGGGTTATCTGGATAGCCTTCATGGAGGAAGCAGCATTTGAGTTAGGCCTTGAATACGTCAAAGAACCTGAGGAGAAGCAATATGAAAGAGAGAACAGTAGGAGTTGGGTGGCTTAGTGAGTGGCTCAGTCTGACAGGAGTCTTGGTTCTGCAGAGTCCTGACTGACAAGGCTAGAAAGGGTAGTTGGAGACAGACCCTGAGGGAATTTGAATACCAGGCTGAAAAGTCAGGCTTTATTTGATGGGCAGTGGAAAACTGGTGAAGATTTTGTTTGTTTTTAATAACAACTTTATGAGGTACTATTGACATACAATAACTGCACAAAGTATGTGGTTTGATAAGTTTGAAATGTGTACACAGCCATGAAACCATCACCACAATCAAGATAAAGAACATATCCAATCGCCTTCAAAAGTTCCACTGGAAAATCTTAAGAAAATGGCAGTCAAAGCAATGTTTCTCGATTTTTTTTTTTTAAGAAATGGCCCCTTCTGATACATTTTTTGGAAGTCTCAAGGCCCCTGGGTGGCTCAGTGGGTTAAAGCCTCTGCCTTCAGCTCAGGTCATGATCGCAGGGTCCTGGGATGGAGCCCCGCATCGGGTTCTCTGCTCAGCGGGGAGCTTGCTTCCCCCTCTCTCTCTGCCTGCCTCTCTGCCTACTTGTGATCTCTCTCTCTCTCTGTCAAATAAATAAATAAAATTTAAAAAAAAATTTTTTTTAAAGTCTCATCTCCTTCAGTAGTATGTAAATTTTCAAAATGAATTATGCCATATCTAAAAATGAATCAAAAGAATAGACAAGGAGGGGCGCCTGGGTGGCTCAGTGGGTGCCTTCGGCTCAGGTCATGATCTCAGGGTCCTGGGATCGAGCCCCGCATCGGGCTCTCTGCTCAGCAGGGAGCCTGCTTCTCCCTCTCTCTCTCTGTCAAATAAATAAATAAATAAATCTTTATTTAAAAAAAAGAATAGACAAGGAAACCATAGCTTTGGTCAGTCTGGTGGCAATATATAGGACAGACTGGAATGGGGCAAGCCTGAACAGAATGATCAATTAACAGCCTAAGAGGCTTGGCAATAAACTCTTGTGAAAGAATAAAGACAAAAAGAAGGAATAAGTGAGGAAGACTAATTGTGTGTAAGACTGGAAGGAGGGAACAGGGAAAAATGACTAAGGTTTTGAGCTAGCTGGATGGCAGTCTGGGAAAGTATAGGGGATAAGAAAGGTACATAGACATGAAGAATTAGAGCTTGTGGATGTGGATTTAGGAAGAAGAGAAATAAGTCAGACATGGGCATCACTCACATTGAGGTGAGAGGTAAAGCCAGAAGGATGGCTTGGCTTTGTGAGAGACAGTGTCAGCAGAGAGAAAAAAGTCAAGGTAGAACTTTATGAGCTCCGAATCACAACAGCCCCAAATTGTTAATGGTGCAGTGCTTAAAATAGTCCCGAAACTGGGCTAAGCCCTTTACACAGTGTATTGTTTCATTTATCCCTCACCACAATCCTACGAATTAGTAACCAAATCATTTCTATTTTAAGATGTGGAAACTAAGGCACAAAGGAATTGGATTACTGGCCCAGTGTCACATGATTGGTCTATGGTGAAACTAAGTTGTTAAAATCAGACAATCTGAAGGTATTTGGAATCTCTGGGCTACATGTCTTCTTTCTGCCACCCACTACTTCAGCTCTCCTAGGAGAGGGTGCTTTTCCTATTTACTTGGTATAATCCCCAGAGGCACCATACCCTTAATCTCAAGATACTATTGCGTACCTAGAGCCAGATTCATATTCTGACGTTTTATTGGCAGTATAGGATAAAACAGGGAGCTGCTATAGCTGAGTGGGAAAAGAAAAGACAGAGAGGAGGCTGCTGGCCTCTGACATTTGTCATTTACTTTGTCATCTTATTGAGATATAACAGACATATAACTTGTATAAATTTAAGGTGTACAATGTAATGATTTGCTCTATGTATATGTTTCAAAATGATTACCACAATAAGGTTAGTTAACACACCTATCACCTCGCCTAGCTAAACAGTGTGTGTTGGGGCTTCTGGCCAGCTCGGTCGGTGGAACATGCGCCTCTTGATCTCAGGGGTGTGAGTTTGAGCCCCCTGTTGGGTGTAGACATTACTTAGAAAAAATAAAATCTTAAAAAATATGTAAATAAAAAAATAATGTGTTGTGCGTGGGGGGTGTGTGCGTGTGTGTGGTGAGAACTTTGAAAATCTACTTTTTTAAAAAGATTTTTATTTTATTTATTTGACAGAGAGAGAGAGATCACAAGTAGGCTGAGAGGCAGGCAGAGGGAGAGGGGGAAGCAAACTCCCCGCTGAGCAGAGAGCCCAACATGGGGCCTCATCCCAGGACCCTGAGATTACGACCTGAGCTGAAGGCAGAGTCCTTAACCCACTAAGCTACCCAGGTGCCCCTGAAAATCTACTTTTTTAGCAACTTTTCAATATATGATATGATATTGCTAACTACAGTCACCATGCTGTATATTATATCCCCAGACCTTTTGTATCTTATAACTGGAAGGTTATATACCCTTTGCCCACCTTCATCTATTTCCCCCACCTCCCACCCCCTGCCCCTGGCAACCGCCAATCTGTTGTTTCTCTATCATTCAATTGAGATTGCACTTAATGAGAATTAGTTCAAATACATAGGCACACTTTTATTTCATGAACAAAACAGCACTGGTCAAAGTGAAAATAGAGATTTCACCTAAGAAGTAAATACCACAAAACCCACCATGTTGAATTTATAGTAATGTAAGGGACAAAGGAATACACCAAGTGTCTAAACTTAGTACCAACAAAAAAAAAAAGCTAATTTCTACTTAAGAGGAACATGAAATCTCATTTGGGATTACTAACCTATTGTGATTTACCCATGAATTGAGGAAATAGCATAACTTGAAAAAGTCAAAATATAGTAGCAGCGCTACATCTTTATTTCTATGCATTTAGGGGAAACAGATAGCTGGCTGCTGGAGGGAGGGGATGTGGTTACACTTGAGCCAAACTGTAACCAAACCATTAATGCCTCTCTTCAAAAATAGATACAGCAATGCTTTTCTTCTTGACAATCACCTAAGTAGGGGTTTATGAATATAAGAGTCTCTACTTGATGATTGCCTACTAATCTATGAGATTATGAAGGATTATTCAAGATACGCTTGTTGTAGATACCACAGGCTTCACTTCCAGTCACTTATGGTGGGGGCCGGGGAAAGGTATACCCTCTACTAACTGACTACCCAGGCGTCCCGGAGCTTTCTGGTTTGCCAAAGTCCTAGAGAAAGTGTGGACTATGCGAGAACTAACAAACACTCTTAGATTAAATTCGAAAAAAAAAAAAAAAAAAAAGAGTTATCCTATGTACCATTGTGTTTGGCACTAATGATCAGGATTGCAACAGAATTTAAATTATTCGAAGAGAAATGTTCATTTAGCTTTTAGTTTTAAAGCAGGTGTCTCCATGATTTTCTGTAAGGGCCAGTAGTAAATACATTTTATAGGCCATTAGGGGTCTGCTGCAATTCCTCGGCTCTGCCGTTGAAGTGCTAATACAGGCTTGGGCAACATGGAAACAAGTGAGTGTAGCTGCTTGCCGATAAACCTATCAACACAAAAAGCAGCAGGCAGGATTTGGCCAGCCCCTGCTCTAATGTGAGTGTTCTCAAGTTCTATATGGACATAAGAATCCCCTGTGGAACTAGCTAAAAAGGTAGGCTCCGAGGCCCCAGCCTCCCCCTGCAGAATCAGAATCTCTAGGGATGGGGCCTGGAAATCAGCAATTCATAGGGTCTGCAAGTGGTATGTAAAGCACTTTTTGGTTTGAAAAACACTGTGGTATGCAGCTAGTTTCATCTACGCTGGGATGGCCCCACTGTCCTAGATGTGATGTGGGCCAGCACTTCCTGCATCCTGTGGCAGTAAAAACACAGTTTTCTCTTCTGTCGGCCTTTCTCTTAGAAGGGCAGATGAAGAAACTACCTTTTTTTTTTTTGCTTTCAACCTAAAAATGCATAAAATAATTCTGCTTTGGTGAAATTAACACAAAACTCAGGATAGGAATTTAAAAGAAAATCCTCAACTTAAAATAACAAGATTTCAACAAAAATCTCCCTTGAAGTCCTTTAGACTGCAAAATGAGTAGACAAGATCCTTACCAAAGGACAGGGCT
>CM052900.1:80077919-80149951 GCA_028534135.1 Potos flavus | reverse complement strand
GTTGTGTCCAAAAGAAAGTAGCTTTGGATTTGGTTGTCTGTTTTTTTTAAGATTTTAAAGATATAGATATATATATATATATATATATATATTTTTTTTTTTAAGATTTTATTTATTTATTTGACAAAGATCACAAGTAGGCAGAGAGGGAGGCAGAGAGAGGGGGAAGCAGGCTCCCCGCTGAGCAGAGAGCCCAATGTGGGGCTCGATTCCAGGACCCTGAGATCATGACCTGAGCCGAAGACAGAGGCTTTAACCCACTGAGCCACCCAGGTGCCCCTTTTTTTAAGATTTTAAAAAATTTATTTATTTGACAGAGAGAGACGCAGCAAGAGAGATAGCACAAACAGGGGGAGTGGGAGCAGCGATGCAGGGAGCCCAAGCCGGGGCTTGATCCCAGAACCCTGGGATCATGACCTGAGTTGAAGGCAGATGCTTAAAAACTGAGCCACCCAGGTGCCCCTTGTTGTCTGTTTTAACGGCCAGCAATCAATCATGCGATCAAAGTGGCAGTGATGTTCAAGCTGGAAAACAGCGCCACCTCTTCCTCAGCTCTCCAGATTTTCCTAGGAAGGACAGTGAATAGCCTACAGTCAAAGGGGTCGTCTTCACAAAGGGAGCTTCCTAAAGAAAGCACAAATAATCTACAGACACCTCCAGGGGCTGCAGCTCTTACTGAGGCCTCTGCTGCTGCTGCAGCAGATAGCACTGTTTGCTGTTAGACGACAGGGGGCTGATTCTGAATTTCTGAAGCTGGGCCGAGACTAGTCCTCTAGCACCAGTATATTTAATAGGCCGTTATATAGAGGAAGTGGGATTTAGCTCTACACTGTTAGTAGTCAACTAAAATTTTAGGCAAAATATCTCTGGAGTCCAACACCTGTAGTCCTGAGCTTCTGACTGCTCCCCTTCCCACGAGAAAAACAAAACAAGACAAAACAACAAACTGCCATTTTCAGCAAAGTAGGGAGACCTGTTTTTCTACTTGAAAGTTCCCAACTTACAGAAAGAATTAGGCATCGGGAATCCCAGGTATTAGTACAAAAACAGTGCAAATGCCCATCAAAGCCAGGGGCCCCGTGTACTTACCCAACCTCCCTGGCCCTGGACAAACTCCCGGATGGCATTGTTCCCATTGAACATGCTTGTCATGGGGACAGCCACCTGTCTTGCCATTTCGGGAGCCATGCGGGCCACATATTCAAAAAGCTTCACTGACACTGCCAGAAAGGCTCTCTCGTAAGCCAAGCTGGAATCCTGAGCGCACCAGGCCTGGCTGAGACATTTGACTGTGTCCTGAAGTACAGCTCCTGCCTGGGGAGAGACACAGGGTATCACTGAAGTATCGATATAAAGGAGGCTGCAGAGGCAGGCATGCAGTAGAGCAAGAGTTTCCTAGAGAATGGCAAATGCACCACTGATTGTATTCGGGGTAATCTTAAGGAGTGGATGGACAAACTTTTGTTATTTTGTTACTTATTGTAATGGGTATAGAGAAAACATAAGTAGGGGCACCTAGGTGGCTCAGTGGGTTAAAGCCCCTGCCTTTGGCTCAGGTCATGATCTCAGGGTCCTGGGATTGAGCCCCAAATCGGGCTCTCTGCTCAGCAGGGAGCCTGCTTTCCCCTCTTTCTCTGCCTGCCTCTCTGCCTACTTGTGATCTCTTTCTCTCTCTCTGTCAAATAAATAAATAAAACCTATTAAAAAAAAAAGAAAATATAAGTAGCCTATCAAACCCATGATTTCAGATATTATTACTTAGGATGAACAAAAATGATCGAAAGAAAAAACGATTTGAAAGAAAAATATTAAGTACGTGATAGTACAGCTGGTTGAGTTATAGAGGTATTACTTGAATGATTGAAGTCTGGGAAATTCTAAAGTAAAAAAAAAAAAAGATCTGTTTTTCCTCTTCTTCTTTCCTTCCCCCCAAAGTTGATCCAAAAGTCATTAGGTAGGGCCAAGCAATAACTACTGTGGTCTAGTGTAGGGGGACCCTTGGTAGTCAGAGCAGGTTGTCAGAACCCAAATAAGCTGAAGAGGTCATCCACATATGTACCCAGATCTTGGTTTCCAAATATCATTCTCCATTTAAAGATACTAGAGCTCCCTGGAGAAAGGCTGATTGCAGGCTGGGGCTTGGAAAATACAAGAGAGCTGTCAGAAATTAAGGAAGTACTCACAGAATGACAGGGATATGCGACAAAGACACAGTCCAGATGGTGAGGACTCCCACTGGTCAAAACTGGGACAATTTGAGCATCCAAATAAATAATGATAGTAACAGCTTATAACCCTTGAATAAAGTAGGAATTCATAAGTCCATGTTGATATAAAAAAAGAATTGAATAGATTGAAATGTTGATGAGATAGGGGATATTTACATGGTTTCAAAGTATCTCCCTCCACAACACTTAACTATATTAACCACAGATACTAGCTACAGTGGAGAAGCCTTGCAGACACCATCCTAAGTGACTGAAGTTAACATCAGTAATGGGACAAATTAAAATTTGTGCCACTTAATAGGGGCAATGAGAAGAACACAGCAACCCTTCTGCAACCTTCCTACCAAAAGTACATACCCTGACTCCACTCAAGAGGAAACATGGAACAAACCCAAGTTTAAGGGACATTCTACAAAATAACTGACCCATAATCTTCAAGCATCAAGGTCATGAAAAATCAAGGAAAGACTGAGGAACGATTCAGATTGAAGGAGACTAAAGAGACATGACAACTAAATGCAGGATCTGTCTCTGGCCTACATCTTTTTATTGTATGTGACATCGCTGGGACAATTGGCCAAATTTGAATGGGATCTGAGGACAAGGTGATAATGTGTCAGTGCTGATTTCCTGGTTTTGATGTGGTTATATCAAAGAATGGCCTTGTTTGAAGGAAATGTGAAAGTATTAGGGGATGGTGGAACATCTCATCAACTACCTACTCTCAGATGATTCAAGAAGGAAATTCTTTGTACAATTAATTATGTGCAACTTTCCTGTGAATTTGGGAATTTCAAACAACTTTTTTTTTTTTAATTAAAAAACAAAAGTAAATTCAGCTCTCGGCTACCTAGGAAAGTTTCAGTGCAGGCAATTAGGAGTAATAAGTCCAGTTCTGCCTGAATGGGCACACCATCCAAGCTATATTTGGTAAGAAGAACAAAGCATAATGGTGAAGAGTGTGGTTCTGGAATCAGTCTGGGTTCAAATCCTAACTTCATCACTCACTGAGTAACCTAATTTCTTATTTCCCTCTTCCTTGGTTTCCTTATCTGCTTAAATGGATAGCGAGTTAGAAAATATTTATGGAGGGTCTCCCATATAAGAGGTACTATTTTGGGTTGTGTGAAAACTGCGGTGAACAAAGAGGTCAGATGTTGGCTCTCACGGCATTCCATGAACAGGAGGGGCGGTTGCACTGTGAATAACAGTTCCTATAATACCCCAGGGAGTGGTGGAAGGTTTAAATGAGATAGTAAGTGCAAAGCATTTGGTATACTGTCTGGCACCTGTTAAGTGATGAGTTCATATTACCTGCCATTATTGATATCAATCAGCAACATCTTCTAGAACGTTGTCTATGGTCTTTACATCCAATGCAGCATCCAACTGCCACTGCTAGTAATCAGCATTCTGATGAAAAGCCAGATATGCCCTAGGTGGCTGCTGTAAGTACTTACCCCTCATTGCAACATACTTGTGGACTGCCTGCCTTTCCCGTACATAATTTCATTGCTGGACCTTGGGTGGCGGGAGGGGAAGACACCCACTCTCAGCCAAATAAATATTAAACAGGTGCATAAAAGAATAAAATGCTTTACCAAGAACAAAGTGCTACCGATGTGCTCTGTGTCACGTAAGTACAGCTCTGCTGAAAAACAAATGGCAACAATCTGAAGGTTGACCAGCCCTCGCCAGAAGCTTTTTCTCTCAATACCACTTGTGCCTTTGATTAACTCCTGAAGAACTAGCAATTGGAGAATTCCTGCTGTGTCTCCTTGGATGAAAATAAGCCCCCAAATCTTTCGCAGGACATTTCTAGTTATAGTCATATAAGAGTGGTAAGAAAAGAGCATCTGGAATAGAAAAACAGCAGCAACTTTACCCGTCCACGAATGGTTTCTTCAATGACGTTTTTGGCAGAAGCTTCCAATTCTCCATTGAACTGGTCACCCAACATCCGAAGGCGACCAACAATGATGGCCGTGTCAAAAGAGCAAGACTCTCCTAAGACGGAGGGAACACATTCACATTTGTTACAGAACTTGAAGGGAAGGCCAGTCCCAGGAATCTGGGCATTGGAGAACATTCTCTAGACTTCTAAACAATCGTGGCATCGTTCTCTCCCAAGATCACCTTCAATATCCTGTCAACCCCATAGTCAGAAGATCTCCCTTCACTGAGAATATCTTTCCCTTCCATGGAAACTACTGATTTTCAGGTATTGCTGAAAGCTTAGTTTGCCTTTTGAAACTTAAGAGGAAATAAGAAACCATACTTAGATGCTCTTATTGACCTGCAATCACCACCTCAGGCCAGGAGCCTTACCTGAATCTGGTTCGTCTCCACACCATAGGTCCCGGTTAGCAACCTGTGTTGTGGTCCCTAAGAAGTCTGTGAGTAAAGCATTCACGATGCATTCTGTTTGCTCCTCAAAAGTTCGGGGTCTCTTCATTTTAGAGTTTGCTGCAGAGTTTTTGCTTTTCCACAAAACAAGCAGTTTTCAGCTCAGCAGGAAGTCAGAACTACTGGTAAACCAGACGCACCTATCTCTGTACTTTGTAGTTTCCTAATGGGATGTGTAGTCCTGGAACCTGTCCTACCAATTTTTTTCAAAACTAGCTGTCAAAAACATGGGACTTCTCTGAAGAACTCCTACACAAACTGGGGAGACTTTTTGAAGACTTTCAGTTCCTTTTCTCAGAACCACACCCTAGCCAGTACTTAAGATTAATGAATAACTTTTATTGTTAGCCAATTTAGAACTGAAATAGCGTTGAGGAAGAGTTTCTTGGGCAATTTCATTTAGAAATACTTCCTGTTAGGTTCTGAGTCTGGTGTGACTTAAAGAAAGAAAGTTTCACAGTTATAATAGACCAGCATTCAACTCCTGATAGATGGCATTTATTTGCCATATTCAGACGTTTTATGTACTGAGGTCTGTGGGTAAGGAACTATGCCTGGCACTACAAATAACACAGGTAAATGATACAGACACAGTTCCTGTCCTCATGGAGCTTATGCTTTTGCATGCACAGCAGATATCACATGACTAATCCATAATTTCTCGTGCTCATTGAGATACATTGTGTGATTACATTGTGTATTGGGGAATCAGACCTAGGGGGTTAGGAAGGCTTCCTTGAAGTTGGTAACATCTGAGATGAGCTCTGAAGTACAAGTAGAGATTATGAGGCAAAGAGGAGAAATAAAACCATTCCAGGTGGGAATAGGATATATAGAAGTTGAGAAGGTGGGGGAAAAAACTTGGGCGTTTGAGGAATTGGGAACGGGGATAATATAAAGTATTTCACAAGCAAATCATATGAGGATTAAATGAGATAATGTTGTGTGGGATGATCCAGCAGTTTCTGACATGTAGTAAGTGTTAAATGTCTTTCCGGTTAGCCCCAGGCCTGAGGATCAGGATGAAAGGGATCTGGGATTCATTCTCCAATAGAATTAAAGTAGGATTCTCCTAACAGAGGTTGGACTCCATCACTGCTTTCATGAGATCTCATGACTGGACACTTACCCACAGTGGCTGCCTTCTTAATGTAGCCACACCTAGATTTGGGATTTGGGTGTCAACACTCAAACTTATCAGCTCTTCCAGGGTATTCTGACCTGGTGAGCCGATAAGAAATTCAAGCATAAGCAGTAAGTCAGTTGTTCAGAAGGAAAGTTCTACTTGCGAAAGAAAAAGAGCCAACCTTCTGTTTTCTACTCTAGTCTAAAAACAAATGATCATAAACTGCTTTTGGATGAGAAACAGATATTACATAAAGGGCTGTTTTCATTTGTCATTTATCACTAGGGTGAAACTTCAATTTCTGCTGAGTAAGCTTCAGACCTCTGACATAAGAAGGTCTTTCCGAGAGAATTCTGAGCCATTGTCCTTTCACGCTAGAGCGCGTTACTAAAAATTTAAGGATTCCAACAAATTAATTTATGACATACTCCCCAAATAGCATTGGAAAACAAACAAAAGTTTTATAAGATACCATCCAGATGGTATTAAATAGCTTACCTAAGGTAGGTGGCAGCATAGAAATTTAAAGCCAAGCCTGTCCAACCTCAAATAATAAACCTTTTCCCATAGTAATTCGTTTCACGGCTGATGTGCTTATGGGCAAACACCATCTTCGGAATCTAATCTTTGCATTATCTTATCTATTGTTTGCATATCTTGTAGAATCAATGTTGTAAGGCTAAGGAAAGGAGTATATCTTCTCCTGGGCAATGTGGGGTAGTTTCCTCCTTTGTGTATTTCTTCTCGAGCCTTCATGATAGCATCTTCCTGAACCATCCCATCCCTTCTCCCACAGCTCACATACCCTTCACTCTTGCAGTTCAAGTACTATCTCCCAGGTAGTACCGAAAAATGAGGCCACAGTGTCTTCACCATCACTTGCTTCTTTTGCTGCCCTGGCCACAATGATTTACAACCCTCTTTCAAAAGCCTCATCACCTTCTTTCATTAGCTCAAAGTCTAGGGTCTTGTCATCTGCCCCAGGTCTGCCTGTGAATGAGGATCCTTGGGTACTGCTCCTCTCAATGTGCAAATCTACAACTGAGAAAATAAGTTCTTTGTCTCCCCTCCCCCAAACACCCAATATATGAAAAAGGGATAGAATAATGGTAACAGAACTCCCATTCAAAAAGGGGGGGTGGGGGAAATGGAGGCATTTAACAGCCAATAGTCCAGGGCAATAAGATTATGGTCAGGAACTACACAAATGATTGCCTCTGCAACGTTCTAAACACCATGGTCATCCGTGGGCACCCATTACATGTGTTGCATACTATTTCCTAACCCAGACATGAGAAAGCCATTTTTCTAAAAGCACAATATCAACTACCCTCAAGGATTTTAAAAATATGCATCTACTTACATCACATCATCAAACCATATGTCTGCCAAGGCTAGAGAGAGCTCCTAGGAAGAAGAAATATAATTAACTTCATGGAATACGTAAGCTTTAGTCATTTTGCTTATAAATTAGCAAAACCAGGCTACAGTTAAAAGAAATCGTTTTTTCCTTCAGATCATTTTAAAAGTACACTTTTCAAAAGCAACAGTCCCGTATTCGGCTATGTCCCATACATTATAGACAAGCAACCAAGTAGGACTTAATCTTTTAAAAGCTCCAATAGCTGGAATCATTTTAGTAACATTTATTCAATTATTGAGCCATATCTAATTTCCTTTAGATCAACATTTCAATTATAGTCTTTAATTTTTAAAAAAGTCAATTTACTTAATCTCTACCATTTAAATCCTGTTCTTTTATAGCGCTGTAAATTGGCAGCAATTTACACTTCCATTTTATTTCTTTTAGTACGTAATTTAATAGTCACAGTTTAACCAAACAAATCAAACTATGGAAAAGGCAATTCTGAAGCTGTTCTGATCTCTCCACATGTAATCCCTGCGAACCCATGATCTAGATCATTCTCAATGGGGAGCGATTTTGCCCCACCAAGGCACCTTTGGCAATGTCTGGAGACATTTTTGTTACCATTGGGGGTTCTATTGGCATCTAGTGGGTATAGGCCAAAGATGCTGCTAATAATCATCCTACAGTGCACAGGAAAACCATCTACAACGAAGAATCATCTGGACCCAATGTCAGTAATTCTGCTTTTGAGAAACCCTAGTCTAGATGGACTTCCACTATTGTTTGGTTGATACAGTATAACAAAACGTACTTCAAACACCAATCCCAAAACACCATCAGAATCTAGTTACTGATAGCCATTCATTTGGTAAATATTTATTGAGTCATCACTACGTGGCAGACTGTGGACATGCAAGGAAAGAACATCACTGTCCTTAGAGATTGTCCAAGGGGGAAAACAAGTTACAAAATCCAGGCCCTTGCCAGAAAATTTAATACTGTCTGTTATTTACTCTTATTAAGAGCCAAGTTGAGAGAAGTGATGGCTGAAAAAAAAATTTAAAGGTATGCAGTCCATTTACGCATCTACATGGTAGAAGTTCTTGAATTAGCTAGATGATATTTAGATTGTGTTATCTTGAGTCCTTGAAGAAATGCCCTCACTAAGCTCCATGTTAAAGTTACACTCTCTGCTTTCATTGAAGAACACCATAAGTGATGAGAAACCCGTTACTAACTTCCATAAGAATCTTGTACTTATCCCAGGGTCACCTATGTGAAACTACATGTAAATTTCTTTTGGAAATTAATCTTGGAAGGTTTCTTCCTCTCTAATGACAACTATGTACCTATTTCTCTTCACTCAGACTGCCAAATCACTTAGAGCTAAATTTGAGGTTCAACTGTACCAATTCTATAGGCCCTTAAGCCTGAACATTTGTGTACTTCTTCATCCCTAACCAAGCTGGTCTGAGGTGGTATTTCCATTTTCCCTGTTGTGGATCCTCTGGTTCTTTATACTTTACTATTTGTACTTTAAACCATCTTATTGCATCTGCTCTCGCCATAAGGTGCCTCAGTTAATGTAGAAAATGTGGGCAGGTATGAATAAAACTGAAAGCAAGGAAGAGTGATGGAAAACAATTACAACAGTACTGCTAGACACATGCACTGGAGGCCGTGACAGCCTGAACAGGACTTGTAATGAAAGCATCAAGGATCACAGAAAACTTCCTGCAAGAGCTCGTGACTCAGTGCAACGCTGAAAGACAAGGACTAGATGTTACCTAAAGAAAGAAGATATGAGGGTGAGGAAATGTTCTAGCCAAGCAATAAAAGCAGGAGCAAAGCACAGAGGTGAGAGAGAGCTTGGGCATTCAAGGAATCCAAGTCATTTGTCTACGCAAGAACAGGGTGTTCAGGCGAGTGGTGACACTGAAGAGTTACTTCTGATGCCGCACTAAGGACTTTGGACTCTGGCCTTGAAAAGCATGATTAGATATAGGAGACCAGTGAGGAATTTATTGCAGTAATACAGGGAAGAAAAGATGACCCCCCACAAATGATGACTTCCTCAGTTTCCATAAACATCAGGCATCTTTAATTAGTAAAACAATCCCTATAATGGATTAGAAAAGAATCCAAATCCTATCCTCAGCCTCTCCCCATCCCCTTTCCAACGTTAACCTTTTCAACATCACCTGGAAAAATGGGGTCATTTGCCTATAGGTATGAGAGGAATAAGTCAATAGTCTTTGGACAAAAACAAGAATCCTGATTCTGAGATTGTCCATTCTCCTTTGCATTTGATAGTATCTGGACTTTACAAGCAAATTCTAATAAGAAAAACTAGGAACTCTGATAGCTACTCATCTCACCTAGGACAGGCAGCAAGAATCTGTTATGATTTTATGTCTCCAATTGTTCCAAGCACAGTTTCTAATACAGAAATAAAACTATTCAGTGTCTCAGTCCTCGGCTCATTTTGTTTCACAGAGATCTGCATTTCGGAGTTCTCGGGCTCCAAGAGCAGTTCTGTTAGGAATAGGCAGCCAGTGTCATCCTGGGCACTGAGGTAGGCTTTCCATGGGTGAGCCCCAGCCCTGCTCATTGCGATGGTCTGGATGTTCACTACTTGGAGGGCCATCTGGAGGGTGTCAGGATGGACGGCTCCCCGCCAAGGGAACACTTGCTGATGAGCAACTTTCAGGCTAAACCAAGTTTTCTCAAAATACTCAGCAGTCAGCTGGCAATTGGGGACTAGCATGAGGGCTCCAGAATCAGGAAGTTCCTGAACCATCTCCTTGCTCTCTTCAGGAATCAGGGGACCTGAAAGAGTTAGAAAGCTTGTGTAAGAGATCTTCTTAATCTGTACCAACTGTGCTTTTTTAAAAAAGACTTTATTTATTTGAGAGACAGAGAGAGACCACACGAGCAGGGCTGGGCAGCAGAGGGGGAAGCTGGCTCCCCACTGAGCAGGGAGCCCAATGCAGGGCTGGATCCCAGGACCCTGGGATCATGACCTGAGCAGAAGGCAGACACTTAATGACTGAGCCACCCAGGTGCCCCAAAACTATGTTTTTTTATCTAGATTTACATAAGTACACAGTGTGACTTTTATCTTTGGGTAAATGGTTGAAATAGCCAAATAGGAACTTCTTTCTCGCTCACGAAGACTTCCAATTCAGGCAATAGTCTGAGTCATAGCTAGGGTACTCTACTTTCTACCAGTCATTGCAAAAGGTAAAGATTTTTCACAAGATATAAAGTAAGGACTATTTCTACCTGAAGTGGCAAAGGATGCAGTGTGAGGAAGCTCTGGGCCCCGACGCTCTGCCCCCTGGTATTTAGAGATGGTTGCCCAGCGGGCTTTGCCATAGACCGGCACCAGCGTGTTGAAGTCTGAGGCCCAGCTATTCACAGGTCTTTCTGCCTGATCCTCCAAAAGTCCAAGGGAAGGGTCAGATTTAGGACTACACAGGATCCGCTTCACTTCATTGATGCCAGCTAAGAGAAGGCGATAATAGAAGAGGCCCCGGTCTCGTACTGCCATATCCTTTTCTTCCTCTGAGGTAAGATAAAGATTGAGTTAGTTACAAACAAAACCAAAATCGCTCTTTCTACCCTGTGCCAAGTGCAATAGGGGGAAAAAAAGGAAGAAGGGAGGAAACCCTAGAGAACATTAACGTTGTCTTCTTGGGTCCCCGGCATGACTCACCCAACAGTGTCAGCTGTCAGAATGTTTTCTATCTGACATGGCGGCTACAGCATCCTTCCGGAGAACCTACCTATGCAGTAATGTAACAGACGCCCCAGCATGTCCTGGCACTCGGCAGGCCGCGAGAGGAAAAGGCGCAGCAGGGCGGTGAGTAGCTCCATCTTCACAGCTGGAAATGTCTCTGACTTCACGTTCTCCACAAAGTCTTCCAACACATACGGAGCGCTGGGGATTCTCTCCCCATGGACGCCAAGGAGCCAGATAAGCGCCTGTTTCCCCTGGGGAATGAAGGAGTAAGGGCAGGTCCTTGACGTTTGAACTGTCCCAAACACAGTGACAGGTTTTGTTCCCCGCAACGTCAGCAGAAAAGGTATAGTCTTTTATTTACTTCAATTTCCATTGTTATCGATCCCCCGCACCCCAACTCCACTCTCTACAACAAATAGGAATAAAATGTCACTACACAAAAGGAGACTCAAGACTCCCAGAGCCTGTGTTGGTCATGTAATAAGGCTTCCTCATTGTGGGGGCCTCTGCTCCAGTCTGGGGTTTAATGTGTCAGTGGAAGCTACTGAAAGATTCCTCTAAACCACTTCATGAAAATGGTAACTAACCTAGAGTGCAAATCAGAGTCATCAGAGAAGCTCCTTAAAAATCTATGTGTCTAGGCCCACCACTCCTGAATATTTAAGTCGGCAGGCCCACAGTGAAGCCCAAATATCCACAAATGATTCTGATTCTCGCTCCAGCTAAAAACTCCATGGTCTAAATCTCTGGCTCAAAACTGTTCAAGAAAATGATATCAAAGCGTTTGTAACAAAAAACATAGATAGATCTCATGTTTTTATCACCTCTATCCTAACTACACCCAAAAGAGAATCTGAGGTGGCAATCAATTCTATGAATGTCCACATTCAGACACCAGGTAGAGAGAAGATTTAGATTCCATTTCACAGAGCAGGGTCCCAACCATTTCCCATCTGCCTGGAGGTAGAAGAGATTCTGCCATCTACCTCGCTGTCTTGAATGTTCTCCTCGCAGCCGGGCAGGGCCTGACACACAGCTTCTGTACACTGAGGACACAACCAAACCAGGTCTCGGAAAGTTTGCACCACCACTGCAACACAGCTCAGGATACAAGAGCACAAGATTAGAGGCTCCTCGCAGGAAGGCATCTTAAGAGAAGTCACATATTCAGCCTAGACTGCTACGTGAATTTCTGTAAAATGGGTGTCGGAGGGGTGGTCAATGATTTTCTGAGCAACGTCTGACATGGGCAATAATTTCTTAAATGGGTGTTGCTCTTATTGGATTGGCTCTTATTGGCTCTTATTGGATCTTATGAGGATCAATGAGCTCATAGATGCAAAAGCACATGGCAAAATGTAAAGCAAATGTGAGGTCGTCTTATCGTTGAATGATATTTAGAAGAGAGTTTAAATGGAGCCACCATAGCTGGGACTAGCGTAAGGCAAACGAGGTGCTGGGGGTGTAAAATGTAAGACACGTGGGGTTAGCACTTGCACGAACCTGAGAGTGAGTGCCTCTTTACATTTTTGCATCCTGGGTACCTTGCCTCACCCTAGTCCCAGTCCTGGCAGCCACTGCTGCCATAAAGCAAAAAGAGGGGTGAAGGCGGGGAGTTAACAAGCCCGGGCATTCTGGTAGTCTTCATTATCTACAGAACAGCCTTGCAGAGTTAGAGCAACCAACCTGAAGACCCTCTGTTAGATCTATAGACCCTATGCTTCTCTGATAGCAACACATGAGGATGCAAAGCAAAGCTTAAACCTCTGTTATGCAACGACAAATATTTTTTGAGCAACTGCTATAGGGCAGGCATTTACCCAAAAGAAAGCCCAAAGGGTAGCCAGGCATTACCTGTGGTAATGTGCTCTTGCCGAAGCCCCAGCAACTCTGTTAGAATCTGCACACACTGGTCTGTGTAGGTCCTGGCAATACCACCTACAGGAGAACAGAAAGCAGAGAAAAGTGGTAAGTCAAATCTTAGCACCTCATTTTAAAAAAACTTGCCACCAGTCAAAGACAAAGAAGACCAGAGATATCTTTAAAAAGAAAAAAAAGTCACCCCCTGCTTGATGAAGTAACAACCTAAGTGTCCTAAGTTTGGTAAAGGTGAATTTTCCGTTGAACAAGGTTGAAAACTTTCAGTAACAAAGATATGTATGTGGCAGCCAGATACGAGGCCTTGAGGCATCGCTGGTTGCAGATCGCCTCACAGCAATGGCAGTGCCCCTGCCGGGGGCGAACACCTGACCCACCTGACCGCAGGAGCTCTGCTCTCCTCTTTGTTCGCTCCTCCTGCCCCTGAAAATAATCATTCTTTATTCTAACATAAGCGTTCCTTCTCCTCTTCCACTTGAAGCCCTCCAACGAAACAAAGCTCCCCAGCTGCTTTCATTTTGTGAGTCACTCTGGCCTTTTGAATTCCAGACAGACTAATATGAAAAAGCCTGTAAGATTTAGGATTTATTCTGTGTTGGTTTGTACTCAGCACAATACATAGCCCATAGTAGAAGTTCAATAAACAACTGGCCAATTGACGCAGGGCTTTGAGTCTGGAAAGCTGGGTTCCACCCCCAGGTCAGGAACTACATGACCTTTTGGCCATTTAATAACCTTTTTGTTTCTGAGTTTCATCATCTCTAAAATGACGTGATAACACTTGTCCACTTTTTCTGACTGCCTCCCGGGACTGTGCTAAGATGATATAAGGGAAAGCATTCTGGATAGTAGCAAGAAAAGGCCATATAAATTTTAAGAACTCTAGTTTGAGTTACCTGTATTCTCTATCCTAGAAGATAGGGCGACACCAGTGTTAACAAAAAAAAAATCTCCCTCCCCACTGCTGTCTGTGACCACTATCCCCACGGTAATTTGGTACATGGTAACGTATCTCTGATGTGAGATTCGTTCTCTTTTGTTCTCCATGATTCCACAGCTGTCTGGTTAGTCGAAGGCCTCCAAAAGGAAAAGGGGCAGACCCCTACCTATGGCAAAGATGGCAGCCTGGGCAAAGTCGGCTGACACGTCGGTACAGTACCCTCGGAGCTCCTCTAGCACCTGCTGTACATTCTCATCGTTCACCAGCTCGCATAGCACCTCCACCTTCTGCAGCTTAATGTAGTGGGGCTCTGAGTACGAGCAAAAAAACTTTTTGTAGTGGCTGCTGAAGTGACCGGGCAAACTGTGCAAGATCTGACGCACGTGACACAGGGCAGCAAAACAGAGCTCGCGGCTCTCCGAAGAACACGCAGCCAGCAGGGGTCCCTTGACTTGCACAAGCACATCCGTTTGTACATGGGGGAATTTTTTTGCCAAGATCAGAAAGAGTTTCGTGGCTCCCATCACCACACCGGGGCTACTGCTCTTGAGAAAGCTATCTAGCAGATTGAGAATGTCGAACAGCTCCTCCTCGCTGCAGGGTTGATAGCGTAGCAGAAAGTTCAATACTTCAGCCTGGCCCCACTGGTCCAGTTTCGGCATTCTACCCAAAAAAGAAAAGTGTTATTTTAGCAACCAAATTAGGACCATCTGCATGCAAATGTCATGTTACCAATCATCTGTTCATCATAACAAGGAAAGCATTCTTGAAAACAGGCTGTGCCATAATAGAACTATTCTTTTCACATACTATTTAAAGTTTGCACAAAGTCAGCTTTAAATTCCAAGATGAGTTTACACTACAAATTCTCATCTTCTAAGGCCAAGGACCACGATCACTATACCTAGATCCATATTCTTTACAGTTTAAGACAGTATAAATCGCTCAGTTGGGGGACATAATTATTGTAGAAGAGGATAGAACCTATTTCCACAGGATATTTCTGCTATCTCTCTATATCACCAAAAGAAACTAAGACAAATAAAAGAAATCCTCTCAGTGAAATATGAGGAAGTTAATAGTTATGGTTAACTTTACTACTCTAGAGAAGTTGTTCAAGATGTCTCTTAATTTGACATGTCAAGATCCCACTAGGATGCAGATCTCATCATAACAAAGAGAGTGCCGAGGCATCCAGACCTGTTTAAGAGATGGTGGGCAATGGGCTTGTTGATGACAACACCTCCTTCCTGTTTCAGAATTTCCTCTAGAGACCTCAGGCAGTTCACAACCACAATTGGATCCTGGTCACGCAGCAAACTGTATAATTCATTTACCAGAGCACCGTCTATAAAAGAGCACAAAGATCTCAGATAAAGAACAGCTTCAGTGTCTCAGGAATAGAGCCAGAATACTAGCTCCAGGCAGACAAAGCTGAACTTCCCTGCTACAAAAATAACAAAGGCAATAATAAAGTGCAAGGCAAAAAACTGCCATCTCCAGACTGTTCTAAGTAGCTAATGCGATGGATCTCACCTGGGCCCCAAAGAAAAGGCTTCTGTGATCTCAAAAAATACCAAACCAGCCTTTCTACTTAAAGAGACAAGTACAGAAGTAGGGCCACATTACTATTTTCTACCTTCATGTCATCTCTTACAAAGTCATACATATAACCGAGGCACAAATAAATACTGGTCATGACGGATTACACTGAAACTTACCCACTTCAGAGTCTCCATGAAGATTATGCATCTTGGCACAACCAAGAACTGCCACCCTCCTGACATATGAAGCTTTATCTCGAAGACCATTGAGAATAGGCTGTTGGATATATTCCTGCACACCAGGCATCCTAAGCAACACATCCTGGAGTCAGTCAGATCCTGAAATGCTAGTTTTGACATAATTCAGCCCCCATTCACCTAACAAAAAGTGTAGTAGATGTTTGAATGTATATCTATCACATCATAAAGAACTAGGGAGGGGTGCTGGGTGGCTCAGTCATTAAGCATCTGCCTTCGGCTCAGGTCATGATCCCAGGACCCTGGGATGGAGCCCCGCATCGGGCTCCCTGCTCGGCAGGAAGCCTGCTTCTCCCTCTCCCACTCCCCCCGCTTGTGTTCCTGCTCTCACACGTGCTCTCTCTCTCTCTCTCTGTCAAATAAATAAATAAGATCTTTAAAAAATAATAATAATAAAGAAAGAATTAGGGAAAGCCACTGCCAAACTTAAAAAGTCATACTTAACTTTTCATTTGGAATAATACTCCAAGGGCAGCAAAAATATATATCTACATAATTGTTTGGAAATCGTTAACCAAAACCAAGAACTATTTCAGCAAAAGTGAGGATGGGAAATTCCCTTTAACATGTGACATTTAATGTAATATGACATAGTTTTTTAAGCCTAAGCAATGGCTGAAAACCTGGGTTCAAGTTACAACTGCATTTTCCCTAGTATTAAGAAGCTCAAATAGATTATCATCATTGAAAACCTGCCCCATGGTCTCCTGAGTCCATCGGCCACTGATAAACAGTCAGGGAAGAGGGTACTCACCTGAGGCTACACATGCTCCGTAGTGCCAGCCCTCGCACCATTGGGTTGGGATCCGAACAGTCTTTGCACAGCGTATTAATGGCCAAGAGAGCCAGGTCTGGTTTCAGGGGGGCGTATGTACACATGTACAGATAAACCAACTTCTTCTGAACAATATCTACGGTGGCACTGGCCTTCACCATTTCCATGAAAACACCAGACATGTCCAAGCCCTGAGTCATGTGCCTGAAACGAACACACATAGCAGGAGAAGTAAAATACATAATCCCCAGCCTACAATGAAAGGCATTTTACCTATACACATCCTGGTTATCCAACTAGATTGTGAAGGAAGCAACCAAGTCTACCTTATCTATTATATTCCACAATACTTCACACTGCAGGCCTATAATAAACATTCTTCTATGCATTTAACAAACGTTTATTGAATTCCTAGTACATTCCAGTCTAATTCAGCTTCTACATTCCAGGGATATGCTCTGGGGACATAAACTTGAAGAAGGCCTGGTGTCAGATCTTTAGGAACTAGAAGAATAACTGAGGAGCAAGACAAAAACACCACTAATTGAAGTACAATAGGTGAGTATTAGATTAAGTATTAAAACCGAAGTTACAGACAAGGTTGGGGCGCCGGGGTAGCTCAGTTGGTTAAGCATCTGACTCTTGGTTCCAGCTCAGGTCATGATCTCAGGGTTGTGAATTCAAGCTCCACATGGGCTCTGAGCTCAGCATGGGGTCTGCTTGAGATTCCCTCTCTACCACTCCCTCCCCAGAAAATAAATCTTTAAAAAAAAAAAAAAGTAACAGACAAAGTGCAGTGGGGATCCAGAAGTCTAATACTGCCAAGAAATCATAAAATGTTTCCAAGGGGAAGTAACACTTTAGTTGAATGAGTTGGAATTTTCCGGGCAGGTGTAGTAGGTAGGTAACACATGCTATGAGACATTTAGACATCAGCAAGAATGCTACATTCTTTTGAGAGTCTGCAAGTAGTTGTGTTAGGGTGTTCTTTGGGCGCTATGATAAGTTTGGGCTTCATTCTGTAGATCCGTTTCTCAAGCTGTGGTCTCCTACAGCAATCAGATGGGATGTCTGTTTAAAATGCATATTCCTGGGTTCCATCCCACCCAACTGAAAGCGGCATTAGTGGATTGGATGAAAATTGTACATTTTTTTTAAAAAGCACCCCAAGGGGCTTTTGTGCATACTAACGTTTGTGATCCACAACTGCAGCCAAGAGTTATACATTCAAATTCATGTTAGGAAACTTCGGACTGAAATGAGGAGGCAAGGTGACCTATTAGGAAGCCACTTCAATTGCTTTGATAACAAAACCAGAACAGCGGTGCCAACAAAAAAGAAATACATAGACATTTTCTTAAAAAAAAAAAAAAAAAAAAAAAAAAAAAAGGATGGATATTTAGAACTATATATCCATACCATCTGACTCGAGAAGTGAAAATCAGGCGTCATCAAGATTGACTCCCTCCCTTGGTCAGCCGGATGGTGACATTCCTCAACCCAAATATAAGCGGAAAAGCAGGTTTGGGGAGAGGGGAAGGATGCAGGTGCTACTTTGCATGTCTTTGAAGAAATATCCAGGTGGGAATGCCCAGCAGGCAGTAGGATGTGTGGGTTTGAAGATACAAAAGGCTTTCTGTACTAGACTCTCTAAATCTGGGAGTCAGCAGTCTAAGTTCAAGACATGGGTGTAACCACCCTGCTGAGTAAACGAAGTCAAGCAAGTGCCACAGGGGAGGCTGCTGTGGCCATCCAGAGAAGCGAGAAGACCAAATCGCACCCTGCCCTGAGTTCATTCCCTCTTTCCGAGCAGCCAGGGGTGGGGGGCCCGGGCGGGGGCTGCCGCGGGAGTGCGGGCGATAGCTGATACCTAATCACTCGCTGGATGACATTCCGGTAGCGCAGCCTATCCGCCTGAACGTGAGGGTTACACAGAGCTTTCTTCAGCTCCTTCACCACGTCCTCGGAGCCAAGGTACGGCATCTTCCACAGTCACCCGGCAGCCCCACAGACCCCCTAGGTAACTCGCGGGCTCCTCCTAGCCCTGACGTGGGAACCTAGGTAAAGCAAATGTGAGTCAGCGAAGAAACCAAAGGTGTGATCTCGCCCTTCCCCGGGGGCCGGAGCTCAGGCCCCAGCACACTCACACCAACCCTCTCCGCGCCCCGGCAAGCCCCAAACGAGGCTCTGTAGTTCTTTCCCGGGACTGCAGGCCGGTTCGCTCCGCTCGGAGACCGCTCCCGCTACCTCGAGGCCCTCCGCCCCATCTCCAGCCCCGCCGCCGGAGAGCCGCAGACCCCTCCCTCGCCAGTTCCAGTCCCCGGTGCGCCTCCGCCTGGTTGCCTGCCGGGATAGGCCCGATCAAGCTTTCTGCGGAAGTCCCGCCTCCTCGGGGCCGACCGCGCACAGCGGCTGCCACTCACCCTCTCGCAGCGAGCGCCGAGCGCTGCCCGGACGCAGACCTTAGGGCGCCCTTCCCCCCACCTCTCACCTCCCGGCGCAGCCGCGCGGCTCCCTCTGGTGGAGGCGCGGCGGGCCATCGGAAATCCGCTGCTTCGGCCTGTCTCCGCCCAGCAGCGCGCGCTTTGAGTGCCCGGCCTCAGCCCGGTCTCCCGCGCGCGGGTAGGAGTGGCGCTCAACCGAGAATCGTCCGCGGTTTACGATTCTCCCCAGGACTCTCAAGAGCACGGCCACTTCCTTCTTTCTGCCCACACTAGGGACCTATTCTTCTACTGGCCAGGCTTCCCATTAGGGTCTCTGGCCGCATTGCTGCCCCAGCGTGACTAACCTTCAGGGCGCGGTCGCGGGAGCCTCGCGCCGGAGTTCTGTGCCCATGAAGATTTCGCTCGTGACTCTCCAGCCCCGCCACCATGAACGGGGCCCTGATCCCCCATACGCCCATCGCCGTGGACTTTTGGAGCCTGCGCCGGGCCGGTTCCGCACGGCTCTTCTTTTTGTCCCACATGCACTCGGACCACACCGTGGGTTTGTCTAGCACGTGGGCCCGGCCCCTCTACTGCTCCCCAATCACGGCTTACCTCGTGCATCGTCACCTACAGGTACGGGGGGCCGGAGTCCTCCGAGAGCTGGGTCGAGCATTTGGGTGGGATTCCCGATCTGTCACAGCCTCAGATTGGTGGAGTAGGGGCTTGGAGGACTGATTTTTACAAATGCGGGAGTTGTTCAAACCCAGAAATGCGAGTGTTTCAGCTATAAGTTGGGGAGATCTTTCAGTCCAGCCAAGGAAACTGTACCTGCATTTTCAGATAAACTAGGCCAGTGTATCCCTAGTCTCATAAGAATCCACCTAAGGTGCTGGGTGACACATTCTCCGGGCCCCTCCCCCCATCCAGTAGATCTAGCTGGTGCAGGTACTGGAAAGCTGGTTGGAGTTTTTTTTAACAGGTGCCTCCTAAGGGACTATTATGATCAGGAATGTTTGAGAATCGCTTTGCTAGACTGTTTTTTGGACTCTTAATTTAAATTGTACCGTGGGTGGGAAGGGAGAGTGAGAGGAAGAAGGGAGGATATGAGGAGACTGTCCCTTACACCTTCTGCTCCTGGGTGGCTTAGGATGTCATTTGCTTTCCCTGATTCTGGGAAAGGGTTAGTTCCTGATCCAGAGCGGTATCAAGGAGGAGATTCTGTATTCACTAGAACGACCAACTTTTTCCACAGGTACCTAAGGAGTGGATCCGGGCCTTGGAGGTTGGCGAGAGCCATGTCCTGCCTCTAGATGAAATTGGGCGAGAGACCATGACTGTCACCCTCATGGATGCCAATCACTGCCCTGGCTCTGTCATGTTTCTCTTTGAAGGATACTTTGGAACCATCCTCTACACAGGTGGGCCTTCCAAGGGGTCCCTCCCAGCTTCCCAGCCTAGACACTACTTTTCTTGAGCAGCCTTAACTCAGAAGTCTGGTCACCACCTACCTTCATCCCATATGAGCACAGTGACCCTTTCTCCACTGATTTCCCACTCTTTAAGGTTTTAGACTTTATAAAGAATAATAAAAACAGAAGTAGAATGCAGACCTTTCCAAAAAGAAGCTCTACTATGTTAGTGCCAGACTTCCTATTAGTTTTTCCACAGGCTGGTAAGCAAATGTCCATCAGCTGTTGGAAGCCGGGAGAGGCTTGTGTTTTATACTTTTGTCTCTGACTCTCAGGCCCCCATTTATTCTTCTTCTAGGTGACTTTCGATATACACCATCCATGTTAAAGGAGCCAGCCCTGAAACTGGGGAAACAGATCCATACCTTATACCTAGACAACACCAATTGCAACCCAGCCTGGGTTCTTCCTTCCCGACAAGAAGCTGCCCGCCAGATTGTTGAGCTCATTCGAAAGCACCCACAACATAACATAAAGATTGGTAAGTGGTTTCCTTTCCTTTTCTTTTACCCATAGTGAATCTTGGGTTTTCGGGGGGGGGTTTCTCATCTCTTTCAGGTCTTTGTAGATCCCCCCCTTACCCCTAAAACCTTATTTAAAATTGCAGTCTTCCTGGGACACCTGGGTGGCTCAGTCGTTTAAGCCTCTGAGTCTTGGTTTCGGCTCAGATGGTGATCTCAGTATCATGAGATCAAGCCCTAACTAGGGCTTCCCGCTAAGTTCCCAGTCTGCTTAAGATTCTGTCTCTCCCGCTGCCCCTCCCAGCCGCCCAGCATCCCCCACACCCCCATGTGTGCGCTCTCTCTCTAAAGAAATCTTTGAAAAAAGAGTCTTCCCACCATCTCTACTCTGACATTCCCAACTCCTGATCCCCTATACCAACTCAACTTTTTCATTCTTTAACAGCACTCATCACCTTCCAGTATACTCTATCCAAGTTTTAATATGCTGTTGCTTATTTGTCTATTCTCCACATCTCCTGCCATACGCACACACAAACTCCTTGAGAGCATGGATGGAGGTAGGAAAGAGTCTTGCTTGTGGAACAGAGAAGCAGCAGCCAGCATGAGAGGCACACAGTGGGTGAGGAGGCTGTAAAGGTAGGAGTGGCCGAAGTGCTTGCTTGTATGCTTGAACTTGATCCTAAATGTAATCCTTAAATGCAGCTTGCTCCAAATGATTACATTTGGACAAAAAGCTATTGGAGGTTTTTAAATAGGAGAGGGCCACTATCGCACTCATCATTTTATAATGTATTCCACAATTTACATATTGTTGTATTTGGTTTTTATTGTCTGTCTACCCCTGCTAGAATATAAGTTCCACAATGGCAGGGTTGTTTTACTTGTGGCTGTATCCCAGATGCTTAGATTAATGCCTAAGGAGGCACTCAAAAAATATTTGTTATCTGAGTGAATGAAATTGGTTTTTTTTTAGGGGCGCCTGGGTGGCTCAGTGGGTTAAAGCCTCTGCCTTTGGCTCAGGTCATGATCTCGGGGTCCTGGGATCGAGCCCCACATGGGGCTCTCTGCTCGGTGGGGAGCCTGCTTCCTCCTCTCTGCCTACTTGTGATCTCTTTCTGTCAAATAAATAAATAAAATTTAAAAAAAATTTTTTTTTAAGATTTTATTTATTTATTTGTCAAAGAGAGAGTGAGCACAGGCAGGGGGAGTGGCAGGCAGAGGGAGAAGCAGGCTCCCTGCTGAGCAAGGAGCCTGATTCGGGACTCAATCCCAGGACTCTGGGATCATGACCTGAGCCAAAGGCAGACACTTAACTGAGCTACCCAGGCATCCCTGAGTGAATGAAATTTATCAAAATGTAGATATTCAGGTGAATGCTGTGCTTAAAATCAGACACATTGAGAAATCAGAAACATTGTTCTAGCGATCCTACAATAGTATAAAAATTGGGGGGCTTTTTCTTTTTTTAAATTTTATTTATTGAGAGACAGTGTGCAAGCACACAAAAGGAGGAGGAGGGGCAGAGGGAGAGAGAATCTCAAGCAGACTCCATGCAGAGTGTGGAGCCCAATATGGGGCTTGATCTCAGAACCCTGAGGTCATGACCTGAGCTGAGCAAGAGTCAGATGCTCGACGAACTGAGCCACCCAGGTGCCCTTATTTTGGGGCCTTCTAACTGCTGATTTCAGCATCTCCTCATCCAGGTGATCCAGTGACATTCCTGCCACTTTTTTCTTCTAAAGCTCTCCTCTGATCATATTATTCCTGTGATTAAAATTAGCCATTTTCAGGGCACTTGGGTGGCTCAGTCATTGAGCGTATTTCTTCAGCTTAGGTCATGATCCCAGGGTCCTGGAATTGAGCCCCACATCAGGCTCCCTGCTCGGCGGGAAGCCTGCTTCTCCCTCTCTCACTCCCCCTGCTTGTGTTCCCTCTCTGGCTGTCTCTCTCTCTCTGTCAAATAAATAAATAAATAATCTTAAAAAAATATGAATAAAATTAGCCATTTTCCTGCTGCACACTCTTTAATGGCTCCCCTTCACTTACAGAATTAAGTTCAAACTCCTGAGCAATAAATGTGGGCCCTGTTATTATGCGACCCTTCCCTCTCCTGTGTCGTTTCTTACCAGTTCCTTCTTGGCACTTTATTAACACCAAACCATACCCTTCCCTTGCCAGGTAAACTCAGACCCATCCTTTATGACAACTCAGTTGCCATTTTCAGGGAAGTTTCCCTAACTCTGTAAACTGGTAGATAACTTTTCTGCGCCCTCATAATACTCTGTGCATGTCTCTGACATGGCTTCTGGGTTGGTCCCCATGTAGATTATTCTCCTCAAGGACTGAGGCTTATGCTTATTTTCACAGTGCCTAGCACCTGGTAGATGGCTTTCCTTTGTTGAACCAAACGAGTGGGTGGATTCAGTGGTAAGCCCTTCCCCATCCTCCATGTATTTCAGCTCAAATGCCACCTCCTCCCTGATACACTCCCTGATTGCCCCATTTGTGTGTTTTTTAATTTTTTATTTTTTTTAAAGATTTTATTTATTTATTTGACAGAGAGGAGAGAGATCACAAGTACACAAAGAGGCAGGCAGAGAGAGGGGGGGAAGCAGGCTCCCCACTGAGCAGGGAGCCCGATGCGGGGCTCGATCCCAGGACCCTGAGATCATGACCTGAGCCGAAGGCAGAGGCTTTAACCCACTGAGCCACCCGGGTGCACCTGTTGTGTTTTGGTTTTTTTGTTTTTAAGATTTTACTTATTTATTTGAGAGAAAAAGAGAGTAAGAGAGGGGAGAAGTCAGAGGGAGAAGCAGACTCCCCACTGAGCAGGGAGCCTGATGCGGGACTCGATCCCAGGACTCCAGGATCATGACCGGAGCCAAAGGCAGTTGCTTAACCAGCTGAGCCACCCAGGCGCCCCCATTTGTGTATTTTTATGAAACATTTGGTTGACGTATTAGGATTCTGCAGTATCTCCTCTCTTTCATCTCTTGCTTTTCCCATTCCCTTTAACATGATTCAGGACTCTATAGCCTGGGAAAAGAGTCACTGCTGGAGCAGCTGGCCCTGGAGTTTCAGACCTGGGTGGTATTGAGCCCTCGGCGCCTGGAGTTGGTGCAGCTGCTGGGCCTGGCGGATGTGTTCACCGTGGAGGAGAAGGCTGGCCGCATCCATGCGGTGGACCACATGGAGATCTGCCGTTCTGCCATGCTGCACTGGAACCAGACCCACCCTACCATCGCTATCCTTCCCACGAGCCGGAAGATCCATCGCTCCCACCCTGACATCCACATCATCCCTTACTCTGACCATTCCTCCTACTCAGAGCTTCGGACCTTTGTCGCAGCACTGAAGCCTTGCCAGGTGGTGCCCATTGTCAGTCGGCAGCCCTGTAGGGACTACTTTCAGGACAGTCTGAGCCCCAGGCTCTCTGTGCCCCTGATCCCAGACTCCGTGCAGCACTATATGAATTCCTCCTCAAGGAAACCGAGCTTCCTCTGGCTGTTGTTAGAAAGGAGGCTGAGGAGGCCAAGGACCCAGGGTGTCGTATTTGACTCCTCTCAGGAAACTGCTGATCAATGTCAAGCTGACAGGGACTCAAAGAAGGCCAAGAATGAGAACCTTCCTGGGGACCTTGAGAAGCAGGTTTCCCACCATACTTTGCAGATCAAGGAACAGTTGTTCCCGGACCTCTGCAGCAAAGAATGGGTTGGGGCAGTCCCCATCTCTGAGTCCCAGAAGATGGTGACTGCACGGACCGCGCCCTTTAGTCTTTCAGTGCACTTACAGTCCACAGATGAGGAATTTCTTTCTCTAGAAACTGGGGAAGAAAGTGGTGTAGGGCCCCACTTGGTACCCAGGGGAGACCACGATGGCTCAGCAGCCGCAGGGAACCAGAGCGCCTGGCTGGGCCGGGAGTCTCCCCTGTCTCACAGCAGCAAGGCTGCTCCTCTCCCGGCTCCCGAGTTCAGGGGCCTGGCACTAAAATACCTTCTGACTCCCGTGAACTTTTTCCAGGCACAGTTCTCTTCTAGGGGCTTTGACCAGCAAGTGGAAAAATACCATAAACCGTTGCCGAAGGCCAGAGAGGAGAACGTAGAATGATACCTTTGGTTGGTCCAGCAGTGCAGTTTTAAAGACTGACTGTTGGCTGGTGAGGAGGTTTGTTTTGGGCCTTACTTTTCTATCTTCACAGGATCCCTATGGGCTCACCCTGGAGCAATACTTCTCAAAGTGTGTCCATTGGAATCCCAGTGCCTACGGACTCATTAGTTTTATGGTTGACTATGTTTAAGAAACACTTGCCATTACACCCCCTGCACAGTATACATGAGGACACTAAAGGTTCTGAGAAGTCTTGCAGTAATTTAACCTGCTTAACTTTAATCCAGTATTTCTCCACCTCTTTTGAACATGCAGTCCTCTTATGTGGGTGCAGAAAGAGATGCGGTCTGAATCCGAAAGGACCAGGTTATTCCCATTGTTATTTTGTGGGCCATGTGCCATTCCCCATGTCCCCTTCTCCCTCTTCCCAGATAAAAGACCCTAGGTAGTTAATGTTGTTGTTTAGTCAGGAACTGCGTTGCTGGAGGATAAAGTGGTGATCCAGGCAGCACGTTCCAATCCTGAATGTCACTGACTTGCCATGACCCCATCAAAGAGACTTCCTCTCTTTGCCTCTGGGAGGGAACAGGAAGCAATGAAGAACCCTGGAACAGTGGAGAGAAACTCCCCCCTGCTTCCATGAGAGTTTGCAATTAGTGTCGCAGGAGACTTCCCTGGAACAGAGCCAGCTGGGGCATTGGGCACCCCTCACCAAGGCCATACCTGGAACCAGCTGAGCATTAGGCTTAGGGGTACAACGGCCTCCTGGCTGCCTGGAGGCCGTGACTCTTTGGCTGAAATGAAGTTATAAAAGATGAAATGTGCTGCCAGATATTCCTGATTGTTCACATAGCTGGGATACTTGCTACTCTCCCCACCCCCCACCCCCTTGGGTTGAGGAGGGAACCAGAGCACACAGCCTGTTTGTTTTAGTATCCAGGGCAGAGACCAAGGAGCCAGCTGGTGGAAGGGGTGGGGGTGCGCAGCTCTGCCCTCTCCTTCTGCTCACAGCCTGACAACATGCCAGACCAGTCAGCAGGACGGCAGAAACCACGGGCTCTGAGAGAGGGCACAGGCGAGTGGAGCTGGGTACAGGGGTAAAAACTGCTTCAGAATGGAGCCTTGCAATAAAGAAGGTACTTTCTACTTTCAGAAGAAGATAGAGTTTACAAAGTAAGGCCTTGCTCTTGGGCAAGCTGTGCACAGCTCTGTTTTGTTAGTGACCTTCACTGTAAGCCTCCCCTGGGCCCACTTGGAGCCGCAGCAGGTGAGGCTTGTGGGGCAGCCCAGAACATGGGCTTATCCTGGGCTCGAGTCCAGGGCACCCTGGGCCAAGAGCTCCCACGCCTAGTTAGCGGCACCTCCGTTCCTCATCTGTAAAACGGACTGCGAGACCTACCTTTCCTGGTTGCTCCGGAGGTTAGATAATTGGTAAAATTCTTAGCTCAGTGGCTACCCCATGGTAGGTATTTCAAATACTGGTTCTCTTAGCCTCTGGCTCTCTAAAGAGATTATTCCATATATAAAACATGAAATTTTGGAAGTCATATAAAAACATAAAGAAGAAAAAATCAATTTTAATTCCTCTATGTTCATCAATTGTTTCCTTCTAGTCCTTTTTTGTATGTATAAATGTATTATATAATTTTCAGAATTGGGGCAATACTGTATATAGTTTCAATCCTCCATTTTACTTGTATCTTAAACATTTCTTTGTACCATTAAGTATTATTTGAAATGTAATTATGAATAGTTGTATAATACCTTATATAGGGAATACCATTTCCATATTCAACATTTTATGTGCCTTTTTTTCACAATTATACATATTACAAGTGAACGTCTTTATGCATCTATCATGGCATTTTTGTTTATTTCCTTAGAGTAAATTACTGGAAGTGGGATTACAATTTTAAGTTCTTTTTTGGGGGGGCGGGCAGGGGCTGAGGAAGAGAGAACCTATGCCCAGTGCAGAGTCCAGTCTCACAACCCTGAGATCATGACCTGAGCCAAAATCGAGTTGGATGCTTAACCAACTGAGCGACCCAGGCACCCCTACAATTTTAAGTTCTTAAAGCAAATTGTGCCTCGTTGCCCTCTAGAAAGGTTTCCTTACCGTCCTTTCTGCAGAAGAGGATAGGATTAGAATACCCTGAAGATTCATTAAGTTCAAATGATGTTGTTAGACTGGAACATGTGAACATATGGCAAATCATCTTGTGTGTTAATAAATATTTACTAGGGCTGTGTGGGCAAAGGCTTAGCCTGAGCTTCTCCAGGAGCCTCTAGCTGTCTCATTTCTCTGCTACCCAAAGGTGGCTGGGAGAGATAAGGTAGTCTTCATGAGGGGCCCCAGATTGGCATTATCTTCTAGCGACAAGGGAACCTGTCTACTCTTGGCCTGTGCTGTGTCACACACATTCCTTGAAATGGGATCTAGGTGAATTCAGATGGGGGAGTGGAAGCAAATGGCTTTGAGGAATTTAGTTGTTGATGGTATGTTTGTGTTTTAATAACGGGAAATTTTTCTAAAGTAAATTTGGCTTATAATAGAGATTGGCAGTTGCCTTATTTGCTATCTCAATAGTCTCACATAAAAGTCCTGCACTGCATATATCTAAGTAGCCAGTTTATTTATTTTTAAGATCTTATTATTTACTTACTTGAGAGAGAGAGAGAAATATGTGTGTATGTATGTGCACGTGTGGGAAGAGGCAGAGTGGGAGGGAGAGAGAATCCCAAGCAGACTCCTCGCCAAGTGTGGAGCCTGACACGGGGCTCAATCCTACGACCCTGTGATCATGACCTGAACCAAAACCAAGAAGAGTCAGACACTTAACCAACTGAGCCACCCAGGCGCCCCTTAATTTACTTTTAGAATCTAAGGATGACCGCATAGATCTAAGATCTTACAATTAGGCTTGAGGATACTGGGAGAAAGGAAATTCCCTAGAGATCAATTAGTTGTTTCATGAACTGTGGGAAAACATGTACTTTTCCACAAGGAGACAGACAGTGGCTTAAGTCCCTTTAGAGAAAAAAAAAATCTGCCTGGCTGGCTTTGAGGGGCCATCTCTCACTCCTGACCCAGACTGCCCTTTGTGGTAGGAAATAGGAGATAAAGCGAGTTTGCTTATTCAAGAAAGGAGATGTGGACTTGGGTTCTCCATGTCAAGTCCACTCCCAGGGGGACCGTTCTCTCTGCATTCTTGGAGTGGTTCTTAAGCAAGAGAAATCCCACTTGGGAGGCCACGTTTACATATTATTGATGCTATCACTACTGAATAGCTGTGAATTTGTTACCTGCCTCCCACCCTTCACCCTCCCTAATCGCTACCACAACAAGCTGTTTTGTCTTGGGTTCGTGGTGCTTCCCACTTCCTCCTCCATGGAACATCCCAGCACATCAATACAGAATAATTCTGCTTGCCATTATAATCTTCTAAATCTACAACTCCTTCGGGGATTCTCAGAATGGTTAAGCTTGTCTTTATTTTGACCACGGTGCTTTCATTTAGCTGTACTCTTCCACCTTGACTGTCTCGTTCCTAGGTAACTTCCTCTTCTTTGAACACATCCTTAACCCACCGGATCACAGAATGCTCCTCAGGCTTGAGGAGCATTCCTCAGGCTTGGTTCCTTTCCTGGACAGATGGCTCACTGAATCAATCATCTTTCAATCACACAAAGCTTCTGGCTAGCCTTGGGTTAGTCTTTCCCTTATAATATTCACATATTAAAGAAACAGAATTATGGCTATTTTACCAATCCTGACTCCTCCCATCAATTTTCAATAATTTTGGGGAGTGGAGGATGAAAATGTTGTCCTCAGTGCTATAATCTCATTCTTAATGTGTTCGCTGTAAAGTGTGCTTCTGTGGAACCAAGAACATTGGGTCCAGCTCACTCACCCCACTAACCGGGTTCCGTAGAAACAAAGCATCAGGGTGGAGCTAGATTCCTGTATAGAGGGAGTCAGGGATGTAAGGTTTGGAGAAAACCCACTAAAAGGTTCTGAGCACCCAATTCCTAAACTGGGGAGGGGAGATGGGGAGTCCCCCACCAACCAACAATTCTCCAATACCACTTGGGTGTCCTGTAATTCAACTGGAGATAGCCTCCACTCCCACAGGTGAAGGGCTCAGTCCTACAAGACTGCTCTCTTCCCCTAGACACCAGTCACAAGTCCAGGTTGTCACCTGTGCTTCTGACCGCTGGCTATAGACTGGAGCTTCCCCTGACTCCTTCTTGGGCTTGATTCCTTTGCTACAGCAGCCCACAGAACTCAGAAGAACATTTTACGTACTAGATCACTGGTGTGTTATAAAAGGATATAACTCAGACGGAAGAGATGCTCAGGGCAAGGTATGGGGAAAGGGCGAGGAGCTTCCATGCTCTCCGAGCCCACCGCTCCCCCCAAGCTTCCATGAGCTTCCATGTGTTCACTCCAGAACTCTGTCTTCACTCTGCAGGACTTCAACATTCCAGCCTCAGGTTCTTCCACCTCCTCACCTCCAAAGACCTTATTTCTGTCCTCCTTACCACCCTGTCTTCACCAGAAATTTTACTACATCTGAAATCTCAATTTTAAATCTTCTCTTCTCTCAGCTTATTCACTCAAGTACCTCCACTGCCAGTGTAAGCCCTCTCCGAGCTTCACTTCCCCCTTGACCCGACTGCATCCCATGATCTATCGGTATATTACAACTCCCTTGCTCGCTCTCACTCAGACACACTTGCCTTGAAAAACTCCAATTCTGAATAAATTCTACTATCTCTCTGCTCTTTGCGTGCACTGGAGCAGCTAGATGCTGTTGGAGAAACCCCTAACCAGGCTGACTGGCTTCATTTGAAATTCATGACCTCATACATCAAAATGGCCTCCCATTCTGCTAAGCAATCGTATTATGTGTCTTCAGTGGGCTTGGTTTCCAATTTTCCCTTTCTCTTGGCTCTCCCTCTCCACCACACTATCATCTGTCAGTAAATCCTATTGACTCTACTTTGAAACGTATCCTGAATGTTATTTCTTTTCCCCATCTTCATCTCTACTGCCTTTGTCCGAGCAGCCTTTGTGTCGTGTCTTGAGTTATTGCAAGAGCCTCTTAGATGTTCTCCCTGCTTCCAACATTGCCTTCTCTCCTGCAGACCCACAGTCTGGTACCCACAGCAGGCCTGACATAAATCATACCGTTGCTTCTCTGTTCAAATCCTCCAAGGTCTTTCCAGCTCACCCAGAATAAGACCCAGAGTTCTTACCGTGGTCTTCCTGGCCCACGTGCTCTGCCCTCCAATTACTCCCCACCCTTCGCTTTCACTCTCCAATCCTGATGACCTCCTTGCGGTTACTCCAGTGCCAGGCAAGCGCCCACCTCACTTTGTTCCCTCTCCTTACGAGGCCTTCCATTCAGACACCCACATGGTTTCCTTACCTCCTTCAAGGTTTTGCTCAGCAAGATGGTTCTTGGTCATCTTATTTAAAATTGCAACCACCTGGCCAGCCACTTCCTCTCTCCCTTCCTTCCTTTTTCTCCATAGAGCCCTTGCCACTTGCTAACATACTCTAATATTTACTTACTGAGGTTGGTGTGTGTACCTCACTGCACTATAATGTAAACTCCAGGACTCTTTTTTTTTTTCCAGTTTCTTTTGTTCACTGTTGCACCCATAACGTCTCAAACACATGGCAGTTTCTTAATAATAAACACTGGTGGAATGAATAAATGAATGAATCGAGAGAAATGGATGGATTGTTCATCCTTTAGGCAAGCCTCCCTCGATAAATACTGTTTCTCCCAAATGGGAAATAAAGCAAGTTCTTAGCCCTCAAGGAGCTAACAGCTATTGAAGCCTTACCTTGGTAGACACTTTCTGTATATTACCTCTAAATCTCGCAACTCTCCTATGAGAAAGCTAGTGTCCACAAATTCATTCATTCATTTGCTCATTCAGTAAAATTTACTGAATGCCTACTATGTGCCAGGCATGTGTTCCAGACACTGGGGATACAAAATAGTGAACAAGAAAATGTCCCGCCCACATGGCATTTACCCTCTAAAGAAGAGAGACGGGCATTATACATAAAGATCAGATAGTGATAAATGCTAAGAAGAAAATAAAACTGGCTTATGGGTGTGAGAAGCAGTTCAGAAACAGGTCAAGGAAGGTGTGTCGGGGGATTGACACTTAAGATGAGACTCCGGTGATGAGAAGGAACCACTCAGGTGAAGACCCGGTAGCATCAGTACAAAGTCAATGGGATGGGAACGAGTTTTGTGTCCAAGGAACATTGAGAAGAGCATGTGTTGGAGGAGATGAGCTCAGAGAGGGAGGCAGCAGTGGGGTCAGAAATGACTTAAAGTAAGCAGTCTGGGCTTTAGTCTAGGTATAATAGAAAGCTACTGGAGTGCCTTAAAGTGTGTGTGGGGTGGTGTGCGATATGATTTTATATATATTTTGAAAGCAACAGATGGAGAACGGGGGAAGAACGAAAGCAGGCAAGGAAGTTAGGAAGGTCTTGGAACTGTGAGAGATCCTGGTGAGCTGAACCTGGGGTTTCTGGAAGAAAGGGGATTTGCATTGTGTCTGGGTATAAATCTATTAGAGAAACCTCTTTAGCACACACAGCTACAGAAATAAAAGACATGCCTTTTCCTCCACCAAAGTTTTCATAAAGGAGAAGTGTATGCATATATATATACATATATATATACACACATATATATATACATACATACTGATATTTGGGGGAATAAGAAAAGAAAAGAAGAAAATAATGAGTTTTACAAGTAACTAGAATATTTTATGAATTAATCCTATTTCCTATAATAGACATACTTTACAACTACATACTTAAGAGAAAGAAACATGTTTTACTTGCTTTGGAGTCAACACAAGCCTTGGGGTTAAAGGTTATATTTTCTGAGAGACTAAGGCTCTTCAGTAAAAAAAAAATTATCAGACTACTTAATTTTAAAAATATTTAAATTACTATAAAGTTTAACCATAAAATTTTATTTGGAATAACATTAGTCCTGATCTTTGAATATCCGCATCTATGAAGAGAGCTCTATAAGATATAGTAGAGAACAGAGTATAATCAAATTCAGTCGGACTTGAACCTTTTTTGTTTAATTCACCAAGTTATAATATTCCATATCCTTACGAAGGAGCACCAGAATGAACAGGTAACTTTTCATTCATGAGAGTGCATCCTCTCTCTGTAAGGCTCTTAGTAAATACATACATAACCAAAACCTGCACTCCCTTTTAATCAAGATAGGACGGAAAATTCCATATTTATTATTATCTATCTCACTTCTTACTGTTGTGAAAACAGAAGTCTGTAGCAGTGGAGATGAATAGTAGTGGGTTCAGGATATTTTTTGGAAGTAATATCGAAAACTTTTCCTGATGGATGGAATGAGGAGGGTAAGGAGAAGGTATTACCATCTCCATTTTAAGAAGGAGGAAGGTGTGAGGTGACTGGGGGGCATAGTCGGTTAAGCATCCCACTCTAGATTTCGGCTCAGGTCATGATTTCAGGGTCTTGAAATCAAGCTTCACGCTCAGCAAGGAGTCTGCTTGTCCCTCTCCCTCTCCCCCTCCCCCCTTCAAATAAATAAATAAATAGAATGTTTTTTTTTTTTAAAGAAGAATGAGGAAAGCGAAGTTCATCAGTATGCCCACTATCACCCTAGTTACTAGAAGACTCAGGATTCCTACTGATGTCAAGACTCCAAAGCTCATGTTTTACTTCTGTATTGGACATTCTGGGAGCACTGAGGTCAGACAGAAGCCTATTTCACATCAGAGAATTTACCCTCTAGGGTTTTGATAGGGCCCCTCCTCTCCACCTCCAAAGGAGTCACTTGCTAACCTCTTGATGACAGCTTGCAGATTTGATAAAAGTGAGTTTCCAAAAGTAATAATGAAAAAATTCAGTTAAATTTCACAGCCAAAGATGAAGATTGCTGAGATTTCCAAAACTCTATTCTATAGTTAACTGAATTCTGATGCTTTGAGCACCATGAATAAAGACTCGGTAATTTAGTCAGCCAAATAGTTACTGGTACTGATCACATATCAGGAATTGTGTTAGGCAAGGGATACTTCCTTAGGGCCTTTTTATTTCTGAGTCTGCAGGAAGTGCAAAATGACTTAGCACAAATAACAGTCAATAATTGAATTTCGAATTCCTGTCCCGATTTATAGCCCTCTCCCTTGTGGGTCTCTGTGTCCCTTCCCAGAGCATTTGTTTTGGCTTTGGCTTTTGCCTAGAATTGAAAATAGGGAAAGACATATGGGGGGCAGGTGCTAAAAGCTTGTGTAACAGTTGGTCAAAGGTGAGAAGCTACAGAATGGTGGAGACATGACAATGAGACATGACTATGACCCAGGGAAAGGGAGAGAAAAGCATTATCCCTTGGTTTTGCTGAATAAAGAGCTGGTATACGGAAGAAGTGAGAGAATAAGATGGTCATGTGTAGATAAGGGAGGAAACAGAAATGATTTGGTGGGGGGGCGCCTGAGTGGCTCAGTGGGTTAAAGCCTCTGCCTTCGGCCCAGGTCATGATCTCAGGGTCCTGGGATTGAGCCCCGCATGGGGCTCTCTGCTCAGCAGGGAGCCTGCTTCCCCTTCTCTCTCTGCCTGTCTCTCTGCCTGCTTGTGATCTCTCTCTCTCTCTGTCAAATAAATAAATAAAATCTTAAAAAAAAAAAAAAGAAATGATTAGGGGGAAGGAGGGTCTGAGGAGGAATAAACATGGTTGTAGGAATATTTAAGGCATTGCTCTTCTCCCAGAAGGCTCTGGATTGACTCTTGAAAATTAAGGATCAGGTCTTTTGCTCATTATCTCTAAATCCTGCAAACCTTCCTCCCCTACCTTTTTTTCTGAAATGAAATTCACATAACACACAATTAACCTTTTTTTTTTTAAAGATCGTATTTATTTATTTGACAGAGAGGGAGACAGTGAGAGAGGGAACACAAGCATGGGGAGTAGGAGAGGGAGAAGCAGCCTTCCTGCTGATCAGGGAGCTGGGTGCGGGGCTCAATCCCAGGACCCTTGGTATCATGACTTGAGCAGAAGGCAGACACTTAATGACTGAGCCACTCAAGCGCCCCACAAGGAACCATTTTAAAGTGTACAATTCAGTGGCATTTCATGCATTCAATAATGTTAACTAGTTGTGTTTGACTCTTTCTCTTTAATCTCTTTCTCTTTAATCCCACAGCCATGGCCTCTTTCCAAACTCCCTTTCCACCCAAAGTCATCATTTCTGCTAGAACCCAGTCCCCAAAATGTCCTATTTTGATACAAAAAGAAAACAAGACCTGACAGCAGGGAAGCCCATTCCTACTTGCAATCCCACCGTTCAGCCCAGCAACCATCCAGCTTTAGTGGGTGCTGGGCAAGGGTGGGAGCCATGAGGGGACCAAGCCTTGTCACCACACAGAGGAGGGACTCACTCACCTGTCACTTCTCTGCTCTGTGTACCACACTCAGCTCTGCCTGGTTTTAGTTTCTAACCCCGTGGCTCCTGGTGGCCTAGCACAGACCGAGGACTCCTCCTCAAGGGGTACTTGTCATACTGAAGAGCTCGTGTCCATTGCATGTAACAATGTAATGGCATATTTATTCTGTTCACATTTTGCATGGAAAAGGTACTTAAAGATAGTTACTATAGGGGCGCCTGGGTGGCTCAGTGGGTTAAAGCCTCTGCCTTCGGCCCAGGTCACGATCTCAGGGTCCTGAGATTGAGCCCCTAGTTGGGCTCTCTGCTCAGCAGGGAGCCTGCTTCCCCCTCTCTCTCTGCCTGCCTCTCTGCCTGCTTGTGATCTCTCTCTCTGTCAAATAAATAAATAAAATCTTAAAAAAAAAAAAGATAGTTACTATAAACAAATAACATCTCACTGATGGCCTGGCTGAAATAGTGCCATCTTCTTTAAGTCTCTGTTCAGTCAATAGTGATACTTCTAGATGCTTCTACAGTGATCTCCAGACAGTTAACTGCTATATCCCTGACCACTTGTAATGCCACTTTGAGGACGAATCTCGAACTTGTTATAATTGTTCCTCATCTGTTTCCTTAATTAGATTGTGAAGCCCCTGAGGACACAGAATGTGCTTTATTCATCTTATTATTCTGTCTAACTGAATGCCTGGTACTTAATATACAGTCATTAAATCCTGGAAGAAAATGTTTTTAAAAAGGTCCTATTTAGTCCCCATCATACATGCTGGATTTGTCCTCCACGAAACCAGTTCAGGGGCCAGAACAACTTTTCCTGGCCTATTCCTGTGAGAAGTGGTAAAGTGAGCAAAGTGATTCAGTCCATGATTTCCCAGGTGTAGCTGAAGCATAGAGCAGGAACCCAAGCAGCTTCTTTGGATATTAGGAACTGAATATGGGAATTGACCAGAGTAGATTCTGTCACCCAGTTGGATCAAACCATCCTTCCCAGTCTGTCAGTCACCACTCATGCTAGGAAAAATCCTTTGTAGGGATTGCCTTGCTTCTGCCCCCCACCATGCCACTTAAATTGCTCTTACCAAGATCAACAGGGACCTTCGCATTGCAAATCGCATTGCCACTCTTCCATCCTTAATCTCTTTTACTTCTCAGAACCTTCGGATACCACCAATTAGCTCCTTTTTCCAGAAAAACTCTCCTACTTCTCTCCTGTGTCACTTAAGAATGATTTTTGGCAGCAAAGAACAGAAAACTTGTCAAACAGTGTTTTTGAAACACACAAACATTTGTTTACTTAAAAAGTCCAGAAGCAGTGGGCAGTCTCAGGTTCATTCAGAAGCTTATCTCTGCTGCCAAGGACCCCTTCTTTCTATCTGTTTCCTTTGCTGTCCTCAACATGTTGACTGTCTTCATCTTTGTTTGCTGTCACATTTATGGTCACAAGATGGGTATGACAGCTCCACACCTGGGGTCTTCATTCCTTTGTCTTAGCAAAAAGAGAGGTGAGAACAAAAGAATTTCTTCTGTGAAGGTCCTGTCTTTATTACACAAAAAGAAAAATTTTTCCTACGACCCTCCCATTAGATTTCCTTTCCTATTTCATTGACCAGAACAGAGTCTATACCCACTCTTAGACTAGTCATTGGTGACGAGAACTGGCATTACCAGGATTGGTTTGGACCACTGTAATTTATTTCCTGATTTGGTGAGAGGAAGTTACCTTCTTCGAAATCAAAGGATTTTCCTTCTATCTGAACAAAACTGGGATTCTACTAATATGGAAGAAGTAACATAGGGAATGGCTTTTGGACAGGCGTGGCAGAGAATGGCCTAATTTTTACTAAGTCGAGTCTCTTGGGCACACAGATAGTGTCACCTCCTAATCGTTGTAGCAGCACCCATGTTCCCGAGTTCCCACCATTGCGATGTGTGCAGAATAGATCTATGTGTTTTCTACCTGCAGGCCTGGCCTATAAAAACTTCCTACATGGGGCGCCTGGGGGGCTCAGTCGGTTAAGTGTCTGCCTTTGGCTCAGGTTATGATCTCAGGGTCCTGGGATCAAGCCCCTCATCGGGCTCTCTGCTCAGCACAGAGTCTGCTTCTCCCTCTCCCTCTATGCTCTCTCTCTCCCTCTCAAGTAAATAAATAAGTAAATAAAATAAAAATCTTTAAAAAAAACTTTCCACACAAATAATCCATATTTTCTCTTCCCTTTGTTTTTTTCCTGGACAGATACAAAGGATCCAGTGGAGAAATCCAATGCTCCAAGGAATGGTGAACTTGCAAGAATCAAGATGAGTTTGGAACATCTGAGATTCAGGCATGCTAATAAAGACACAGGAGCTTGAAAAGGCCCCCAGTGACTAAATCTGGAAAGTTTTAGCACGCAAATAATTAAGGACTGTAAGGAATTATAAACCATTGAAAAACACACTAATCTGTAATTACATGATTATAACTAATTAATAAGAGATAAGGGAGAAAAAAGAGATAAGGGAGGATTGGTACAAGTAAGAACCATCAATAGATGCTAAATCTAAGGGAACACGTTAAATGAGGAGCAGGATATTTGCAAGGTGTAAGATGTGTCCCCATGGATTTCTTATTACAAGGAAAAAAATAGTAAATATATTGTGGGGGAATCAGACACCCCAACGAGGTGTTGCGACAAAGGTGACCAAAATTATTATCACCCAATAAGGGACAGAGTTATCATCCAACTTTGGGTCTGATATCCTGAGAAGGACACAATATCACTTATGTAGTATTCTGGCCAGCAATGGATAACCGGCATCTAATAATGAATCAAGGTGAGACAAACATAAACAACAAATCGGAAATGAGGAACGTTCTCTTGTCCAAATAAAGGGGGAGGGCTGTACTCTTCAAAATTATCAAAGACAAAGGAACCGATACAGATTAAAGGACACTAAAGAAACATATAATATATGGTCCTAAATTGCATCCTCTTACTCGAAGGGGAAAAAGGGTAAGTATGACATTATTGGATTAATTGACGAAATTTGGAATATGGGTGGTAAAGTATGATATCAGTGTTAATTCTCCTGGAATTGATAACTATATACGTTGTGTATGTAAAAGAATGTACGTATTCTTAGGACATTCAAGTATTAAGGGATAAAGGGGCATGATGGATGCAATTTACTTTCAAATGGTCAGAAAAAAATGGGTGTGTATGTGTGCTATTTGAGACTGCAAGTGTTAGAGCAAAAGGGGCAAAACATTAATCAACAAATCCAAGTAAAGGATATGTGGGTGCCCTTTTTATTATCAGTTTTTCTGTGTATTTGGAATTATTTCCAAATAAAAAGTTTTCTGGGATCTAGATTTAAAAAAACCACTGAGGATGCCCTCTTATTTCAAAGGCTTTTTCCATGTTCTGCCTCCTAACCTTTCCTTCGGACCTTTAGTCTCACCCGGTTTTTCCCAGTTTTACAACTGTCAGCTTCTACTTGAATTCTCTTTTTTTTCCTGGCCCCTTGGAATCACTATTTGTTCGGATAGCTGGAGGAGTTTTTTGATTCAACTTCTCCCATGACCCAGCCTTTGGGTCAGCTTCTCCTACTTGGCCTTAAGTACTGTAGCTCCTGAGCTAGTACTTCGTGCCTGCAACACTGAATCCAGCCTCTAGGCCGCAGAGAAATATCCTACCCTAGGTGAGATTCAATGCTTCCAACTAGCAGCAGCTCCCTCTCCAGCTGCATTGATTTTGTCTAGGGGGAAATAGTTCTCCTCTCTGGCCCCTTTTCTGCAGGGTCTCTGCTTGGCCAAACGCTCATCACAGCTTTTGAATTAAACTCTCTTTCTCTAGTCTTTACATGTCCCAGTCAGCCATCCTCCTCACTGCCACTGCCTCTCTCTTTAGAGCACAGATTCCTTCATATTACCTGTTTGATTAAACCTCCATGAGGAAAGAGGAAAGGGACATAACTTGAGATAGTAGGAGCCTATCAGCATGTCACAGAGTTTGGTTGAGCGAAGTCATGGTAAGTAATTAGTGTGTTTGAAGCCTGCTTTTAGAGCAGAATCTGTTCTACTCCAGAGCTCAAGTTCTGCCTTTTTCCTGGCTCCTCCCCAAGTGGGCATGCTCACCCACTCTCTATATTTTGATGTTTCCCAGGTCAGCCCAATGTAGGACTTTATGTTCTCAGTTCCTGTGAAGATAAGCAAACAAAACTGCCCTGTGGGATTGAACACTTGCTAACCTTGGCCCTCTAGGGAAATAAACTTCCCTTTTCCCAATAAAATAGAACTGCTTCCAGTGCTGTTAAGCCAGAAAAGAAACCTTAATGAACAAACTAACATAACTAACATAGTATTACCACTTCTTCACAAGAGTATTAGCATATCTTCCCCTTTTTTTTTTTTTTTTTTTTGGTGAGGCGATGGGGATCCAAAGAGGTCAAGAATGTATACTAAGTGAGATCTGAGAAATACAATGTAATAGCAGAATCTTGACTTAGCCACATCTGTCCCCCTCCTCAAAGAGTATATGCAAACAACCATGATGCTGGACAGTCACTTTGTAGGGCTCAGATCATTGCTGCCTCCAGCACTGCGGGATAGAAAAAATAAACTCGTTATACTACTGTCTCTCTAAAAATGGTCCCCACTTTAGGAATAAGAACATTTTACACAGCGGGGAGGTGCTTCTGAAGTCCTACGCAGAGAATCTCTTGACTCTGGGAGATGGCAACAGTCTTTCTTTTAGAATAACCTAGTTTTTACAGTGTCCATTTTTTTCTGAATGCTGTGTGCCCAACGCTCTCCGTTTCCTGAATACCCAGTCTTACTACCTTCTGGTCGAGGCAAGAACATTACGGTAGCATTCGCTCACTGCACGTTTTGAGGAGCTGGATCCAGAGCACAGGTGTTCCTTCTCACCTCGTAATGCAAACCCAGTTTTCCTATGGCGGGCCGCGGTAGTCGCCTAAGGGGCTCCTGACGCACGAGGAGGCTTCCAGATCCCGTGCATGGACGCCACTCTGCCAGAACGTCTGTAGATGGCAACGAAACGTTAAAGCCTAAACTGAGGTAATTCCTCACCAGCAGGGGGGCTTCCCGGGTACTGCCTCCCCGCGCGCTGCTCAATCTCTGGGGGTATCACACTAGACTGTGGTGATGTCACACTGGCTGGGATGACATTTTACATCTGGACCCCCCTACCGCCACCAAGCACCTTTAAATCACCGCGGAGTCTGCCGCGCGGAGGGGGCGGGGAATCCGGCCCCCGCACTCGATCCACGCTGGCTCCCCACGGAGGCCCCCCCACTCCCACTCCCATCTATACTATGCTGTCCTCCTAATCCTCCGCTCTTACTTCCGCCTCAGTAGGTGTCATGGCGCTGGACTGGTGAATGGTTCCCGCGGGGCGGGGCCGCCGGATGGGGGGCGGCCGCTCGGCGCTCGGCTCGTCGGGTCTGGCGACAACGGCGGCTGCGGAGCGAGGGGCCCCGCGCTGGCCCCGGACGGCAGCGGGAGGCCGAGGCGGGAGCGCGCGGGGCTGAGGCGGCGGCGGCGGCGGCGGCCAGGGGCCGGGCGGCGGAGCGGGCGGGAGGCTGAGGGGGCTCCCCCCGCGGGACGGGCGCGGGGACGGCTCCGGGGGGGCGGGGGCCGGGGCCCGGGCCGGCTCGCGCGGGGGGTATGATGACCCGGCGACGGGGCCCCGAATCTCGTCTCCTCCGCCGCCTCCTCACGGCAGCCCCAGCTCGCGGCTGAGAACCAGACCCACCGGCGGTGAGTCGGGCCGGGCGGTAAGGGGCCTCGGCGGGGAGCGAGCTCCCATCCGCTTCCCGAGGCGGGGCCGTGCGGGCCGCGGGCTCTCCCGGGCGGCCGGCCTGCGGGGGTCGCCTTCCTGGGCGCGCCCCCACCCGGGACCCAGCGCCCTGTCCTGCGGCCCGGCCGCTCGCGGCCGCGGAGGAGCTTGCGTTCCCGGGAAAGCGAGGTGGCTCCGGGCTTGTTTTCGGGGCAACTCCCCCTGCCTCCTGCCACTTCTCTTCGGGGCGTGTTGTTGTCCTCAGATGACAGGGGGCCGCCTTGCGCCTCCTCACCCGGCCGGTTTTTTCCCGGCGGTCGTGGCAGGTTCCCAGCGTGTGGCTTGTGCGTGTGTATTTCACAGCTCTGCTTATCACCATGGTTTTGGGTTATTTGTGCTCTTTGCGACCAGGAAGCGGTGTCTGGAAAGGACGGCGGTGGTGGGGTGGGTGTGGAAGCTTTTCTATCCACTCCGCTTCTGTTCTTTAATCGTTAGGTTTGTAATTTGTAATGATGGTGGAGACTACGTGGGACCAGCCCACCTAATGTGTGTCTGTGCAAGGCGGATTTAGAGGTCTGGCTCAGAGGGAAACTTTTGCTGTCTGTCGCCACTTTCCCAAAGATTTCGTTTAAAGAAAAAAGAGAGAAAAGGTGAGGAAACAACCAAAAACTCTTGGGTAAGGCCCGCACTTTTCACAGGTCTGTGGGAAAGAGGCCCTTTTTGTGTTTAGCAACCGAGACTTGGGGCTCGGTCTCCAGGAGCGCTGGTCTAACCTCCAGTTTGTTGTGGTGACAAACCGTGAGCATTGGCCTTGTGTTTATGCTGGGCGCGTTTTCTTTCCTGTTTAGGTGGGGGAAGGGAGGAGGGGGCTCGAGAAGGGGAAAAAGCAATCCTCAGCCTCTGTTGTCTTTCCTCCGCTTAAAGCACTCACTCAGCTGTAGATAGACTCGTTTTGAGGCAGCCCTAGGTGCTTTTTCTTAGTGACACTTAGGGAATTTTCAGTAATTGCATCAAAATATTCATTTCAACTGTAGACTCTTCTGCCCAGTCTGTCCTTTATCTTATTTGTTCCCTAGTAACTGATGAAAACAGCAGCCTGGCTTCCTGCTCTTGATGAAGTGGGGTTAAATTAAGTGGCTGATGCCCTCAGCAAAACCTACAATTTTGCTCTTGTTTGTGTAAAGCTATTTTTGATTCCTGGTCTGTAGTGTGTGTGTTTTGAAGATGGTAGAGATTCAAATCATTACAAGCTTTTACTTATATAGGTCTAAAGCTTTCTGAAAAACATTTAAAAATCTAACAAGTGCTATTACCTAATAGTTGTTATTCAGCTGGTGATTTTGGATCTTTACATGTAATTACCTCAGAGTTCTGTGTTACAGTACTGGTATGATGAAGTATATCCGTGACTTTAAGATACTGTTCCCTGCTGGGAGGATATTTTAGTAAAGTAACTTGTGGTTGGAACTGGAGGCAGCCAAGCCAGTAAAGCATCTGATGAGTAAAATGGTGAGTGAGATCTTGTAAATATGTATACTGGCTCTAGTTGGTAAGTAGGACTTTTGCTGGTGATACTCATAAATAGTTTATACTATTTTTGGATATTGTAGTTTTATGGATTGTAGAATAAGTTGATTGGTAACTTGAGATTTAAAACCAAACCAGAACTCCCTCCTAAAAGAAAAAAAGATAATCTCAAAATTCACAATTCTCTGGAAAATAGAGTTTCTTCATTCTGTGGTTTGGTTTTCATAAGCACAGCGCAGTCAGTGGTTGTGTTAGGAGAAATCAGTGAGCCAAACCTGCCTTGTAAACTTCTTACACTTGGAACTTGCACAACTTGTTGTTAGTTATATATTGTAACTGGTCTTTTTGTAATTTGAAGTCATTTTGCAAACATGAACTTCCTGATCTGCCCTTTTATTTTCATTTTCACGACTGCATAAAGCAATCCTTATTTTTTTAGCTTTTTTTTCAAGTTATAGTTATTAATTTCTCCCTAGTCTCTTCCCTTACATTTCCCTTACATTGTGCCATTCTGAACACAAGCCGTCAAAATCATTTTTCCTTCAAGTACCACTTCAACAATCAGTGATTTGCTTTTTGGTTCCTTTTTTGTTCCTAACTTCCCAGCTCCCTAAATGACTTAACGTATTTTTGTAGAGCATAATTTGGCTCTGTAAAAAAAACTTACATCCTGTTTTTATATTTTTCTCTTTCTTTCTTTTTCCTTTGTGTGTGTGTGTGTGTGTGTGTGTGTGTGTGTGTGAGACATCACCTAAGCAACATTCTAAACTCTTTGAAGATAGGGAAGCTTATGTATATTTCTTTTGGATTCTTTAAGGGCACCTGGTACAGTGCCTTCCCAGATTGCTTAATGAAAAAGAATCAGAAGACCTGAATTCTTTGCCAGCATTGCAACTCATTAGCTCTATGTAACACTTGTTTGCCTTTCTTGGGTCTCCTTTTTCTCATCTTGGAATTAGGGGGTTTTGGAAAGAGTCTCATAAGGTCCGTTTTAGCTGTAAGAATCCCTGTACTTTTTTGCCAGTGTCTTCTGCTTCAGTCAAGTACATCTCTTTTCTTGAAACGGTTTTTCATTTTCCACATTCCCTGGCATACTGGCAAAAGTTATCTCATTCATCTGAAAGAAGTTATTCCACCTTCCATCTGCCAAAGTGTTGTTACCTTATTTAAGTCCTCTTTTCCTTAGGCCTTTGCTGACTGATCTAAACAGGGTCATCGCAACATATATGTTCCATATTGATGTATGCTTTGTTAATTTGACATTTTCATTTTGCTTGAAACTCCTCGAGGTATAGCTTTCTTCATTCTAAACTTTATAGACCTTATAAACTGTTGGGTGCACATACCAAGATCATACCTTTTTACCAAACACAAAAAATACCTACTTTTGTTCTGTTGCTATAGATTCATCATTCCAAATAAATAGCAGAGCGATAGAAATTTAGGAAATTTAGGAAAAGATATCCTGCTTTTCTTCTGGAAAGCATCCCATTGGCTAGTTTACCAAAATATTACAAAATATTGATTATATGGCTGTAAGTTACATAGAATTGTAGAGTTACTCTTTCATCAGCTAACACCACTTATTCCTCTCTTTGCATACTAGTTGGGCAATTGGCTTGTCGGTTCCTTTTGAAGGAAAGTGTTACAAGAAAGGGGTGGTGGACTTCCATTCAAATGGTGTCCTTAGGGTTTCACGCTAATTTTTTCCTTCTGTATCACTACTTAGAAAACTATTTTAGGTATTCTCTTGTAAGCAAGAGACTATAATTTCTATTTCACTTGAATATTTCTCTAATTCAGTCAGTATGACACTTGAGATCCCCTTATGTTTACATATGGAGAAGTAATAGATATCTATCACCAGTAATAGATGCTGGTGATACCCCCCCCGCCCCCCAAAAAAAGACACCTACTCTGGTATTTAGAATTACCCTCACAGAATTTGCAGTTTATTTTATTTTATTTTATTTTTTTTAAGATTTTATTCATTTATTTGGGTGCCTGGGTGGCTCAGTGGGTTAAAGCCTCTGCCTTCGGCTCAGGTCGTGATCTCAGAGTCCTGGGATGGAGCCCCGCATCAGGCTCCCAGCTCCGCGGGGAGTCTGCTTCTCCCTCTGATCTTCTCTCCTCTCATGCATTCTCTCACTTTCTCTCTCTCTCTCTCTCAAATAAATAAATAAAATCTTAAAAAAAAAAGATTTTATTCATTTATTTGACAGAAAGGAGAGAGATCACAAGTAGGCAGAGAGGCAGGCAGAGAGAGAGGGGGAAGCAGGCTCCCCGCTGAGCAGAGATCCTGATGTGGGGCTCGATCCCAGGACCCTGAGATCATGACCTGAGCCGAAGGCAGAGGCTTTAACCCACTGAGCCACCCAGGCGCCCCAAGAATTTGCAGTTTAGAAGAGAAGTCAACTTTTTTTTTTTTTTGAAAGAGGGAGGGAGGAGGGGGAGGGGCAGAGAGAGAGCTTCTTAAGCAGGCTTCACACCCAGCATGGAGCCCTATGCCAGGCTCAATCTCACAACCCTGAGATCACAACCTGAGCCGAAATCAAGAGATGGACGCTCAACTGACTGAGCCACCCAGCCGTCCCAAGAAGTCAACTTTTTTTTTTTAAAGATTTTATTTATTTATTTGACAGACAGAGAGAGACAGCGAGAGGGAACACAAGCAGGGGAAGTGGGAGAGGGAGAAGCAGGCTTCCTGCTGAGCAAGGAGCCCAATGCGGGGCTCAATCCCAGGACCCTGGGATCATGACCTGTGCCGAAGGCAGCCGATTAACGACTGAGCCATCCAGGCACCCCAGAAGTCAACTTTTAAATAGTCACACTTAGAATAACATTTAGGGTGGTCTCATGAGTTAATATGTGATCTGGCCCTTGTCTACCTCCTTGGGCCCTGCTTCTATTATTTTCTCTCCTATTCTATTCCATCTATACTGGTCTCTTCTTCAAATAGGCCAAGAATGTGCCTTGGCACTAACTGTTCTCTTTCACTGGAATGGCTCCTTCTTGTCAGTTAGATCTTAGCTTACATGCCACCACCTTACAAGGCCTTCTCTGACCACCAAATCTAGAGTATCTTGGCCCCTCCCACCATCTCTGTCACATCGTTGTGTTTTGTTTTCATCATAGCATTATCTCTAGCTACTGTTTTCTTGGGGATGTGTGTGTGTGTTTGTCTTCCCAGAAGAAAGTAAATTCCAGGAGACAAGGGATCTTGTCCATCTGGAACACCACTGTTATCCCTAGTTTCTAGAACAGTGCCGGGCAGACAGACTAGGTACTCAATATATGTTTGTTAAATGAGTAAATGACATAAATAAGTACAGGTGTCATAAGTACTGAGAAGTGGTAGAGGATGCTGTGGGAGCCTTTACCGGGAAACCTAAGCTAGTACGAAGTGACCCAGGTAAGGCTTTCCTGAGTGTATTTGTGAGCATAAGGCTGACTAACACATACATAATGTAGGAAAACAGTTTTTCTTTCATGTGACAGCCTGAAGTAAATGTTCCAGGTTGAAGTGAGCATTCTTAGTGGGCAGGTGGCTCTGCTCTTACAGGATCATTCAGAGACAGTTCTTTCCATCTTATTGCTCTGTCATCCCTTGAGCATTGTTTCATGGTAGAAGCTGGGTCTCCGTGGGTTTTTGCTGGTGGAAATGGAAAGGAACACAAAAAGCTAACCCACACATCACTGTTCGTGAGAGGGGCTGGTAAACCTAGCCTTGTGCCTGGGGTGAAGGAGAGAGTAGATTTTGATCCAAACCAACGGCCTATACCACCCTGAAAAAAGTGAGGTTTAAATGGAGACTAACAGGATAAGTAGAAGTTAGAAAAAGAGAAGACTAGGAGGAGACAATGAAGTTCAGAGAGGGAATGTTATGTGTGAAGGATCTAGGATGGGAGAAAGCAGGCCTACTCTAGGAACTCAGAGAAATTCAGTGCTACTAGAAATTTAGAGATTTTGGACTTTATCTCAAGGTTTTAAGCAGGAGACAGATAAGTGTTTTTAAGTTTCAGTTGTAAGGTAAAGAATGAGTTAGGAGAAGGGAGTTTAAAAAGGGGGCTTGAGAGTCCCATTTGGGGAAAGCACGTTAGGCTGTTGAAATAGTCCAGGATTGTCAGCAGGGGTGGAGAAGAATGGGTGGAGTGGAGAGATAGATGGTGTTGTGGTGAAGGAGTTTTCTTCCCAAAACTACTCCTTGCTTTATTTTTACAGAATGTGTTTTCTTATTTACCTACTTCAATGATATGAATATTCTTTTTTTTTTTTTTTAAAGATTTTATTTATTTATTTGACAGAGAGGAGAGAGATCACAAGTAGGCAGAGAGGGAGGCAAAGGGGGGAGGGGGAAGCAGGCTCCCTGCCGAGCAGAGAGCCTGATGCGGGGCTTGATCCCAGGACCCTGCGATCATGACCTGAGCCGAAGGCAGAGGCTTCAACCCACTGAGCCACCCAGGCGCCCCGATATGAATATTCTTTATATATCAGCGTGCTGGAGAAGATGTACATCTGTGTATACGTCAGCTGAGGACAAGTGCCAGAGGAAGCAATCAATATACAGTACTGATTTTAGGTCACCAATTGTTAAATTGTATCAAAGAGGCAAAGATGATGCTAAGGGAAAGCAGTAGGAATTTATTATTGGTGTGGAAGATGTAAGTTACCTGAAAAGGAAGGGCAAAACACTGACAAATTATTACCTTGGTTGTCATAACCAACTGCTCCATTCGTAGTTATAATATTTGAATCCTTTGTAGTAATATTACCTACCTGTAGTGCCTGTAATGTGGAGCGCCCTGTAAATGTTCAATAGATGTGACCACGCAGGGAGTAGGGAAGTCTTTAATTTACTGTTTTTGAAAGCTTTAGGTTCTAGCAGGACTCAATTCTCTTTAGCAATAAGTGCAAATGCTAGTAACCCTTTGCCTGTTCTAGTTCCCCATGAATGCAGTGACCAAATTTCTCAATATACTTATTTAAATCCTTGGAAGGTCAGGTTTGAAATACAAAGACTAGTTTATTACTAGAGTCAAGAGGTGCAACGTTTTTAAGAAGTCAGAAGTAACTTTTAATTTATTGGGAGTTGCTCTCCTGCAAATTGAGAATATTCATTACTTAACAGAGTCTGATACATAGTAAGTTTTCTGCAGATGTTAATTCTGTTCCATATTTTTATTTGGGAGGCCTCACCCTAGGAAGAAAATTGCTTCTCTATTTTGCAAAGGCAAGTTTTATGGAACATAGTATCTTTATCTTATGTCTAGGAATGGCTGCTTTTTTTCAGGGTGTCGTATAGATAAGAGTGTTGATTTTTCTTTTTCTTTTTTTTAAGATTTTATTTATTATTGGAGAGGGAGAACGCGAGTAGCGGGGATGGGCAAAAGGAGAGGGAGAAGCCAACTGCCCACTGAGCAGGGAGCCTGACATGGGGCCCAATCCCCAGACCCTGAAATCATGACCTGTGGGCAGATGCTTAACCAAGTGAGCCACCCAGGTGCCCCAAGAGTGTTGCTTTTTCCAGGCAGTTTTGATTTTGTATTTTCTTCTCCCCTTGTGCTTGCTGAGGTCAGGATGAGTCTCAGCCACACTGGCATGATACTGACTTAACACACACCCTTAGGGTGGGGAAAGCCAGTCAAATTCTGGGTTCTTTTCCTATGGATAGACTTAAAAGTTTGTCTTACTGAATAAGAATTACATTCATTTATATACTTAAACTTTTAGAAAAATTCCTAGAACTTGTGCATTTTGCAGTGTTCACTGTGAAGATTTGAAACCATCAGTATCTGTTATTTTGTTTATTGGGGGAAAAGTTGTCCATAACATTACTCTGGTAAATGCAATATTTTAAAGAGTGTCTAGTTATGAACATACTTTTAAAAATTTGTATTATACTTCATGAATTCTTTTCATTATTATTAACTTTAAGCTTTCATATTCCTAGACAGCTACAAACTGCAAATTTTGCATTCAATTCTTTTATCAAATATTTTCAGGCATATAAAGGTTGTGCTCCTGTTTCTTGGTAGATTGTTAAAATTAGTAACTCAACAGATATGCAATGGAAAACAAATTTCAAAAATTTGCTTCCTTTCATTGTTCAAAAATTGGCTCAGTTTTACAATAGAGAAGTATTTTTACATATATTTTAATAGGTAAACTTTGTAAAGGTACTACTTGGTTTCACATTTTTCTTTTGTTTTCTTTCTTTTTTTTTTTTTTTTTTTAGATTTTATTTATTTATTTGACAGAGAGACATACAGCGAGAGAGGTTAACACAAGCAGGGGGAATGGGAGAGGGAGAACAGGCTTCCCGTGGAACAGGCGGGCTTGATTCAGGCTTGATCCGGGCTTGATCCCAGGACCCTGGACCAGGACCCTGGGATCATGACCTGAGCCAGAGCCAGACGCTTAATGACTGAGCCACCCAGGCGTCCCTTTCTTTTATTTTAATTCGGCATTATGTCAGTGATATAGGCAGGACAAGAAGACTTGTAAATTCATAGCCTTGGAGTTAAATTGCACTGGCTTTAGCTTTTAATTTACACTTTTTTCTCTTCAGGGTTCACATAAATTATGGAAACTCTTGTTTAAAGTAAATCCAGACCACATTTTAGAAATTGAAGGCTGAGGATTTGTTCTTCGTTCCAGCTGTCTAGTCCAGTGCAGATGGTTTTTAGTTGCATTCAGGCACAAAGAAATGTACACATTGCTTTTTATGTTCTGTAACATCCTTTGTCATGCTTCCTTTCTTCTTGTGTGTGTTTATTCTCTTATGACTAATAAAATTATACTATGTGTATTTGGAGTGGAGACTCCCCCTATATCTCAAAGATGCACAGATAAAAGGGAAGGATATTTGAAAAATAAAACCAAGCATTTGAAAATCCTGCAGTTTAATATGAGTGGTAGGGAGTAGATATGAGGTTGGTAGGCAGGGGTCAAAATTATCCAACAAATACTGCATGTCTGAATATTGCCAGGGTCTGTGTGGTAGTTTCTGATGATATAAGCAAAGAACAAGACTGATATGGCACCTATCATGGAACTAACACTGTAGCTGGAAATGTGAGTAACATTAAGTAAATAATTTGGAGTTGTAAGGGAGGAACAGGATGCCGTGGGAGCGCATGGTGGGGGGAGGGGATGGTGGTAGTTGTGGGGTGTGTGTGTGTGAGGATGTGTGTGTGTATATGAATGAATGGTTTTCCCAGAAGAAAATCTTCAACATATTAGAGGGCCTTCCAAGAACTGAAAAGGGCAGTATGGGCAGTATGGCTGGAATGGGGGGATCAAGGTAGGGAGATTTTGGAAGACAACAACCAGATTTTTGGAGAGCTTTTTAAGGCAGATTGAGGATTTGGATTTTATCCACAAAGCAATGGAAAACTCTGGAGGCAGGGGGAGGAAGGTGGTTAAGAAAGAAAGAGCAGTCATCTGATTTGCATAGTTTAAAAACAAAGATCCCCAGAGTGCATTCAAGATTAGTTTGGAGGCTACTGGCCGTTTGAACTAGAATGGTCCCAAAAGGGGTAGAAAAAAATGACTGATTTTGAAATATACTTAGAAGGTAGAATTGGTAAGATTTGGTTATAGATTAGAGGTGGAGTAATAAGGGAGGAGGAGGACTCAGAATAATAATACTAAATGAATTCCAGGCACTGAGCACTTTACATGTATTAAATAATTTAATTCTCAAAATAACCCCATGAAGTAGGTATTATCACCAGTTTATAGATGAGGAAACAGACTCATAGCCTCTCTGATTTTTGGCTTGAGATGTAGTATCATAATTGAGTTAGAAGACTCAGGGTTGGGTGGAGGCTCATCAGTTTAATTTTGGACATGTTAAATTTGGGGTGTCTGCAAGATAACCAAATTGCAGTGTGGAATGATTATTTGGAAATAAGAATTTGGAGTTGAGAGAGAAGTCTGGGTTAGAAATAAAGATTTGAGAATCTTTTGCAGATGACTAATCCTGGGAAGTAGTTATTGGGAAGAGGGAAAGAGGACAAGAGAAGAAGAATTAGTATAGAGCCCCAAGGAATCTGAGGGTTATATGGTTGAGAAGGGAGAAGATAAATAAGAAATGGCTTGTATGCTCTGTCAGTTGAACTTTTTCTTGGGGTTATTGAGGTTGAGGTGTTCATGGGATATTCCAGGACAGAAAATTGGGCTGTTTTACCCCCTTTCTCCATATTTTTCTAAGAATAACTTCCTGTGGTTCTTCAGAAGATCCTCTCAATAGGCTTCACATCATCTTGATTTCTGGCCATTTTATCTGTGGTCCTCTTACCTTGTAGTGGACAGAGCTAGACACTATTAAAATAGTTAACTCAGCAGAATAGATAGCTTTCTCTTTGTCCAGTACATTCTGGACACTATTTCTATGAATGTAGTTTAAGATTGAATTAGCTTTTGGTGTGTGTGTGGGGGGGGGACATTATTATATGTTTCTCTTACCAACTGAAAGTGTCTTTCATATACATGTGCTCCCACTAAACCTTGTATTTCTTATCCTTGCGCTTTGTGCTAGTCATATTTTGGAGTATGTAGGATTCTCTATTTGTGTTAAATTTCATCTGCTAGATTTGTCTTGTAGTTTCTACCCTATCGTGGTCTTTTTGGACCTGATACTTAGCAATATATTGAGTATCTTCCCAAATTTGATTCCTCTGTAAATTTTATAAGTGTGCCATCTATGTCTAAATTTAAATAATTGATCAAAAAGTTCTTCAGGGCAGGAGTGAACACAGAGCTGTGGAATGAGCTCTGGGGCCAAAGAGCTTGAGTTTGAATTCCAGTGCTGCTACTTAATAGCTGTGCTATTTTGGGCAAGTTACTTTATCCATTCTGTATCTTAGTTTCCTCATCTGTAAAGTGGAAATAATGATAGTATCTTTTCCAAAGAGTTGTGGTGACAATTAAATGAGTAATGCATGCAAAGTGCTTAGACAACTACTTGACACTTAGACAACTAAGTGTCTAAGTTGACACTTAGACAGCTACTTGACACAACTACTTGACACAATAATGGCTTCCTCTAAGCCATTATTATTATTATGGTTATTATTTTATAAACCATCATAGATGTTCATGCTCTTTTAACAATATGACCAACTGTTGCTAAGTCTCAAAGAGTGATTAAGAGTGTGAGATTAGACCAAAAAATTGATTCTTCTGTAGTAGGAGATGTGTTTTGGAAAATGTATAAAATAAAACCCCAGGAAGATAGTTATATTTTACTTGTGGTTTTTCTAAACTAAAAGTCTTCTATTAATTGAGGGGTTGTGTAAAATTGAGGGTCTAATTCTTCCTCTCTCTCAACGTAGGTATGGCATCACAGCTGCAGGTGTTTTCCCCCCCATCAGTGTCGTCGAGTGCCTTCTGCAGTGCGAAGAAACTGAAAATAGAGCCCTCTGGCTGGGATGTTTCTGGACAGAGCAGCAACGACAAATATTATACCCACAGCAAAACCCTCCCAGCCACACAAGGGCAAGCCAACTCCTCTCACCAGGTAGCAAATTTCAACATCCCTGCTTTCGACCAGGGCCTCCTCCTCCCAGCTCCTGCAGTGGAGCATATTGTTGTAACAGCTGCTGATAGCTCGGCCAGTGCTGCTCCATCAACCTTCCAAAGCAGCCAGACCCTGACTCACAGAAACAACGTTTCTTTGCTTGAGCCATATCAAAAATGTGGATTGAAAAGAAAAAGTGAGGAAGTTGACAGCAACGGTAGTGTGCAAATCATAGAAGAACATCCCCCTCTCATGCTGCAAAACAGGACTGTGGTGGGTGCTGCTGCCACGACCACCACTGTGACCACAAAGAGTAGCAGTTCCAGCGGAGAAGGGGATTACCAGCTGGTCCAGCATGAGATCCTTTGCTCTATGACCAATAGCTATGAAGTGTTGGAGTTCCTAGGCCGGGGAACATTTGGACAGGTTGCTAAGTGCTGGAAGCGGAGCACAAAGGAAATCGTGGCTATTAAAATCTTGAAGAACCACCCCTCCTATGCGAGACAAGGACAGATTGAAGTGAGCATCCTTTCTCGCCTAAGCAGTGAAAATGCTGATGAGTATAATTTTGTTCGTTCTTATGAGTGCTTTCAGCATAAGAATCACACCTGCCTTGTGTTTGAGATGCTGGAGCAGAACTTGTATGATTTTCTAAAGCAGAACAAGTTTAGCCCACTGCCACTCAAGTACATCAGACCAATCTTGCAGCAGGTGGCCACAGCCCTGATGAAGCTCAAGAGCCTTGGTCTGATTCACGCTGACCTTAAGCCTGAAAACATAATGCTGGTCGATCCAGTGCGCCAACCCTACCGAGTGAAGGTCATTGACTTTGGTTCTGCTAGTCACGTTTCCAAAGCTGTGTGCTCAACCTACTTACAGTCACGTTACTACAGGCAAGTGGCAAATGCTAAAAAAGCATATCTTAGACTAGAGATCTGTCTCTATATTTAACATGTATTACATAGAGTTACATATAACAAACAATGAGTTTATTTACAGATTGTAAGGTAGAATAGGATAATATGTTTTACTTCATTCCTTGTCTGGCATTCCTATGTGTAATATTATTTCATTTCTGAAGTTATTATTTAATACTAGAAAAATTAATTCAGTCCGATTCTGAAGGTTGTTCCTAGTTGAATTATACTAGCATCTGGTTCCTTCTTTAGTACCATTATACCTAATTTTCCCATTTTAAAGAGTCTTTAAAATTATAAAGATGTTTACTTATTTGTAATGAATTTGGGCATATGCTGCTACTTTTTCCAAGTTCCTTTCTTGGCAGGTAAGATGCCTTGGGAATAATTCCAGGTTTAACTCTAGCAACATTTCATTCTTTGACGTTTTCTTTCCTTTGTAATAGAATTGGATCTGATGATTGCTAAGGGCTCTTCCTGTTTTAACATCTCCATAATAGTTCGAACTTACTCAGTTATGACCTTACTTGGTTATCCTAGAATGTCCTTGACCCAGGTGGCTTATACTTTAGTGATTCATATTTCCAGATTGATACGTCTAACAAAGCTACCTTTTTAATATATAATAATTATTAGGACAGTTCTTAAATGCTGGTATATACAATGTTGTCTGTGCTATAACCAAGGAGATTTACTGAAAGAAAAGGGGGAAGTCTTCTTAAATGAGTTTTATTTCTCAGTACCTCATTTACTTATCTATTTATTTAGTTACTAATTTTAGGGAATCTGATACTTAATTTTAATGATCGTTAAATACAGATTGTCCACTCATCCAATCAAGAAGTGAAATAATAAATTAAAAAATAGGTAATCCAAATGTGTTTATCAGGAGATATGTCTAATCTTTCAAATGCCTATATTAACTTTTGAGTGAATAGAAAGTCTGAGTTTAGAATTTTATATTATGTTTGAAAATAAAAGGATATTTTAACCTGTACAAGGCTAAGAAGATATGCCATCTACATATTTTTTTCCTAATTGTGTAAAATCTGCCTAACATGAAGTTTACCATTTTAACGATTTTTAAATGTACCATTCAGTGTCATTAAGGACATTTGTGTTGTGTAACCATCACCACTATTTCTAAATTTTTTTCATCACCCAAAACAGAAGCTCTGTGGCCATTAAGCAATAACTCCCACCTTTCCCCCTACCCCTGGTAACCTCTATTTGACTTTCTGTCTCTATGAATTAGCCTATTCTAGATACCATGTAAGTAGAATTATACAATATTTGTCCCTTTGTGTCTGGCTTATTTCACTTAGCATAATGTTTTCAAGGTTAAACCATACTATAAAATGTATCAGAATTTCGTCCTTTTTCATGACTAAATAATATTCCAGTGCATATATGTACTAGATTTTGTTTATCCGTTCTCTTGGGTTTCCACATTTTTGGCTATTATGAATAATGCTACAAAGAAATTAGTGTTCAAGAGTTTAAGTCCCTGTTTTCAGTTCTTTTGGGTATATAGCTAAAAGTAGAATTGCTGGATCATATAGTAATTCTATGTTTAACTTTTTGAGGAACCACCAAACTATTTTCCGCTAGTAATGCACAAGGATTCCAGTTTCTCCAGCTCCTCATTGACACTTGTTTTTTCGTTTTTTTGGTTTTTTTTTAAGGTAGGGGGGATAAGGGGCACCTGGGTGGCTCAGTGGGTTAAAGCCTCTGTCTTCAGCTCAGGTCATGATCTCAGGGTCCTGGGATCGAGTCCCACATCGGGCTCTCTGCTCAGCAGGGAGCCTGCCTCCCCCTCTTTCTCTGCCTGCTTCTCTGCCTACTTGTGATCTCTCTCTCTCTGTCAAATAAATAAATAAAATCTTAAAAAAAAAAAAAAGATAGGGGGAATAATAGCCATCCTTACGTGTATGAAATGGTATTCATGGGGTTTTGATTTGCATTTCCTTAATGATTAGTGATGTTGAGCATCTTTTCATTTATTTTTTTATTTTATTTTTTGAAGATTTTATTTATTTATTTATTTGACAGAGAGAGAGGGAACACAAGCAGGGGGAGTGGGAAAGGGAGAAGCAGACTTCCCATGGAGCAAGGAGCCTGATGCAGGGCTCGATCTCAGGACCCTGGGATCATGACCTGAGCCGAAGGATGCTTAAAGACTGAGCCACCCAGGTGCCCCGAGCATCTTTGAATTTATCGGACATCTGTGTATCTTCTTTGGAGAAATGTCTGTTCAAGTCCTTTGTCCATTTTTGAATTAGATTTTTTTTGTTGTTAAGTTATAAGAGTTCTTTATATATTCTAGGTATTAATCCCTCTGCAGATAGATGGTTTGCAAATATGTTCTCTCATTCCATGGGGTTGCCTTTTCACTTTGTCAGTGGTATTTACACAGAAGTTTTAAATTTTATTGAAGTTCAGTTGGTGTTTTTTGTTGCTTATACTTTTGGTATTATATCTAAGAAATCATTGTCAAACCGATGTCATGAAACTTTTTCTCTTTTATTTTCTTGTAAGAATTCTGCAGTTTTTAGCTCTTATTTAAAAGACTGTAAGACTATAGACATAGCTCTTATATTTGGATATTTGATCTATTTGTAAGTTAATTTTTGTATATGGTGTAAGTTAGTGACCCAGTTTCATTCTTTTGCCTGTGGATATTCAGTTTTCCTAGCACCACTTGCTTGAAATACTATCTTTTCTCTATTGAAAGGTCTTGACATTTGTCATAATTCATTGACTACAAATACAAGGGTTTATTTCTTGGCAGTCTAGTCTATCCCATTGGTCCGTATGTCTGTCTTTATGCCAGTACCACACTGTCTTGATTACCTGTAGCTTGGTAGTAAGTTTTAAAATTTTAAAATCAGATTTTGTCTATATGGAGTCCCTTGAGATTCCATATGAACTTTAGGATGGATTCTTCTATTTCTACAAAAGACGTCATTGGTTTTTGAAGGGATTGCACTGAATCTGTAAGTCACTTTGGGTAGTAATGACATCTTCACAGCATTACATCTTCCAATCCATTCTTCTCTATTTTTATCTTTTCCTTTTATAGTTTTGTAAAACTCTGATTATTTCTTACTTGAGTGAGATGGAGTAAAGAGATTCCTACAGCCTTGGTTTCTCATTTCCTGATGCTCTAGGCAGTTTGGCTGATTTTGAGAATCTCACCTCCATTTAGTTATTCACGACTTGGAAGATTTAGGTTCCAATTACTTTTTCTTTTAGTATTCTCCTTTGAGCAATCCCACCACCACCCACTCAGGTATATATACAGAAACACTCTACAGGTGCACTGAAGAGCTCAGTTCTGCATCTCCTTTGGAGCATTGGGGAGGTAGGAGGAAGGGCCCTGCTGAAGGGCGTGGAGGCTGATCAGCTCTTGCTTCTTGATCTCTTCTCTAGTCAGTGCCTGCAGGTGTTCTTTAACTAGTTGCCTTGTCTGTGGCAATGGAAGCAATGTTAAGATTGAAAAATTAATAGAAGTAAGAATTATTTTGTGAAATAATTTTGATGGAATTTTCTCTTAAAGGGTAAAGGAGATTTGAAGGGTAGTCTGGCTGTTTAGCTTTCTCTAATAAGTAATTCATTTGAATAATTTTCAGTGTTAGGTTGCTGGTCTTTGCCCCTTTCCCTATCCTTTTGATGTATTTTTTTTTTAAGAATTTTTTTTTTAAAATTTATTAGAGAGAGAGAGAGCATGAGCAGCAAGGAGAAAGAGAGAGAAGCAGACTCCTTGCTGAGCAGGAAGCCAGATGTGGGGCCGGATCCCAGGATGAAGGCAGACGCTTAACTGACTGAGCCACCCAGGCGCCCCTTCATTAATTTTTTTTTTAAGATTTTATTTATTTGAGAGAGAGGGAGAGCACATAGAGAGAGTGAGAAGGAGAAGCAGACTCCCTGCCGAGCAGAGAGCCTGACATGGGGCTGATGGGGCTTGACCCCAGGACCCTGAAATCATGACCTAAGCCAAAGGCAGATGCTTAACCGACTGAGCCACCCAGGCACCCTATCCTTTTGATTTAATTTAAGCTGTCATTTGAGTAATTCGATTATGTTTTGTTTTTACAGGAAATATGATTTTCAGAATTTTAGGTCCACTGGTAATTACTCTTCAACAAATCATCCTGTAGATCCATTGCGTTTAGTTCTTGACTAGAGGAGTGATTATGAATGGAGCTCAGTTTATCCCTTAAAAACAGGAGTTCTTTCTGCATATTACTGAGTAATTACTATGCATACTGAAGTTCAGTGTCCAGGGCTTAACTACATTTAGGATTTTTTTTTTTTTTTTTTTCATTTAGAATTTAACATGAGTGTGCTCTTGTGTCATAGTAATACTTGATAATGAACCTCAGGCCAATGGAATAGCAGCTCAGGCATTCCTTCTTTACCATTAGTTTTATCCACAGTGGTCCTCTTTGTGTTGCTTTTAGAGTCTTTTAAGTCCTCACCCTGGTGTCTTTCAGAAAACCTCTGTGAAATCCCTTTGGCCAGTGAAGCATCCTGGCTCCAAAGCCAGACTTCCTTTTACCTTCCTTTTTAGTTTACATTGCTTCATCTTCCTGATTACATCCCAAAATATTATCAGTTGACATAAATTTTTGCCATCATGCTATCTCTGTTTGCCATGGGCATGGCTAAATGCCTTAGGCAATGGAAATAATATACTTTATTTCCTGGACACTATAAATGTGTATGCAGACTACTTCCAAAGAAGTTGCTGTCTTTGGGGCTTGAGTTCAGGCACAGAGGTTTGCCATGCTTACAAGCTCAGTGCTTTTCCATTCTGAACAAATTAGCTGGCTTTATTAAAGTTGAGATCACTATATTTGTTATGTATGGAAGGACAAGGGCTGGGGAAGGAAAGCATATTTTCAGTTTATCCTAGACAAATAAACATACTACAGTTTCACCTAAGCCACAGATGCAGGAAGTTAGGCTTTATGTAATATCTCTGATCTGGTAAGTAAGTTTGATGCCTCTGAGATGGGCAGGAAGAAACAGGAGTGTTCATGACAATGAGCAGAGATTAATTTGTGCTATTAAGTGATCCTAACCACAACTTGCTCCATGTTCTAGTGAAATAATGCTTTATGACTTTGGAGGAATTTTTTAGTTTAAAGAGATTTGAAGTTGGAAAATCAAAAGGCAAGAATTGCTATTTCTGCCACCTGGTTTTAGTCATTAGAGCCTGTTTAGTATTTGTTCTTTAAGGATGGGATTCATTTTCAAAGAGAAGACCCACTATGTCCAAAGTACAATTAATGCCATTTTCCTACAAAAGTGAATACTGCCAGTTTGGGTTTTTTCCCTCTCTTCCCTGTGCTTCTATAGGTCATCTTTTTAAATGTTCACTTATTAGAATGTCAGAGCTGGAGAGGGACCTAGAAGAGTAATTAACCTCACTCAGCCTCCCTATACAGACGAAGTAGAAGCAGAATTTTAGTGTTGAGAGTTTATATTGAGGGATTGAGAAATAATGGAGGCCAAGGGGAAAGATGATACAGTAATGAAGATAGTACCAAGAATTATAATCTGAATTCAGAGTTTAAAACATTCAGTCTTTAGAGATGAACCTGCTTTGAATGTTCTGTTCTGTACAGTAAAAGAAAATAACCTCAGTCTTTTTGCTTCCTAGAGTTTAGGTGAGTCAGCATTTCTAGTTTCTAATGATAGTGAAAATCCCTCAATAGACTGAGCAACCTTATTTTATTTTTACTTTCATTTTTTTTTCCTTTGATACTACCTTTTTGTGTGGTAGATGTAGTAGAGTAACTGTTTTAAGTGAGTTTTTGCTGGAAATCCTTAGCTGCTTTTGTTACTCCACAAGCAGAGTGAGACCAAATGGAAAAACTGATTCCAGCCAGTCTTTAGGGGTTTTTTAGTCTAATGGGACTCTTAGGGGCTGGAATTAGTGTTTTTCTTAATTTCTCTGAAACTTTAAGCTTTGGAAGCCTAACAATTATCACATATTATTGCTGCCTATCTAGAGAAATAAGTTATTGGGTGGCCTACCCCTCCCTATGACCTACCTTTGGATTTTAAAATGTCTTCCTGGTATAGTGGGAATGCGAAATCAATCTGCTGCTCTTCAATTGATGCTTAGGAATGTTCTAAGCCCAGTTTTTATTTTGGCACAAAGCCATTTGCGCTCTCCCTGCCAGCTATTTTTGGCACTGTCATGAACTTAGAAATTAATGATTCTGCTCACTGAAAGTAAAAATTTTGTCCCTTTTCAATTTTAGAAAAGCTTTTATGTTTCTGGATCTCTTATGCTCTAGTTTATTAATGCTTGTGTCATCTTAAAAACATGCTATCGTGGTTGGGAGTTAATTAAACTCTGAAACTCCATCAGTAGTATGTGGCTCTAGCCACCTGCAACAGGAATATCCCTTTTGAAGTTTGTTTCTTTGGCTAACAAAACCACAGTTTACATCAATTAGTATAAAAACTGGTGATATTAGTCCTTCCACCGAGAGCTATCAAATAGTGGAAGTCTCCAGGCCTGGATCAGTCTTCTACTGTTTCTGTACTAGGATCGGGAAAGCCTTTGGATCCTATGAAGTCCTCTAATTTATCTTATTTTCTAAGGGCTACTTACTTAGAAAATTACTTTGGGGAGGATATTCTTATTTAGGGAAATATCTTTATACACTACTTGCTCAAACCTCCTTGTCCCAGAGCAACAGTGTACACATAATACTTAAAAGTTGGAGAAACCTAGGCACTCCATGAGGGGACACAGCCCGTTAGAGGGCTCCTTGTGAAGAGAGATCTGCCAAGGGAACTGGATCTGGTGTGCCCTTAGAGATTCCAATTCTGTGACTTGTAAGAAGGAAGGAAATTGGAGACGACGAAAAAATGTTTACGAGCTTAGCTCTTAGATTCAGATTGCCTGTGCTCCACCATTTAGTAATTGTGTGGCCTTGGGTGAGTTACTTAACTTTCAGTACCCAGTTTCTTCATCTGTAAAATGGGAAGGTACTTTATTATATAGCATCTAAGATACCATTGATTAGAAAATGAAACATTTATGTACCAATAAGAAAGTAAAAGCACTGCCGTTAAGCCAAAATACATCATCATTTGCAAGAATTTTCTTGATTTTAGAGATGTTAAAATATGAAAAAAAAAATGCACCTTAGAATTGATGACTTGGGGCGCCTGGGTGGCTCAGTTGGTTAAGCGTCCAACTCTTGATCTCAGCTCGGGTCTTGATCTCAGTGTTGTGAGTTCAAGCCCCACGCTGGGCTCCATGCAGGGCATGGAATCGACTTAAAAAAAAAAAAAAAAAGAATTGATGACTTAACAGTAGTAGTATCTACTTCCATAGGATTGTTGTAAGGAGTAAGTGACCACATTTGTAAAGAACTTAGAACAGTGCATGGCACAGAGTAAGGACTATGTAAGTATCATCTTTTATTATTATTGATATTAGTAATACTTGTTATTATCATCCCCCTTTTAAGCCCATTTATCTCATTATTTTAGTCACGGTTTGAAAAATACCATGTATACCACCATGCCAAATAGATTTATATAGATGGATATATACAACTTTTACTTATTTGGAGACAGTACAATACAACTCTGGGCCCAGATTGCCAGGGTTCAAATTCTAGCCCTTCCACTTATTAACTGTGATTTTGGGCAAATTACTCTGTTTGCCTCAGTTTCCTCTATAAGTGCATAATAATTTTGCCTTAGATATGTTTATATATATAAAGCTTTTAGTTTATGGTATTAGTCTTCTCTTTAAGGCTCCCTAGGGTTAGGTTTCTCACTTGGAACATTAATGGAAGTAAATATTTCTATAGCGCTTTCAACCACTATATCTCTATAGAAGGCATTTCTGTTACCAAGGGGTATTTATTGATCAGGTCATTTAATTTTTTTTCTATAATTAAAAAGGTGCTAAGAATAAAAAGAACAAATTTGTGATCCCTTATCTGTGGTTTCAAAATTCAGATTTCAAAATTAAAAAGCTTTTTTAAGTTTGGTATATGCTCATTATTGGCAAAATCTATCTAGAACTAACGTAAGACTATTTAAGTCTTTATTTAGCCAACTTAGTATGACTGTTCATTTGTTTCACTGTGGAAATACTAATGTGTTTGATTTTGGGGTGCTTCCCTAAACTCCGTTGGGATTACTATGCAATATGTAGTTTTATGTATGGTGATACCTTTTTGAAATTCAAAAAAATTTTCAGTTCCAAAACACATCTGGCCCCAGAAGTTTCAAATGATGGATTTTATATCCACGATAGTTTTCAGTTTCTTTAAATCAATATATACCTTGAGCTGATACTAAAACAGGACTTAGTCAACATAGTTAATTTCCCCAAATAATGTTTGCTTTTTAATTTGCTATTTTTGTTTTTGCTAGAGCCCCTGAAATTATTCTTGGATTACCGTTTTGTGAAGCTATTGATATGTGGTCATTGGGCTGTGTGATAGCTGAGCTGTTCCTGGGATGGCCTCTTTATCCTGGTGCTTCAGAATATGATCAGGTAAGAGTGTATATTTGGATGGAAATAGAATGCAGGTATTTACAGTGAAATAGATTCTAGAGGAAGAGAAGTACTTACTAATGAAGTATTTAGATATTAGGGAAAGCATAGTCCAATTAGAAAGGATTTTTTTGAAGACTAGAATTTTCTCTACCTGTTTCTCAGTCGGGTATTATGTTTGCAATTCACAATTTTAAGTTTTTTATTTCACATTACCTTAGATTGGTACTTTTCCAGATCTGTCATGATTTATTAGAGACTGGCTTTGGTTAACAAATGTGTCTTGTGAGTTTTTAAGATATGAAAGTAAAGAAGGATGAGGAATTGGAATTTTAAGAGTGAACTTTGTCTCATTCAGAGCTGTTACTTCCTTTTATACATGACATATGCTGAAATAAGTACTCTCTACATACTGAAACACATTGGGCCCCGGAAGCTGTGATATATACTGGGTTTCTGTAAAATAGGATTTAGGAGGGAAATCATATGAATTGAAAAGTATTGTGATAGAAGATGGTCTGTGTCTCAAAACAGAGAAGCTTTACAGGATATGCTAAAGTTTCCCAAGGAGCTGGTCCTGAGGGAGAAGGTTTTGCCATGGATGTAAATTGTGAATTGTTATTTCTTGTTCTTTAAAAAAAAAAATTCTAATTACTATGCTATAAGCTCTTTAAGGGCATAGACTGTTGGATTCCACTAGTGTATCCTCAGCTCCTGACATTATGTCTGACACATAGTAGGTACATGAGGATTTTTGTTTTTCATTTTGAAAGAAATAAATGGTTCTCTGGAATTATTAAAAGGAAAAAAGAGTAAAACAGTATTTTCCCCTATTCAACTTAGAATTTTGATTCCTTGATTCTTTTTTTTTTTTTTAAGATTTTATTTATTTATTTGACAGAGAGAGAGATCACAAGTAGGCAGAGAGGCAGGCAGAGGGAGAGGGGGAAGCAGGCTCCCTGCTGAGCAGAGAGCCCGATGAGGGGCTTGATCCCAGGACCCTGAGATCATGACTTGAGCCGAAGGCAGAGGCTTTAACCCACTGAGCCACCCAGGCGCCTCTCCTTGATTCATTTTAGATCCACAGTCTAAAAATTTGACTCTTTGGGCATGTCTTTGATTGAAACAAAAAATGAGTTGCTCATGTGATAAGTAACTGGTCACCTTGAGCTTTGTAATTTAGCCTTTCTTCTGCCTTGTGAGAGGGAAGCCAGCTTATTTTACAGTGACAAAGTGTGAAGGAGATAAATGTTGCAGTTGGTTGAACTAAGCCATTGATTCTCCTTTTTGGGTCTTAGACCGTTTTGAGAATCTGATGAAAGATCGGTATGGATCTTCTCAGAAAAATTTATGTACAGTATTTTGAGTATAAATTTCGGGGATTCATGGATCCCTAATTAAGAAACTTTGCTCTGAGCAGTTACAGCCCCCCAAGTGCCATTCCTAGGCCAACCTTCAACCTTTGTAAACAGATTGGTACTGTTAATTTTCCTAGGAAGTGGAGCCAAATGAAATTAGGTTTAGAAGCTAAGGTACAACTGGGGTTTTTTTTAAATAAAGAAATGATCTGATAGTTTTGAGAGAATTTTTGCCTAGCGCGTAGATGTGAAACTGTGGGTGGTAGGAGGAAGTCGTTTTTCCCATGCTGAATAAATAGGATACTGCTGTTATAGAGCAGAATGGGGATAGGTTATCTTGGTGCATCTCTAGTTATACAAAAAGATTTCTGTTGCAGGATCTCTGTTCTTATAGTTAAGTTTCTGTAAAACAACTTATATTGAGATACAATTCATATACCATGTAATTCAGCCATTTAAAGTGTACAACTCCCTGATTTTTAGGATGTTCACAGAGCTGTAAACCATCACCATGGTCAGTTTTAGAACATTTTCATCCCTCTGTAATGAAACCCTGTACCTTATTCGCAGTCAATGCCCATTCTCACCTAACCCCGGCCTCCCCAACCCCTGACAACCACTAATCTACTTTCTGTCTCTATAGATTTGCCTATTGTAGTTTATCATATTTATCACATACAACGTGTGGTTTTCTGAGATGGACTTCTTTTACTTAGCATGTTTTTCATCCATGCTGTAGCCTGTATCAGAACGTCATTACTTTTTATGGCTGAATAATGTTCCATTGTATATATGTATACACATTTTGTTTGTCCATTTGTGTGTTCATGGACACTGAGTTATCATCTTTTGGCTGTTGTGAAAAATGGTGCTATGAACATTGGCATACCAGTGTTTAAGTTCCTATTTTCAGTTTTTGGGAGTGTATAGCTAGAAGTAGAATTGCTGGGTCATATGGTAATTTTATGTTTAAACAAACTTTTTCACAGCGGTCACACCATTTTACATTCCTACTAGCATTACACAAGAGTTCCAATTTCTCTACATGCTTGCCAACACTAGTTATTTCCTTTTCTTTCTTTTTTTTTTTTTTAAATAGCAGCCATCCTTATGCATGTAAAGTGATAATCTCATTGTGATTTTGATTTCCATTTCTCTAACAACTAGTGATGTTGAGCATCATTTTATGTGCTTACTAGATACCTGTATATCTTCTTTAGAGAAGTCTACTCAAGGGGTGCCTGGGTGGCTCAGTCAGTTGAGCGTCAACTGTTGATTTTGGCTTAGGTCATGATCTTGAGGTCATTAGATGGAAGTCCAAGTCAGGCTCTGTGCTCAGTGAGGAATCTGCTTGAGATTCTCACTCTCACTCTCCCTCTCCCCTTCCCCCCTACACAGACGAATCTCCCCACAGCACTCTAAAAATAAATAAATAAACAAATCTTTAGAGAAGTCTACTCAAGTCCATTGCCCATTTTTGAATTGGGTTGTTTGTTGCTGAGTTGTAGGAGTTTGTATATATTCTGGGTATTAATCCTTTATCAGATATATAATTTGCAAAAACTCTCTTCCATTCCTTAGGGTTGCCTTTTCACTGTGTTGATAGCATTGTTTGCATAAAAGTTTTTAATTTTGATGGAAGTCCAATTTGTTTGTTTTTCCTTTTGTTGCTTGTACTTGTGGTATCATACTCAAGAAATTATTACGAAATCCAAAGTCATGAAGCTTTTCTCCTATGTTTTCTTCTAAGATTTTTATAGTTTTATCTCTTGCCTTTAGGTCTTTGAGCAATTTTAAGTTGATTTTTCTACATAGAATAAAGCAAGGGTTCAATTTCATTGTTTTGCATGTGGATATTCAGTTTTCCCAACACCATTTGGTATAAGACTGTTCTTTCCCTACCTTTCTTTGCATCCTTATCAAAAAGCAATTGACCATAAATACAGTGATGTATTTGTGGACTGTAAGTTCTGTTCCATTGATCTATATATCTGTCTTTATGCAAGTATTACATTGTTTTGATTACTGTAGTATTGTGGTCAGTTCTGAAACCAGGAAGTGTGAGTCCTCTTTGTTCTTTTTCAAGATTATTTTGACATTCAAGGGCCCTTGAGATTCCATATGAATTTTAGGGTGTTTTTTTTTTTTCCTGAAAAATAATTATTGGTTGTTTTGTTTTGTTTAAAAAGTTGAGTGCAGGGGCACCTGGGTGGCTCAGTGGCTTGGGGCCTCTGCCTTTGGCTTAGGTCATGGTCTCAGGGGCCTGGGATTGAGCCCCGCATCGGGCTCTCTGCTCAGCAGGGAGCCTGCTTCCCCCTCTCTCTCTGCCTGCCTCTCTGCCTACTTGTGATCTTTCTTTCTCTCTGTCAGATAAATAAATAAAATCTTAAAAAAAAAAAAAGTTGAGTGCATTGAATCTCTGGGATGTATCACCATCTTAACAATATTGTTTTCTGATCCCATAAATGTGACCAGATTTTTTAGGTTTTCTTTAGCAACATTTTGTAATATTCAGAGTACAAGTTTTATATTTCTCTTATTAAATTTATGTCTAAGTATTCTATTTTTTTTTGATGCTGTGGTGAATGAAATTATTTTCTTAATTTTATTTTCAGGTTATTCACTGCTAATGTATAGAAATACAATGAGTTTTGTAATTGATCTTTTATTCTTCAACCTTGTTGAACTCTTTTTCTAGTAGTTTTCTTCTTTTTTTAAGGTTCTTTTACTTATTTATTTATTTTTATTAAATAATCTATATGCCCAATGTGGGGCTTGAACTCATGACCCCAAGATCAAGAGTTGCATACTCTACTGACTGAGCCATCCAGGTGCCCCTCTAGTAGTTTTCTTTTCTTTCTTTCTTTTTTTTTTAATTTGAGAGAGAGAGAGCACTTGAAGGGAGAGGGTCAGAGGGAGAAGCAGACCGCCGCTGAGCAGGGAGCCCCATGCGGCACTCGATCCCAGGACTCCAGGATCATGACCTGAGCCAAAGGCAGTCGCTTAACCAAATGAGCCACCCAAGCGCCCCCCTCTAGTAGTTTTCTGATAGAACTCTAATTCTAATAGTTTTGATGGAGTCCTTACAATTTTCTAACTATGAGATCATGCCATCTACAAATAAAAATAGTTTTACATCTTCCTTTCCAGTCTGAATTCCTTTTTTTTTCTTGCCTAATTGCTTTGTATTAAAGCAGTAGTAACAATATTGAATAGAAGTGTAAGAGCAGAAATCCTTGTCTTGTTCTAAATTTTAGGGGGAAAATATTCAGTCTTTCACTCTTAAGTATGATATCAGCTAAAAGTTTTTCATGAATATTATAGCAGATTTTATAGCACATATTTGTGATTCTTGAAATATTAGTTAATAGCTTCAGATTTGTTGGCATTTTAATTATTTAATATAACAAATGACAATAATGCTTCATTTGCATAAATATAGGACTTTCATTTTTGCTGTATTGTAAGCTATGTGAAAAGCAGTATCTTTATGATAGCTTCCCATTCTGCTTTCACAGTGAAACTCATTCTGTTTAAATGTTTTAATTCTTTAAGTGCATGATTATAGAAAAATTAGAAAAGATGCAGTAAGCCAAGAGATAAAACTTTTAACCTCTAGTAGTTCCGCCCTTCAGAGGTGACCCTATTATGATTTGGCATATTTTGTATTTATGTATATAATTTGTTAATTTTCATCATGTATTTATTGAGTACCTACTTTGGACAGTGGGGATATAGTGCTGCATAAAACATTGTACTTGCCCTCATGGAGGCTATAGTTTGGTGATGGGAAACAGATACTAAGTAAATAATTATGTAATACTTTTACACATAATATATAAATTATATACATAATCTATAATAATTATATAATATGACCGAGATCTCCAATTTTTTTACAGAGTGATTTTTACAGAACACAAATTTGATCATGCTACTTCCCTGCTCTTCAGTGGTTTTGTAAATACTTTTAAAATGAAGGGCTAAATTCTTAATATGGCCTCTGAGCCCCTACGTAGGTTGTCCTTCCCCTTTCTCTCTCCCTCTGTTTGATCTTACACCATTTCTTCTTGCTTTTCGCGCTCCAGCACCATTGGCATCATTTCAGCACTGGTTAAGAATATGCATCCTTCCAGCAAAGGCCCCTTGTACATACTGTTCTCAATAGTCTGGAATGCTTCTATATCACCCATTCATTTCATCTAGTCAGTGCCTACTCATTTATTAGCTCAAGTGTTACTTTCTCAAGGAGCTTTTCCTTACCAGTCTCCAGTCTAGCTTGGGTTCCTTTGCTATGTATTTTTATAGAAGCCTATTTCTTTTTTTCAGAATGCCAATTTGGTTTGAATATTCAGTGTCTGTCTCCCTCACTTGACTGCAAGGTTTATGAGAGCAGGAACCATGTCTATTTTTAAAATCACCAGTGCCTTGCTCAATAAGTACTTACGAAAAGAATGAATGAACATATGTGCTATATATAGTTCTATTCCACATGATAAACTTAAGGATATAGAGGAGCATATATAGTGTATTTGGTCATATTTAAGACACTACTGATTGAAAGATAAACCATTTTTCTGTACCTATAAGAAAGAATGGTGCCAGTTAAACCATGATAGTTATCAATTGTGAGACATCTTGATTTCAAAGATGTTAGTGTGAAAAAATGTGCCTCTTAGAATCAGTGAAATGTATTATTATTTTTTTTAAGTGAGATTATTTAATTTGTAATCTGCTTTCCTACTTGGTATACTGTGAAATATCTTTATGTGTCAATAATTATACTTCTATTCTGTCATTTATTTATTTTACTTATTTTGAGAGTGTGAGTGTGCACATATGAGCAAGCAGGGTGGGGAGGGGCAGAGGGATAGGGAGAGAGAGAATCTTAAGCAGGCTCTACGCCTAGTGCATCTAGTCCCAACCTGGGACTTGATCTCAAGACCCTGAGATCATGACCTGAGCCAAAATCAAGAGTCCGGATGCCTAACTGTCTGAGCCACCGAGGTGCCCTTCTACTCTATTGTTTTAAATGTCTGAGTAGTAGTTTATTGCACAAATTTTATTCTGGATTTTAAAAAATATTTCACCATTTTTGTATGCAAAAGAAGTTCATATTTAAAATGTTATTATCTACATTAAAATTTTTTTTCTATTTTGTTAATGCTGTATTGGCTTCCATTATGTAGCTGCCACAGATTCAAGAGTAATATCATGCTGTTTTACCTGAAATTGTCTCATGATAGCAGGCCAGATTTGGCCTATAGGCCATAGTTTGCTGACCTCTGCTTTACACTGTTAAAAAATTGGTGAGGATCCCAAAGAGCTCTGTTTGTACAGATTATATCTTTTAGTATATGCTGCATTAGAAGTTAAAACAGGGTGCACCTGGGTGGCTGTCAGTTAAGCATGGGACTCCTGATTTCGTCTCAGGTGGTCATCTCAGGACCATGAGATAGAGCCCTGCTTCAGGCTCCACACTTAGCACAGAGTCTGCTTGAGATTCTCTCTCTCTCTCTCTCTCGACCCCCTTTGCCCTCTACCCCTACTCTGGCTTACACACACACTCTCCCTCTCAAATAAAGTAAGTAAGTAAAAAAATAAATAAAATCTTAAAAAAAAAAAATAATAAAAAATATAACTTAAAAAAAAGACATTAAAACTGAAGTTTTTAGGGGGAGAGGTGAGAAGTAAGATTTATTTCCTGGCTTACAAGTTTCTCTCTAATTTTATCTTAAGTACAGCCATTCAAATATGGAAGAGGTGGTAAAAAAAAAAATTGCCTCTTGTATCACTCTCAGTAGCGGAGAGAAAAGCAAATCACCTCTTCTGTTGCTTTCTTGGGTCATTAGAATTGTGGAAGCAAACAAATGTTGAAAAATAAAACTGGGAAAAATTTAAAACACAACTATATACAAGCACATGTTTCATTAGCCATCAGAGCAATGACATCATCACACATCCTTTCTGGAAATCTCTACTGTATACCTTTAGGGGAATGAAAAAGGCAGATAACTTCTGAGTATTATTTAAAAAATAGTTTTGGTTTGTGGACTCCCTGAAAGGATCTTGGGGACCCCCAAGGGTCCCCAGACCAGACTTTGAGAACTGCTAGGTTAGTTCATAGTAGGTATTCAGTAAATGTTGGTGAAGGAACACAGTGCCTGCCCCCTTGTGATGTAGGGATAGAGAAACTAAATTAGTATTTAATTTTATGGTATGAGAGAGAAGCTCTATGGCAATTTAGAGTAGGGAGCTAGAGTAACCAAGGAAGAAAGAAGCTTATAAAAATGTTTTCCTAATCTTTTCAGTTTGATAATATATCAACAAATGAAACAGAAAAACCCTTGGTGATCCATAATATAGTTTGTTGGAAATTATTCTGTTCTGTCCTAAAATCTCCTGAAGTTTTCTGAACTTTGTATCAGAGGTCTACAAAAAAAGCAAAAAATGGTTATACACAAAATTTTCAAAACTGAGTTTTCCTTGTAAATAACAGGTACAGTTACATGGAAATAACTGAATAAATATTTGGGAATCACGTGTGAGTGGGTTTGCATATATATGTATTTACAGATAAATTTTATTTGTATTGATTTGGCTAGAGCTAATAATGTCTTAGTGTAGAATTTTTTAATATTTTCCCTTTCCACTCCAAATCAGTGTTTTAATGGTTTTGATGTTTCAGATTCGTTACATTTCACAAACACAAGGCCTGCCTGCCGAATATCTTCTCAGTGCTGGGACAAAAACAACAAGGTTTTTCAACAGAGATCCTAATTTGGGGTATCCGCTGTGGAGGCTTAAGGTCTGTCTCCCCTACTATACTACCCATTCCTGTACTCCTTACTCCCAGTTTTTTAGTTATTAAATTCTTGCGGTGGAGGAGGGAAAGGGGGTGGTGGTGGTGTATGTTTGCAGGAAGAAGTACTTGGAAAAATTATTTCATTGTACCCATTTGACCTGATCCTTAGCTAAAAAAAATAAACTAAACACTCATTCAGTTGTCTGAGGTTATTTTGTATATTTGAACCAGCAGCTGAGAAGGGGGTGTGGAAAATAGTGTTCACCATTAAGTCACAGGAAGAACTAGAGTAACTTAGCTATGACTGTTTTTTAGAGAATTCTCAATAAGTAAGAGAAAGCAACATATTTTCTAACTCCTTATGTTAAGGTCTTATATATTTTCATGAAACAAATGCCTGCTTTTTACTCCTGAGCCTACTCCTTTAACTTGAGAGATCTCTGACTAATTTGAGTAACCTTGTGAATCTCTTCCCCTGAGCCTGTTTAATAGTTAGCATTTGAAATATTATTTCATTTCAGAGTAGCTTTAAGAGAAAAATGGTAATGTCCCCTCTTACGTGACATCCTTCAGGAACTGTGCTACATCATTGTTTCCACATTTAATTTAGCACTATTAAAAGGGTAGTCAGATATCCAGGTCCCGTTGATCCACCAGAAGATTTTCTGGTTGTAAATGGCTTTCATGTTTGCCATCTCTGATTGGCAAGGTGACGACACTTGTTTCTTTGTATTTTGGCTTTAATTTAGAACAAAACGTGAAAATAACATACAGTTGGAATTTTTTTAAAAATCTGTATTTTATAGACACCAGAAGAACATGAGTTGGAGACTGGAATCAAATCAAAAGAAGCTCGAAAGTACATTTTTAATTGTTTAGATGACATGGCTCAGGTGAGTATAGAGAGTTTCAGGAAGCCAGATATTTCCGTATCTGTTAATCAGAGATGCACTTCCAATGATTAGTTATATTAAAAATAGATCAATCTGTTATCTTCTAGTATGTTTTCATTTTTTAGAGATAAAAGTTCATTAATATTCTGCCATGTATTGAAAGAATATTTGAATCCTAACCAAGGATACTTTTAGAATTATGTATTTCTTCCTTGCTTTTGCTTAACTGATCTTTTACCTGTCAGTATTTTGAAATACTGTTTTTGAAGATTTCTTTACTGTCCATTTTCTCTGCTAAATAAATACATAAGAGCTAACATTAATTGAGTGCTATTGTGTTCCAAACTCTGTTTAAACACTTTATTATGTCATTTAATCTTTTCAAAAATAGAAATTTTTATATTTAAGTAATAATAATTGCTTTCATTTGTTTGTCCAAATTTTGAATGGAAAGATTCATTCAGCTTTATTCTACCAACACATTACCAAATTCAAGATTTTATTTAGATAGTGTACAAAGAGTTTCCACTTGTGAAAATGATTTTTCTATAATAAAAAGAGCTTCCTCAAGTTTTTCTCTTGAGATCTATTATCTGTTTATTTATCCATCTGTTATGCATATGGTTAGTATCAGCATTAAAGGTTAAATGATGAAGTGTGATATTTCTGAATTTTCCTTGGAAGGTGAATATGTCCACAGACTTGGAGGGAACAGATATGTTGGCAGAGAAGGCGGATCGAAGAGAATATATTGATCTGTTAAAAAAAATGCTAACAATTGATGCAGATAAGAGAATTACTCCTCTGAAAACTCTTAACCATCAGTTTGTGACAATGACCCACCTTCTGGATTTTCCACATAGCAATCAGTGAGTATGGTCTGGGGCATTTACCATGATGTGGTCCTGTGTTGTTACCATCTTATAGCTAAACAGAGCGATCACATGAACAGCAGCCTTGGTACTTGCATATTTGGCTCACTGATGCTTTCCTTTCTCATTGAAAAATCATGAGATTAAAAATAAGATGTCTGTTTTTTCTCTTTATGGTTATAAAAACTCTTCATTTTATCTAAATATACTTGGGGGAAAATGTTGATCTGTATTCATCTTGAGTTTTTTGTTATCTTTTTAAATCTCAGCATTCATTTGGCTGAATCTTTAATCTCTTTTTTCAGTGTTAAGTCCTGTTTTCAGAACATGGAGATCTGCAAGCGGAGGGTTCACATGTATGATACAGTGAGTCAGATCAAGAGTCCCTTCACTACTCACGTTGCCCCAAATACAAGCACAAATCTAACCATGAGCTTCAGCAACCAGCTTAATACAGTGCACAATCAGGTATTCAGTAAATGATTTTGGAAACTCAAACCTAAGAGGGGTAGAAACTAGTGAAGAGTACAGGTTAAGATAAAGAAACCAGGGGCACCTGGGTGGCTCAGTGGGTTAAAGCCTCTGCCTTCAGCTCAGGTCATGATCTCAGGGTCCTGGGATCGAGCCCTACATCAGGCTCTCTGCTCAGCAGGGAGCCTGCTTCCCCCTCTTTCTCTGCCTGCCTCTCTGCCTACTTGTGATCTCTCTCTCTGTCAAACAAATAAATAAAATCTTAAAAAAAAAAAAAAGATAAAGAAACTAGTCTTTGCTTTGGTGGTGATGTTGCTTCTGAACGAATTTCCTGCATGGCAAAAGTGATGGAAGACCGGATGGACTGATGATACCTACCAGTAATGTGCCGCCAAAAACTAAATACAAAGGCTTAATCCAGGCCCTTATAGTCTTCGCCTAGTTTCATAAATGGACCATAGCTATTGTACTACTTACTGCCGTTAGTCGTATTGACTTTAGCCACTAACTTTCTCTGTTAGAAAGATTTTATATGTCTCATTACATGTGTTGAAGGGTGTTTCCAATAATTTTTTTCTCTACTGTACATTAGATCCTCAAAACTTATGCATCTTGTAACTGCAAGTTTATACCCTTTGGTTATTACCTTCACCCATTTTCTCTCCCATCTGCTGCCCTGTCCCTGGTAACCACCAGTCTACTCGCTGTTTCTATGAGTTCAGTTTGGGATTTCCAATAATTAAGAGTGGTTTTGCGTTTGTTTGCCAAACAGTGATATTTACATTTGTTATTGAAAATGTGAGCTTCCTAATTTCTTAGCTAGGTCTACTTTTAAGATGAGATTTGGTGGTATCTCACATCCAGCAACTTTTTTTGCACAGAGAGGAGCTAAGGGTTTATCTGAGGCTGTCCTTAGTCAGTACAGGACTATTTTTGATTGTGTTTTGTTTTTGTTTTTGTTTTGTTTTAATTTTTTATTATTTTTTTTATTTTTTAATTAACGCATAATGTATTATTTGCCCCAGGGTACATGTCTGTGGATCCTCAGGCTTACACATTTCACAGCACTTACCATAGCACATACCCTCCTCAATGTCCATAACCCAGCCAAGATTCTGTCTTTTCTTATTCAACC
>CM052900.1:79857222-80077819 GCA_028534135.1 Potos flavus | reverse complement strand
GAGAGAGCAAGAGAGGGGAGAAGGTCAGAAGGAGAAGCAGACTCCTCGTGGAGCTGGGAGCCCGATGTGGGACTCGATCCCGGAACTCCGGGATCATGACCTGAGCCGAAGGCAGTTGCTCAACCAACTGAGCCACCCAGGCGCCCAAGATTGGGAAAATTTCTTAAGCAGAGAGTTATTTCAGGGACAGTTAATACTACATTTTAAAACTTTAAGTTTTTCTGGGTAGATTCTGCATGTGTAAAAATACTGTTCTTTCTGCTCTATACCAGTATACAACTATAATCCTTTTGTTTTTAGGCCAGTGTTCTAGCTTCCAGTTCTACTGCAGCAGCTGCTACTCTTTCCCTGGCTAATTCAGATGTCTCATTGCTAAACTACCAGTCGGCTTTGTACCCATCGTCTGCAACACCAGTTCCTGGAGTCGCCCAGCAGGGTGTGTCCTTGCAGCCTGGAACCACCCAAATTTGCACTCAGACAGATCCGTTCCAACAAACATTTATAGTATGTCCACCTGCTTTTCAGAGTAAGTGGGGGAAACTCCTGTATCAAATAGTATCATATCAGACCCACAGATCTTGCTTTAGGCAGTTCCTTAGTAGGTATCTAGTTGTTTAGTTTTGATCTCTGACAAGTTTAAACTCTGTGTCTGAATATGAAGATAACTGAAATTAGCAAAGGGGATTTACCCTTTTTACATTGGTTATTTATTTAATTATGATGCTGTCTGACACATTATGGGAGTTCAATTAACTTTTCTTATTTGAACTCCCCTGATAGCAATTTCTTGCCCACTGAGACCTTGTACCAATGTCCTATATCTTGTTTAAGTATGTATCTCTTACTATGCAGAAATATTAAGCTTGAGGAAATTCGTTGTAAACAGAAATTCTATATTGAGTCTTCTTTCCTTTATCATTCCATTATTAAATAAAATTAGCATTTCAAACAAAAGGTAATTTTATCCTAAAATGTAAAAATTATGCTTAAGAATGTGGAGACCTCATGAGTTACATTCAGAAATAAAGATTATTATTTATTGAACTGATAATTATTATTTATTGAACTGATACAAGCTGAGGTACTTGTGTGGGGATTGCGTTAAGATTATCTGCTTCAGCTTATGAATCATATTGTTCCTGCAAACTCCTATCAGCAGAGGAACAGAATAGCTGAAGAAAGAGGCTCTGACCCCATGTGTTGCAATAAGATTTAAAATTTCACATTCCCATCCTTCCTCATTTTTTTCATTGTTGTTCTGTAATTCAGTCTGTCCAGTTCCTTTTTTTCTGAAATATGGGAAATGTGTTTATTGATATGGTGAGCCAATTAAAAGGTTAAATTATTTAAGGATATTTTCTGACAACACACTTGACTTTCCCAACAGAAAGTCATTGTCAGTACCCCGTGGTAATAAACCAGGATTCAGGCTTGTCCTAGCACTTTACAGTAGAAGCAGGTAGCATTTTTATCTTTTTACTTCAGTTACTTATTGACTGTGACTCTCTTGTTTGTTTGGTTTCTGACAGAGTCGGAGCAAGCAGAAGGAAAAGAGGGGCTAGGGGAGACTGAGAGATTACCGGGAGGACAGGAGAGCGATAGCGATGTAAACCAGGGAGAAACCACAGGGAGAGCGGAGGAGCAGATTCCAAACCCGTAAATGCAAATTTAGCCTAACTTCCAAATAATTTTCACGTATGCTATATAATAGTAAATTCTATACTTTGGGTTGTCGTATGTTGAGTGATTCTTCTACTGAATTTAGCAAACTAGCCACCCTCCTCCCCCTCACCTTTTCCAAAGTGAGTCTCATGGGAACAGTTTCCAGATGTGAGCCTCTGAAGTCTGCTGCTGCTTCTCAGATGATATTTATGAGATGAGGCAGAACTTTTTGGTTCCCTTAATTTAAAAAAATGTAGACTCAATGTAGAGGGGAAAAGTGGTGTAACACCTTTTGCTATAATTAGGTAAGTATAAATTTTGGAAATTTTTTTCTATTTAGGAAGTCTGAATAACCTAAGGAGCTAGAGCAAATTATAAAATTTCCAAACAAAAGGGAGTTTTTAAGTTAAGGTAATGAGGATGAAAATAGCTGATGTGTGTTACTACACGCCAGATAATGTTCTGTTTGTACATGTATTAATTCATCCTCAACAAACAACCCTAGGAAGTGGGTAATGTCATTATGCCCGATGTCATTCTGTCCCATTATAGATGAGAAAATTGAACCTGATTCTCTCATCTGCCCAAAGTCTTAATAACTAGCTAGTGGTAGAACCGGGATTTGAACCCAGGCGATGGGGTTTTGAAATATGCTGTACCACCTCTTAGTATTTAAACTCAGCTGTAAATGTTGTCAGTTGGTTTGCCAGACCAGCCATATGCTGGTTTCTTCCCAGCAGTCCTGTATTCCGGGTTGCCTCTTTTTCTTTTACCATCTGCTTTTTTTTTTTTTTTTTACAAGATACTATACTTAGAGGAAAATTGACCCTCATCAATTAGATAGTTCTTTCCATGCTTCCGTGGTTTTTTATTTAATGGGTTGTATTCAACAAAAACAAAACAAAAACCAAAACTGGAATCATTTCTTAGTTCAGGGTTCAGGGAGAACCTTCCAAAGTGTTGCCTTTTGTTAATTCTTTGTTTCCACTTATAGTTTCCTGAAGAAGCAAGTTTTAAACTAGCTGAACTGCTGTGGTTTAACCTAAATTATGAAAGCAATCTAATGTTTACTTAGTTGCATTTTTAGGTTAGTATTCTAAATATTACTTTCTGTACTATTCCAGTTGACGGAAATAGGTGCACATTTTGCTCAATGGTAACTATTATTTTGTAATTTTGTCCCCTTTTACTTCATAATCTTGGAACTTATAGGTGAACTTCTATCATGAACATTTCTTCCTAAATTTTATCTGCCTTTTTTTGCCCTTTGTTCCTGCCCATTTCTAGGAGGCTATCACAATAATGTTGTCTTGTAGTTGGCCATATGTCCTGGGAATTTAGATAAGAATTTTGATGTTGTTTAGTTATCTTACTCGATAGCATTGCCTTATGAAGAACGGCTGGCAGATTTTTTTTTTTTTTAATCTGGATATCTGGATTTGTTATCTTTTATTTTTACATAAGTAGCACTTTTTTAAAAAAGTTATTATTCTAGTGTTTTAATTCTAATCTTACTAGTCTCTCTTATTTTGTGTATTTCTGGATTGTGTGTTCCAGTATGACATCTTACTGCTAAAATACTTGTAAATCACTGAAATGGAAAATTGGAAGACTTGCTGAAAACCACAGTATTAGAGTTTAGGAGTTATGCTTATTTGGTATCTCTGTAGTAATAGTAAGGGAAATTAGTTGGTGATAGCTTAGAAAATGTCACCGAAGAAGTATTCTAATTAAAATGTTTGTGTTCCCACTTCACAAAACTGCAGGCATTAGTGAATTAGAGAAACTTCTGTTAGTAGATAATAGAAACGTAAATTCTCCACATTGAAGGTTTTGATAGGGCAGGGTTTAAAAGAAAGCTTTGAAGTCTTTCTTCTCAACTCTTGGCAAAAGGGAGAACTGTCCTGAGCCCCTCTTTTCCCCAGAATAAGAAATTCCCATATGGAGGAAACATTCATTCAGCATTTGTGCCTAGAGCAAGGCAGCAAAAATTCTTGATTTTCTTAGCTGTGCATTAGTTGTAAAAGAGCCTTATTAGAAAGCTGTCAATGGCAAAGGCAGATTCCTAAAATAAGTAGAAAAAAAGTGTTTCTGTAAACCCAAATATCTACTTTTTAAATATTTTTATCTTGGTTTATAATTTCTTCAGTTCACATACTAAAGATAAAATGTTTAACTATTTTGTGAATTTTTTGAGGAGTAGGGTAAAACATCTTAAAATATTCTGAAACGGTAACTTAGATGATAAATAATGATAATTTTTTTCTTAACTAAGAGTCATAACTAACCAAAAGTTACAATTATTTTAAGTCTTCGCCTTTAATAGATTACATGTAAAAAATACACATTTTTCCCCCTAATGGATTAAAAGGTGAATGTAACCTAATAAGTATAGGTTTTTTGTTTGTTTGCTTTTGCATATGCTGTTAATGGGAATGGGATGGGTGTTACGTTTTTAAGTGTTGTAGGATAAAAAAAAATTTTTTAATTCCCTTAAACCATCCCTTTTTGTATCAAACATCTTCCCATGAATTTAACCTGAAAGAGCCAAACCAGTCTCCCTTTTCTTAACCCCCTAGACTTCTATGCAATTCCTTTGTCTTACGTGTCTAGAACTAACCTGGGTAGTCGATTATGTGAACAGAAAGGCTAAAAATAAGAAAGCCCCAAACAAAACGCAGACCTCGCAAAGCACTTTAACCGTGGTGGTGCTTTCTGCAGCTGGACTACAAGCAACAACAAAGCACTCTGGATTCCCTGTGAGGATGGATAACGCTGTGCCGATTGTACCCCAGGCTCCGGCCGCGCAGCCACTGCAGATCCAGTCGGGAGTGCTGACGCAGGTAAAAGCCACGGCAGCTCGGACACTCAGTGTTTGTCCTCGAGGATGGTATTTGCTTTGACTGTCAGATCTTTCTTGGTTATGATTCAGTGGACTTCAAAGGAGACCTCAATAGAGGAATGATTCCTCATTCCTAGCACTATTGCAGCTCTGACAGTGTCTTCCTTAGACTTACAGAGATAAATACCCAGACCCCAAGAAACTGTGCTTTGAGTCAATTCACTCAGACTTAGTGGGATGTAGTTAATTTTTTATACACATGGAACAACATTTTGATTCTAAAGATAAAGTGTTCCCCTTTTGTTCCTTCAGTGTCCCTTTTGCTCATTCTTTCAGTATAACATCATGGCAGAGAGGCTGCCTCAGATTAAGATGCCTCTTCAAGTATTACATTCCTTCACTCTGTGTGTCGAAGCTGTAGAAAGCCTTAAAACTTTCTACCTGCCATGGGACATGCAACTAAGATGGGCAAGAAAATCATGACTCATATAAGCAACAGATACTGTATTTTCAATTCTGCGTATAAATATTTGTGGCCCATGACACAGAAGAAATTCGGAAGACCAAAAACTCTTTTGGGAGTAGGAAGAAGAGGAATTCTTAATACATGCCTTTGTTAACTGAGTTTTGTAGAACCGATCCTCTGAATCTGGCCCAAGAAGGATTCCTATACTTGCCTGCTTTAGGCCCTTGACATTTGGCCTAGTGGGCTGATGCCGTGCAGAGTTGAAGGGGAAAGTTGTGTTTGTACGTGCATTCTAGGTGATATGAAATGACTGCTTATTGGTAATATCTTGGGGGGAATGAGAACCCTTCTGAATCCAGATAACCTGCCTCCGTGTCTGTTTCACTCACCTGCCTAATCTACGTTGCAGGGAAGCTGTACACCACTAATGGTAGCAACTCTCCACCCTCAAGTAGCCACCATCGCACCGCAGTATGCGGTGCCCTTTACTCTGAGCTGCGCAGCCGGCCGGCCGGCGCTGGTTGAACAGACTGCCGCTGTACTGGTAATTCCCCTCACTTGATTGTGTTACTAACGGAGTTTCTTTGGTTTCTTTCTTTTTTATTTTTTCCTGCTTGTTTTTGTTCTGTTCTCTTCTGGTTTTCTCATTTAAAAAAAAAAAAATTTTTAGTCTTTGCAGAGGGCATGGAAGCATGTGCCATCTTGTGGCTGTGTTCTTGCTACATCTTTAATGTCTCATTGTTTTCCTCCCCAACATTTGCTGAAGCACTGTTTGACTCTGATAGTCATTGTGGCTCTGTAAGGAGCCAGATCCCTTTATTCTTCTTTGCCAGCCTAGTGTGATAAAAGCTCTTGGTGTAGCCTCAGAAGAGCTTCAACACTGTATCTGTTTTCTGCCCTTTTACCCTCTGATCCTTGAGAATAAAGGAAATGGCCTTTAGTTTGGCTCTGCTGCAGGTATCCGGATGGCCAAAATTTGAACTCCTTGGCAAGTTAGCTTCCTCCTTTATTTGCTGTTTTAAGCTTCTAAAATTTTTGTGCGTGTAGAAATGTTTAAGATGCTCCTAATTTATTGCTTTATCAGTTGATGTTAACTTTTCTTCTATGAACATATAAAGATAACTGTCTTTGCCACTCATGATCAGTGGCAGCTGATACCTTCAGATGTTCCCTTTAGAATCTTTTTAGATCATATTTCATTTGTTGGTTGAGATTAAGCGTGAACTCATTTTTAGGGGTTTATGGAGAAATTAATGACTTTACAAATAGGTCCTTATACAGAGATGAAAATATGGCCGAAAGCCCTTACGCAAATACAATACCTTTGTGTCTAAAAGTCCTGGGGAAAAGTTACTAAATACAGCAGCAAATGCAATAGGATGGGGCTTAGAGATAGGAAAAACAAGTAGGACGTCAAGGTGTATTTCAGGATTTGTACCCTTCAGAGTCTTTGGATGTGTTTTGGTTTATTCGGGGGAGTTAGAATTGTTTATTGGACATCCAGCATTTCATTATTTGAAGTTTAAAATTAGGTAAGCATTTGAAAACCTTATTAATACTATTGAATACTGATTATCTACATCTTTTGAAGGGGCTTTTAAATTTCCTTTGTTGTTTCTCAAGGACTCTGTGTGAGTGTAAACACTTCCAGAAACATACTTTGCTTGTTGGAATTTGTTTGGTTTTTAGTTTAAAAGCCTTTGTCACCTCCAGATTAATTATATCATGAGCATAAAACCTGAGTGCAAGGGAGTCAGGTATGTTTCCAATTTGATTGATCCAGGCCACTGGTTCTAACTTGCTCACCTATAGTTTTGAGAATGTTAGTTGATACTCTCCTTTGCTGCTTCTCTTAAGCTTGCACTAGTCATTTGCTAAGCTTTGCATATTTTTGTTCTTCCTCTGTCAAAACAGTTCGTCGCTTGGAACGCCAGATTTCTGCCTCACGTTGGAATGTTATTTCTTGCTCTGTATTAAACTACACGCTTTGTCTTGTGCAGGTGTTGGCTTATGGAAAGACGCATGGTGTGACTTAACATACTTCTCTTATTTTTTGTTTTGTTTTATTTTGTTTTAAATTCTGCTTATGGTAGCAGACGTGTTTGCAGTTTCTCTGCTTTGAAGGCTTCTTGTTTGGAACCAGTATTTGTAACAAGTGGATCTGTTACTTGCAGAAATATTTTTAAAACAGTGTGTTGATGGCCTTGCAGTTTGAAATTCAAGAAAGAACCATATGTACCCTAGCATTGTAGGTGATTGTACTGTAGAATTTAAGTTTAAAAAGGGAACTTTCAAATCTGTTTCCGTTTTTTCAGAAAATGCCAGAATTTCTGTAAGAAGTTCGGAAAACATATTTGTTGCTGTCTATTGCAAGTGCTTGTTAAAAACCAGAAATGATGCATTTTCTTCTAGTGATTAGTTTTTATGTTGAAGTATGTTTCTATAAATGATACGTTAAGCAGTATATTTTAGGTAACTATTAAAAACAAAATATGGTGCTCCCTGCATCTATTTTGGAAATATTTTACTTACTGCCTTATTTAATTCTTTCATATGGCTATATATGATGAAGTTGGCTTTCTCTTTCTGGCATATCCTTGTTTGCCAAAGGATTTTGGCCTTTGGTCATCCACATCTGGCTCCGTGTTCCAAGTTCTACCCTTTTAAAAAGGCATAATTCTCCCCTTCATTTTATGGGTTGAATTGACCTGATGTCTTAACTGATTGGCACTTAAATTTTAAAATTCCTATTTTTAATCTCAGGGGAGCTGTCTTAACTCTTTCTAGGTGTATTTTTAGAATCCTTGCAAAAATGATAACTCCATCATTTAACCAGAGCTTATTACCTCTGAACTTTTCAGACTCTTTGACTCTACAGTATAATAGAGAAGCTCTTAACCACAGGGATCTTCTTTTCTTTAATACCCTGTGGTCGTGTTACAGAGGCGGCCCAGAGAAAGCAGCATGTTCTCTTTCCCTATTCATGAGATTTGTAACCTTGAGCCCCTCTGACTTTTCTTTTTTGATATCTGCAAGTTAACAATCTACAAGCAACTTCTTTTACAATATGAATTTTTCTTTCATCTAAAAAACAAAAGAAAAAGCCAAGAATGAGTCAATTCTGGATCTTTTTGTGTGTGTTTCCGTACAGCAGGCTTGGCCTGGAGGAACCCAACAAATTCTCCTGCCTTCAACTTGGCAACAGTTGCCTGGGGTAGCTCTGCACAACTCTGTCCAGCCCACAGCAGTGATTCCAGAGGCCATGGGCAGTGGCCAGCAGCTCACAGACTGGAGGCAAGTACCCTGTGTTCCTCTCTGGGAGATCTGCAAGGGCAGATCCTTTAGGGTAGGAGTGCTTGATGATTTGGTCAGACTGGGAAGAAAATAGAGGAGAGGGGAGATGTATCTCTGTTTCGGATTCTTTAAGAACCCTTTTCAGGCTAGGAGATGGAGTAATGAGAAAACTTGGAATATAGGAAAACATAGTTTCTGAGATCAGGAATCATTTACTTCAGATTGAAAGTCTTATGCAATTAAAAACCATGCAATGAAAACCAAGGCTTTGTCATCCAGGTGCCCAATTTAAAAAATAAAACGCAGCTCTATTTGGTTGTCTTAATTGCTTTTAATACCTATTTGGTCCTAATGTCAAACCCAGTGGTTTAGGCATTCAGTCTTCTCTGTGTCTTTCTGTTGGTACAGGAATGCCCACTCTCATGGCAACCAGTACAGCACTATCATGCAGCAGCCCTCCTTGCTGACTAACCACGTGACGCTGGCCACTGCCCAGCCCCTGAATGTTGGTGTTGCCCATGTTGTCAGACAACAACAATCCAGTTCTCTCCCTTCAAAGAAGAATAAGCAGTCTGCTCCAGTCTCTTCTAAGTAAGTCTCTGTCAGAGCTGATAGTTAAAAGTGCCATTTTTGAGAGAGATGTCACCAGCATTTAAAGGGCTGTGGTCTAGACTGTTTTGGTGAGAAGCAGCGAGTAGCTGCCGAATTGAGGAGAAGATAACCTTTTCACTTGGGCATGCATACTAGGTGTGTCCTGCTCATGCAAATCCTTTCTCTCTGCTGCCACTTTGAATCCAGGCCCTCTTTATGCCGATGTTTTTATTTTTCTGCCCGCATTACACTGGGAAATTTAACCGTGGAATAAAGGGCATACAAAAATAAAATTTACATTGTATTTTAGGGTTCTTGGCCCTGGTGGAAACCCTGTCTTAGAGCGGTTTTGTTTTTATCGGAACTTCTATAGTCAACTGTATTGACTTAATGATTAGGTGAAAGGGAGTCAAAGAACAAGTTGGAAAGAGTTCTGGGGAAAAGGTGGATAATTTGGGGGGCCAGGGACCGAACAGTGTTTCTTATGGCCTTTTTCTACAGGTCTTCTCTGGATGTTCTGCCTTCTCAAGTCTATTCTCTGGTTGGGAGCAGTCCTCTCCGTACCACATCTTCTTATAATTCCTTAGTCCCTGTCCCAGATCAGCATCAGCCAATCATCATTCCAGATACTCCCAGCCCTCCTGTGAGTGTCATCACCATCCGCAGTGACACTGATGAGGAAGAGGACAACAAGTATAAGCCCAATAGGTAAGATGGGTGAATGACTCCCTGACCCTGTGGCTCCTACCCTTAGTTTTAGATTCTTGGTTTCAGGCAAGTGGTCCAGTTTGGGCTTTGAAAGGAAGGACTAAAAAATGGTATTTTGGAAGTGTGGCCTTGGATGTGTGAGTCAGTACACTCCAGTTTCCATGACTGAGCATCATGTTAAATCAGTCTTTTCAGATACATTAGCTAGAAGGGGGATATTAAGTTGCTTAATATTTAGCTGCTTTGGCTTGGAATGCACGTTATACCACAGACATGATTCCCTGCCTTTAAGGACCTTTAGAGTCTGAAAATCGATGCCATAGCAGAAGCACACAAACAACAGTTAATTGGAAAAGTCAGTAGACAGGAGGTTATTTGTAAATGCTTAATCTGCAAAGGTCTCTTTGGAAGAGGTGTAACTTGAAGTAGGGCTACTTTCTTTTTCTCCTTCTGCTATATGGTCTGAAAGTTGAGGAATGTAAGTACCAGATAATTTCCTCTTATCTCAGCACTTTAATCCAAGTTCTTAACTGGGCAGTTAACCAAGAGACAGTGGATACCTTGAAGAACTGTTACATACCCCTATCTCTTAGTGGGAACATAGTCGATTGCTTTGATTGTTCAGTGTTGTATGCTTTATTGTGCCTTTGGTGCTAGGCATAAAGAAGAGGGAATAACCCCATGTTTACCTGGGGAGGTAGGATTCACACATGACAGTAACTGAGAAGACTTTGCAGAGTTATATATAAATGAAGTTTAATGACCTGACAGAGCAGATTTAGGATGAAGTAGTTCAAAAGAGCTATTTACAAATGATATTTATAGTTACAAAATGGTATTTACAAATGGGACATAGACTTGAAACTAACCATTGAAAGTGGTTTCTGAACTGATTTGGGGAAGAGAAAAGGTAAACTTTCCAGTGAGGAAAAGTGACCATGGAGTGGCAAAAATTGTGTAACCAGCAGGATTGCTTTGACTAGAGCCAAGTCTCTTAAAAAATCAACAAAGTTAGGAAGGTGGAGTTCAGTTTGTGAAGGAACGTTTAAAAAAAATATGGCGAGAAGTTTGATAAGACATACTAAGGAACCATTTAAATAGTCTAGCAGGATGATACAGGGAATACTATGGAAATAACCGTGAGTGGAAATGGCTGAGCGGCAACGTGGATGAGTTGTTAGAGCTGTGTATCTGGTGGCATTCTGTCCTGGGTTGAATCCTGTCTTCACCACTTAACCACTTGTGTGACCTTGGTTGAGTGTCTTAATCTCTCTGCTTCAGCTTCCTCATCTGCAAAATGGGGATGATAGTACTTACTTCTGGAAGTGTTGTGAGTATTCAGTGAGACATATGTGGAGGGTAAGAGTAGTGCCTGATGCATAATAAGAACTCAGAAGTCCGCCACTGCTCATATTGCTCTGTCGCCGTCATCGTCCTTGTCATCATGGAAGGACCAATGATCATCAGAGAAACATTGCTAAAAGGGGGCTGAATTTTCACGTATTTTCTTCTCCTCAGCTCTGGCCTGAAGGCAAGGTCTAACGTCATCAGTTATGTCACTGTCAATGATTCTCCAGACTCTGACTCTTCCTTGAGCAGCCCATATTCCACTGATACCCTGAGTGCTCTCCGAGGCAATAGTGGACCCCTGGTGGAGGGGCCCGGCAGAGTCGTGGGGGATGGCGCCGGCACCCGCACCATCATCGTGCCTCCGCTGAAAACTCAGCTCGGTGACTGCACTGTGGCAGCCCCGGCCTCAGGTGAGCATCTTCACAGCCGCACGGGAATTCTCTGTTGCTGTGTGTTTCCTGAATGTGTCGCTATAATCTACTTATGCCAATGGTAGCGACCTGTTCCTTAATTCAGAAATCAGTTCCTTAGGATGTAAGATAATTTTTGGCAATCAGTTTATCTTACTATGTTTATTTTGTTAAGATTAACATAGTGGTGAGTTTGTAGTCTCAGAAACGCACTCACTTTTGATGGGAAGAAGGCAGACAAGAGCTGTTGCACAGCAGGGAAAATCAGCAGGCAAATTTTTTTGCCACGGGTGATTCAAATTTGACAATCCAAAGTGAACAGGAACTGATACTATTAAAAATGACCATGAACTTTTTTTTTTTTTTGAGAACAATATGTACTTAGATCTTTTCTTACTCCATGTCATAGCAGTGATACTTTTGTGGTTTTATTATCAACCTAGCTACCTCCATCGTTTTTGCTGTTAGATGCTGGGCTTAGGCTCTCTGGTTCAGTTATCGGGTAATGCTAGCTGCAGTAATAAGCCGCAGATCTCCAGGGTTTGACATAATAGAAGTTTGCTTCTCACTCATATGACTTCCCACTGCTAGTGCTCCTGGTTGGTGGGCCTGCAGTGAGTGAAGGATCAGAGCCCAGGAATCCGCAGCCTCCAATGAGAAGAGGAAAGAGTTTGGAGGAGGGACACACATTTCTTTAGCTCTTGAGCCCTGGAAACAGTGCAAACTAATCCCATGGCCCCACCTGGAGGCTGGGGGCGGGGCCAGGAAACGGAGTCTTTGTCTAGGCAGCTGTTTTCCAGTGGCAACGCTGTACACCAAAGGAGGGGAGCATGAATTTTTGGTGTCAGTATAGCTATCTGTGCTGTAGTTACAGAAATTAGTGTTTTACTCTGAATTGTGTTACTGCCAGAGACATGAACAGGATTCTGATTTCAGGATACCGTGTTAAACATCAATGTGGTTCCCCCCCTCAGAAGTGGGCAGCTGTGCCATTGAAGACAAGGCAGAACTTCCTGATGCCGGGCTACTGAACAGTGTGGTTAGAAGCTCTGTCCACTGTTGGATCCAAAGAATAGAGGCTACTCCACAAATCATTGAATAAATGATTCTGTTTTCCTAGCAGGACCACAGGGGAAGCAAAATTTTGAAATTGATCTTGCTTATATCCAACTGCCCTGCAGTTTCTTAGAATTTGAAGATAGTGAGTGCCCAACAAGATCTAATCGTGCCTTCTTTTGAAGCCCCTTTGACACCTAAATGTCCTAAGTATTACCAACATCTTACTCAGCTTCCCATTGCCATTTCTATACTTGTTTAACCCCTTCCTACATAAAACTCTAGCCCCCTTGGGGGTAGGGACTGTGTCCCACTGGTGTTTGTATTTCCAGTAGTGCCTTGCACATTGCAAGAGACTAGACAAGATTTGCTAAAGTGAATCTTTGGAAGATTCTTTATGGAGCTTTGTAGCAAGACAGAAAAGAAATGGGTTGTACAGTTTTTATTCCTTTGGGGTAAATGTAATTGAGGAAATAAGATACATGTGAAACTTCACTCTTGCAAACCTCATTCAGATGTGGACTGATGAATATGATGCCATCTGAGGTTTAGCTGAGGCTACTCATAACTGACTACGGTCCGACCCTTTTTTAGGTCTCGTGAGCAGTAAGACCAAGCCAGTGGCCTCAGTGAGTGGGCAGTCATCTGGATGCTGTATCACCCCCACAGGGTATCGAGCTCCACGCGGGGGGACCAGCGCAGCACAGCCACTCAACCTTAGCCAGGTAAGCGCTAGGGGCTGCTGCCTTCTGTTTGGGGCCCTCCCTATTGTCACTCTCTGGAGAACCCTGCTTCTGGCTGGACTGCTGAATAAAGCCAAATGAAGCCCCTTTTGTGTCAGACCATTTGGTGTTCTGTGGCCTGCGTCATGTCTGCATGTGCTATATCCCTTTATTCCCTCTCTAAGTGTGTTGAGGATGCACATTTCAGGTTTTCCATCAGACCTCCCTAATCTGTCCTGGAAGATTGAGAAATGTCTGGAATTTGGAAAGAGCCTTGAGTGCTTTAGTCCATGCCTGCTTCTGTACCACCACATGCTTTGCTACCAGGTCCTCCTCCTTTATCTGCCAGGTCATAAGTAACTTTGAGCCTCACACCGATTACTTGAGGCAAGAGACAGTGCAAAGCTTTGTGGCCACTTCATCAGCTGGTTCTAGTCCTATGTGTTGCCTTGAGTCTGAGATCCCCCCTCCCTCCGCCACTATGTGATCTGATCGGGTGGGGAGGAACACTATTCTATTTGTAAAAGAGGTACTATTTATTCTTTCTTCAGCTAAAATTCTGGTGCTTGTATGATGTCTACCAGTAGTAAGAAAGTATAAATGAGGGTGTAACTGTGAGTGTGAGAGAGAGAGAGAGAGAGAGAGAGAGAAAGCACATGCAAGTGCAAATGTCAGTTTGAGTTAGTGCATGTGTTTTAGGCTCCACAAGTCAAGAGGGATATGAAGAACTTAGAGGAGAACAAAAGAAAACAATGGCAAGAAAGAAAGGTTAGGAAAAATTCAGATTCCCTGGCACCAGAATAGGGTGAGTTGAGTCAACAGTTACTAACTTGCAGGCGTGGGTAACCCTGTGAACTCTTGATTCCCCCCTTGCCTCTGTCGTACTTAAGAGCAAACTGCTGCTATCTGGGCTGGGTTAGGATCTGTTCTGCCAAGAGGTGGAGGGATGGAGGCTGACTTCTGACAGCATTGCCCGTCTGGGAGATTCTGTGCTATGGCAGCCCAGGAACAGTACAGGTCAGAACCTCAACTTGGTCTTTGGTCCCCGAACTGGAATGACCTCAAGGTTCCTCACCCCCTTCTTCCTCCTTCCAGAACCAGCAGTCATCGTCAGCTCCAACCTCGCAGGAGAGAAGCAGCAACCCTGCCCCCCGCAGGCAGCAGGCGTTTGTGGCCCCGCTCTCCCAAGCCCCCTACGCCTTCCAGCATGGCAGCCCACTACACTCGACGGGGCACCCACACCTGGCCCCGGCCCCTGCTCACCTGCCGAGCCAGCCTCACCTGTATACGTATGCTGCCCCCACCTCTGCTGCTGCATTGGGCTCCACCAGCTCCATTGCTCATCTCTTCTCCCCCCAGGGCTCCTCAAGGCACGCTGCAGCCTATACCACCCACCCTAGCACTCTGGTGCACCAGGTCCCTGTCAGCGTTGGGCCCAGCCTTCTCACTTCTGCCAGTGTGGCCCCTGCTCAGTACCAACACCAGTTTGCCACCCAGTCCTACATTGGGTCTTCCCGAGGCTCAACAATTTACACTGGATACCCACTGAGTCCTACCAAGATCAGCCAGTATTCCTATTTGTAGTTGGCAGGCAGAGGGAGGAGGGGTCGTGGCTGCCTGTTCCTGGCCCTGAGTCCTTAATAACAGGCGAGAACGGGCTCCTCCCTTAGGCCCCTCTTGAAACTCCTTAGCCAGCAACTTGTTCTGCAGGGGCCCACTGAAGCAGAAGGTTTTTCTCTGCGGAACCTGTCTTAGTGTTGACTGCATTGTTGTAGTCTCCCAAAGTCTGCCCTATTTTTTAATTCTTTATTTTTGTGACAGCATTTTTGGTATTTGGAAGAGTTCAGATGCCCATCTTCTGCAGTTACCAAGGAAGAGAGATCGTTCTGAAGTTACCCTTTGAAAAATATTTTCTCTCTGACTTGATTTCTATAAATGTTTTTAAAACCAAGTGAAGCCCCTCTTTATTTAACTTCGTTTTATTGTAATTGCTGGTCAGAGGAAAAATGCTGATAGAAGGACTTGAAATCTGGTAACAAGTGAGAGAAGAAAAATCATCACTTTTTGCTTGTTTAAAAACCAAGACTTAATTGCCTATTTTAAGAGCAGCTTATACAAGTCTGTATTTGACTATCAGGCATTTCTCCTCTCAAAAATTTTACCTTTCTTTATGGGACATTAGACTTACAGTGTTTAGTTTTGTTTTCGTGTCCTGTTATACTTACTGGGCAATTGTTATTTTTGCCAAACTGGTTATATACTGCTCTGTGTTACTCTTGGGATTCTCTCAGTTGTTCCTGTGTTTATTGTAAAGTAGTGTTAAAAAGGCAGCTCACCATTTGCTGGTAACTTAGTGTGAGAGAATCCATACCTACCGTGAAAGCACTAGGTATTATTCTTTTTAAATGAAGTACCGTGCATTCTTCTTAAGTTATTTTTTAAAGTCTTTCTCTCTCTGATTCAGCTTAAATTTTATTATTGGAAAAGCCATTAAGGTCGTTATTATTGTACGGTGGTGGTTGTCTTATTATATGCAAAATCTCTTTGTATTATGCGATACTGGTATCGATGCGCTTTGCCTAGAGGTTGTTGGCATTGGTGAGCTTTGCCTAAAGATTAATATGAATTTTCAATAATACACCTCTCTCTCTTTGCCTCATCTCTCCCTTCTGTTCTATGATTTATTTGGGGAGAAAGCTAAAGAATCTGAAACCAGATAAGAACGTTGTGTATAGCTTTTATACTTTAAAGTAGCTTCCTTTGTATGCCAGCAGCAAATTGAATGCTCTCTTATTAAGACTTATACAATAAGTGCATGTAGGAATTGCAAAAAATATTTTAAAAATTTATTACTGAATTTAAAAATATTTTAGAAGTTTTGTAATGGTGGTGTTTTAATATTTTGCATAATTAAATATGTACATATTGATTAGAAAAATATAAGAAGCAATTTTTCCTGCTAACCCAAAATGTTATTTGTAATCAAATGTGTAGTGATTACACTTGAATTGTGTATTTAGTGTGTATCTGATCCTCCAGTGTTACCCCGGAGATGGAATGGATGTCTCCATTGTATTTAAACCAAAATGAACTGATACTTGTTGGAATGTATGTGAACTAATTGCAATTATATTAGAGCATATTACTGTAGTGTTGAATGAGCAGGGGCATTGCCTGCAAGGAGAGGAGACCCTTGGAATTGTTTTGCACAGGTGTGTCTGGTGAGGAATTGTTCAGTGTGTGTCTCTTCTTCCCTTTCTCCTCCTTCCCTTATTGTAGTGCCTTATATGATAATGTAGTGGTTCATAGAGTTTACAGTGAGCTTGCCTTAGGATGGACCAGCAAGCCCTTGTGGACCCTTAGCTGTTCACTGGGATTTATCAGAACAGGATTAGTAGCTGTGTCGTGTAAATGCATTGTTGTCAGTTTCCCTGCCGACATTGAAAAATAAAAGCAGCAGCTTTTCTCCTTTAGCACCACGTCTACCCCTTTCCAGTCTGGAATCTCAGCCGAGTTCTCACAGAAGCATTTTCCCCACGTGGCTCTCTCACGGTGCATTGCTACCTTGCTTCTGTGAGAATTTGGGAAGCAGGTGAGAGGAGTCAAGCCAATATGAAATCTATGGTGGTTTTCTTTTTCTTTAAAGTATGTGCAATCACTTTTAGAATGAGATTTTTCTTTTCCCATGTGGCAGTCCTTCCTGAAAATAGTTGCCATTCCTAGTAAAATATTTGCTTGTTGAAAAAGAAACATATAACAGATCTGTTTATACCAAAGAGCCTGTTGTATTGCTTACCATGTCCCCATACTATGAGGAGGAGTTTTGTGATGCCGCTGGTCACAGGGAACTCACAAGAAGGTTTCTGAGCCGGTGAAGAATATTAAAAAGGAACCAAAGCCTGTTGAGTCATCGGGCTTTTGAGGTTTCTTTTTAACAACTTGAATATTCTTGGGGCTGTGAAATTGTCCTTGTACTCTCAGCTCCTGCATGGATCTGGGTCAAGTGGAGGGTAATGGGGATGGGGATGTTCCTGCCCATAAAAGATTTGGGGGAAGAAGGTTAACTCTAAGATAGAGAAGTGTTCCATCTGAATTGACAATTATGTACTTGAGGGCTAAGTCTAGGACTGGTTCTTTGTAGAGATGGCGTCAAGGAGGTGCAGGATGGAGATGGGAGATTTCATGGAGCCTGGTCAGCAAGCTCTGTACCGGGTTGAACACCGAGGAGCTGTCAAGGTATTTGGAGTTTCTTCATTGTAAAGAGAAAGGGCTTCCACAATGGGGCAGATAGTCAGTACAGCCTACCAGGAACATGTTGGTGTTTTCTGCTTTTGCTTTTTCTTTCTTTTCTTTTCTTTATTTCTTTCTTTCTTTTTTCTTTTTCTTTTTTTTGGGGGGGGTCATTCTTCTGAGTTGTGTTTGCACCACTATATTGGTGAAGATACCCAAGCAGTTTGTATAGTTTCCGTCACTAGTGTTACACATTTTTCTGGTCAACGTGTGTGATCTTTGTGTTTCCTTTTTTGCCAAACATGTTTTGATTTTCTTGTTCAAAGGCAGACCTAGTTTCTAGTAGAAACACTTTTTATTCCTTATCTTTCCTCTACAAGGGATAAGATTTGTTGTTTTTGTAACAAATGAGATGTGGGGAAAAATATACAAAACACTCCACTCCTGCCCCCTGTCCAATAAGTAGATACCACTTAAGATGCAAGTCTTACTAACTTCATGGGGAAAAGACAATACCAAGAGAGTGTATTGTTATCTGAAACATCCTTACTAGCAGTGTGCGGCTTTCAGAATTTTAGAAATTTTCAGCCTTAACCTGCAGATTGGCATTTCAAATTTACCAAGATAAAAATCCATCCGTGTCTGCTGAATACAGTGTATGTGCTCAATGTGGCTTTAGATTCTTTCCCTGGGGCTTCACGTTGCCAGCCCTGACAGGATGGGGGGAAGCCCTGTGAATTCAATGAGCGGCTGGCACCGAGTCATAGCAGCCTAACCTCAGGCCAGCTTCAGGCTTTATGTCCTTTCAGAACTTGCGTTTCCAGCTTCTCCCGTTCAGGGTGAGAGAGAAAGTGGGGAAAGTTGAAGTACAGCCACTCTCGGCTCATTGGGACACTTGATCACTCCAGTTTTAATAGCTCCCGGGAGGGGATACTGCTGTCAGCGCTCAGCTCAGATACCAGTCCCAGGAATAAGAACTGCGTTTCACACAGTTCTGGCCATCCATCGTCCTCCACTAGAGGGGCACAGTTGGACTGCCCTTAGCCAGGCAAGCACAGTAATGTGTGTTTTATTCAGCATTATTCTGCAAAAACCCACTGGTTAGGTTGCTTTGTTTTAGGATAGGAAATGAAATTGCCTCTCGGTGACAGGAATGGCCCAAGCCTGCTGCCTATTTTGGTTTTTGGTTAATTTTTTTTAACTGATGGATGGTGCAGCATGTCTACATGGTCGTTTGTTGCTAAACTTTATATAATGTGTGGTTTTGATTCAGCTTGAAAAATAATCTCACTACATGTAGCAGTACATTATATGTACATTATATGTAATGTTAGTATTTCTGCTTTGAATCCTTGATATTGCAATGGAATTCCAACTTTATTAAATGTATTTGATATGCTAGTTATTGTGTGCGATTTAAACTTTTTTTGCTTTCTCCCTTTTCTGGTTGTGCTCTTCTTTTACAACAAGCCTCTAGAAACAGTTTCTGAGAATTATTGAGCTATGTTTGTAATGCAGATGTACTTAGGGAGTATGTAAAATAATCATTTTAACAAAAGAAATAGATATTTAAAATTTAATACTAACTACGGGAAAAGGGTCCATTGTGTAAAACATAGTTTATCTTTGGATTCAATGTTTGTCTTTGGTTTTACAAAGTAGCTTGTATTTTCAGTATTTTCTACATAATATGGTAAAATGTAGAGCAATTGCAATGCATCAATAAAATGGGTACATTTTCTGATTCATGTGGCTGTTCTTGACTTCTGTTAGAGGGGTGCAAAGGGGACCAACAAATGGCATCTTTGGAGTGGCTAAATACATCGCATCTGAACATCAGTGGGTTAGGGGCAAATCCATCTTTCATACAAATCTCCACAATGGAAATGAATCGAGGTTGGTAGAACACACTTCCCAAGAATGGAGTGTCCGGGCCCTAACTGAAGATCATCTGGTCCTGGCCCTTTGAAAGAGGCAGACCTTCTGACCCAGGATAACTAAACTTTGTTTCCTAGCACATTCCACCAACCATCTGAAGAATCATAATGAAAATCAGAATCACCACAGAAGACGCTGTTTTTTCCTCCTTTCAAACTGTATTGTTAGAAGCATAGTCGTTTTGGAGAAGGAGCCCCTCTGATCAGATTTCTCTTGATTCTAAATTGAAGAAAATTTCTCCTGATAAAGAACTAGAGATTTGTCTAGATCGATCACTGTGGGTCTCTGAATAAACGCTACACTCATTTGGCTTCTTTTGACACATGTGTTTCAGACCACATCTACCCTACAGTGGCCATTAATTCATTGTGGGGTTCTGCAGTCGTGGTTGGGATATAGAAATGAGACACATTTAGAAACACTGCTTTGGACCATAACCAAGAGAAATGACCAATAAGCTCTTCTCTCCCATTGTTAGGGAAGTCAGAACACATTTATTTTGATTTAGACTGCAACACATTATATTTTTCAGACTTTTTTTTTTCCTAAATAAATGAACATGAGACGAGGGTGAACTCACTGAACGTTCCCCAGTTTTGGCAAGAGAATATACCTAGAAGCGTTCAGGTAAAAGAAAGCCAAGTATAAAGGCTCTGCCGTCAATCTCACTTCTGGGTAATTAAGAATTAATTTAACTTGTCAGCGATCTGGGTTTTTTGTTTGTTTTTGTTTGTTTTTAAATCTCAGTTACACTCTCTTCCTTAGGCTAAATCAGAGAGAGGTTGGGATAGCCCCTTAAGTAGCTGGGTAGTCTCTGGGGAAGTCTGTGTTTAATGATGAAAACCCCTGTAAACTCAATCTGCTTGGCTCACTTTGTGGAAAATTTTCCACAGGACGTGAGGTCTAAGCCTTGGTTTCCCCGTGAATCCTGAGATGACACCCGGCGCTTATCACGAGATGGCGCCAATGAGCTATAGAAGAAGGTAGTACAGACCGGACCACTGTGATCTTTTCTCCCACCTCTTCCCCTCAAACCTCATCTCCCCTGCTTCCAGCTTCCACTGAACAAGGCAGAAAACAATTCATGCTATTATTGCTGGGAAAGGAAAAGATTAATGATGGATGTTTCTTAAGAAGCCAGCGCTGGAAGGAAGCATGCATTCTCCTAAAACAGGAATAGAGTTTGCTGAGTGTACTCTGGGGCCCCTGCCTCCCGCTGCTAGCTCCTTTTTCTGGGTGACTGCCCAGAAGGCCTCTGCCCTGGGGTTTCATCTCCTTCCCCTCTCCTGGGGAGCCTACAGCCTAGGCGGGAGGCAGTTAAGGGTTCTGGCTGCTCTGCCATAGGGCCATCTGTGTTTGATCAGTCCAGGCTGAAAGGAGGGGGTGGGGGCTGTAAAGAGACTGTGAAAGCATTCCAGAGTAGTGAGAGAGACCCGAGATCCAGAGAGAGAGAAGGCACCGCCCCCACCCCGCCTCCAAGGCTAAGCGGCGGGCTTGAGTGGAAAAGGCACAAGACCTCACGCTCCTACTCCGGGCCGTTCTCCCGGCCGCCATGGGGCCCGGCACGCCTCTTGTCACCTTGTTCCTTTTGTCATGGCTGCGACCCCTTCAAGGACAGCAGCACCACCTCGTGGAGTACATGGAACGCCGACTAGCTGCCTTGGAGGTGAGTGACTCCTTTCTCTCGTGGGCCAGGCGGGAAGGACTCCACATCTCCTGTTGATTCGCCCAGTGTGTCAGGGATCTGGGGACATGACAAGACGGGGCTCTGTGAGGACCTCCAGAAAACTCTTTTACTAAGAGTATCCTTACGAGTGCAAGCCCTCCTCTTTCCCCGCAGCCACAGAGCGATTCCAAAGCAAACAGGCCTTCGTGTTTTACCCTGAGATCGCGTGGGATACGGGGACCGAGGACGCGAGAGCTAGCATGGCAGGAAAGCATCTCAGGATGAGCTGATGATTCTATGAGAGTTGGAAGTTCCCAGAGAATCTGCAGCTTTCTGTCTTTTTAACAGTTTGAAGTCTGTGGCATTCCCAAGTTGAAATCTGTTCATTCCCAAGAGGAGAACTATACAGGGGAGTGGAGACCCCTTACCACCCTCATGCACTTAGGCTGCCCCGGCGGCTCAGAGGACAGGTAGTGGGGGTAGAGGCCTAGGTGATCCGAGCCGGGCTTTTTGCACATTTAGCATCTCTGAACATCTGGTTTCCTTTCACTGGGGGCTGGAGGGGAGTTGATGCCTGGCCGAGTTTGTGCTTTTTCCCGTTCCTCACTCCCTGGTTGGGCCTCTCCCTGCCTGGGAGTGGTAACCCTTCAGCCCCTCTCCTGGCCCCCATTCCTGCAGGAACGGCTGGCCCAGTGCCAGGACCAAAGTAGCCGGCATGCCGCTGAGCTGAGGGACTTCAAGAACAAGATGCTGCCACTGCTGGAGGTGGCCGAGAAGGAGCGCGAGGCACTCAGGACCGAGGCCGATAGCATCTCGGGGAGAGTGGACCGTCTGGAGCGGGAGGTTGACTATCTGGAGACCCAGAACCCAGCTCTACCCTGTGTGGAGGTTGATGAGAAGGTGACCGGAGGCCCTGGGATCAAAGGCAAGGGCAGAAGAAACGAGAAGTACGATATGCTGACAGGTAAGCAGAGGCCTGACGCTCTCGGGATCTGTATTCTGCCTTGGTTCTTTCTCGTTTTTCTCCTTGTCCCAGAGGCCACTTTGGCATGATCTTCTGGAATCTGCTTCAGGGGACTCTCTATAATGACAGGTCCATTGCGAGCGTTTCTGGGGACCCAGGCCCCTGTGGCGCCCTCTTCCCTATCCGTAAGAGTGGAGGCATTCACCAGCAAATGCCCACCGTCCTCCAGATGGCCCACCCTGGGGGGTTCCCGCAGTGGGCATCTAACTCTTGCGCGTATTGCCTTGTCCTGTGCTCTTCTCCCTCCCCACCAGACTGTGGCTACACAATCTCTCAGGTGAGATCAATGAAGATCCTGAAGCGGTTCGGTGGCCCAGCTGGTCTATGGACCAAGGATCCAATGGGGCCAACAGAGAAGATTTACGTATTAGATGGGACACAGAATGACACAGCCTTTGTCTTCCCAAGGCTGCGGGACTTCACCCTTGCCATGGCCGCCCGGAAAGCTTCCCGGGTCCGGGTGCCCTTCCCCTGGGTAGGCACGGGGCAGCTGGTGTATGGTGGCTTTCTTTATTATGCCCGGAGGCCTCCTGGAGGACCCGGAGGGGGAGGTGAGCTGGAGAACACTTTACAGCTCATCAAATTCCACCTGGCCAACCGGACCGTGGTGGACAGCTCAGTATTCCCGGCAGAGGGTTTGATCCCCCCGTACGGGCTGACGGCAGACACGTACATCGACCTGGCCGCTGACGAGGAGGGCCTTTGGGCCGTCTATGCCACTCGGGAAGATGACAGGCACTTGTGTCTGGCCAAGTTAGACCCTCAGACCCTGGACACCGAGCAGCAGTGGGACACCCCATGTCCCAGAGAGAACGCCGAGGCTGCCTTTGTCATCTGCGGGACCCTGTACGTTGTCTATAACACCCGCCCCGCCAGCCGCGCCCGCATCCAGTGCTCCTTTGATGCCAGCGGCACCCTGACCCCAGAAAGGGCGGCACTCCCGTATTTCCCCCGCCGATACGGGGCCCACGCCAGCCTCCGCTACAACCCCCGAGAGCGCCAGCTCTATGCCTGGGATGACGGCTACCAGATTGTCTATAAGCTGGAGATGAGAAAGAAAGAGGAAGAAGTCTGAGCACCGCTTGTTAACTCTCTCTCACCTCTACACATTTCTGTCCCCACGACATTTCCTGCTCCTCGTCATCCAGATGTGGGCAACTTGCGGTGCGGGCCCCATACCTGCAGCCAATGGAAGCCGAATTCTCATAGCCCCTCCGTTTCCTGGGGGACCTTAGATCCTGAGAGATCTTTTCAAAGCTAAGAGACAACCCTAAGTGTCTGCTCCCCTCCTGCCCCGTAGCAATGAATTTCAGGCCAAAGACCACGCCGACCCAGGGCTCTGACCCTCGTATGGGGGCAGCCCCAGCAAATGGGCAACAGAATATTTCCGGCCTCAGTGTGAGTCCGGTGGGGGCAGAGAGTTCTAGGAGGAGGAGATTCTGGCTCTCTCCCTTCTCCCTTTAGTGCCCCGAAGAATGGGGCTTTCTCCACATCATTTTGTATTGCAACATTTTGCATTAAAAGGAAAATCCACTGCTCCTCGCCTGTGTTTGTTTGGGGTGGTCCTCAGCTCAGATTTCTCCCTGTGACCCTCCATTTTCCTCCTCCACCCCACGGCCACTCCTTAAGCCACAGGAGGGACTTGGCTGGGCTCTCTTGCTGAGGGAAAGGGGACTTCTCTGGTTATAGATTTTACCGTGAGGTGCCCAGGGAAGCGCAGAATCCCGCCACTTGAGGAGGCTGGCCAGGAAAGCCTTCCCTCCACACCCACCTCTCCTCCGCAGCAGCAGCAGCGGCCCTCCCAGAGCCGCCCTTGGCCCCGCGCCCCTGGCTGCCAGACTGGGGCCCGGGGCAGAGCTTCCCATTCCAGTTCTCAGAAAGTGGATTTTCTCCAGAAAGTGGATTCGAGTGGCACTGGACTCTAGGGTGAAGACCAGAGCCCCGAATATGTTTTGGGAAGGCACCTCGGATCTCACTTCTGAGGTGGACTCTGCCCCAGGCCCAGCCCCACTCCCCTCTCCAGCTTGGGGCAGGCAGTCCCTAGGGCGGGTTACACAATCGGGCTTGCTCTCAACCGCGCTGATTTTCCTGCTGCCACGGCGTCTGCGGTCTGGGCGAGGAGGAGGGCCAGCGACCATGCCCCAGATGGTAGCTTAACCAGTTTCCCAACACATCCCTCCGGTCACCCCCACCACAGTCCTGGAACCTGGCTGAAGTCTGGCCAGGAGGCCTGGAAACTTAACCCTTTCCTGCCCTGGCCCTTTGGCTCCTGATTACAGAAGGCCATCAGGGGAAGGGAGAGGGACCTGGAGAGGAAAGCCCTGGCTTTGGGACTCCGGTCCTTTGGAACTGCTGAGCTCTGTGCCGGGCCCCAGCCTAGCCTCATGCCCCCATTCTGCACTCAGAAACAAGGCCGCGCGATGGACAAGGTGCCCTGCCTTTCTGGGGAAGTAGACCTCAGGCAGCCCGAGGGTCCTCGTGCTTATTGACTTCAGTGTGGGGAGGGAGGAGAAAGGAACACATCCTTTCCCTAAAGGATAACCCCACCCCCCCAGGATAGGGTGGATCAGGCAGGACCCTCTGATCCTCCTTTTGTCTTCTTTCCTTCTCTCCCCAGGCAGAGCTGCCCTTGACGTAGGTTGGTGAGGAAGGGAAAAGAGAGACAGTGAAGCACCTCACAAAGGCGCTATTGTAGGGAGCCCGGTGCGGGTGGGGGCTCTCTCCCATTCAATTCTCTCCTAATGTGGGGCTGGCAACAGTAATCACCGCCTGTCACCCACAGAGGGGGCTGCCCACGGAACATCTGGCTCTGGCAGGCGGTGCCTTGGAGGGGTGTGGAGGAGGGAGTGAGTTCTCCCTGGAGGCCCGGAGAGAGAGGGGTCCCGGCCCAGCGGGGGTCACTGCGTGTGTGTGTGTGTGTGTGTGTGTGCGCGCACGCGCACGCACACACACACGTGCGCACGTAGGAGGATGGTCTCTCGAGCGTGATACCCTCACAGTGTGACTATAAGCTGCTGGGAGGCTGGGGCCGGGTCCGTGGAGTTATCTTGATAGGGCCGCAAACATCAGGAATGGTTTTTGGATGACCCTCAGGAGGGAACAGCTCTGAGACTGTGTGGACATGACATCGGTATGAGGAGCAGGGTGTAAAAACCGGGGCCTTCTGCCTCCCATGTGGAGGCCGTCTTTCTTTGCCTCAATCCTCAATGAGAAAGGCCCTGAGGACCCCTAATGAGAAAGGCAAAAACAGCCTTTTTTTTTTTTTTCTTTGCTTCAATTTTCTTTGGAAAAGTTCACTCAGACTTTTCTGAAAGGGCAGAAATCTCTGGGGCCTTGTCATTTATTACTTTTGCTTTTTTTCTTTTTGGCTCCCATACAATAGCTCATGCTATTTTGGAAGCATTTTGGAAGGTGAGTGGAACTGTGTGGGCAGATCCAGTGAACTGTCCAAATTCGTTAAACTAAATTATCTGCTACTCAAGGAGAGCGCTTCGGTAGCTGAATCCTATCATCCCAAACCAGCCCCAGCGCCCCTTCTCAGACCCTCTACAACCCATCACTTGGCAGAGACAGGTTGTGACCACTGCTTTGGGTTGAACAAAAGGCAGTGGGAGGCAGAGGCCCTCATGGGGGTGAGGGGGCTGAACGCCCAAAGAGAAGCCCCAAATCTGCCCCTAACCCCTGGCCCGACAACGCTGAGCTGCTCGGCCACAGCCGCTGGCCACATCAGTGGTCCAGATGGTGGCCCTCCATCACAAGGCCCGATGGAGAGGGCTCCCCTGCCTCCTGTTCCAGCGCCCAGAGTCTCCCACCCTAACTCCTAAGCTCTCCTCTTTGTTCTCAGTATCTTCTCCTCCCTGGTGCTGGTCTTTGCGTCTGCCTGCCGGAGAGCCCAAAGCGTTCATCCTGCCATTTTCATCAAGGAGCCTGAGCCAATGTTGTCTGAGCCCTGAATGGCGGGGAGGGAAGGGCAGAGGTGGACGGACAAAGTTGTTGATTCAGCTGTCAGTGCTTCCTCTGGGACAGGGCTCTGGACTAAGCAGGAAGCAAAGGCTTTCCCTCCTCCTCCTCCTCCTCCTCCTCCTCCTCCTCCTCCTCCGGGCTCAGTCAGTCTCCTAGTTCGGGAGCCCCTTCCTTCCCTGAGGCTCCTGAGATCCTCCGCTGTTTAGGCCCAAACGTGCTTATTTTGACAGCTCTTGAGGTATCTGTCCAGCCTCTGACGATGGCTCTCTTTAGGACCTGCCGTCCAACCTCTCTGTGGCTGCCTGGGCAGGGCAGTGTGGTCCAAGAGCTCTGCTGTGTATCTCAGGGGCAGAGGGCCCTCCACCTTTCGCCCCTATCACTGGCTCCTTGGCCCCAGCAGCCTAGATGCTCCCTCCTTTTCTACCCCCGCCACCAGCCACCACCAAGGCCGACAAGCTCTCCTCTGCCTGCTCTTTAACTTCTGCTCTCACAATGCAGAGCTTAAAAGATTAAATCTTTATTTATGGATTTAATAACTCCACAGAAGAATTATAAATGTGGAAGCCAATGTATTACTTTAAAGGGCAGACCTCTCAGCACTGTCTCTCCAGAACATGGACTCTGACAATATCTAGGGTTGGACACCTCTCCCAGCCCTCCAGCATGACCCCTGGGAGTCTGCCCCACCACCCAAACTCCACCTTCTCTGCGAATGGACACCCACACATCCTGGCCTTGGCCCTGTGGCCCAAGGGGGAACAAATCACACTGTCTCTCCTGGGGATTTGGAATTGCAGATCAGAGATGTTAGATCTGAGAAAGTGCTTGGAAGCATCTTTTGCCCTGCTACCGAGAGGCAGCAAGAGCCAGCCTGCAGAGGGGAAAGGAAGAGGCGGGTGGGCAAGGCCGAGGCGCCTCAAGAGGACCGCTGAGGGCCTGTCCTCTCCCTACCCATTCCCCTGTACTTTCTCCCATCCCTCCCCACCCCCCACCCCCCCACCCTGCTAGCCTGGCTTCTTGAAAATGCCTGGCTGCTTAAAGTAGATACTCCTTTTCTTGTTTGCTTTTCTTTTCTCTCTTTCTCCTTTCGCTTTTTTTTTCTCCAGTTAGTATGTTTCTTCTCAAGTTATTTCTCAAGTTTCTATTTCTTACAACATGAAGATGGACAACTTCTTATCCTCGACTTACCTCCCCACCGAAAACACTCACCCTGTTCCCTGGACTGCTGGGCAGGGGGCCTTGCCCCTCTAGGACGTTCCCCCCCAATCCGTGACCCAGAGGACACACCGGGATAATGAAAGAACCTGTGTAGGCCTGTCATACCTCCTCCCCATCACCTTCTGGATGGTGGCACGGGTCCCCTTTCCTGCTGTTTTCATTCGTGGTGTGCTGTTTCTTTCTTCAGCCCGCTGTCCTCTGCGGCAGCCTTCCCTATTAGAAAGTGCACAGACTTCAGAGTCTGGCAGGCTTGGGTCAGAGAGCCTGGTCTGCCACTTCCTGCTGTGGGACCTTGAGCAAGTTACTCACGACCTTATCTATAAACTAATAGGATCTGCCCAACAGGACTGTTGCTGGAGGATTAGAGCTGATACATGGACACTCTTGAGCAGTGTGGACAATCAGTGTGGGGCTCTGAAATCTCACTTCCTTGGGGTTTCCACTCCCACCCAGCAGAGTCAAGGGCCTTTCCTCTGGGCCCCAATTTACCCCGGGCACATGCCAGCTGTGGCCTGCATTACCACGTCCTGTATCTCACTCATCCTTGTGTCCCCAGGGCCTCACCCAGAGCCGGGCTCGTAGATGGGGCCCTGTAAATACTTGTCTTCAGATTCCCCCGTTAGACCGTGAACCCTTGGAACTCGGGGCATATCTGTCTCCTAACTCGGGACCTAACCCCAAAGGAGCACATCGCCAGCACGTGGTAAATGTTCGCGGCGGCATTCTTCAATTCAGCTGGACAAAGCCCAGCTACAGAGAAACACTGAAAGCAGTCTCCTTCAATGGCAGAACATGCTGGCCTTCCCACGTGACAATTTCTCGCTCCAGCATCAAAAGGCAAAGTCTCACACTAGGCCAGTTGTGACCACAGGGGAGGAAGGCAGTAAAACTATAGAAGGTAGTGGAAGCTTCTGGTTCAGCAGCTGGGTCCTGGCAGGGGTTCTGGAGCAGGAAAAGCTGCTCCCACCCTAGCCCTGCCCTCCTCTGCCTTGCCGCATACTTCACCTCTGTGAGCCTCCATTTCCTCACTCATAGAACGTGGGTAGTCGTACCCATTTCACAGATTACCGTGAGGACTGAATGGAGCAATTTCTATAAAGCAGTGAGCTCAGGGCCTGGCACATAATAGATGCTCAATAAATGTCATTCCTGTTATTGTTAGTAATGTCATCATGATTGTAGAAGTCTTTTCAGAGAGCAAAGAGCTCGTGCATTTAATCTCCTGTCTTTACAACAATTCCACGAGAGAAGCAGGTCTCAGGAGCCTGAGGGGTACAGAGATCGAGACAGCTTGTCTAAGGGTACATGGCTAGTAAGTAAGTACTGGGGCAGAGCCCAGGTCTTGGAGGCTGTGTGAGGAGTGGAAAGAGCTGGGGCTCTCCCCTCAGGCTGAGTTCAGACCCTTGCTCGACACTCCCTAGCCACGTCAGCCTGAGCGCACCAATTCTCTGGGCTTCAGGGAATGTTCCCTACCCCAGAGGAATGGAGCCAGCAGAGCATCTAGAATAATAAAGGTGCTCATGGTGGCCATCTCTGGTTGGCAGATATCCTGCACCTGCCCCCTTTTCTCTGTGCCTAAACCAACCCTACCAGCAGTGACGTGTGTGTTTGGTTTTTTGGGTTTTGGTTGTCTTTCCCTTTTTTTTTTTTTTTTTTTAAATGTAGTACTTCCAAGCTGCCTTTTTCCTTCTTACCATATTTTCTCTCGGGGATATTTTAGGTGTTCAGCATGGGTCCCTGGTAGACATCACTATTGACTTTTGTGACTCACCTTGCTGTTGATCTTGACAGATCCTTCAATGCCGTTGTGGGTCCACGTGGTGGTACAGATATTTATGACTGTCCAGTTGCACACGATTTTTGTTTTGTAGCTGCTCAATGTTGTATTCCAGACCGGTAAATCCACGCCGTTGTCAGGTGCATGAGCCCTTCCCCTTTTATTCTGCTTGCCCTTTTGGAGGAAGGAAGACAGTGCAGAGAGAGCGCAAGGGAGAGAGGAAGACCCTTCTCCCTTCTCGTCGGTGTGATTGGTCCATGGGGCTGAGTGTCTTGGCCCTGCTCAGCATCGACCGTGTGACCCTGAGCCAGACACTAACCCCTCTGAGCCTCAGCTTGTTCATTTGCAAAACAGGATTCTGGGACCTGGGTTACCACCTCAGAGGACCCTAATGCCTAAAGCTTTTAGCACCCCCAGGAAGGAAACTCAGGAACCACTGGGTTTGGCTTCCTCATGTTACAGCTGAAGAAACTCAAGTCCAGAACCTTTTGAAGGTGAGGAGTGTACCTTATCCATCCTTCTGTCCCTGGATCCAGAGTCAGGTGCATACTGGGTGTCCAATAAATACTTTGCAAATGAGTCGAGTGACCAGTTAGCTCCCAGTGACATATCTATGGTTGACCTCTCTTGATGACGCAGAGTTGTTATCAACATCAATTCCTACACTGTGCTGCCCTGCCCTGATGCCTTCGGAACCATTACGCTGAATAGAATGTTCCTACTGTGCTTTTCCACTCAGGTTTCTTCTCTTACCTCTCTCACTGTCATCTGTCAGTTCTTCCTGTAGCCATTGGATCCCCTCGTCACTCTCTAATTAGCTGTCCCCTCTAGGCTGGGACAGAACAAGAGTGAAGGGCTTTGAAAGATTTAAATTGGCACCCACACCAGATACCACGATGGGAGTCCCAAGGAGTGTGGCAGAATATTCCAGAGACCGGAAGCACAGCCTCTTTTAGGGTGGAAGTGGCCTGAAGTCAGCTGGTCTCGTCCCCTCAAGACATACAAGTATCTTCTAACTCACTGCACCCTTTCTACACCTAGCGTGATTAGTTTACCGGGAGCGGCTGGTCCCGGCTGGGCTGTGCGCTGGTTTCTGCCCCCTGCAATCTCTACCCAGTGACCGGGATTCTCAAGGCCTTTTCCCTCCCAGCCTGGGGGAGGGAAACACACGGAGATGTGGATTTCTCCTCTCATTTCTGCTTATGACCTAGTAAATTCCCCTCTCTTCTTCTCTCTGACCTTGCCGACCCTGCTTAGTCCTGACCCAGGTGAAATATTTCTTGCTGTTGCAAACTAGTAAAGGTGTAAACTAGGAGCACTCGCTTAATAATAATTCCGGCGGTGAGGAGAGACATAGGGGAAATGTTAGTCGTATCACTGGATTTTAAATTGAGATAGGAGTAATCTCATTTCTATCAAACTTCGGTATTCAATTGAAAGCCTGTAAATTGCAGATAGGTTATCAGCCGTCAATTGGGATTTATGTTCTGTGGGGTTTTTTAATGAGGGCAAATCAGGCGGCTCGACCCTCATACTGATTCACGTCTGGAAAGCCCCAGCTGGCTCATCCTCGCCGAGCACAGTACAGTGGAAGGGCTCGGAGCAGATGTCGAGGTCCACGGTGTAGGTGATATCAATACCTCCCTCCCGGGGACGGGGCGAGGACTAAATGAGATAATGTATGTGAAAGGGCTTTGTAAATCATGAAGCACGCAGGTGCATACAAATGCCAGCTGCTCACAATAACCGTTTCAAAACTAGCATAGATGTCTCGCGTCTGTGCTGGGTTTCGGGCAGCCAAGAACTGGGGCAGGCCGAGGAACATGTCCGGCAAGAAGGAGCAAAGGGGTGCGGTACAGACGAACAGTCATAATTAGGGGAGTTGTAGATATCCCAGACTCAAAAAGGGGCTCTGAACGCTCTCTTACCTGGCCCCTGCGTGGGACCGCATGGCTGCAAGTGGTCATCAGCAGGCAGGGAGGACAAAGCCAAAGACGGCGTGTGGACAGTACGGTTCAGAACACATGGGAGAGCAGAGCGGAGCCTAAAGCCTAGTTCTCGGAGCAGGAAGAAAATCGGGGTGAGACACAGGTCCGAGTCAGGAAGGCCCCTGAGAGACGCTGAGGCCTGAACGGAGCCCACGTGAGGCCGCATCTGTAGGAACGCTTCAATGTCAGAGCCAACCAGGACAGACGATGGATTAATTAAGAACGTAATGAATATTGATGAAGTATTTACTATGTGCTACATGCATATTCCCAATATTGGATACGACAGACGTGGACATATCTTCACAGCCTGTGGACCAAGAATCAACAGGCAACTACGTCACAGTGTGGTGGGATTATGGGAGAGAAGGACCTTCCACCCTAGGCTTGCCTGGGGGGGTGGAAGCTTCTGGAAGCTCCTCCGTCTGAGCCAGAGGGACACCCCCTCGGGCTCCTCCGCACACCATTGCCACGGCTGTCATGACCACTAGGCCGGCCCACGGCAGGAGGCTTCCCGTTGACCTCTTTGCCCAAGAGTCTCTCCCAGCGCCTGCACACATGTCACCATGTCTCTGTCATTATTTGTGACTGGACCCATCTCCCCAGGTGAGCTGGGGAACGGCCCCTGTCTTCAGGGAAGCAGCCGCCCAACAGCCTGGACAGGAACGGCCTCTTTACCACGTGCTCCGGCGTGAGGCATGTTTGCGGGAAACAGAAAGATGAAAAGGCAGGAAGGAACAGAGGGAGAAAGGAGGGTCTTAACCGTCCAGGGGCTGTCCCCTCCTCCCAAGGATGTCCTCCATGAGCTTGAGAGGCCAGTGCGCCCCCCACACGAGGCTTTTTCACAGGTGTCAGCGCTCCAGAAGCAGCTGCTCCTCTCCTGAATGGAAAATGTGCCAAAGGCCAGTAGCCAGAGGGCAGGAACCCAGCAGCCATCTTTGTTTCACACACAGTTTTCTCTGCAAATCTCCTGGTAACAGGGGCCTTGTTGCCAGGCTCGCGTCCCGCCCCCCGCCCCCAGCCTAGGTTCACCGGGTACGGCCTCGAATTCACATTTGCCTCGGGCTGCAGCTTCTGCGGGGGCCCTCACCCCCGGGCCATCACACAGAAACAATAAGCAGCGGCACCATCTACCTACAGAGCCCTGTGCCCCCGCCGGCCACGGCCTGAGTGCGGCGGCCTCCACAACGGATCCCGCCGACAGATGTTTCTCAGGAGCCAGGCTTCGTGCTGGTGGTCAAGGAGGACCCCGTGATGAAGTTTGCGCTGCAGGAGCTGACGATTCAGGTGAAGTGGGGGAGCGGGGAGGTGTCGCAGGCAGGGTGATAAACAGGCTCATGCCTCCCTCCAGTACCCAAGACTTCCCGAGTGGTCGGAGAGTTGTGCCTTAAGACAGGGTCCTTCGTAAGGTCTCCAGGGAGGAAGCGGTCATACTCCCACAAGGGAGATTTGAAGAGGCTCCGTAAGGGGGTGACATCTGAGGTCGGCCTTGGAGGGAAGACGACCTAGAGCAGGTTCCGGGAGAAGGGACTAGCGTGAGCAAGGGTGGGGGGCTGCGCCGCGCGGGCGCGGGTCAGGAAATAGCCGCTAGGCTAGTTCTTTGAGAGTATAAATTGCCTCTAACTGCACCACAGGTTTAAAGCCAAAAGGACTTGAAGGATTTGGGTTGATCTCAGGTTTATGTAAGTAGGTACTACGAAGTGTGGCTGCTGCAAAAGTTGAGCCTTCTTAGGCCGTGTAAGTAGAAGCCCAGCATTAGTGTGAAGGAAGGGAAACAGTCCTGGGTCGCTCTGCTGTGGTTAGGCTGGAGAAGCAGTGTTCCTTTCTCTCCCGGGGGAGAGGGTAATTAGAGCTGCTCCTACTTACTGGAGGGCTGCCATGGGCCGGGCTCCTGTGAGATGTTTGCGTGCATTCTTTTGATTTTGATTATTTTTTAAGATTTATTTATTTATTTCAGAGAAAGAGAGAGCGAGCAGGAGGGGCAGAGGGAGAGGGAATCCCAAGCAGACTCCATGCTAAGTGTGGAGCCCGAAGCCGGGCTCAGTCTCACGACCCTGAGATCAGGGCCTGAGGCAAAACCGAAAGTTGGCTGCTTAACCGACCGAGCCACCCAGGTGCCCCAAACTAGATATTATCTCCATTTTACAAGTACGAAAACTGAGCCTCCAACAGGTTGTCACAGGCCAAGTTCCCTGGGCAATGGAGTGGCTGACACCCACTGAGAAGACCTGAAACGTCTGAAAGGTCACCAAAAGGAAAAGGGATAATGCTTGTTTTATTTGGCCCCAAAGTGTAGAGACAGGCTCTCAGTACTAGTTGCACAAAAAGAGAGTTTCACTTAACAAAAGGAAGAATAGTCAGCCCTGTGTCAGAATGTTTTGTTATGTTTGGCGGTAGTGAGCTCCCTGTTCCTGGAAGTATGCAAGCAAAGGCTGGATGAATGTTGGGTAGGGCTTTACAGAGTATGCAAGTGTTAGAGGGGTGGAATTAGATGTCCCTTATAGTATTTTCCAACATTCAAACTTTGTTCCATTTTTTGCAAGATAAAAAAGAGGAAGAGTCAAGAGGGAAGAGGTTCAAAGAACTTGGTATGGCTGGCCCCAGGGCAAACCTCCACGTGGTGCATTTTAACAAATGAGAGGGGTTCTTCTGGCCATCGGGTGAGGGGTAGAACTGGGGCCCTGCCCGACCCCACCCCTAACTTGACCTCAGATGAAGTCTCCTGGAGAAGTTAGAGGAAGAAGAAATATAACATGTGAATTTCTGCCTAAGCAACTCTGCATCCATTTTTCAAAAGCTCTGGCTCAGGCAGGTGTCTGGCTGTGGTTTGAATCTGATTCGTTTGCATTTCTGCAGCAGGCGGCTCCTGTGACCTGCTGCAAAGGAAGAGATTTGCTTTGCACATAATTTAATACAAGGGTTAGTTAATGAGTTTGCTCCCCCTCAGACAAGGGGAATCAACATGCTTCTGCCAACCTTGCCCTCGCTTGGTCATTATCAGGGTTGCTGCTCTGTGAGCCTTGTTAGTTTCATGTGATCACAATTCACGGGTGATTTGCTGTAACTCCTGATATTAAAAACCTCTGAGTGAGACATGCAGGATGAATAATGCTTGTAGTGAATTTGTTAATGAGTTTCCTCTCTGCTCCCCAAAAGAAGGGACAGGCAAAAAAAAGGGGGGGTCTTAGACCAGGAAAGGACCATAATATTCTGCAAATCAGAGTTCTTGATGAGTCTGGAGAGAAAGTAAGCAGAAATTGCTTCTCAAAAAAAAAAAAATCTCACTTCTGTTCTCAGGAGGCACTGTCATTAATTTCAGGGTAGAAAATGGGTTGGCATCCTTCCAGTATCCTTAAAATAGAATAAATAAGCAGTCGCCTTAAGGGAAAAAAAGGAGGTTATGATCCAGGGTTTAAATAATCTTGGCTGGCTTCTGATTTGCATATATATGATAAAGTATGCCGCTGTTCCAGAGGTTGATTGCTGGGAAAGTGGACTCAGGAAAATGAAAATCTATTCAGCAACAGGTGAGGAAGCAGTGGGATCTCCTGCCAGCTCCTCCAGGCCCAGTGCAGGTCTGCAAGCCCTCACCTGCTGTGTCGGGGTGCCCTGCTCCAGGCCAAAGACCGAGGCGGGCTTCCTGGACACGTGACGCCAGCAGTGGCACAGGGCTCCCCCTTAGAAGGGCCCCACCTTGGTATAATAATGCTCTGCTGTTGCTGTCGCAAAAATCTTCATTTTCTTTAAAGATTTTATTTATTTATTTGAGGGAAAGAAAGAGAGAGAGGGAGCATAAGCAGGGGGAGCAGCAGGCAGAGGGAGAGGGAGAAGCAGACTCCCCGCTGAGCAGGGAGCCCGATGTGGGGGCTCGATGTGGGGACTCGATCCCGGGACCCTGGGATCATGACCTGAGCCAAAGGCAGACGCTTAACCGACTGAGCCACCCAGGTGCCCCACGAAAATCTTAATTTTAAAAAAAGGAGCTCTTCGCTTTCGTTTTGCACCGGGGCCTGCAAATTATTTAGCTGGCCCTCACGGTGATTCTTTCATCAACCAATATCCTGCCCTACGTTCATCTGCCTTTTCCACCTCTGGCTTTTCTCTGGAGGCAAAGTGATAAGTTTATTCTATGAGTATTGGATAAAGTCTATGGCTGTCCCTTAGGAAGGTGGACAATTTACTGTTTTTGTCTGCTAATTAAAAAAATATTGCTTGCTAATTGTAGAAAATTTAAAAAGTACAAAGAAAAAAAATCATCCTTTTTTTTACCCACCACACGACGTATCTTTCCAGTCTTTTTTTTTTTTTTTTTTCCCTCCCTCTTTAGATGTCATTGGAGATATACTGAAATAACGTTTTGGAAAACGCTTTTAAAAAATTCTCAACATAACATGAACTTTTCCCCCTACTATTTTTTTTTTTCAAGATTTCGTGGTATTCTAGTGTAGTGTTCCCCAAATACCGTCATTTGTTCAGTCCCATCTGTTGGGTCATTTGTATTTATTACGAATAACACTTCAAAGAGAACACTTAACAGATTTAAGACAAAACGAAACAGACTGTTTTTCTTGGGGTAGATTCTTCGAAGTCAGACTTAGTAAGACCTTTGGCACACATCACCGAATTCTCTGGGAAAACTGTTCCAACGTACAGTGGGGAAGAGAGGAAGGAGGCCGGCGGAGGGAGAAGAAATAACAGGACAAGGGAGCCCTGCCTGGTCCTTGTGCTCTGTGGGTTTCTTTTTTCACTTTTTTCCTTTTCTTTTTTCTTCCTCCCCATTTTTATTTCAATTCCAGTTACCTGACATGCAGTTGAATTTCTTTTTACGTTCTGATTGCGGTGCACTGCCGTCACTTAGAACACAGTTACTTTCGCCTCTAGACCAAAGTTCCTCCCTGGAAGAGGCTGGACCCTCCGTCTGGCCTCCCCTGGCACTGCCCCAGGGGATTTGACAGCCCCGGCGAGGGGAGCTGCCAGGAGCTGCTTCCCGCTCCTTGCTGAGGGACAAGGGCACTGTGTATGCGAACATTTTAGGGAGCCAGGCTTGGCTGAAGGTCTGTACTCCTTCCCAAGTCTCTCGGGAGGAGGTGAATGGCATTCCAAGCTTGACAACCTTTCCGAAGGGTCTCTGGTGAGAAAACAGAGCTTCGAGAGGCTGCTGCCCCCTGCCCTCTGCAGGTTCACCCCGAATGTAAAGGGTCTCTGTGTGCATTCACAGAACCAGTCTGCCCTTCGCTGTCACAATCATTTATACTTCTGTTTAGGTTTTGGGGAGGGGGAATGGTGAGCAGCTGGTGTGTTTACTACTGAGGCCTCCCGCTGTCTACGCTGTCTACGTGGGGGAAGCTGCCATATGCTGCTAGTGGGGAGGGAGCTCTGGAGATCTCTTTGAAATGCAAGTTGGGAAATTTCCAGATGTTTCCACTCTGGGTCTGTGGCCAGGGTGACTGCCGGAAACAGGATCCTGCTAGGAGAGAGGGGAGGTGAAGAGGGTGTTCTGGACGGCGCAGGGTTGAAATGGCATTTAGACAGCAGCTGTTCAGGGCACCCAAGCGATCCTCAGCCCCTGCAGAGTCCCTGGCGGAAAGGAGGGGGCACAGGGGTCGTTCTTGACGTTTAATGGCTGTGGTTCTTCTCCGCTTGGAAGACCTTCTCTTGCCTCAATGATGTTTCCATATGCTGGAGACATAAAATTCCTCAGTTACATCGTTTTCCCTGAACTTCTTTCTGCCTCTGCGCACAGTCCATTTCGCCCTCAGTCTTGTGCAAGGCTCTGCTGGCTCCCGGGTCTGGTGGGAGGTTGCTCACACCCACGGGCTGGACCCACACCAGGCTAGAATGGCCAGGGGCAAACCGCTGGCCTTTTGGCTCCCGCTCCCTAGTCCCACCCCCATGGGAAGAACAAAAGGCTCTGTCTCTGCAGACCACCGCAAAGAATGTGCCCTGGAAGGAAACCGCGCTGCTGGCCGTGCAAGTGGCCTCTGCCTTTGGCTTGGCCCCAGATCAGCTTAGTAAACAACGGTTCCTCAGACGGGGGTCTGTGGACAATCTGAGCTTCTGCATGTTCTCCAAGAATTGCTTGAACTTTGACTTCTCGACATGATAAGCTTTACCAAAGTTTTTACTCCATTTATAAAAATAAAAACTTATTTTGAGTCATTGTTTTTGCACACGTGTTTTCAGGGATCCTATGAGAAATTCTCCCCTTTAAAGGGGACTGAACTTCTAACAGTTTGAGAAATACTATCCCGTGCCTCTAATGAGAACAGCTGCCTTTGTGAAGCCCTTAATCAATGACAACCCACCCCCCCACAGTGGCTCATTCATGTCCTTCAACACTGCTGTGACACAGGCAGAGCATCACCATCTCCACCACCCCCATTGTCCAAAAACGGGGGAAAAAAGCTTAACACACAAGCCAGGAGGCCAAGATGCAAAAGTCCCATCCCAAAGCCCACACCCTCTTAATCTGATTAGAATCTCCCCATGAGAGGCATCGTTCTAGGTGTGGGGATGAGGGTGGAGTAAAGTTCGAAAGTTAATTCCAATGACCCTGGTCAGTTCATAACCCATGAGGGGTTATAACGCATGTACACACGTGCTGGTCCAGCCACACTGACCCACTAGCTGCTCCTTGAACATCCCTAGCACTGACCTCTGGACCTTTGCACCTTCTATTTCTTTTCTCTGGAATGGTCTTCCTCCAGTTGTTCACATGGTTCCCTCACTTATCTCCTTCAAACCTTTGTTTAAAATTTTCTTTTCCATGAAGCCTTATGAGTCATTTTATTTAAAGTAGTCCCTTCACCCTTCACTATGATTTATTTTTTCCATCCACCACACTGTATCCTTATCTATTTTCTGTCTCCTTCCAGTAGAAGTTCTTTGAGGGCAGGGAAATTCCTTGAGAGCAGTATTGCTCACCGCTGTCTCTTCTCAGTGCCTGGCACATACTAAGTATCAGTAAGTACTGGGTAAATGAGTGAATTATTGAATTTATGGATGAACGAAAAAAATCATGAAGGTAGGGGCAATAGCAGTGGGGCTGAGAAAAGGGGAGAGATGGAGAGAAATCTAAGAGATTGCTCACAGGACTTGGGATTGCTAAGTATGGATGAGGGGACAGAGAGGAATCAAAGATGACTCTCAGGTGTCTGGCTCCAACACTGGGTTAGTGGAAGGCTAAAGCTGTGGTTTTAAACTCTATCTGGTTGACTCCTTCAGGTGGACCCCTTGGGGCTTTCTGGAGCCACTTCAGAGGCCAGGGAAGGGAGGAAGGGAAGAGCTCCAACCAGAGAAAATCTGTGTTTCTCTATTTGTTTTTGGTTTCCTTGTTTTGGTTTGTGTGAGAAAATAGAAAAATCCATATATTGGTCTTTGCCTCCACTTCCTGACACAGGGCTCCTGAACACTTATAAATTCCTAAGTGATAAGAACACTAGAGGCATCTTTTGTAATGAGGTAATTCTGGATGGCTCCTGGATCGAGGCTGGTCCCCAGAAAGACTAAATCATGAGTAGAAGGCTGGAGTTTTCAGCCCGCCCCCCATTTTCCAAAGGGGGGAGAGGGGCAAGAAATGGAGTTAATAATTGAGCATGTCTATGTAAGGCAGCCTTCGTAAAATGCCAGCAGTGTGGGCTTCCATCAGAGAGCTTCCAAGTTGGTGAACACATTCGCGTTACCAAGAGGGTGAAGCACCCCACATCCGTGGGGACAGAAGCTCCCGTGCTATCCTCTCAGACCTCGCCTATGCAACTCCTCCATTGGGATGTTCACCTGTATCCTTATCATATCCTTTTATATTACACCTTTAAACCGTAACTGCTTTCCTGAGTTCTGTAAGCACTCCAGCAAACTAAACCTGAGGAGGCAGCCATGGAAGCTTCTGATTTGTAGCTGCTTTGTCAGAAGCACGGGTGACAATCTGGCACCTGAAGTGAGGTAAGGGCCATCCTGTGGGACTGAGCCCTTAACCTGAGGGGTCTGATGCCATCTCCAGTAGGCAGGGTCAGAACTGAATTAAATTGAAGGCCACCCAGCTGGTATCACAGAGAATTGCTTGGTGGGGAAAATGCTCCTCTCCCCCACCAGCTGTTGTCAGAAGTGTTCTGAGCATGGTGGTCCTGTGAGAATAAAGAGATACATAACATATAAGACTGGAAGGTTTCTTCCAATTCAGTTTGGTTTAACTTTTAAAACACTGAAGTCGGAAATTATAATAGGTTAAAGTTACTTAGTTCCTACTATGTTCCGGGTATCAGGCTAGGTAAGCATTAAAAACTGGTTTATCACATTTCTTCTTCCTGACAATTTGATGAGGCTGACACTAATCTTATTATCCTCTTTCTACAGACAGGAAACTGAGGCAGAAGAGAGGTGAGCCGACTTGCCTCCGGTCACACAGCTGGTAAGTGACGCGCAGTGTGATTCCTAAATCCTTGGACTAATGAGAGTAACAGGGAATGTGTAGACGGATGGAGAACAAAGTCTTACCTTTATTTCCTGCTGAAGCTCTCATATCCGGAGCAAAATGGGGTGCTTTGGCAAGGGACTGGCCCCACAGGTCCTGAGGACTCAGAGCCAAACACGGCTGCTGTGGGCAGGGGGCTCCGAGCCGGAGGGGGCGGTGCCTGCCCGGTTTCTGGCAGCCCTTCCGCCAATCAGGAATGGGGGGGCGGGGCCAGGCGGGGCGCGGTGGGCTCTGGTTGGTCCCTGCGCAGGTAAGGGTGAGCTGCTGGGAGAGCCACAGCACCCGTTTTTTGGAGATCTAACACGAAGGACCTAAACCGGTCAAGAAGGGAAACTCCTCAAAAAGAAATTGGTCCACTGGGGACTGTGTGGAGCCCAAGCCCCATCGGAAGGGCAGCTGCTGACCTGGTCTAGCCAAGTCTTGCCACCAGAGAATGTGGGCTCAGGGTTGCCTCATTTTCCAATAATAATTTTTTAAAAAACAACAATAACTAGAAATCAGTGTTTTTGTGTAAAATCCTCTGCCCTTTAAATGTTGCCAAAAGCCCCCAAAACACTGTGCCGTCCAAACCAATAACCTCAGAAGGCCACATCTGGCCTGCAGGCCCCGATTTGTGTCCTCTGACAAGGATTCTTAACTTCTCTGGGTTTTGAGGATCTGATGAAAACTATAATCTTTTCCTCAGGGGGAAGAATATGCCTGAACAAATACCAAAAATTGTGGATATACTTTGTGGGCATCTTTGTGCTCCCAGAGTCATTCTTTTCTAAAGGCAAACTTTGTAGAGGCAGAAATGACAAAAGCTTCTTGTGAAGGAACCTGAGGCTCGGGAAGGTACAAGCTGACCCAGTGGGGACGCCTGGGTGGCTCAGTGGGTTAAGTGTCTGCCTTCAGCTCAGGTCATGATCCCAGAGTCCTGGGATCGAACCCGGCATCGGGTTCCCTGCTCAGTGGAGAGCCTGCTTCTCCTTCTCCTCCCTGCTTGTGTTCTCTGTCACTATCTCTGTCTCTCTCTCTCTCAAATAAATAAATAAAATCTTTAAAAAAAAATGCTTAAAAAAAAACAACAAAACAAGCAGACCTCGTGGTACTTGGAGGCGGCAAATCTTACATCTGAATAAGATGGCGGAGTTTGGTGGGGTCAGTACTTACATCTCTGTGCACCATGTTCACCACGCTCTGTACCCACCTTTCCTCCTCAGTTTTGATTAATTTCCTCCGTGTCAGGAGGTATGGGTCAGGAAGGTTGGCCAGCGGAGCAGGAAAGGGGCTGGGAGGCCAGGACACTGGTCTGGAGGAGGGCTGGAGGCAACTGAGGCAACCTTGAGCAGGTATGGAGGGAGTGAGGGAAGCTTGATGGACAGGGAGCTTTTGAGCTGGACTTTGGAAGGTTCATAGAACTTTAAAAGACAGAATGAATAGTTTTCTGCTCTTCGGCAAGGAGGAGGGTGTGTGGATCTAATGTGGGAACGGCCTAAATGCCAAGGCTGTCCGCAGCTAGGACAGGTATCCCATGCCAGACGCTCTCATTCAGCCACGCCTGTGTCTCAGCCAGTCTCCTGAACTCTCACACCCGGATGACAGCCCATCTCCAGCTAAGCCTATTAAAGAAAGAATGTGAACCTGCCCTCCGTGGGTAAGAGGGCACAGCTGACCTACCTGTACTTGGCAGCTGGCATAACATTGAGCTCCCTGCAGCTCAACATTTACCAAATGCTCACGGGCCAAAAAAATAGCAAAAGTGGAGGCAAAAGACAGGCATTCCCACCATTCCTCCAGATTTCCTAGTCTTATCCTTGGGTAGATCAGACCTTCAGAGATCTTCAGAGAGCTGGATGCCTAGACACACAATCTTGGTCTCTAGTTGGCTAGCTTTGTGGAACAGGGCTTCTCGGCTCCGCACCTGGCCCAACAATGATGTACTTAAAAGCATGGGAAGGATGAACTTCGCTTTATCAGCAAGTTTCAACTTTTTGAATACTTGCGTGGCAGCCTTCAGTGATCCTTGCCTCCCAGGGATTCGTGTCTTTACGTGGTTACCTTCCACAGTGAATAGGGCTGACCTGTGTAGCCAAGAGGATATATGTGGAAGGGTAGAGTGTGACTTCCGCAGCTAGGTCATAAAAGATACTGTGGCTTCTGCCATGTTCTTTCCTATACTGCCCACTCAGGGGAACGTTGGCTACCATGTTGTAAGAAAGGGCAGGCAGTCCTGTGGAGAGGTCCTGTGGTGAGGAAGAGGGGCCTCCTGCCTACGGCCAGCGACACAGGGCCAGCTTTGTGAGTGAGCTTTCTTGGAAAATGATCCGCCGGCCCCAACTTTCGTAAACTTCTTTTTTTTGATACTCTCACATCTCCAAATAACAAGCTTATACAACTGCTTCCTGATTTTTCTATCTTAGGCATTATCTAGTGATTTCCCATCTTTTCATTTTTATAGTGAGAACTACAAATTACCTCAAAATTTAGCAGATTAAAACAACAAAAAAAAAAATCGTCTCTCACAAGTCATTTTCTTTTCTTAATATATTATAGCATCAATTTGATCAACATTTATATTGGTATTTGATGATTACATGAAGAGTACATAAATCCTATTTATAGCAGAGTTATTAATTTTATTTTCTTATACTTTTTAAAAATACTGGATATAATTATTGCCCTGTCATTATGCTTCATTTCTATGAATTTATCATTATTTCATGCTGAACGTCCCCGTACTTGTCTAAACTCTTCCATACTTTCAAACATATCAGGTATTCCATCAGTTTCCTCCCATGGAGATGGCAGTTTGGAGACAGCTCCTGGAATGTTCTGGTGCTCTCCAGGCCTGCTGTGTGGCTAATACCCTGGGACTTTCCTGTATTTTCATGCTAGAAGTTCCCTTTGCCTCTCTTTTATTCTGAATTCTTTCGTATTTTAATACATTTGTTTTTATTTAAAAGCACAGCGAATCGCATACCTCACATTTCCTCTTTATGTTAGTTGCCAGGAAGCTCAGAGCTCAATCTATGACCATTTAAAACAAAGGGTAGAGAAACTGATGGTGATGGAAAGTATTTTTGGCATTTTCACCTTACTCTTGGGTTTATCCTCCTTCTTCTAACTTTGCTTTTTCTTCTCATTTATGATCTCATTAAAAAAAATCTTATTATAGTCCATATATCTCTGTTAACCACCTCATATCCCTCTACCCACGAGAGATAAGAGCTAGAATGTCCAAGTATTGAGTACAAGACAAAACTCTGGCGAAGGAGCCAAGAATCAGGGGCAGAAAGGAAAGAACACAAAAGCCAAAGGAGCAGGGGGTAAGCAAAAAATTGAGAGGTGGTTCCAAAGTTGGGAGGCAGGATAAGTGAGGATGGGTTTAAACCATAAAGAAGGCAGGCCAGTGTCCCCATAACTTAGGGAGGATTCCCAGCTTGCCCGTGATCAGCAGACGCCTCACATTGGAGACTATGGGATGGGACGTCTATGTCCATTATAGGTTAGAGTCCTTTTTCTGGTCCCCACTTCTCCTGGCTCTGGGCCCCAGGCCTTCCCTCTTGCTTCTTGGGCACCTCTGAGTTCTTGCCTTTACTGGAATGAGTTGAGGAAAGAATGAAACAGAACGAACTTCACAGTAATCTCAGTAACAGATGCCAGCCTCAGTTTACAGGAGCAGGGATCTATGCGTGCAGTATTATTTCAGGAGAGCTGGGAAAGCCACTGCATCTCAGGGAACAGGTGGCCCTTCTCCTATCCTCGTGAACCCTTCCAGCTGTGCCCTGCCCTCCCCAGGGTCCCCTTCCGTCCCTGTCCTCTTCTCTCCCAGATCTGCAGTCTCTTCCTCTCTCCCACATCCTTTCCCCCCGTAGATACGCAGGTTCTTCTCATCCTTGAAAAGTCCCTTCCTTGGATCCCTCTAGTTCTGTCTCCTTCCTTACCTTCCCAGCCAGATTTCTTGACTTTCCCACAACTGCCGTGCCTACATGCAGTGTTTCTCCGTCTGCCGCGGTGGGATCCACTCCCTGTTGTTAGTGGCCTTTCAGTGGTTGTGTCTGATTCAGTCTCGATGTGATCTGCCCGTTCGCATTACCTGCCGCCCCTGCTCGAAACCCCCCTGCTCCTTGATGTCTAGGACTCGCTCACTCCTCATCTCTTCTCCGTCTTCCTCAGCTTCCAATTCCTCCCACCCCTGAAATGAAAGGTCTGTTCTTGGCTGTTTTCTCTTTTTCCTCCAGTGGCTTTGCGTTGCGGTGCTGCCAAGCGTACCTGCTTCCAGCCCAGGGCCCTCTCCCTCCCTGAGTACGTGTGTGCACACCCACCCGCGTCACCCTAAACTCAGCCCTCCCCTCGCGAACTCCATGGTCTTGCCCAAGCCTGTCCATCCTGCTGTTCCCCTCCATATCCTGTTCTGGAAAATGGCATGATGACGGCTACCTCGCTTCCCGACCAGAGGCTGCGACATATATAAACCCTGCACGCCTGCCACCAAACTTTCTGTTTCCCCGCACCTGCAGTCTCCTCTTCACCTTCTTACCAGATTAACACAGGCCCGTCCTTCCAGAAGGGCTCAAGCACCCTTCCTCCAGCCTTCGCTGTCCCACCACCTCCCTCAGCCCAGGCCCAAGCTGGTGGGGGGTCCCCTGCTCTTGGCTCCCCTGTCTTCACCTCGATCAGGCACTGTCACTCCACAGGACCTGAATGCCTACCAAATGTTAGTAGAGTGAGCGAATAAATGAAAGACTGTGCTGTGGGAGAGAGTGTCGTCTATACTCTTACCTCACAAAGCTGATGCTTCATAATAACACACCTTTTCTCCCCTGATTTTCCGGTGCCCAGGGTTGGATTGGCCCACCCCTCAGCTCAGGTCACACACGGTCCCTGCTGGTCCTTACAGTACCCTCGGTATCCATTCTTTCATCCATTCCTTTTGTCCCCATTCCTTGGCACTATTACTATTCTAATTTGTTTAATGTTGGATCTTTGCAAAACGTGTTTGGTTGTTTTGTGAGCAGGTGTATTTTTAATGTCAGTGAAGAATATTGCGGTACACAGCTCATTGTGTTTCTTGCATTTTCTCTTCGGGGCCTGTTCTTAAGATCTCGCCATGTTGCTAAGTGTACAGCTAGCCTATTGCTTTGAACAGCTTCATTGTTCTTCTAAAAAAAAAGCCATTAAAACAGACTTTTTTTGTTCCCATGAAGTTTTTGTTTTGGTTTTGTTTTTTAATTTGATCCTCCTATCAGCAAGGTAAGGAAGTCAGGGCAAGGATTCATATCTCCATTTTCCGGAGCAGGAAGTTGAGGCTTAGAGGGATTAAGCAACCTGCCAGAGTTCCACAGCAATTTTTGTGGCAGGATCTGAATGGAGTTCCCTGTCTTCTAACACCAAGTTCAGCGTTTGCTGGAGGACAGCACTCCTTTCTCAGGCGGAAGTGGCCATTTGGGAACCTAAGGCTGTGGGAGATCTGAGCTTGTCCCGATGGTCAGCAGCAAGAGGGTCCCTGGGACAAGCCTCGCTGGCTGTCTCAGCATTCCTGCTTCCTCAGAGCAGATTAGAAGGAGTATCTGGGCAGGTGGGACTGGAAGTAGGAAAGAGGACACTATGCAAAGGTAAGAGCTGTGGGGGGTGTTGGAATTCACGTGGGCCAGCGTTGTGGTGTGATCGCTACTTGTGTATAATGGACACTTGCCTCTCCCTCCTTCCATTACTTCCCCGAGCCATGGTTGCATTGCCTGCAGGGCAATGGCCCCCATCTCCAAAGCCCAGTGTCTGGAATTTACCCCTTCTGCCCGCTAGCCTCACTGTCTGTCTCAGGCACAGGTGTTGTTCTGCAAGTTCTGATAAGTGACATCTGTGCTTGTTTCTCTAATTAGTGAAAATGATGAAGAACTGGAAGTGAAGCTCCCAGAAGAGGCCAGGTGAGCCCTCTCTAGATCCTACCCACGAGAAAGGGTTTCCAGGAACTCAGGCCACTGCCTCTCCTCATTAAGGAAACAATACATAATTGTAATTACAACTAATAAGCACTGTTTACAAAGTATCTATTACTTCATCTCATAACATCTTTAACATATATTATTACCGCTTTTTAGGGATGAGAAAATCAAGGTTCAGAGAGGGTAAATAACTTTGCCAAGGTCACACGGCAAATAGGTAGCACAATTGGGACTCAGATCTAGATCCTCCGATCACAGATGCTATGTCTTATCCACTACACCCTGTCAAGGGCAGATGTCCAATCTCTAGGAGAATTCCGGGTTGGTGCCTGAGACCCAGCATGACTGATCTTCTAAAATGAAATTGCTCATATCTATCCGGTGAGTACCCTGAATGGAGCAACATATCATCCATCATTTAGCAACTATGCCCTTAGCCGCCACCGGCTGTGCAACCGTCTCTGTGTAAGCGAGAAACTTTCAGGTGTCCTTCTGTCTTCGGAGTAACAGAGTAACAGAATTCATCTCCCAGTGAATCACTCATGACTAATTAAAATGCATGCTGTCCTGAGCTCCCTGCTTCATTCTTCCCCAAAACAGGCGGGGGGTAGGGGTGAGGGTGGAGGATGGAAGGAAGCAGAGAAAGAACAAGAGACAAAAGGAATGGAAGGAGAGACAGGCAGGAAGAGTGAGAAGGAAGAGAGAGAGGGAGGAAAGAAGGAAGGAAGAGAAGTTTACCTGTTTTTTTCAATGTAAACAGGTAAACTTTCTAAGTCTCTAACAAATTGACACTTGCTAGCATTTTTTAAATTTTTTTAAGATTTTAAATTTATTTGAGAGAGAGAGTGCGCGTGTGCGCATGAGCAGGGGGAGGGGCAGAGGGAGAAGCAGACTCCCTGCTAAGCCAGGAGCCCGATGACACAGGGCTCGATCCCAAGACCTTGAGATCATGTGTGACCCGAGTGAAGTCAGACACCTAACTGACTGAGCCCCCAGGAGCCCTCTTGCTAGCATTTTACAAAGAACTCTCAGGTGTGAGATCCTACTGGACCTCCTACAAGACCTAAAGTTTTAAGTAAAATTTATGATTCAATTTTACAAATGAGGAAGCTGGGATGCTTGGAGACTGGGGATCACTTAACCTTGAAGATAGCCTAGAACTGGAAAGACCTCGGATTTTGATGCCTGACAGACCTGGATTCATGCAAATCCAGATTACCTATGAATGATCAACCTGGCCTTTGTCAAATTAGTTAGCATCTCTGAGCTTTGGTTTCCTCTTCTGAAAAAATGAGGGTGATACTAGCACCAATCCCTTAGGGTTATTCTGAGGATTAAATATGATATTGTGTGGCACATAGAAAGAGCTAGATAGAGGCTAGCTATCTTGTTTCTGTTGTTTCTGTATTATTGTAATTACTCTTACTAAAGTATCTGGCTGTACTATTACCTATAATTGCAACATTCAGCAAAGGTTAGTTTCCCCCTACACAACCCCATGCTCCCACTTCCCTATGGTAACATAGCTAGCTAGTGATTGCTGGGGACAGGCCGGCCATGGCTTTTGAGTTTAGTACCAGCATTCTTTGCAGTTTCTTTTCTGTCCACCTCTCTATTTAGCACCTTAAAAATGCAACCAGACCATACTATATCTCTCCATGACATTAATATTCTTTCCTTTTCAAAAAGATATCCAGATATCTTAAGATCAGTTCTTCGGAATATCCAATTATCCTCTGCTGCCTGGGGAAGGACACGTGTGCCATCTCTATTACAGCCTAGTATCCCAGGATATGACGTTCCCTCTAATTATTTTTCAGTTTAAGTAGACAATCAATTCTGTAGAAACAATAAACCAGGAAGCCTGAAAATAATGGGAAGTTTAATGTTGAAATTAATCTTAAAGCAAAGTTAATCAACACACAATCATCTTTGTGCTACATGGTGATTAGGTATAAATGAAAGCTATTTGTGTAAGTGAAAATAGTCGGCAATATTTTGTGCAATCAAACCAAGTACTTGGAGGGGCTTCTAGGAGTGAGCAGCAGTCCTGAATGTGGGTGGGTAATAACGTGCTATTTCCCAGTGTCTCTAACTTGCTTGAGGAAAGGTTTGGCCACTGAGTCTCTAAAATGCTTACTCCAATGCCTGGCAGTTGTAAAGATGCAATATATGTTTGCTCCCCCTCTTCCACATCTATTTCTTCTTCTTTGCCTACCTTCTTCCCATTATTGTTATTGCTGTTATTATTCCTTAGCCTTAACTAACATGGTCCCAGGACGCTACCTTAGTTCCCAGGGTCTGAGAATAAGTAACTGTGAGCTAGGGGCTTAGAGCCCTCTGTTCAGACATTTGCAAAGAGGAGAAAACTACCCTGGAAAAAATGGCTTTAGGATTCATTAGAAAGTGCTAATAACAAATGATACCTTCTCAGATAAGAAAAGCAATAAAAAAAGAGGGAGATTATAGTAATTTTTAAAAACTCAGTGGATGGAGTTACGGGACTAGATCAAGAATCATGACGTGGAAAAGCAACTCTGTCCGTGCAGGGTGATAATAGGGGGGTTGCTTCCGTCCCTCCTAGCCCTTTGAAAATCTTCCCAGCCTTGCCCCGTCTACTCATTGGGATGTGTCGGTATATGTTCTCTTGGCCGGAGGGGAAGGGATGAGGACCCGTGCTTGACTCAGGCTGAGCCAGTCGGACGCCTTCCCCTGGGAGGCTGGAGCTGTCATTCGAGGACAGTGAGCTCCTGTGTGTGGCTTGAATTGATCACATATAAACTTGAGAGTTGAATGATGACTATCAGGTAGAGAGAGAGAGAGGAGGGGCATAGAAGTGCAGAGAGAGGCAGGGATGATGGGCTACGTGATACTAAAGTAAAAGAAAACCAGAAAATGGCTGATCTGGTCTCTGTGGGGTTTCCAGCTTCTGGTTTGGACTCTCCTGAGACCCATAGCTTCTGCTTGATCTTGGGTTCTGTGAGATACTCTTATATCCATGCGATCCATTTTCCTATTTTATTTAAGCTAGCTCAAATGGGTTTTTGTTATCTGCAAACAAAACGCCTTAACCAAAACACGTTGCTTAGTCAGATGGCTTCCCTGATACCTTTTACTGAAGGAAGAGGAATTTGGACAGTTTGGTTGAGAGATGACAAAATGGACACTGCCACTTCCTTCTTAGAGGCTAACACTAAGCTTATTTAACTTTCTTTAAATGTCCTCCTTCTCTTTCCTGGCCTAAGTAATTAGGTCAGAATGGGGATGGGTGAATATGGTGAGAGTGGGGCAGGGACAAAATTCAAACAGCTGTATTAGGGACTTTCTGTCCCAGGCAATGTTGTATACTCGCATCTCCAACACATGTTGTATCCCCTTTCTTGAGATGAGAAAATTGAGGCTCAGAGAGGGTAGATAACTTTCCTAGGGTCACACAGCAGAAAAGTAGGACAATTGGGAATCAGATCTAGATCCTCTGACCAGTAACTTCCCAGGACTCATCATCTAGAGGAGTTTCCTCTCATCTGACCCTGCTTCCTGCAGACTTTTCAAGGGTCTATAGGAACCTACTGCCATAGTTCTAGCCACTGAACCTGGGTAACCACTCTCTCCTACCCCTGCACCTCACCAGCAGATTTGGAGTTAAGAACAGCTTTTGGAGGGGCTTAAAAGTCAACAGACCAGCAGCAAAAACAAAGTACTAAGGGGAACGGAGAAATCAATTGCCAAGACATACAAGTTCACTTTTGTTTATTACAAGTAGATGCAATGATTCTTAGAAGAGCACCGAATATGGACTTAATTAAAAAAAAAAAAAAAGTCCTTAGTTTTCTTCTGTGTCCCCTGTTGCACAAAAACTCATTTTCCCAAGCAGTTTGGTGTGGTAAGAGATGCAGAATGACTGGTAAGGGGATCCAAATGTGTTCTCTGCGTTGGAAGTAATTAAAAATCCAGAAAATATTTACATATGGGACCTTAGTTAGGACAGAAAGGCCCTAAATTTGAAGCAGGTCAAGCCTGCATGTGTGTGGAGGATGAATCTGTCTCATTGAACAGATATTTCCTCTCGAGAAAAAAATCGAAGACAAATTTTCTGAGTCCCATCTATGCACACTGTGTGGTAGATTTCTGAATTCAGTGAAATTCTGGGACCAGTCAGAAAATCCTACATTCAAGAAGATCAGAAATTCTAGAAGAGAAGTTTCTCTGATCATTCACCCGGCAAACATTTGGTGAACATCTGCTTGGGCCAGAGCACTGAACTGGGGGCAGCAAAAGATACGAGAAGGTCACCAAGAGCACAGATCCCACTTTGAAGACTTAACGTGTCACTTGTTTATCCAGACAGCATTTATGAAGCACCTGTCTTGTGCCGGACACTAGTCTAGGCATTGGAACAAAGCCATGAATTTGAGTAGATGAGATCCCACTGCCATGGGGTTTAATTCTAATGGAAAGAGACAAAAAACAAGCAAGGAAGTACTTAATAGAAAATAAATATATATGCGAGTTTTGAGAGAATAAAGAACGTCAAACAGGGTAACGGGATGAAGTGGCGTTAGAGAAAGGGACTGTTTTAAATATGGTGGCCCCTGAGGCCTGAATAATGAAGAGGAGACAGCCAACAAGCTGGGAGCGGGGGTGGGAGCGTTTTAGGTGAAGAAAACAGTGCGAAGCTGAGGGATATTTGAGGGGCACACAAACCAGAAACAGTGCTAGAGAGTGACAGGTGGGGAGGTGATAGGGAGGCAGAAGCCAGCTCACCTGAGCCTCACAGACCCTGGAAAGAGTCAGGTGTTACACTAGGTGTGATGAGAAAACCTTGAAGGATGTTAAGCGGGAGAGTAATATGATCTGCTTTGTTTTGAGATGGGGAAGGCCACTCCGGACCCCTGGTGGAGAACAGGCTCCAGGAGAGCAGGAGAGGGAGTTACTAGTAGTTACTACAGCAGGAAGCTCTGAGGAGGGGTGTTGGTGGCTAGGACAGGAGTGGTGGCAGTGGGGACAGTGAGACATGAGCAGAATTAACAGGCAGCCTGAGGAGACAGGACTTGCCGAAGGGTCCAGGGGTGGGGATAGGTGCAGGAATTGAGGACGACTCTTGGGATTTGGGCCTGAGCAAATGCACAGAGCCACCAACTGAAGCTGGGGAGTAGGGGGTAGGAGATGTTATAGTGGGAAATTGAAGAAGTTTGGTGGGAAAATGATGGGCACCATTTTGGACATATTACATTTGCAGTGCTTTATGATACAGCTTGGTTGGAACAGGCAAGACAGCTCAAGTAGTATAGGAAGCATGGGATCCACAAGAGGCCTTGAATATATAAAATCCCCATCAGACTTCACACCCTTATGACAAAGGGTCCTGTATCTCAAAGCTCCCCCTCCACTACTTACCAGGTGATTGTGGGCATGTGCTTAACTCCTAAAACCTTCTATTCTCCACCTACAAAACACAGATAAAAATAGCATCAACTCTATAAAGTTGCAATGACAAAAGAAATTCTGCATGAGAGGACTTAGTATGGCTATCAGTGCATGGTAAGCATTCAATAAATATTAGCCATTAGTAACTCAGGGCTACCGTAACAAAATACCACCAACTGGATAGCTTCGAATAACAGAAATTTATTGTCTCATGGTTCTGGAGGCCAAGAAGTGCGAAATCAAGCCATCAGCAAGGTTATGCTCCCTTCTGAAACCCACAGGGGAGAATCCTTCTTTGGCTTCTCCAGCTTCCAATGTCCTCGGGCAACCCTTGGCATTTCTCGGCTTGTAGCTGCATCCGCCTTTGTTGTCTCATGGCTGCCTTCTTCTTGTGCGACTCTTCGTCTTCACATGGTGTGCCCTCTGTGTGTCCCTGTCTCCTCTTATATGAACACATTGGGGGGCGCCTGGGGGGCTCAGTCGGTTAAGCATCTGATTCTTGATTTGGGCTCAGGTCCTGATCTCAGGGTCACGAGATGGAGCCCCCCATTGGGCTCCGTGCTGAGTGTGGAGTCTGCTTGAGATTCTGTCTCCCTCTCCCTCTGTCCCCCCTCCCCCACTCTCTCTCTCAAATAAATAAATCTTTAAAAAAAAAAGGTAAGAAGACCAGTCATTGGACTTAGGGGCTCACCCTTCTCCAGCATGATCCCACCTTAACTAATTACATCTGCAAGGACCTTATTTCCAATGAAGGTCACATTCTGAGGCATAGGGGTTGGGGAGAGGACCAAGATACAGCCCACGACAGTAGTACGAATAATAGCACTGAGAAGTTATTTCCACACCCTGGTCGAGGGCCCTGCCAAACAGAGCCAGTTACAACCGGTCCTTCCAATTCACGGAATGGGATTTGTCTGATAAAGAACTTGACTGTATGTGGTTGGCATGTATTTCTGACAGAAAGTGAGTTGCGACGATCTAGTCATACTTAGCATCGTGGAAAAGCTTGGTTCAGTTCCTTCACTTTGTGAGCGAGCCAGCAGTGGCTTGGAAGGTGACGTGTTGTGACAGAGAGCACGTGTCTGCACAGCAGACTCGCGCCGCCTGGCAAGCTTGGCCTCTGTCCTCCAAGCTCATGTTCCCCTCCGCTGTACTCATTTGGTCCTGCAGCCAAGTGGCACTTTGCTGCCTCCACCCGCTCCTAAAGCCCTCTCCCTCTACCGGCACCACACCTACCTGGGAAAAAAACCCATGTCCCTCTCCAGCTGGACTCAGGGCCCTCGTCTTTCCTTTCCTGTTTGACTCCGAGGAGGTTAGGCAGCAGCTGAAGGTTGTAAAGTATGAAACTCTAAACAGACGTGGTGGGTTATTATGACTTCAGCTTGGTTTCCGCAGCCAGGGGATGGTGTTATTTCAAGCAACTCATTCTTCAAAACGCAGTCCTAGTGTGATGAAACAAGCCAACGTTAGAATTTTTACCTTTCGAGTAAAGCAAAGGCTTAAATGTCTGTTGGTGAGGTTGCTCTGGGCTGCAAGTAACAATAACAGCTGAATAAAATTGGCTGAAGCAGTAAGGGATTTGTCTCATATAATGAGAACATCAGAGTGAGGCAATAAAGGATTGCTTACCTCGGTCGTTTCACCAGTTCAGGAAGCCTGAGGTGGCATCTCGGGAATCCTGGGGGCTTTCCCCTGGGGTCCCCAGATGGCTGCAGCAGCTCCAAGGGCACTTGTGTTAATCATGCCATTCTACTTTCTATATTTCTGATGCTTTGAATTCTCAGACCCTTGCTGGCCCTGGGGAAGATGCCCCCCATCCCAGGGGAAGCTAATTTGTAGAGGTAGTAAACCACTGGCCTGTGATCCTGCCTTTCACATGTGAACCAACCAGTCCAGATCCCATACCCCACCACTTCCTTTGTCTGACTCTCACCATCTGGCCCACCATCCACCCGCCCTCGCCACCTACGGCCAGGTTCTGGGCAATTAGGGACTTCCCCTAGGCCTCGGAGCCCGCTGAAATTGTTCTTTTTTTTTTTTTTTTAAGATTTATTTATTTGAGATAGAGCGAGAAAGAGTGAGCATGAGCTGGGGTGGGGGGCCGAGGGAGAGGGAGAAGCAGGGAGCCTGACCCAGAGCTTGATCCCAGGACCCTGGGATCAAGATCTGAGCTGAAGGCAGACGTTCAACGGACTGAATTTATTCAAACTAGCCGGTCCCAAGCCTGCTTAACCTACCTCACCTGTTCTGTCCCATAGAAAATGGCAATAGAGACTTTTGCCCACATTTTGCCCCATTCCCTCTCCCTCCGGACTGACCCTGGTGCTTCCCCAGTGGTATGGCAAGCTCGGTTCTCTGAGGGCCGTGAGAAACAAATCTTTCCAATGGCAATTGTCTCCTGATCTGTTGGCCTCACTATGCCTGAAAAATAATAAACCTACATTTTAAAAACAGTAATATCCTCACATGACATATCCAAAGGCATAAATGAGCTGGGGAAGGAGCGCCTTCCTTGAGCACAAGAGGAGGGTGAAGACTGGAACTAAAGCAGAGTTCTGGTGGCAAAGGCATGAGAGGGATCCGGGCTGTTGGGGAGGCAACCCACGGTGTCACAGCCCTGAGGGAACCCAAGGAAGAGAAAGATCAAGATTGGGTCCTGATGAGGAAGACTTTCTGGAGGGCATACACTTCCAGCGAGATCTAGAAGTCCAGGATGGACTTGGTGTGTGTGGTGCATGGAAGTGAGAAGTCAGTGGAGGCAAAGGAGAAACAGAAAACAAATAAGCAGCACCTTGCTGATGACGGTAGATATGTATACTTGACGCGCAGAGAGCGTTAGCCTTGGCCGGGGATGTTGCTGGAAGATCCTGGCGTTTCTTCCTCCCTCCCTCCTTCCCTCTTCCTTCCTTCCTTCTTTCCTTCCTTCTTTCCTTCCTTCTTTCCTTCCTTCCTCTATCTCTCCCTCCCTCCCTCTGTCTTCCTTCCTTCCTTTTAATTGAAGTATACTCAACATACACTACATCCTGGTCCTTTCTGACTTTAAATCACCTGCCTTTGGAATGGAAAAGGATAGATATTGCATCAAATGCACCAACCTGGCTGGGAAGAGCCCCGGGATCCATCCCCACTCAGGAGTGCTGGTTCAAAGATGCTACAAGATGTCTGTGACAGCAAACGGTGGGTCATAAGATCTATTTCTGCCTGCTGCCTATGACTCAGGGGATGACTCAAGGTGAATCTCTACCGGTCTCTGAGTCTCTGGCCCCCGTCTGTGGAGAACAGAAGACCACATGGGTATTTACCTCCGGCAAGGCTGGCTGTCTGAGCAGGGGCCGTGCCAAGTGCTAAGATGACCGGCCTGCCTCGTCTGCCCACCCCCGCCCACTGACTCTTTCTTCAGCCTTTTGGGCTCTCCCGCCCACTTCCCCCACTTTCTTTCTCTTTCTCCTTTTCCAGATAGCACTGCTCCAAAGCAACCCAGGCACGTGTCCTGGGGACAGCCCTGCCGCCTGGCCGAGCCGCGGGGGCAGGTTCACATGGGCTCCGTCCACGTGCAGGGTAAATAATGGGAACCTGAGCGCTGGCTCCGGCGGGCTGGGGCGGATTTCCATTTTGCACGGGTCAGCTTCCATTCCACTAGGGGCTTTTGAATGTTAATAGGCATTTCTCTCCACGCGCCCAGCTCCGTTCTTTACAGAGCGCTAGTCCAGGAGGACCTTCCCGTGGAACCCTACAGAGGGACTATCACTCTTCTCATTGTTTTCCTTACAAATGAGTTTCTGGGTTTAATGGCCCGGGTTGCTGAGCAGGCCTCAAAAATTGGGGCGGAGGGTGGGGTGGGATGAGCCAGAGCGCCCATTATGGGCGTCTGGTTATTGACAGCCTCCAGGAGTGTGCGGGTGGGGATTGAGGCGGAATTAACTCTCATTGGTCTCTTGGAGACTTGGGGGATAGGAGTGGGCTTTCTCTTCCCCTGGAAGGAATTATGTTTGTGTTACTGTACATTTAAGCAATTTTAGAGCTGGTAGCCTTGGACTACAATAAACCAAGAACAAGGCTCTCAGTGGGATGTGGGGGAGTGTTGCTCAGCTGGGGGGAGGATTTGGAGTTAGAGTTAGAACTGGGGTTTGAACACAACCTCGGGACTGTCTTATCAATGCCCTGGAGCATTGAAGGAAATAATCCAGGGATGCCCCCTGGTGCTGGGAACTTGAGAACAGGTGCATGAGGGGGGTTGGTGGGGAGCAGACAGGGAGAAAGCTGAGAACCACGGTTCTGGAGAAGAGTGGGTGCCCAAGGTGTTACAAGGTCTGTGAGGAAATTGGCTGGAGCTGGTAACCTGCGTGATTCATCCCTGGGTTTGGGACGTGTTAGTCATGTCTGCAGCGAGCTGGGACAGAGGTGCCCTTCAGGCTGGAAACTGCAGCTGAGTGGGAGTTCCCACAGGGGGCTGATGCGTTCACACAGGCAAATGGAAGTGGACGGTGGGGTAAACAAAAAGAAACACAGCTATTATTAAAAGAGAAACTGGGGGATAGGGAAATTATACTGAGGAGAGGGCACCATTAGTGTATCGACGCAAGTCGAGGCCTTTCAGTTAATGGGAGAAGTTTTGGAAAAAAAATAAAACCAGGCCAGGAGTGGGCGAATGAATGGTCCTTTAGCATAATAAGGCCAGGGTAATTACTTCCCGAAGAGTAGGGTCAAAGTTGTGTTCGTGGGAAGAATATGCACTCCTTATGTAGCTCAGGCTGTGGGCTTTGGAAGAAAATTATTTGTTGCTGTAGCAAGGGGTGTTTGCCTTTAGGTCATTCAGGGGAAAGCAGCCTGCCGCATTTGCTGAGGGATGGAAGCTGGAGCTGGAGGGCTCACTAGCCCTCCCTAACCCACTGGGCCCTGTAGTTCTCGGCGGACCAGCAGGGCACCAGGGAGAGGAAACTCACTGAGAGTCGCCCGCCCGAGGGACTGGCGGCCTAGAAGAGAATGGGCTGGGTCTGGCATTGTCCTATGGGACGGGAAGGAGATCCCTACCGAGAGGCTCCAAGGGAGCACGTTGTGGGACAAAGAAGTAGGTCAAGGAAGAGAGTTAGAGAACAAGGAATATTCCACCAGTGATGTTCCACCTTGCCTCCCCTTTTGTGCATGCAGCTAGCATTTTTGAGAACCGGATCTGTTCTAAGCTCTTCTACATCTATGATCTCATGTAACCCTCACCAACAATCCTAAGAGAAGGCATTGTGTCTATTTTATAGAGAGATGAAAGGATTAAAAAGCCCACGTGACTTGCCCAAGGCCATTCCACTAGCCAGGGGTGGCACCAGGGTGTGCCTCGGGCAGTGTGAGCGGAGAACCCAGCTCTCAGGCCCTACACCGCACTGGCACAAGGAGTCAGAAACAAAATGGTTGTCCCCGCAGCACACGGGATCTTCCCAGCTTTGGACACCTTTGACGAAGGCTTCAACCACCATCAGAAACATGGCTATACACGTGGTGGACACGGGCCAGGCCATACTAGTAAAGGGAGAGTCCTTTTCGAGGTCGTCTGATACCCTGGTCTGCGGCCCTGTTTGCCCAGGCAGAGAGGCTGAGCAGATGGCAGGGCTTGGAGGTTTGGAGGGACGTGTCCCATGGGTTACAGGTCGGTACCGAGCTGGCGATGGTGGTGGCAGTCTCCCATGTCACTTGGCGGCTACTGAGACTCAGCTCTGCTGGGGACCCAGGGCAGCAGAAGAGCCGAGCCCACCTCGGCACCCGTGTAGGTACTAAGTTGGTGTTCTTCCGGCAGCTGCATGGGACAGAAACAGATCGGGGCCAGGGCAGCCCTTCCAGAGAACGGAGCGAGGGACACGCGGACGAGAGCAGGGGAGGGCTTCTGTTCCTTCCTTGATTCCATCAGGAATGTTCACTGGGCAAGTACTACGAGCCAGGCACTGTGTTGCCCGGTAAAAACACAGGACCTGGTTTATGTCTCCAAGGTTTTAATAGTACAGATACACAAACAAGCCAGATTCAGCTGGGTACGAAAAGTGGAAGCAAGCCCAGTGTGCTAGCTTGGGGTGGGGCACGGTCAAGGATAAGCTTCAGGCTGACACCTGAAAGTGAATCGGAGTAATTCACAGAATCGGGTTGGGGGTGGCGGCAGGAAAGGTGAGCTTTCCAGGTAGAACCAATAGCTTGCCTTCCGTGGGTAAGGCAGAACGTGGACAACCTAGTTCTTTCTGGTTGAAAGCTCATGTCGGGGAAGGTGGGCCAAAGCAGTATTGCGAAGGGCTTTGTCAGGGAGTGTGGGCTTTCTCCCAGGGCCCTGGGGAACCGCTGAAGAGTCGCAAGAATGGGAGCCGACAGATCAGATACGTACTTAGCAAGGTTGCTCTGGCGAAGGTATAGAGGGTGGTTTGGAAACTGTCAGTTTAGGGGGCTGTTGAAGTTTTCCAAGCAAAAGATGATGGTGCTGTGACCTTCCAGTCTGTGTGGGATACCTCAAAACCAGGGGAGGAATCTGTTGGTGTAGTGTGGAGACAGGCCTTCCTTTCCCTGTGTCCAGGGACTGGGGCACAACCCGTTAAGTGCCAGCTGCTAGAGATGCCTGCAGTGAGTGAGGAGATTTGCAAGAAGGTTCTGGAAGAGACCAAAACTTCCATCAGATGTAGAAGAGGTGTCAAAAACAGATATTTTTGGCCGAAAGCCAAGTAGCATAGTCTGCCATCCAACCACAGAGGAGGTACAGGTGAATTTCCAGGATGGGAACTGACTTCCCTATGGGATCATCTGAGCGAGAGGGAGCCAAGAGCCAAAGCGCTGAGGCCATGGAGGTTTTAGGGACTTTATAATAATTTCCCTAGATTTGCCATTTAAAAATTCTGTTTGCTTTGCTTTTCTGTGGGAACTAGCAATAAAACTCTGAAAATGCAAAAGATTATTACTTATTTAATGAAAGCTGGTGCAGGTAAAACTGGGAAGCCTGCATCCTACTGGGTGGGGCGATCCCGTGGTGGAAGGGAGTTTGATGGTAGATGGTGACCACTGGAAAAAAGAAAAATCAGTTTTGGGGCCTGAGGAAGAGGGATTGCGGTTGTTTGAAAATATGTCCTCAGGGACGCCTGAGTGGCTCAGATGGTTAAGCGGCTGTCTTGAGCTCAGGTCCTGATCTCGGGGTCCTGGGATCGAGCCCCACTTCGGGCTCCCAGCTCAATGAGGAGGGGGTCTGTTTCTCCCACTCCCTCTCCCCTTGCTGTGCGCTCTCTCTCTCTTTCTCAAATGAATAAATAAAATCTTAAAAAAAAAAGGGGGGGGAAGAAAATATATCCACAGATTCTTTTATGCTATGTGCTTCAAAAAGTGGAGTCTATTTTCTGTCCCCTTAAATGTGGGCCAAACTGAGTAACCTCCTAACGCCTAGAATGTGGCCAAAGTGACGGGGTGCGACTTCCCAGGCTCTGTCATCAAGGGCGTCGCTGCTCTCTGGGAGTCGTTCACTCAGGGGAAGGCCAACTGCTTTGTCTCCAGGGCCCTCCTGCAGCCCTGAGGGGAAGCCCACATGCAGGGAAACAACTCCCCCAGCTTCCCCCCGCCCGCCACGTGGGCCAGCTGCCTCGGAAGCAGCTCTTCACCCTCAGCCTCAGTCACACCTGCAGATGATTTCAGGTCCCAGCTTTTCAGTCACCCAGGTGAGACTCCAGAGACCTCGGAGGGAGGTGAATCATGCCTGGTGTGTCTTGTCTAAGTCATGACACACAAAAACTGTGAGATAATGAGTGACTTTCATTGTGGTAAGCCAGTCAGTCACAGGCAGGAGTGTTAGGCAGGAAGAGATACTAATACAGGGATGAGGGTAGATCAGCCTGGGACTAAGAGAGGTCCCTCCAGGTTTAATTGAAGAGAGGATCTTTTATTCCTTTACAGTGGGCCTACCCACCTCAGAGCGTCGTCTGTGTATTCACTCACATGGCCATTCATCCATCCGTCCCTCTGTCTGTCCACCCATTCATCCACCTTCCCACCCACACACCCACCCATCAACCCACCCATCCACGTGACAAGCCTTTAGAGTATAAGCTCAAGGCCAGCAAGGACTCTGTCTACTTTGTTTATTTTCATGTCCCCAGTGTTTAGAGCCACGCCTGGCACATCGTTGGCGCTCAACATATGTTCGTTAAATACAGCTAATGCGTTGTTCCCCTCCTCGGAGAGTTCTCAGTGTCATGGCAGCAGACAAGAATATCCATAATGGGAACTCAAAGAATAGAGACAAGCATGGGGGACATGGAAGACAGAGGAAAGGCCTGTGCCTTGGGATGAGAGGGCTCAGTGAAGTTGGGAAAGGCTCTGAAGCCTGAACTGGGTTTTAAAGGATGAACAGAGTAGCCCAGGAAGTTGAGGCAGGGCTGGTGTGAGAGACTGCGGACTATCCAGAGAGCGGCAGGCTTCTGGGCGTCTGGAACTCTGTGGACCCTTTACCTGAAGGAGTGAGGAGCAGTGAGAAGACACAGGGACGGGGCAGCCTCCTGACCTGGCCGGGGCACCGGGTACAACCTGTTCAGGGTAGCGCTGGACCGTTAAGGAAATTCAGTGCCGCCAGTCTGGCCACACCACTGGCTTTTTCCCATCCGCACTCACCTGTCCTCTACCTTACCTTTTACTTTCTCATCATTTTGTCTGTGTGGCTAACATACGGTCACCTTTCAAGATTCGGCTCAAGAATCACCTCTTTTATGATTAACAAAAGATCAATCTGGCCCCTGGTAAAACTGACCTATTCCTACATCCCCGTCCTTACCTCCCGTCCTGCCGCTTTCCATACCCACCACGGATGGACCCATTCTCTTGGCTTCCTCCAGTTCGAATTCCTCAGAGAGAGAAACCGATTGGTCGGTCTTATTTAGTTAGGGGTCCCTAGTCACCCTCAGGTTTAGCTGCCGTTGAGCTTTGTCGCGGACTGAATATTTGTGTCACTTCAAAATTCTTATGTTGACGCCCTAAGTCTGATGGTATTTGGAGGGAGGGCCATTGAGAGGTAATTAGGCTCCCGTGAGGTCATGAGAGTGGGGACCCCATGATGAGGTTAGTGTCTGGCCTTTAAGAAGAGGCCGGAGCTCCCTCACCCGCGCTCTCTCTCTCCACCATGTGAGGATATAGTGAAAAGGTGGCCATTTGCAAGCCAGGAAGAGAAGCTCATCAGGACCCCTGATCTGGCACATCCCAGCCTCCAGAACTATGAGAAATAAATCTCCGTCGTTGAAGCCGCCCAGTCTGTGGTATTTTGTTACAGCAGTCTGAGTTGACTAGGACAGGACAGGTGTCTGTCCCTGGGCCGTGGCACAGGGAAGTGGACAGGGCTGTGAAGTACAAAAAGAGCCCCTTAGGGCTGCCTCTTCAGCAGAGTCTGATCGCAGAGAAAGTTCCCTTCGGAGGGTCTCTGAGCTATGGAAGGGCAGACTGAGGTAAGGCAAAAGGTTTCAGAACTCGTAGCGGGCAGTTCTGGTGCCTCGGGTCCCAGCCCCTTGGTCCGCCCCTGATTTCAGTTGCTGTAGTGGTGGATGGTTCTGGGCAAGATCAGGGATCACTGCTCGATGACAGGTGCCACCTCCGGCACACTCCGCCTTCGGCCTCCGAGGCTCTCCGAGGCCGCCACGGGAGCTCTCCGCTGGGGGAGGGCGGAGTGGGTATCACACTCCGGACAGTCTCACGCGGGGGAGGGGCCGGAGCTGGTGGACAAAGGTTCTAGCCTCCTGTCTTCCAGGGGGACAATTCTGGGAGCGACTCAGTAGGGGGTCCTTGTAGAATGGAGTCCCGTTGCCTTCAGCAGTGGTGTCCCAACCGCCACCTCGCATGGACTTGTTCTCTTTGTCTCTCTCTTCCTGCTTCCCCTCTCCTGCTTTCTGGACAATTCTACAAACCGCCTGCACCCAAGTCTTCATCTTAGACTCTGCTCTCAGGGAACCTAACTGCGATTTACTCTGAATAGGGAGTAGGGAGAGCCCTTGAAGCATGTTTTTCCTTTCTAATAATAATCCTCTAATGAACTCTAGGCACTCTTGCCGGGCAGAGAAGATACAAGTACAATACGTCCAAGTCCTTGAACTTGAGGAGCTTATCATCTCCTCCTCCTAGAACCTTCACTGTGTTTTTATTTCCATGATCTCGTTTGGCCCTCTCAGCAACCTTTCCAGAAATGTAGTGCAAACATCATTATTCCCACCTTATAGAAAAAGCAAAAGGAGACAAAAAGGTTAAAGCAGTTTGCAAGGTCACACAGCTAGCGCATGGCCTTTTAAGCAATTAAAATCTTCGGCTGGGTCTATAAATTATCATAGGTACTCAGAGAAAATAATGTTAAAAGAGACACATTTGCTGTAATTTAATTATTCGCTTGCCTTCATTATATTTTCTTTGCTTTTTCTGTTTCTCCTCAACTTGCCAAATATTGTCCTGGCTGTTAATCAGTGCTATAGAATTTCTTTTGTGAAACTAGGTCAATGTACAACGTGTGAACATAACTTTCCTTTTACAGTTTAAACAATATTTTAGTTAAACTGAACCTTAAAAGAAGAAGAAGAAAAAAAACCCTTGATTACCATTGCATAATTTTAAGCCGAACAAAAAGATTGGATTTGCATTGTAGGATACCCTGCTCTGAGGGCAGCTTGGAGAGACTGGAAGGGCATGGTTCTATGTTCCCTCCCTAGGCGGTTCTATCCCTTTCCGTGGCTTTAAATAACATCTGTATGCTGATGACTCACACATTTACATCTCCAGCCCCATCTTCTTCTCTTCGGAGCTCCGGATTGGCATATCTAGCCCCCTAACTGTCAGCTTTACTTGGATATCTCCCAGGAGCTCAAGCTTAGCATGTCCAGAGTAAACTCTTGGTTTCCACTCTTCCCCCAAGCTGCCCCTCTGAGACCTCCCAGTAGAGGTGTCGGTCAGGGGGCTCGGTCAGGGGTATGGGCGTAGCCCCAGGTGTTCAAGCCAGAAACCTGGAAGGAAGGTATTCCAGATCCCCTCTCTCTCACCCTCTGTATCCCGTCAACTAGCAACTCGGGCAAGTTGTATATTTTCTGAATAGGTTTCAGATCCGTTCACCTCTCCCCATCCTGGCCGCCATCACCTCTTGCCTGGACCAGGGTTGTAGCTCCCTAAGTGTTCTCTCTCCTTCCTGTTGAGACAGGGGCGAGGGGAAGGCGGGAGTTTTCCCTCGGATTGATTTCCCGTTTCCCTGTGGAGTCCCCTCCTTGCTAGGGGAACAGTGCTGGCCTCTCTCCACGATCCCAGTGGTGAGTTTGGGGAATGGGATGGTGCACGTGGCTTCGATTTCTTTCTTTCTTTCTTTCTTTTTAAGGACTTTATTTATTTGACAGAGATACAGCGAGAGAGGGAACAGAAGCAGGGGGAGTGAGAGAGGGAGAAGCGTGGGCCTCGATCCCAGGACTCTGGGATCATGACCTGAGCCGAAGGCAGACGCTTAATGACTGTGCCACCCAGGCGCCCCGTGGCTCCAATTTCTTTCGGGATGATCTGCCTGCGCCACGAAGGCTGTATTAGTTTTCTGATGCTGTGTAATAAATTACCACTAACGCAGCAGCTTAACGCAACATATGCCTATCATCCCAGAGTTTCTTTGGGTCAAGGCTCCAGGCATGGCTTAGCCGGGACCTCTGTGTCATCCTGGCAAAGTTGCCATCAAGGTGTCAGCCAGGGCGATTTCACCTGGGGGCTCAGCTGGGGAAGAATCTGCTTCCAAGTTTATTTGGGTGGTTAACGGAGTTCATGTACTTGACAGTGTATGCCTGGGAGCCTGGCTTTTTGCTGGCTGTCAGCAGGAGGCCACCCTCAGACATGGGGGCTGCCCGCAGTGTCTTGCCATGTGGGCTTTCTCAACATAGCTGCTTCCTTCCTCAAGCCGGCAAGGAGAATCTCTTGATCCAGCCTGCTATGATAGAGTCTTCTATAAAGTTATATAACCGTGGAATGTCATGCTGTCACCTTTGCCATGTAATGCAACCTAATCAAGAGAGCAGGAGTCCAACACCTTTGCCATATTCCACTGGCTCGAAGCAAGGCAGGTCCTACCTGCACTCAAGGGAAGGAATTACAGAAAAGCAGGGACACCAGGAGGCAGAAAAGCACAGGGGGTCACCGCAGGGCTTGACTCTATGGAAGCATGTGCCGTGCTCTGCTTCCCTACCCATAGGTTTATAGGAGCGGCCCCCACAGGGGAGCCGCTGTCATAGAGAGCTGCCTGGTCCTGAGGAGTTGGACTATATGGATGGAGGTTTCTGGGACTTGTCCTGCATAACTGACCACTCAGACCTGCACGTACGCAGGCAGGCTCAGGAATGTTGTTTGTGAGACTCCTGCTGCATGAATGACCTTGGGAGCCTGGTTAGTTGATATTATCTGGCCTCTAGTTCAGAACTGGCCCTTCTGGTCTAGACGCCAAGAGCCATAAATCTTGCCTTCCATCCCCTCTTATCCCAGGCTCAGCCGGTCCTCCAGAATGGAATCTGAGAGGACAGGCAGGCATACGTAGCCCAGGCTCCCTGAACATGTAAAAACATGATAGCATAGAAATGCAGCTTCCCCCACACTGCACAGAGGCGAGCAAATGTTTAACTTCAAACCCTGTATTTGCCCTATAAATACAGCCCTTATGGGGATGGTCAGTGGGAAGTCTCACCTGAGGGGAGGACGCTCTGCCCAGGCCTCTGAATCTGGACTCCAGCCCCTCTGTCTCCACAGGGCTTCCCCAGCTAATGAGGTTGGATGTTATAAGTACCCGATTTGATGTAACTCTGTCTTATTCTAATTTACTCCTTACTATTGCCCTCATCTATGTGTAGATTTCCCTTTTTTCCTTTCTGTTCTTACTAGGTTTTTATAATATCAATAAAATGTTTTTCCCTTTCAGAACCAAAAACATAGTTGTTGTGAATCTTTTTTCAGAACAGGAGTAAGGGGTTAGTAACTCCATATAATTCTGGGATAAAGTGTTAGAAAATTCATTGTTGCCACCACTAAGCCACATTCTCCAAACAAGCTTTTGATCAGTAATACAGATGCTATTTCGATTTCCTATTGTATAGATGACTCTAGAGTCTCTCACATAATTCAGAAACCATTTGGAGAAAAAATGAATGCTTTGTTTCTACTCCCTCAAACCCAACATCCCTACCATTTTATTCTCCACAAAGAAGACGGAACAATCTCTTAAAAAACATAAATTATGGATATCAGGAAGAGAACAAGAAAATATTATGAACAACTTTATGTCAATAAATTCAACAACTTAGGTGAAATGGACAAATCCCTTGAAAGACACAAACTATTAAAGCTCTTTCAAGAAGAAATAGATAGTCTTATGTCTAAATAGATAGTTAAATTTTTTTCTACAAAGAAGTCTCCAGGCCAGAACTATTACTACAAATTCATACTAAAGAAAATGAAATTAGATTCATATCTCACACCATGTAAGAAATTAACTCAGAATGGACCATAGACCTAACGTTCTCTCTTCCTATAAGGACACCAATCCTATTGGATCAAGACCCCACTTTTATGACCACACTTAGCCTTAATTACCTCCTTATAGGCCCTATCTCCAAATACAGCCATGTTGAGGTTAGGACTTCAACATGTAAATTTTAGAGGGACATAATTCAGTCCATAGCACATAACTGGAGCATGGAAATTGCAAGAGGAACCTAGAACATCTCGTTTGGTGAAAAGTGAAGACATTCTCAAAGAATGATAGAGAAGTACCAAAAAGACACAAAAACCAGTTCGAAGGGGATCACAATGACCAAATCTGGAAAAAAAAAATAAGCATGAAAAGAAATAATATGTACCTGAAACTAAAATAACATTGTATGTTAACTATACTGGAATTAAATAATAATAATAAAAAAATTAAAAACGCTTTTATCTAAAAGAAAATAAAATGTTACTTGAAAGACAAAAAAGAAAAGAAATAATAAAGTAACATATTTAAATCCTTTGGAAAAAATAGATATCAATGAGTCACTGATACAAAGAAAAGAATGGAAAATTTGAAAAGGAAGGGGATATTACATTGTTTCTAAATGCCTTCTCCCAAAATACTTACTAATTTCCAAAGGGAGAAAGAGTAGCTTTATGGAGGAGAGGGCTGATAGACATCACTTTAATCAAGTGATCAAAGTTAACATCATTGGTAGTCGAGTGAATAGAAATCATGTGCCACCTATAAAACTCACTGAGAAGAACATAGCATCACTTCTGATATTTGTACCAAAGTTTCATAACCTAAATACCATCATGAAGAAACAACAGTCAAACCCAGGTTGAGAATATTCTACAAAATAACTGGGCTGTAATCTTCAAAAGTGTCAAGATCATGCAAACCAAGGAAAGATTGAGGAAACTTCCAGACTCAAAGAGACTAAATAGACATGACACATAATGCAACATGTGATCCTGAATTGAATCTTTTTGCTCTAATGAGCTCTACTGGAGCAACTGGAGAAGCTTGAATAGGGTAATTATGGCAGTTCAGGCAAACTAAGCCATCATGGAATCAGCCAATTCTCTAAGGAGCCCTAGTTCCTTTACATGAGAATGATATTTAGAAGCCACAGTCTGGGTGCTGCATGTGCTCATTACAGTGGAGGTGTCGCTGGTCTCTCAGGGCACAGACCTAGAGAACACATGCACGTGCTCACATGCATGCATTTCAAGTCCCAAAGCAGTGTTCATTCTAGTTTTCTCCCTTTCTTTGTTTGTAACTCCCGTGTCCAATAATGAGAAAACTAGCTCCACTATGCTTAAATCTTTATTTACTTGTTTGATCAATTTCCCTCTATGTAACCAATCTCCCATCCCTGGTGGAAGGATCCCTTCCTCACCCCTTTCGAGCTCTGATACCCAGTGCTGAGCTTCCACAACTACCCCACGTGGATGACTTCTTCAGCCTGTCTGGGCTCCAAAACCGCACACTGGGCCACCCCTTAGATCAAAACCTTCCTCATTCCTCTCAAGCTCTGATACTCATGCTGGGATGTCCCCATCGCCATGTGAATATCCTTCTCATTCCTCTCAGGTTCTGACATCCTGCCCCAGGTCACCTTTTGATTCAAATGCCCCCTTCATCCTGCTCAGGTTTGGACACGCTGCACTGGGCTATACCCTGTGTGTGTACCATCCTCACTCTCTTGGAGTCTGACATTCTCTCCTATGTGGACACCTCCTTCCTTACTCTGCTCAGGCTCCATTATCCTGTGCTCCCCACCCTCTATTGCTGGTGCTGTCCTCAAGCTCTGATACCCTGCGTTGGACACCCACACCTCCCTGGCGTAGACAACCTCACTTTAATCAGGCTCTCACATCCCACTCTGCGACACCACAGATACCTCCCCTCCCCCAGGCAGACATCAGATGTGTCTGGCCCGTCTAATGGCTTTCGAACTGAGTTGTTCAGGAAGGCAAGGGAAGAAGCAGTGGAAAGACGAAGAGGAATCTCTTATCAACTTTTGGACAACTTCTTCATCTTTGGGAAATTGAGTCCTGCCTCTCCAAGACACAGCCAGAAATTCAATTGCCTCTTCTAGCCTCCCTTGAAGCTCAGGCACAGACATGTGAATCTGCCAACTAGCTGGACCTAGGTGAGGTTTAATTCAGAAGTGAATGACGAGAGAAAACAATCTTCTCCTCCCCCTTCTTCTTCCCCTCCACTCCCTCCTTCTCCTCCTCCTCCTTCTATGAGAGTGGTGGTGGAGGTTTCAGCTTTTCATTGGTTGCATTGAACCAATGCTGTTGCATTGCAACAGCAATGGTTGCATTTAGTTCTCTGCGTCATCAGTGAGGCTGGGACAGTGGTGTGTTCCCAGGAAGACCCTGCAAGGGGTTGGAGGCCTTGTCCCTAACTGTGTAGCCTCGGAGCCCACTTTTTGGCTTTTCTAGAGATTCTCTGAATTCTCTAGTATTCTTTAATAACTTCCTTTTCTGTTTAACCTAGTTAACATGGATTCTGTTGTTTGCAACTAAAACACTGATTTTGTCTCTTTTATATCCCTGATGATGACACATAAATATTTGTTGATACATTAATTCTGCAAAAACTTTCACTTTCACAAAGGCCTCTTCTTCTCTTCCGGGTAATGTAGTAAACAAATATTTACTAAGTCAAAGGAGTGTCTATTAACAAACAGACCATTTAGTCAAACAAACAAGTTGTCCCTAACATTCTAGGACTTCAAGTAAGTAGGATCCATGATGACAGTGATGCTGAAATGTTCTTAGAGAATATACCACATTTCACTGTTTTCAAATCAGACAGGAGTACTTATCAGTATCAGTGAGGAGATTTGTTTTTTCCCCAAAATGACTGAGCCTTCCCCAGGGAAAGTCATATTTGGTAGGTTTGAGTTGGGGGCCAAGGAATTTATGCTTTTTTTTTTTTTTTTTTAAGATTTTATGTATTTATTTGACAGAGAGAGCACAAGCAGGGAGATTGGCAGGCGGAGCAAGGAGCCCCATGCGGGGCTCGATCCCAGGACACTGAGATCATGACCCGAGCCAAAGGCAGTTGCTTAACCAACTGAGCCACCCAGGCGCCAAGAATTTATGCTTTTTGAAAGCATTCCAATTGATTTGGATTTACAACCATGAAAGGAACAACTGCACTAAAAAGGCATGTAGGCCACGGAGAATGTGGGAAAAACTCCAGGTTGAGAGCTGGCTCAGAGGCTAGACAATTAGGTCAAGAAGTCAGGAAAAAGGGTTCACTGTCAGCTTAGCAGCAGTCAACAACCCCTAAAAACTTGGAATTAAGGTTGCCTCAGAGATAACTAATAAAAACCACTTCCAATGGATCTGATTGTATGTCTGTGGAAATAAGTTATAGGGTGAGATTGAAGAATTTGGAAACACCCAAAAGTCCACTCAAGGGGTTATGGGAGGACTTTCAGGGAGTAGGCTTGAAATGTGATTGTAATTTAGTGAGTAGTAACCCAATGATTAGGTTCTGATTATTGTATGCATTTTAAGGAAAATGTGTCCGTACTGAAAAGGATTGCCTAGGTTCAAACCTGAGTATCAGTGGCCACTTCGGGCGGCCCCTGTCCAGTAAAAAAATCCTAGAGATTTGTATTTCTCTCTACTCATTAGGGCAGCTGTTCTTTGCAAAGCTCTTCTCCCTCTCCTTCCAGAACATTCCAGCCAATCTGGCTTCTGTTGCACTCCTCTCTATCCCAACCCCCCACCTCTTGCCTTCCGAGCCTCTCTTTTCTTTCCTGGTGCCTCTTGTAACAAATCTGATTGACTTTTACCTTCTTCATCCCACCCATACCCTAAGTTAAAAAAAAAAAAAAAAAGTGGGAGAAGTTTTCTTAGAATGCAGAGGAAGTGGAAAGACTGTGAATACATTAATATTTTGTCCCTGTCTAAGATATGACTTTGGGATGCCTGGGTGGCTCAGTCGGTTGGGCATCTGCCTTCGGCTCAGGTCACGATCCCAGGGTCCTGGGATTGAGTCCTGCGTAGGGCTCCTTGCTCAGCAGGAAACCTGCTTATTCCTCTCCCTCTGCCTGCTGCTCCGCCAACTCGTGCACCTCTCTCTCTGACAAATAAATAAATACAATCTTTAAAAAAATAAATAAAATATAATGACTTTGTGAATTAAGGTTCTTTAGATACAAGTAAGCCAACCCAACTCATGCTAGTTTAAGTCAAAATGAGAACTTATTGATTCATGGAATCTCAAAAGGAGTTGACTGTCGAGCTGCCTGGGAATAAGGGCAACTCTAGGGGCTTAACATTAGATATTTGTGGGTCCTTCTTCGAGAGTAGGGGGTCTCCAAATTTGTCAAAGTGACTCACTGAAGAAGAGTGAAAACCTTGAAACCTTTCAATTATTCCCAATATCCAGAAGACAAAAGTCAGTGCAGCCTGAATTATCACTGTACTCATAACATTTCAAGGGAGAATATGCATACATTTGCATATGCATACATAGAGGCATGATGATGCCATTTGAGTTATAACGCACACTTTTAAAGGCTAATTATTGAAAAATGATAGGTCCAAAAGATCACTACACACAACAACTACAATAAGCTAAACTGATAATTATAAGCTCAATAATCAAGAAGCCAAGTTTATAGTAATTTATAATTAATGTCATTTGTAATTAATGATCAATGTAATTAAGTCATCAAAACCCACAGTCATTCTAAACAACACCGATAAAGCACTGATGATAAAGTGCCATTACCCCAAATTGCAGGAATTCAGCTATCTGGGTGCCTGTGCTGTGAGAGATCACTTCATTGCCAAGTTGGCCCAGCAGACAGCTTCCCCAGCACAATGTCGAATTAGAGTTCTCAGATCACTCTTCTAACGATCACTTTAGTTTATGAATCCTATATTTTAGTAACCCATAGTGACCCATTCAGTAGATTATTAGAAAATAGTCCCTCGTTATACATAAAAATTTATGGCAGTATATACTAAAGTCATTTGCACATAAGAATAGGAACAAGGGGGGCGCCTGGGTGGCTCAGCGGGTTAAAGCCTCTGCCTTCGGCTCAGGTCATGGTCTCAGGGTCCTGGGATCGAGCCCCGCCGTCAGGCTCTCTGCTCAGTGGGGAGCCTGCTTCCCCCTCTCTCTCTGCCTGCCTCTCTGCCTACTTGTGATCTCTCTCTCTGTCAAATAAATAAATAAATAAAATCTTTAAAAAAAAAAAAAAGGAACAAGATGGGGGACGCCTGGGTGGCTCAGTCGGTTAAGCATCTGCCTTCGGCTCAGGTCATGATCCCAGGGTCCTGGGATGGAGCCCCGCATCAGTCTCCTTGCTCAACGGGATAGCCTACTTCTCCCTCTCTCTCTGCCTGCTGCTTCCCTACTTGTGCTCTCTCTGTCAAATGAATAAATAGAATCTTTAATAAAAAAAAAAAAGAATAAGAACAAGGGCTTGCACTTTTGGTCAGTTTGACCAAAAGTTTACCAGGGGCTCCCATGGTCCTTTGGGAGCCACAGCTCTGGCAATCTGCCATAATTTCCAGCCACGAACAGCACTTCTTCTTCAGACCAAAATCTCCAAATCCCAAAAGAGATTTGAATTGATCCAGCTTGAGCCAGGTGTCCACTGTAGAAACCAACCACCCATGGGGTTGGAGAGCAGGGAAGAGGGAACAGGACCTCTTAATAGGAAGTAGTTTCATTTGTTGGCATTGCCCCATGGGTGTGGAGGGAAATTTGCACAAAAGAGCACTCCACAGCTGACAGCATCCACTAAAATAACAACACCAATAAAAACTGAATCAAGGGACCCCTGGGTGGCTCAGTTGGTTAAGCGACTGCCTTCGGCTCAGGTCATGATCCTGGAGTCCCAGGATTGAGTCCTGCATCGGGCTACCCTCTCAGCAGGGAGTCTGCTTCTCCCTCTGACCTTCCCCCGTTCACGCTATCTCTCCTTCATTCTCTCTCTCAAATAAATAAATAAATAAAGTCTTTAAAAAAAAACTGAATCAAGGTCATAAGACTTATACCATGCCTTGGACATCCAGAGGAAATTGGATTCTTGTCTCTAGCCTCTAGGTAGCTGGAAGAAAAATCTAGATTCCATCGAAGGCAACAATGTAAACAATACCTCTAGGAAATGGTCAATCTCTCTGAATGAAACCGCTCAGTCTCCCAGCTTCTGGAGTCTTTTTCCCACTCACCCCTCCTACTGCCCCGCTTGGAATCATGTGGTGGTATCCTTGGTTTCTGGAGTCTCCAGGGCTTTCTCTCTGGCTCAAATTCTGGTCGCTGCTTGCACTGCCGAATCTGGCAACTAGGAGGATTTGTGATCTGGTCTCTCAACCTGGTCAGGGCTCTACCTTACTCTTTGGCTAACTCAGCTCCCCATTATAGGTGCCAGCTGGGTGGAGATCCTTCTGAGTTTCTGTCATGTGCCCTTACTGGCTCCCCAACCCTGGGGGTCCCTCCCAATCTTCTCCAGACCCTCATTCTGCCTGACATAGCTTGGTTCTCATTAGCTATGCTTTGCCACAGGAGGTCTCTCTGTCCTTAGTGCTTTTCATTCTCTGGGTGTTTCAGGTCAGTCCTAACGGTTGTGCGTGTGTGTGTTGTGCGGTTTGCGTGGTGTGCGTGGAGTGTATGTGGAGTGTGCGACGAATGGTGTATGTGTGTGTTTGTGTGGTGTTTGGTGTATGGCGTGTGTGTATGAGTGTGTGTGATGGGGGGAGTTTTCTCCTTTCTTTCCCACCTCCTCTTCCCATAATCCCTCAGGTCTGAAAGGAGAGGCTTTTATCACTTTCTCTCTGACATATCCCCCGTCACCACAGAGAGAACGTCATGGCTTCACTGGCACTCTAAGAGCCAGTTCTTGATACGCTAAAGAGGAAGATAAAAGAATTTTGACTATGATGTTTATTGAATACTTGTTATGTCCCAGACACTTTCTAACTACCTCTAAAGCGTTACAGTGCTTGGTAGCTAGAGGGAATCCAACTTGTCGAACGCACGCCTTCTGCGTTTTAGCCGATTAAATTCTCAAAACAATCCTCTGAGGCAGGTACTATTATTACTCCCATTTTACAGATAAGGAGAATAAGTCATAAAGAAATTCAGTAATTTGCTCAAGGTCACGTAACTGGTAAGTGGCAGAACCTGGATTTGAACCCAAAGACTGTACCTCAGAATCTGCCATTTTAGCCAATTGGCAATTATAACTCTCTGAGACGGTAGCCTGGATCCAAAGACAAATGTCTTGCTTAGAAATCTCATTTTAAATGCCAATAGCAGAATATTAATTCTTTCTTTTTGCCTCCTTTCATAACAATTTAATCTTTCCCCTGGCAGATGGGTGCTTAGGGCTAACCACGGGAAGGCTGGCTTTCTTCTGAAAGGCGGAAAGAGGAAAGCACATTAATAATTTTTCAAAATACTGCCTTCTTGCTAATAATAACCACAGCAATAAGGACATAGAAGCATAACAATAGTAATGTAATGGGGCAAATACGGATGGTACCGATCTAAGCACTGTTTTGGGAAATGAGTTCTTGGCCGAGCAGGCGGACGCTAAGATCTTCTTGACAAGGGTCCTTCTGAAGCCGTGAGAGGTCCTCAAGCTACTCAGCTCAGAGATCTGTCCCAAGATGATGAGATCCAGCTGCTTGGGGATTCACTGCTCACGGAGGACTTTCTGGCCATGTGTCCTCTCACGTTTCTCACCTACTGGGAGAAGATGCACCGGCTAGGCGCTCTCGAGTCTCTGGCCGGACTGACAGTTACATTTTGTGTGGTGACCAAATAGATGGGACACAATCTGCCCCTGGAGGGGATCCCCTATTTGGTTCTAAAAAAAAAAATCAAATCTCTGAACCAACAAGGCCGAGGACCAGACATGGAGAGCAGTGCCTTGCAGGGGACCCGCCTGGGCAGTCAGGCGTTCCTAGTGGTCCCCTTCTCTGTCTCTGTCTGAGTCTGGGTTCCCCTAAACGACAAGCCGGAGACAGTCTTCCCTGGAAGGTTTTCCTGGAGAGTGGGGGCCAGACAGCCCTGAGAGTCAGAGGGATGGAGAGAGCTCATTCAAAAACGCACTGCCGGGCGCGCCACTTCCTGGTGGCCTGATCGTGTGGGGCTTGTCTGCAAAGCCACCTGACAGACGTCTCCGAGCCGTCTACCTGGAGGAGAGAAAGAGAAAGTTCTGGTGCATCAGCTGCCATCCTCTCTGGTCAGAGGTCCGTCCCTCCATCAGCTGGCCAAAGTGAAGTCCCCCGCATATACAGACGAGGACGTCCCCCTGGGATGCCAGTCCCCCTGGGATGTGTTGAGAGCTATCGGGTTCAGCGTGAAGACGGTCTTAGCTCACAGAGGACCGAGGACTGCATGAAAAGACAGGGTGAGGCCAACCATGTCCGAAGAGGAGTGACAGCAGCACCTGCCTTCTTCAGATGGCCACCACCAGCGGTGTGAGCTCAGGAGGGTCATTTTAAGCCTCAGGGCTTCTGATTCCTGGTCCATGATGGTGGGGGGGACCAGGGACATGAGACAGTAAACTTGGTCATTGAAGCTCCTTTTGACTCACACCTGGAGTATGGGTCAAAGAGGGGATAGCCTGGGGCTGGGGTACCCTCCTTAAGGGGCAGTTGGCTGAGGCCCTCCAGGGACAAGGGTGCATTGCGGAACTGCCGGGCAGTGTAGTGAGTAAGGAGGACACCAACATCCTCTAGGAGGGCCAAGAGGAGGCCCCCATCATTGCTGAGCTCCCCATCATTGCTGAGCCACCATGGCCTTTGGGCCACTGCAGGCCGCCAGCACCGCCCTGGTCAGTGCTCTGCCGGTGATGGAGTTTCAGGGATCTTCTTTGTGCCGCAGGTGCACCAGGCCACAGTTGATGGTTGAGAACAGGTACCCCCCCCACACACCATGAAGCCACCTTCAGTCCAGGGGGCTCGGATCCCCACAACATTGACACTAGCTCTCAATCAGTGCAGAATTCCGACAAGGGCGTTGCAGAAGGCCTGGGTGGCCTGGAAGACTCCGCCGCTGATGACACCCATAGGGAAGGCAGTCGTCCACATTTCTCTGGGGGCGAGGCTCCCGAGCGTACTCCTCCACGGTGCCGGCGTCCAGCCACACGGTCTGGCTCAGTTCAAGCTCTCTTCTCATAATGTAGAGGTATGGCAAGGATGTGGCTGTCTAGCCAGACACCATAGTGCTCAGTCCACTTGTCCCTGGCTGGGCCCAGAGGACTAGCTCTGGCCAAAAGAACCTAAGCAGAAATGATGAATCTCATTTCTCAGCTGAGGGGATTATCAATGGTGCCTCCCCCAACTGCCTTCCCTTCCCCAGCCTCTGGAGGCTGCAAATACAAGATGGCAGCATTATAGCAGGCCAGGGGGCCTGGATCCCCAAACCCTTGCCTTGGGACAGCTGCCCAGGAACATCGTCATTGGACTTGTCATGAGCAAGAGATACACTTGCATTGTGTTAATCCAATCATATTTTGAGATCATTGTCATGGCATCAGCCTATCCTATCTAGGACATCTATACTAGGAACTTCCAGTAAAGACCCAGAGCAGAAGCTCAACTATTGGTGATCTACAACTTGGGGGAACCCAAGGATGAGCCCACTCTTCAGTCTTGGATGATACTGATTTTATTTATTTATGGAGAGATGACCACGTGCCAGACCCTCTTCTCCATTCTGGGGATGCTCTGCTAGGATGACAGAGCCCACGGTCCTGTAAGGATTATGTACCAGCAGAGGAGACAGATAACAAGCTGACATGCTAAGTGCATGACTTGTAGGATCAAAGCGGAACCGACTTTGCCTTCCCCTGCCCGTCCGAAGTAAATTCAGTGGTGGTGAGCTTTTCATGCAACAGATATGTGGGCAGATCTCACGATTGTTCTGTCCACTCCTAGGTCATAGACAGTTCCCCCACTTTAAGTTGTAAAATAGCCTCAGTTTAAGAACTGGAATTCCTGGCACAAGATAATAATTAAGTTCTTTGATTTCACCCAAAAGTTGAATGAAAGCCTCTGAGTCCGGACCCGTTGATGGCTTCCGGACTCCAGGGAAAGTGGTAGAGCGGGCACCTGCTTTCTCTATTGCAGCTTCTTCCCATTCTCAAGTTCTCATCTCTGGTGTTCTGCTCTTTTCGGGGTGGAGGTTGTGTGCGCGAGAGGCAGGAGTGTGTGTGGTAAGGGGACGGGGCGGTTCTTTCTAGACTGGGAGATTTTGTGTCCTCCGGGCCTGGCACACGGTTAAAGTTGACTCCTTCTTTGGAGATTCCAATCACTGTAGTTCTTTTGGCCCAGGGAGATACATCTTAACTGTGAGGGGTTATTCTACTCTCCCTTAGCCTCTAGCAACCTAGCCTTCGCTCTCGGCTTCTTGTTGCTGGGATCCCTGCACTTTCTAGAAGCCCCCATTGGGCAGAAACCAAGAAAACCCCTTTCTGATTTTTCTCTCGTGGTTCACATTGGTCCATAGGAAATACTCAAGCATCTCTAATGCCAACGGGTTCTGGAAGTGTGGACTGAACCCAGAACAGCACCCTCTATCCTGTTTTCCTAGGTTAACCACTTTCTGTTTCTCAGGTGAGAGAAATTTCCTCCCCTCTCACCAACCTGAGAGGACACATTGTAAGCTCTCTGAGTGGTCCTTTAAAACCCTCTCTCTGCACACTCGGAGGAGGTGGCTCTCCGCATCTTCCTGCCTCTTCCCGGGGGTGGGAAGAGCTGGCTCTCTTGGGACAGCAACAACTCCTTCCAAAGAAATCCTCTACAGATGCCTCCTTCTTCATTTTCCTTCTTTCTTCTCCTGCTTCTCCTTCTTCTTCTTCTTCTTTAAAGATTTTATTTATTTGAGAGAGGGCAGGAGAGAGAAAGAGATCACAAGCATGAGGGAGGGTTAGAGGGAGAAGTAGACTCTCCACTGAGCAGGGAGCCCAATGCAGGGCTTGATCCTAGGACCCTGGGACCGTGACCTGAGCTGAAGGCAGACGCTTAACGGACTGAGCCACCCAGGCATCCTCCTTCTTCATTTTCTTACTTCTTTTTTATATGCTTGATCTGGCTGAGGGGACCAACAATCATGGAAACGTTCTTGACCATTTCCTTCGTAGATTTTGTAGACAGCTATCTAGCTTTGAAATTCACATCTATTGTCTCTTGGTGTTTTGGTGGAAACTTCTACTACGTTTATGTCGTGTTACACAGGTAGACAAAGAGAAGGTATTTGCAGATAGTAATCAGCTGCATAAAGAAATGAAGTCGGGGCAATGGGACAGAGAGTGGCCCAGGGGAAGAAGAGCTAATTTAGAATGTGTGATCCAGGAAGGCCCCTAGCTTTGAGAAGGTGGCAGTTTGAGCTGTGACCCGAAGGACAAGGAACCAGTTTTGCCAAGATCTGGTTAAGGTGGGGGGAGCATTTCAGGCAGTGGAGACAATTTGGTGTGTTCAAGGAAGGCCCTAGGGCAGGAATCAGCACGTGAATCAGAGACCATCTCAGAAGCGGGCCGGCCATGATCCTGCAGGGCTTTGGGTGTGGTAAGGGTTTGGGATTTCATTCTAACTCCTGGGGAAGCAATTGCAGGGTTTTGAGCAGGGAATCAACTAATCTAAGTTTTATTTAAAGAGCTCAATCAAGGGCATGGAAAGAAAAGAGGGGAAACTATTATAAAAGAGCCTTAAAGAACATAATGAAACAAATGCATAGACCTGAACCCACGCCCTATAGTTAATGAGGTTAAAACTCACCAGCAAGACACCCACTGACCCCCGTCTTCTTCACAGAAATGCTAATCTTATCTTTTATTTATTCATTTTTTTGGGAGCCTAAAGTAGGCTCCCAAGGTGGGGCTTGAACTTATGACCCCTGAGCTGAGACCGAGAGTTGGACATTTAACTGACTGAGCCACCCAGGTGTCCCTAACCTTATCTTTTAGAGACAAACCACAGGAAGAGCCTAGACTAGTTTGAGCTCAACCACACACACGCCCGCAGACAGACAATTGCTTGTCCCAGTTACCTCTGACTCGTTATAATGTCACAATCTCGGCCCAAGGAGGAGGACGAGCTTCATTAACATGACAGGGCATTATAGGCATGTTTTCTGTCTGCCTTAACTTGCTGTGAGACTACTCCCCTTTCTGAATATCCATCCTAACCCCAACATAAAAGGAACCCGGAGCACCTGGGTAGCTCAGTCGTTGGGCGTCTGCCTTCAGCTCTGGTCATGATCCCAGAGTCCTGGGATCGAGCCCCGAATTGGGCTCCCTGCTCAGCGGGAAGTCTGCTTCTCCCTCTCCCTCTCCCCCAGCTTCAGTTCCCTCTCTCGCTGTGTCTCTCTCTGTCAAATAAGTAAATAAAGTCTTAAAACACACACACATACACACAAAGGAACCCACTTACACTTGCTCGTGGAGTCGGCTTCGGAAGTTATTCCCTGTGGTCTTTTTATTTGCTGCAAATAAAGTTTCCTCTTTGTGATAAATCCACCGGGTCTAGTCTCATGAAGGAGCTAACTCAATGTTAGCTCGGTTACGGACCTAGTCTGGATCCCAATTCAAACTAATTGTGAAAAGAGATCTTGGAGACAACCTAGGAAATTTTGTATCCATTGATTTTAAATAATTATTGTTAATCTCAGTAAGTGCGATAATAGCATGACTCTTAAGTTAAAAGAAAGTCTATATTAGTTTGCGAGGCATAATGCCCAGGTGGTTATGGGTGATAGGCCATGATATCTAAGATTTGTTTAGACACATCCCACATGCACAGAAATCACCAAGCTTTCATTTTATGCAGTGCCTAAATGCGGGTGTCTCTCAACCTGATGGGGGCCCCCAAATGTGGAGCGATGATCAGGTGGAAGTGGGTGGGGGGGTTAGTGGAAGAATTCACCTGAGGCAGAACAAAGGAGCTAGAAGGGTATGGAGTCCACTGCAAGGGAGCCCCAGGCAGGATAGCAGAGGAGAGCTGTCCGCGATGAGCAGTGGGTGGGGGCCGTTTTTAAAGGGGAAGATAAGGAGGTATGGCGACAGATGGAATCTTCCTTTTTTTGGTAACTGTGCCTGGTTGTAAGTAGCCCATTGGTCAGTGAGGGCCTATGGCTGTGTTGAGGTGAGTCACCTGATGGCCTGTCTGTATCCAGCCAGGGTGTCCCTGTGGGCCCCCATTCCATCGCTCAAGCCTGGGTACATTCCATTGCTCAAGGCCTGTTTGCCTAAAAATAGTCTCTCCGTTTTACTTTGCTCTCTACTTAGGTATGTTTTTAAAAATGCATATTAAACGTTACAAAGTAAATAATTTGGCTGTAGTGTGGAGAATGGGTTGCAGGGGCAAGAGGGGAAGCAGAGAGACCAATTAGGAGGCAGTCATCCAAAGAAGGGAGAGAGGGGATGGTGAATTAGAACAGAGTGGGAGGATCGAGTGCAGGTGCAAATAAAGACAGAGATTTTAGAGATAAAGCCAAGAGAGCCTGCAGCTCCCATGGGAAAGGAATGGTGGTAGCCTGAGCAAGAATAATAAGAAAGTGACTTGGGGGCCAATGAGAGAGCCCATTATTCCAAACCACTGCTCGCATTCTCAAATCCATCCACACTAGACTGGGGGTGGGGATACGGGGGACTAAAGCTCTTCCAATTATTTCTGTCACATGTCAAATTTACGTTCTTGGATTTGGGGCTGGGCTGAGCCCAGGTCAGCAACGGAACTGTGAGGAGCTTGCAAAGAGGCCGGGGAACAGGAGGACTGGCTCAAACGTTCAGAATAGCTGGAGATTCTGGAATTCTACAAGGTGGGCAACTGGAAGAAATCACTTCCCATTCGGAGTTGTGGTCCTCAACCTTCAGGAAGAAGTCTTGGTTTATCCGCTCCTGGAATGAACGGTTTTTTCCACACTAGGCCATACCAGAGTGCATTTCAGCAGCGGAGTCCAGAAACACAGATCTCAAACCGCCTCTCGGTTGGATCAGTTATGCAAACCCCCGTCTAGCTGCTAGAACACTATGTCAGCACTTAGGGAGCTTTAATTCAGCCACAAGTGCTGGTCCCAGCAAAGGACCTGCTGGCCTGCGATCTGCCCAGGGGCAAAGCTGTTTGTTGGTGGTGATTCGTTTCTGGTGTCACTCTTCTCTTTTCCTCTCGGTACAACCCGGAAGACAAATGGAGATGTGCATCTGTCACTGAGGATCTATCAACGGCTTGGGTTTTCTGGATAGAATCTTGTTTAATGGAGCCAGCCCTTCCTTGGCCTGTCTTTTTTCGCTGTGTGTGAAGCATTTGGTTGTTAAAGTGGTCCGATGTCCTTGCGCTGAAATACACACACAGAGAATACAAAGCGCTCTTATTGATCACTACGCGCAGAGCCTCTGAGTGGTGCTTGGAATACAGTTGGGGTGCTGTTGAGTGGGGTGGACAGACCTCATAGGCAGCAGCTGCCTGGCCTATTCTGCATTCTACCATCCTACTGGATCCTAAATCCCCCCCTCTGCTTGGCCTTCCTTGTCATGCTGTTTTCTAGAAAACCAAGTCACCCTGTGCCTAACTTTCCCCTGGCCAATAATTTTTAGCTGCTTATTGAGCTGGTGGTGTTTTATCTAATCCTTGCTCAGCCTCCCCATGTGCACTGCCATTAGAAAACGCCGTAAATCATCACTTAAGGACCATAATATCCACTCTAATGGTTAGAACACAAAGTGGCCCTCTCCCTTGTGACCAAGTGGCAGTTGCAAGCTCCTGGAATAGGTCCCCCATTGTTTTCTTGTCAACTTCGGTGTCTGCTGAGTTAGAGTCTCACATCGCAGTACTCAGAGCGCATCTTTCTTTAGAATCTGCTCATTCCCGTGCTTTCTCTGCTCCCAGAGATTGACACCTGCTCCCCAGCTGTCACTTACGGATTTCCCAGTAAGAACCAGCCCTAGCCACCTGACGTCAGACGAGTCATTTCATGCATTTGAGTCATATTTCCTTCTCGGGTAAATAAGACTAACATTCCACCCATCCTCCATTCTTGGCGTTGTGTCAGGGCTGGGGTGTGGGGAGGGTGAGGTGGCTGGGATGATCCAATGAGACAGGACTTGTGAATATCCTTTACTAGATATAAGACCCTGCACAAAAGCTGGCAATCGTAATAACAAAAACGTGTCGACAAGAGTTGGGAGGTATACATACAGCAGCAGATAAGTGTGTCTTTTTGATTCAACAAACCTGTGTCGAGTATGTGCCAAGCACTGTGCTGTATACAGATAAGAAAATAGGTGTTTACCATCCAGAGTGATGAGATCTATGGTAATGCCAAGCCTCCTATGACAGTGCACGGAAAATACCTCTAACCTAGACTAAGGAAGGTCGGAGAAGACCCCCCGGAAAATGTGTTGGGCACCTACAAGGCTGAGCCAAAAGAGAGACTGACAACAGTGGCTTCCGGGAACTAGGAACTGACTCTTAGAGCGAGGTCAAGCAGCAGAGCTGGTGGGGTAGGCGGAGTCACGATTATGGAGGGTTTGGAACATTTTGGAAAGGTCATAAGAGTGACATGATCAGAATTGTCTGAAAACCATCTGGGGAATATTTTGGGAGGAAGAAGGACTGAGGAAGATCAGTGAGAAGGCTACTGGGATAAGCTACTTAAAAGTTAATGACAGCATGATCTAAGACAATGCTGGACGGTTGAAAAGAAGTGGACGGATTCAAGAGATGTTCGGGAGGTGAAATCCATGACATCTGTAGTTTGACTCGACATAGGGATGGGAGTAGAAGGGACGGTAATGGGTAACACCCCCATTTCTAGCTTGGATGGCGGTGCCATTCATTGAGATCAGGATTATGGAAGAAGAAGGGTTGCCATATATAAAGATGACCATTTCGATGCGTGCAATGATTCATTTCCAGGGGCTGTGGATTCCGTGTAGAGATAGACATAGTATTTGGATAGTCTGCTACCTGTCCCATGATGCTTGCTCCAGGAAGGGACAGATTTACAGACTACGTAGTCCTCACATGACTGCCAATGCCAACTAGACACGGAATAGAGGTGAGAAACAAAGGCAGTGAGTACATTGGCTGACCGGCAAATTTTTGAGTGTGGTCTGGCCCAGATAAACAAGCTACACAAATCACATTTTGTCTCTGGAGAGTTTCAACCAAGCCACTGAGTACTGCCAGTCATTAATAGACATGGGTGTTGGAAGGTTTTAGAGTCAGGAACCGTGGTAGCAGCCGCTGGGGCCACACGGAAGGTGTTGGGAGGGTAGTAAAGGTTTCAGTATTAAATAAACTCACATTTAATTCTTTCTTTCTTTAGTTCTTTCAAGCGTGTAACCAGAGAAGTCACAATTAGAATAGAAATTGGTACCGGGAGTGGGGTTCAAAGTGATAGAGCCCTAACGCATGAGACTAGCTATGGTATTATTGGGATGAGATACAGTACAAAATTGTTTTCATTATAGGCTAGGAAGTTTGCAGTCTGTGGTTTCTAGTGGAAAAACAACTAATTAAGTTGTCATCTGCTGTCCCTTGAGACTCAGACCATATGCATACCAAAGGTGAAGCTTTGGGAGGCTTGAGGCCTATATGTAAGGGTAATGAAGCAGATTATTTATTGCTTATAACCTTAGATAATGGCCAGCAGCAAAGAGAGAGTTTTCTGTCCAGAATCCCTGTCTACAAGCAAATAAGAAAAACAGGGTGATTATGTAATTCTGGTGCAGAAAGCCCATTTTGCCTCTAGCTGGAGGTCTCTGATTACTTCGAGCCAAGTCCAGAAACCAATGGGCCTTGCCAAACTGTGGTCTGGTCCTAATTTTCTGTCTCATTGAATTTCTAGTGCCAGAGTTAAAGCTCCGATTGACAGGGGTGGGTGTTGAGACCACTGGAAAGGCATTATTTGGGAGGAGAAGTTGCTGGGGATCATGACACCCCCCCCCAGGCCCTTCTCAGCATTTCTCACTCCGCCTTCCCCACAAAATAAGGAGAGCCTTCCCACGGAGAGGCAAGTCTCACAGGGAGGGTTGGAATATGGATAAGGCAGACAGACTAGGAAAGACAAACCACCTTCACCTACATCCTTCCTGTGCCAAGTGGTATCAGCCATTGAGAGAAGGACAGTCAGCTGGAAGAAACTAATCTGGGTTCTAAACAACAAAAGATTTGGGAGCCTGGGTCTCAGGATTCATCTGGGCTGTTAAGAATAGGAAACCTTCCAAGGACATCAGTTTTACTCTGCCAGCCTGGGGTCCCCTGTGGCCACGGGGTTTGATGTACACTTGGATCAGAAGCCACTGTGTGGTTCTTGCCCCAGAGATCTCTTGCTTTTCTCTAGTTTTCTCTTTCCTTCCTCTACAAGTAAACAATTTCCACCCCACTGCTGTCATCCTGGCTTTCCTCCATGGTCAATATTGAGGGGATGGCAAAGGTTAAATTTACCATTTCGTTCCTAGATTGTAAGAAAGTGGGCAGGCACGTTGGGACAGGATCCCAGAGAACAAGAAGAGGGATGGACGGCACCTGAATACTGTGCATGCCGAGGCCAGCAGGTGACCTCGCAGCAGTCTCACGACGCTCACTCCGAACGAGGAGCAGAATGTGACTTCACGTGCTGATGGGCAGATGCATGATTTATAGCTGCAAACAACTGCAAAGTTGATTTAGAGTTGTAGATGGGACCCAGTTAGATAAGAATATCTTTGCAAGTGTCTGAATGGGGAGAAAGTTACGTGCGTTGGGCAGGGGAAGCAGAAGAATAAAATTGATAGGCTTTTATTATTTGTCCTGTCCAATGATGCCACCAAGGACAGCTCTAGATACCACACGATCCCCTCCCTCTCTGGAACCATAGCTATTGGACCTGCCATAGTCATCTAACCCAGGGGCCATCCTGTGTCTTCTATTGTCTGAATCAGATGGGTAGGCTCATCCAAGAAGACTCTTTCTCCCAACACTCGAACAAGGAGACATGGAATCTATTGCCATTGGAACTAGGCTCTGGATTTGGGTCTTATATACTTGGGGGATGATAAGTAGGCAGGTGGTGGGGTGCAAGAGGACAGGAGAGCAGACCCTGGAGCGGGAGAGACAGAGTGGCTGCTTCTGTTCTTAATGGGTTTTCCCTGATCTCAAATGTAGACCGTCTCAGATCTGGCAAGGCATTCTGTCCTTGGAGTTCATTGGATTTCGACTTTCTTAAAATAAATCCCAAACTGTAGTAGACATCTAGAGTTCAGGAGAGAGACCTGGATGGGAAGTGGTTTTCGGGCCCATCTACATTTCCACAGAGCCGATGAGATCACCCAAGGAAGGGATGGAGGGAAACAGAAAATATTGCTATTCTGATCATTATAGATTCTTTACCTTTCAGGCTTGAAAAGACACATAGTGCTTGTGTGTATTGTTTTACTTACCCTTCTAAGCAACCCTGTGAGGTCGCTATTACTACGATCCAATTTTTACAAACAAGGAAAGGTGGTAAAAGGGCTCAGTCCCATTGCTCAGGTCACACAGCTTATAGCAACAGCAGTGATGGGCCCTGTCTTCTGGCTGGTCCACGTTTAAGCGCCCATTCTCCCCTGGAGGCGGGCACCATCGGCATTGCCTGATATTTACAGAGAAGTTGGCAAGAGAATCAATGAAATGAGGGCTACTTATCTTCGGAGCCCCCTTGTTTCCCTTTGTGGGTCTCATCCTCCCCGACCCCCGTGACCAGCCTCCTGCTCTATCTACCGCTCCTCTCGGGGAGATGGCTGATGCCCCATCATTGGAGCAGGGAGGGGTCTGTGTTCCCAGTGACCCCTCCCAAGATCAATTCCTAGGTCCTCAGGGCTGTGTTGAATGCTCCCAAATTCTACTGGTTGGGGTGGCTAGTGGCAAGAGATGGTAAGTAGTATTTTGTGGAAAAAGGGTTATGGGATCAGATCACCGGGGAAATCCTGACTTAAATCAACACCAAGACTCCTTGACGCTGTTTTCAGAGCATTCAATGTGTTGACGTGCATCTCCCCGAGACTCTCCCAAACTTACTTGACTGACTTCCAAATGTGGTGGTGTTCAAAGTCATAGTAGGGAAGGGGACAGAGACAGTATGGAGGCGAGAGGCCAGAGGCTTACAAGAACATCTCACACCTGCCTCCAGGTATCGATCACCTGCTCCCTGTGTGCTGGGGGCTGGTCACGACGGGACATCTCCACTGATGTGTGTGTGCTTTTGTGTGTCCTTGCATCCATGCATGTAGGTGTAATTCCTGGCTCTCAGCTCAGAGGTAGGAACCAGATTGATCTCCATCACTTATCTCTTAAGGTCTCTCATCCCCTAATATGTGCTCGGGTCTCTTTGGGGACTCCTTGTTCGATAAGCATAGCCCGCCTCTCCGGGGCTCTGGTCGGTTGCGGTACGGCAGAGCCCCGTGGGGAGCTAATTCTCATCCTCCTTCCAAGGCCAGGAAGGAGACCAGGCAAGTTAAGAAGGTACTCGCCCCTACTGCAGGCCTTGACCCTGGGGGACCTCTCTCTTGGGCGCGCCCTACCTACTGGGGAGGCATGGGGAGAAGCCGTTGCAGAGAACTTCTAATTGACACCCTCTGTTTATTTTTGCACCCCTAATTACCCTTTCAACTTGCCGTGGTTTATTTTTGGAAGTTTCCCATCCACCTCATTAACAGCTAGTAAGAGTTCCTGTCTCATATTTCTACCATTTATACCCTTAATTAAACACAGTGGCCTTTGTTATCTCTGAGTAGTGGCCTTGTTAGAATTTAAATAGGATGACTTGCAGCTGTTCGTAACTGCTTTTTTAAGCATCCCATCCCTTTCCTCCACCTCTTTTGTGTGCCACTGGGCTATCTGAGCCTGTCTCCCTGGGGCTCACTGTTCCTTTGGTTATTCTTTTCATAATCAAGGGCTGGGCTGAGCTGAGCACGTAGAAGGTTTAGGATTCTGGCTGCTCCGTTTGGTGGGTTGGCTTTGTTTTGGTGTTTTTTGGTTTTGGTTTTTTGTTTTGTTTTGTTTTGTTTTTGTTTTTGATACCCTTGGCCTCCTTCCTCTCCCCCACCCGGGGTTGTGGGGGAAGAGGTTGGTTGGGATTTTTTCACGCTTCGCCATCAATGTGTGAACAGAACAGCGACAGTTAATTAAATGCACACCAGGACTCAGATCCCTGACCTTACACCGACTGATCCTCCTACCTCATCAGGAAAGCGCTGCCTAATTACCTTATCCTGCTGGCCCAGTTTATTTTCAAACCTTTGTAGCAGGACTGGCCAAAATATTGAAGGCATCCATCATCAGAGGTACCTGCTCCCAGGTACCACCTTGCAGAGAGAGGGAGGACGGCGGGGCACAGAGGCAGCGCTCTGTCTGGGGATGCACTGGCATGGGCCCAGGTGGCTGGGACAAGTAGGAAGCTGTTTCCCAGCACTGTTTGGGGGTGCCGTGGAGGAACCCAGACTTTGCGCAAGGAAGCTCAGTGGTCCGTCCTTTGTGGCCTGGCCTCAATCTACCTATGGAGCTCACAGACTCTCTGGCAAGAGATAAACATGTCGTCGGCCCGCTGGCTCAGGCAGAGGCAGGACAGAGCAGCTGGGGACAGAATCCCCTTGGCCTGAATCTCGGCTCTTCCCTTGGCCTTGGGCAAGGGATATGACTTCTCTTACTTGTTTCCTCATGTATTATGAAACAATAGTTATGGTACCTCCCTCATAGCACTGATGTCAGAACCAGTCAGCTAACGTGGAGCTTGGCGCATTGCAGACATTGACCAGATGATAGCTGCTATATTAATGTTAGTGTTATTGGAAAACAGTGGCCACTATAGTCCTCAGGGACCACTCTAGACCACTCTGGGCAGTGGAAGTACTTCCAGAACCTTCCAAATATGGATTCTCTTTAGCCTATTGCTCCCGGAAACGAACCTGTGTTCCATGGATGGTGTAGGATAATTCTGGGTCGTTGTGATGGTATTGATTTTAGCTTATAGGAGAAGTCATCTACTCATTCATTCACGTTCCCAATTTATCCAACAGACGTTTATTAAGCACCTTCTATTATGCCAGGCACTATGCAAAGTACAGTAGGGACATCAGCTCTCAAGCGGCCTCTACTCTTTCGGGGAAGACCCTAACTATGATGTATATAAGAATGAAATGTCTTCTAGAAAGAAGAAGCAAACGTTGCGCTTACAGGGACAGAGAAAAAGGAGCTGACCTGGGACGTGCAGAACTCAGGGAAGATGGAGGAAGGACGCTTGAGCAGGAACGTGAAGGCCAAGAAAGGTTTCGAGGGGCAAAGGAAAGATGGAAGAACGCTCCGGGATGAGGGAACAGTGTGAGCAAAGTCGTGGAGAAGTGGAAATACATAGGTGTTTGGGAAATGCTGCCTGTGTGGAGAGGAGGGGAATGCATAGGGTCCCCTGGCACTGGCCTTGAACGCCACAGTAGGAATCTGAAGGAATGGGGTGGGGAGATCAAAGAGAAGTGACCTCGGACCTTTGTTCCAGAGAGGTTGCTAACTAGGACTGTGTAAGCATAGACTGGGTCTCAGCCTCTCATGACCAGGAGACCCCTTTCATTAATGTACTCCCATAGGCCTCATAGTTTGATTTCAGTTGTGTAACAAATCATATCCATGAGGTTGTATTGAAGTAAATGTACTGTTTCTAGTAGTTCTTTTAAATATTGAGGATCCCTGGATAATCTGAAAGGGTCACTTTGGGAACCAAGGGGGGTAAGGAAGTCATGGAATAGAGATGCGCAGCCTCCTTGGTAGATGCCTGGCGTCGTCGGGGCCAGAGGTGAAGGGACAAAAGTGCGGTTTCTAGAAGGTGGGACGAGTATGAGACAGACTGTGGGTGGAATGGACAGGACTTGGTGAGGGACTGGGGCGGAGGAGACGGAGGAGTAGAAGATGATTCAGAGGCCCTGGGCCTGGGGGGTGAGAATGTCAATGGTGTGGGCCATCACCAAGACTGGGAGCCAGAGGGAGAAGCGTCGGGTGAGAGTGGGAGGCTCACCCCATAGTCATCCACCTGGAGTTCTCCAGCAGGAAGCTGAGAGCTTTCGAGGCATCTCAGGACCTTTTCTCGTGGCAGAAAAACTGAGCCTCAGTTGCCTTCCCATCCTCAGACTCCATGCACAGGACTAGCGGGTGGGACTAGCGCCCTCTCTCTTACCTTCTGCTCCAGTCAGTCCCATCACAAAGGCTTCCCTAAAATTCCCTGGTATCTGTCGCTTGGGGCCTGGGTAATGCTTGTTGACTCTAAGAAGGAAAAGATCGGGTTAGGGCGAGGCGAAGAGGTGCGAGGCCAGGGCCGCGCTCCGCCACCGGCTCCTGGCCCTTCTGTGCCCAGTCTGTGGTCAGCTAGCTTAGAGCAGATGCTCTTGGTCGTGGTCAGCCGGGTTGCCTCTGATTTTGCTCTGTGGTGACACGGGACAAGGGTGCGGGAGTGGAAGCCGATGGCTTGCCTGGCTGAATGGTAATATCACGGGGAGGGGGGGGAGGGGGGCTGCTAGAGCTTCCACACCGGGTGCCTTTGCTGCTAACCCCCACTCCTGCTCACACCGACGGCGTGCTGCCCGCGGGGCTGGGGCAGCCAGACGGATACCCAGGGTGGGGGTCATCCGCCCCAAGACTGTCCGGGAACACAGCCCTCTGCGACTACCTTCCGCATGGAATTCAGAACGCAATGGCTGTGAGCTGGGTCTGGATCAAGGTCTTCACGGTTAAGAACTGTCTCACTTCAGGTAGAGCCAGACCTCTAATTCTGGGACCAACTATTCCCCAGAGCGTGGGCCGGGGTTCCTGGCACCGGATCGCCTGCCCGCTTGTGGATACACGCATTCCTAGGCCCCAACCCAGGTCTAGGGCCACAGGATGTCTGTGGTCGCCATTTACATTTCTTAGCAAGCTTTCCAGGTGGTTCACAGGCACAGTGAGGGCTGAGAGCCGCTGCTGGAAACCATGACCGTGACCATTACCCTTGGGCTTCTCGAAACTGTCTTCTCGACCACACACTTGCTCTCCTGAATCTGGGTACTTGACTCTGGTTTTGGCTGGTGTGTCCTCCTCCCTGGCAGGAGGTGCTTGCTCTCTGACAGGCTCTTGTGATGGGGCATCTGGACGTGTAGGGGTGGCGGGAGGGAGCCAAATAAGAGGAAATCTTTGATCCTTGCCACGGGTGGAGGACAAGCGCACGAAGTGCACGTGCGAGCGTGAAAACAAATAAGGAGACAAGGCAATGCACGCTGGCACGCGTGGTAAGGGAGTCTGGGCCAGGAGCTGCCTGGGAATGTGGTAGGGACGCTCTCCCCTGCACCAGGCTGGGGAGGCTTTCCCAGGAGGAGAGACTGGAATTAGTCTTAAAGAGTGAATGTTTATGTTTACATTTCGCAGGGGAGGGGAAGGCATCCTGATGGCAGAATCTGATAAGGAAAGCACGATGAGAGGTGGGGTTGCCAATGGAAATGGTGGCGGGGACCCCCGACGGGTCCTGAATGCCAGATGAAGCCATTACCATTTCATGTAAGGCAAAGTCCTTGATAATATTTAAAATTTTATGCAAACAATAATCATTCTTTCCCCCCCTGTGGGCAAAAGGGTAGTCAGTAACATTTTGGAGTAATGGTGGAATGTGTACTAAAGGTGTTGGGGTTGGGACGCCTGGGTGGCTCAGTCACTTAAGTGTCCGACTCTTGATCTGGGCTCAGGTCATGATCTCAGGGTCTTGAGATCGAGCCCCGTGTCAGGCTCTGGGCTCAGCAGGGAGTCTGCTCTCTCTCTCTCTCTCTCTCCCCCCCCCCTTCCCTCTGCCCCTCTCCCTGCTCTCTCTCTCTAAAATAAATCAGTAAATCTTAAAAAAAAAATATGTGTCAGGGTAACGAAACCACCAGGGAAGTGGAGACCGTCTTTTTAGGGGCTGAGAAGTAGTTGTCCAGAGGCCAAATCTGATTCGTATGTCTAGTGGATTTTTTTTTAATTTCAGTTCGAGTGTCCTTAGATAGAGCTTGCCCCCTCCAGTGCCCACAACCTGCCACCTTACCCTTGACATACAGCTTCACACATTTATGCTACCTGCTTAACTGCTGCTGTCTCCGTGTTTCCAATCCCCAGATCGGCATAGAGGAGGGTGAAAGTGGAAATCCCAAGCAGTGGAGGCCACGAGGGTAACCTAGGAGGGCAATGATGAGGGTGTAGAGAGAGGGGGCAGCGAGACAACACAGAGAAAGAAAGAAATGTGGTGTCGTGGCTCAGGCAGGGAGAGAAGGGAGTTCCAGGGTTAAACACGTAGGGGAAGGCCAATCAAGTTCACAGATGGCAAGAGGGCCCGCTGGGACGTCCAAAGGCCTTGCGTAGGGCAGGTGGCAGGTGGTCCCTGGGAGAGTCATGGCAGCTGGGGATGGATCAGCAGCAGCACGGAGGCTGGAGGTGATTTGGGGATGCAGGGACAGAAATGGTAAAGAAAGTTGCGGGGAGGCCGAGGACTGGGCCTGGGGACCTTCTCACTTCTAAGGGTATATGCCTAAAAGTTGCAGTGGTGGCAAAACTGGCTCCATGGCGGACGCCAGAGTCAGGAGAGAAGCTCCAGGAGGGAGGGCGAGTACGAGGAGGCACTCTGCAAGATGGCCTGGGAATGCTTGCCGTACTGAGCCCGGGCTTTGTGAACTGGTGGGAAGGCAGCGGGGGAGGGCGTCCCTGTGGTCTGGCTCTGCTCTAAGTGAGAGCACACTTAGGTGGTGGGACTCGCCTGGGGGGCTGCCATGGACTGCCTGCACAACCAGGCTTGGAACCAGACAGTGGAAGGGTGGCTTCCTCTGACATGTCACCGTGCGCTCTGTGCACTCCCTGAGCAACCGGGCTTGGCCAAGGCTGAGCTGCTGCCGTTTATGCTGCGCTGGCTCCCCCCGCCCTGCTCCCAGGCAGCCTAGAACACCATGGCCCTCCTCCGCTCCCCAGGCCTGAAGCTGAACTCCGCTAGATGAGCTGGGCTTGCAGAACTTTGAAGTCTGCCTAGCTCACTTAAACTTCCACCAGCTCGTTTTCCATTTGGGTTTTAACGGCTCCCTCACCTTGCACCTCGGCGCCCATAAGGTGGACGAGATTGGCTGCTCAGCTGTGGATGAAAGCGGGGAAGCTCACGTTGGGGGTTCGGGACAGAGTTTGGGATGAAAACTGCTCAATGCCGCTTGGCTTCGTGTTTTTCCCCAAAGTGAAAATCCAGCTGGTTTGTTCCTCGGTTTGTCTCTGAAGCAGGATCTGGTATTTATAGAGGACTGCACCAAGGGCCAATCAGCTCAGAATGGAAATTCCTGAGCCTGGAGTTCTCTGGAGCCACTGGCTCTTGGCTTTCTCTCTCCCTGGAGTTCAGCTAAGGTTTTCTCCTGAAAACTTGTAAGCTCTGAGAAGTTTGAAGAGGCATAAATGGAGGATCTCCATGAAAATACGGACTGTCTTTCCCTTGGCGTGGATGTCTTGTGTGTTTCTTTTTTTTTTTTTTTTGGTCTTGTGTGTTTTTTATAGTTAAAATATAGTTATAGTTGCCCACCGGCAACAAGGAGGGCGAAAGGCAAGGAGACAGGACCCGTGGGGGCCCCAGGGAGCCGCTGCAGGTTCAGGCTCTCCGCAGGTGATGGGTATTGTCCCCTGTTCCTTCCGCCGCCAAGACCTCCCGCTTCTGAAATTCTGCGCCCGTGCTAACCCACTGGGCAGAAACCAGAATTGGTTGTTAGCACAGACCTTCCAGCTGCAAGGCAAAGAGATTGTGAGATAGTGGACATTTCCAAAGACAGCTGGAATGAGTGAGATATCAACGGACACATTCGTTAAATGTCACCACTTTTGTTTTCTCTGCAGCATTCAGGGCTTAAGTTATTCCAAATTAATTACCCAGCCACTTGATTTATTCTGTACATTCCCCCTCCTTGCTCCCTCCTCCCTCCCCAGATTTCAGAGCAGCATAGTCTTATTCCCTTTGTTCTCCAGTTACACAACTGCCAAAGGTGGACGTGTCTTCAAGATGGGGGGAGGACGTGGTCCACGCAGCACTGGCTTCTGAGCTATGCTCTCGGGCTGCAGACCAGAGCTGAGCCCACCCACTCCACCTCTGTCTTACAGACGGGGAGCGGGGGAAGAGGCTCAGAGAGGTTACATGACTTGCCCAGGGTAGACTGGAGAAGCTGAAGAGCCAGGGCCGAACCCAGACCTTCTGGCTCTTGAGTTTTTACCAAACGTTAACGGTGTCGAAAAGATGAATCCGTCCTCACGTGGCAAATGTGGCAAGATACAGAGTTATGTGTCAGGGAGCCACCAGGATGGAACAGAATGGAAAATACCGTTCTACCCCAGCTTCCTGGCCAGGGAGAGAGTAAGCTGGGAACATCAGGGCCATCTGATGGTTCAAAACCAGGAGGCACAGGGAAAACCTCTCTGCGTAAGAAGTCAGGCATATTTGGACCATCTGGGAAAGAAAGCTAGTAGTCACTTAAGGAGGACAGTTTGTGAGGCTTGTCTGGTTCTTCAATTTCACCATCCACTTTCTCCGCAGTGTGTCTTCATCCGTAATTTCTCCAGGGAGATGAAGGACCACCGCCCTATCAGCTGTGATTAGCAAGTCCTCTGTCATCTCCAGGCCTCCTATTTCCAAAAACACTGAGAATGCCCAGCCACAGGTTTTCATTCCTCATTGTCCCAGCCCGAAGCGTCCCCACAAGCCTGGCTCAGACATAGCCCAAAGCCGCACGAGGCGAAGCCTCAGGGAAAAGAAGAAATGCTGCATGTCTCACGATGCCCGAGGCACCTGCCCACATGGGCGCTCTGTGTCTCTCGGGATAATCCCTGATGTGTCACCAAGCTTCCCCAGTCTGTGCCGAAAGGAAGAGTCACCTCAGGGAAAAGAGTCGCACATCTCCCCACTCTGCCCCCACTACCAATTTACTGCCAGGGAGCCGTCCTCCGCTGAGGCCCCTGTGGGAGGAGACTCAACCCTCTGGCACTGAGTGGGAAGAGATGCAAGAAGGCAGGAGAGCTGAACTAGCCCGTGTGCATTCCTGAGTTTGCAGAGCTCCTCTGAACCCTCTGAGTTCTTCTGTCTGCCCTCCTCCCATGGCAGCGCATCATCGATTTCCCTTTTTATCGAGTCCGATGGCACAGGCTTTGTTGGGAGCTGTGTATTGTAGGGCGATGAGCCTCCTTGCCATTTCTGAGCTTTCCGGTAGAGCTACTAAGTTATAGCAAGACTTCACTCTTCTTGGCATTGTCCAACACAGGACATGTTTATGGGATTGGGGGTGATGAGTGGACTCCACAATTCTTTAGCTATTCCTGGAGGAGTAACTGATGGGGACGGGGGGGACGGCAAATGAATGTGCATGACTCCTGGTTCACAAACAGGCCATCGTAGGGCTCTCGCCCGGAGGGAATGAGGCTGGGATCTCAGAGGGTACACTTAGGGTTGCACTATGAAAGGTATACACATAGGCGGATGGCTTAAGCGATCCTTCTCCAGGCTTACCACATTATAGTAATTTCCTCTTTGTGTGTCTGTCTCCTTCTCTGAATCGTGAGCTCCTCGAAGAGATGCGTTTTCTTAGAAGGGAGCTCAGCATCATGTTGATCGATGATTAAGCATCATGCTTAAGCAGGTGGACAGTGGGATTTAGTTATCTGGGTTTAATTGTATGACCAAGGGCAGGTTTCTTGACCTCTAAGTGTTAAAGAGAAAATTAAGTGAGGTAATGGATGTAAGGCACTTAAAACAGTGCCCAGCATAGAAGTGTGTAGTGTTGGCTAGTTATTATTACTAATTTGTGTGCTGAGCACATTATCTGAAATATACTAGGTGTTCAACCTGTTTGTTGAGTGAATCCCTACGCGCATTCAGAAAAAGAGATAAACCTGCATTCATGGGAGTTAGTCCAGCTGAAGTTCTTGAGTGTTCTGGGGCCAAGTAGGGCAGGAGAGAGAAGTTGGGCTGTAGCGTTGTGATTGGTTGGCAGGTTGGGAGTTAGTCTAAGACATTTTCAGTTGTGGAAGATGAACTCCATAGGAAATTGGCAAGAATTGGGTCAAAAAGTTAGCTGGTTAAACCTCCATCACTGTGCTTGGTCCTACAGCAAGTATCCACAACATATGTTTATCAGCAAAAGCCCCAGAGATGAGGACATGTTTGCAGACAGATGGTCAGCAAATGGCACCTGATAGGTGATTCCCATAGGATACTTTATAGTGTCCTCAAAAATCAAAGCCCCGTGAATATATCTGAAGATATCTATTGATTCAATGCAATCCCTCTCAAAATCCCATTTTTTGTAGAAATAGATTCATCCTAAAATTCATATGGGATTGAAGAGACCCTGAGTAGCCAAAACAAATCTGAAAAAAAAAACAAGGTTGAAGGATTCATACTTCCTGATTTCAAAACTTACTACAAAGCTACAAGTAATCAAATTGTGATACTAGTATAAAGGCACACATATAAACCAATGAAACAGAATAGAAAGCCCAGAAATAAACTCTCACATATATGGTCAAATGATTCTCAACAAGGGTGCCAAGATCATTCAATGAGGAAAAAGACAGTCTTTGCAACAAATGGTATAGAAAAAACTGGATATCCATGTGCAAAAGAATGAAGTTGGACCCTTACATCACAACCTATACAAAAAGTAAAGTGGATCAAAGACCAAAGTGTAAGAGCTAAACCTATAAAACTCCTAGAAGAAAACATAGAGCAAATCATCATGGCACTGGATTTGGCAATGATTTTTTGGATATGACACCAAAAGCACAAGTAACAAAAGAAAAAGTAGATAGATCAGACTACCTCAAAATTTAAAACTTTTGTGCATCAGAGGACATGATCAACAGCAACGCACAGAATGGGAGGCAATATTGTATTTGTAAATCCTAAATCTGATACGGCATTTATATCTCAAATACGTAGAAAAATCCAAAAACTCAACAACAAAAAAACAAACTCAAAAATGAGCATTGAATCACTATATTGTGCACCTGAAACTAATATAACACTGTGTGTTCACTACACTGGAAGTAAAATTTAAAACTTAATGAGGTTTTTAAACAATGAACAAAGGACTCGAATAGACATTTTTCCAAAAGAAATATACAGATGGCCAGTAAGCACATGAAAAGATACTTGACATCACTGATCATTAGGAAAATGCAACTCAAAATCACAATTAGATACCACTTCACACCCATTCTGATGCCTACCATCAAAAATACATAAAATAACAAGTGTTGGTGAGGGTGGAGAGAAATTGGAACTTTTGGGCACTGCCTCCGGGAATGTAACATGGCGCCACCACTATGAAAAACAGTATGGCAGTTCCCCCAAAATATTAAAAATAGAATGACCATCTGATCCAGAAATTCCACTTCTGCGTATACACCCCAGAGAACCGAAAGCGGAGACAGGAAGAGATCTTTGTACACTCACGTTCACAGCGACATTATTCACAGTAGCCAAAAGGTGGAAGCGACCCAAATGTCCACTGACAGATCAGTGGAAAACAAAAGGTAGTACATTCATACAATGGAATATTATTTGGCCTTAAAAAGGAAGGAAATTTTGACATATATATAACATGGGTCAACCTTGAGGATATTCTGCTAAGTGAAATAATCCCGACACAAAAGGACAGATACGATATGCTTCCACTTACATGAGGTACCTGGAGTGGTGAAATTCATGGACACAGAAAATAGAATGGGGTTGCCAGGGGCTGGGGGTGTGGGGGAGGAGGGGCTGGGGATCTGCCGTTTAATGGGTACAGTCATGAGAAAAGTTCTGTGGAGAGCCGGTAGAGACGGCTGCCCAACAATGTGAATACATTGAAAGCCGCTGAACTGTACACTTAAAAATGGTTAAAGTGGTAAATCGAAGATAAATATATTTTACCCCACACCCACACACACCAAAGGTAAGAGCAGAGGCCAGGGGAGGAAAGAGGTGGGTCCCTGCAAACGTGGGTGAAAGCAGACTTGCCAGTCAAGCGATGTTCAAGCACTTTGGATGAACTTGAGAAGAATCATTTTATGAGGCCCTTGATTGATCTGTTTTTGTTCATCCACATCCCCATCGATCAGCTTTGCTCGGGCACACCTCCATTATCATTCACATCACTTTCTTTTTCGTTGACCTCTAAATCTTGATGGTTCCCGAAGAAGCCCTCCTTGAGACTCTGCTTGTCTGCTTGTACCCACATGGCCGTGTCAGCCTCCTGCCTTCACATCTCGTTCTGGTGCGTAAGCTTTCTATAAAGTAACATCTCACGCCCGACCTCTCTGCCAAGCTGCTTCTCAAACTACGGCTGTCTGCTGCTCATCCAATTTACTTGGCCCAAACTGGACTCATTGTTGAGCCCAAACAGACTCGATCTGTTGAGTCTCCGGCTTCTATGGAAGGCTCCATCATTTTTCTGGTGCCTCCAATGTGAGAACATTCAACACTCTTGAATCTCCCTTCCTTCTCCCTGCCTTCCAGATCTGCTCAGCCGTCAGCCCCGCTGCGTGGCCCATCTGTGTCCACCGTGACCTGTACAGGTGCCCTCGTTTCTCTGTATGGGACCTCTGCCTAGCTCAGCCCTCTGCCCCCTCCTGGGTGAACGGCTGCAACTACCCACCAGCCTCTTGGCCTCCAGTCTCTGCTGGTGGGCTTGCCATGGCCGTGCTGGGAGTGCCGCTGTGAACCAGCCAGAGGAAAGCTGTCAGGGGGGGTGAGGACAGTCCTTTTCCCCTTCCTGGGCCATCAGACATCTGGATGGGGCTCACTGAAAAGAGGAGCGGGCCACGGGACAAATCACGAAGTCCTGAGGGGCCTATGGCTGCAAAACCACCTGGGGAGGGGAGGTTGGGTGAGTGGATGAGGTGTGACAGCTAGATAGAGTCTCAAAGCCAGGCAAATCTTGCAGTTCCGAGGGATCAGGCCGCCTGGGAGCAGAAGCCAAACCAGCAGTGGAGGGAGGAGGGGCAGTGGGCCCATTTCGTGGAGGCAGCTGGCAAGAATGAGGCAAGGGCCAGGTCTGCAGCCTGGTGGCGTGGTGTATGGACCCCTCAGCCCAGCATGTGCCCCCTCCTCACAACTTCCCCCACCCTGAATCCTACCTATCCTTAAAAGCTCTAGATTAAATGCCCCTTCCTTCTTGAAGCTGTCATTCTGCCCCACCGTGACCTGCTTTCATGGACTTCTAGAGCCTTCTATTTCATCTCCCATCCTGCGCTCACCACTTTCTACTTTGGACCAGAGTTTCTTACGTTGCCAATTCACTAGACTAAAGCTTTTTGCGGGCAACATGCAAGTCTGAGGCTGGCCCAGTCATGGGGCTCTATCTAGTCCTTGAGTTTGTTCAACAACAAATGGACTGTAGCTTCTCTTTGTTTCTCTGACTCAGCCAGGCAGTAGCTGTCACCCTCCACGGTGCTGCTTAAATCACTGTGGTCATCCCAAGCGCTGACCAGCAATTCCCAGTTCTTCTTCCCCTTGGGCGCTTGAATCCCTAGATTCTGGGAGGCCCCATGAGTAGTCATGGGCAACGAACCGTGAGGGAAAGGGACATGCGTCTTCTCTGGACCACAGTGTTGAAGCCAACAGGAGAGGCTTCAGAGCGCCCGTTTCCCCTGATGGTGGCAACTAGCCGAGTTTGAGATGTTGGCTGCTCTGAGTCCCCCTGAATACATCCGATGAGCAGAGCGCCCCCTTGCCGACCTGTGACGGGCATGAGCACGAATGAGAAGCCTTTGTTGTTCCCAGCCACTGATGTCTGAAAGTGGTTCTGGCTGCCTAACCCAGCCCGGCCAGCCAGACCCATCTACCCCGTCCCCGCATCTGCTCAGATACGGGCTGCGCGTCACCGAGCCCCGCCTGCTGACGGGTGACCCGACGGCAGGCAGAAGCCCGGGGAGGCTGTGTGTTTCGGAAGCAGAGTGCTTCCCTCAGCAGTTCGGCTCCCTCGGTGGCAGCTCACCGCGGAGTGCCAGTAATTTAGATGCAGATGTGCAAGAGCGGACCGTACCTTCCGCGCTCCTCTCTATGGGCTGCTTCCTAAATTAATTAAAAGCTGGGGGCGAGCACAGAGGATATTCTATTAAGTCAGAATGTTCTCTTTAAACGTTCGAGTCTGCGGTAGGATTTTTCTCCTCACCCGGCCAAGCGGTGTTTTATGAGAGTTAGCAGGATTCCTCCCCTGGTGGGCGGAAGTGTTGCACTTCCCAGCTATGAGCGTGCAACCCGCTTCCCTAGAGAAGCCTGGGCATCTGGAGGGGCCGCTCGTCGAGCTGAACAGCTGAGGAGACAGCACAGCCCGGCGCACCAAATGCTCTGCGAGCCATAAGCCTGGCAGAGCACAGGGGGATTTTAGCCTCGTGGGGTATGCAAGGTATTCCTCGGGCAGCACAAAAAGCAAACAAGCCTTCCGCGGTACTTCCGATGGAAGGGACGTGGCTGTCTATGTGAAACAACGCTTAAAGATGAAGGCTGTGTCGTGTCCTGTGTGTATGCGGACGGCTAAACCTCAGGAACACACGATGACAAGAAAAATGGGCAAGAGACAGAGATTTAATCGAAGAAAAACTCCAGGCTGTGACAGGGGCAGGAGACATGAAGCGGTAATTAACAACATAATTTTTAAATGATGTCGCAATTAATTAATATCCTGAGTATGCGAAGAAAGGGGGGGCATCTTTCAGCCCAGAAAAACTGCTAAATAAAGAAGGGAACTTGGCGTTTTTTAAAAAACACCGATATGCAAAAGGCCCTTGTTATCATGACTTCAGCAAAGCTCAAAACACCAACCCAAGAAAGAGGTTTCTCGTGGCAGAGAAGCGAACAAATGAATCGACTTTGTATTTCATTTTATTCTGAAACTTGTAATTCATTTTATTCTCCTCTGCGAGGAAGAAGTATTGGGCTCGATAATGAAGTTGACAGACATTCAGGTTCATTCATGCTTGGGTTGAGGACTAGTCCCCCCAGAAGACACTGGGGGTGGGGCTCCTGGAGCCGAGAGCCTCCCTGGGGGTGGGCTTCCCAGCCTGTAGAAATTTACCAAGACCGCTGCAGCGGGAGCGGTAGCAGTTGGGTAGGTAGTTGGGGCTGACCATAATCTGCTCAGGAAATGATTTCCCAAAACCACTGGGAGGTTCACTTGTGTGAGTTAGCTGCCTGGACATAGAAAGAATGTCTGAGAGCAGTAACTATTCCACGATTCACACCGATCACCCTCCCTCCCCCCAAAGAGCCAAGTGGTCATCCTTGTGTGTCTAGGGATACGAAGATGGCAGCTGGACATGCGTTTTGAGATCACTTCTGGAAAAACCCTCTCACACTCATTTCTGGGCTGCTCATGATCCAAGAAACTCAACCGTCCCCTTCCTACTTGTAGGACCCATGGCATCTGCTCAGTGATCGAGATGGCCGTCTTGATGGGGTCAGTCTAGAGTCAAGAGACAGAATGAAGTTTATGGCCTGCTCTGAGTCTTGTCGTGACTTTGGGTTTTTGTCTCACTCTCAAAAGAACATCCAGCTGCAGTACGGCCTGACTAGGATGGCCTATCAATCACAAGACATCTGGGGAGAAAACTTAACTTTATACCAATGACACATTAACTCCTAGCCTAAGGCTCAGTACAGAGTGGAGTTTGGTTTATCTCCCTTTACTTTTCTAAGCTGAAAACTTCTCTGGCCACAATATCCTGGTCATCCTCATGCCCAATCTGAGCTTTGGGTAGAAGACACTGCCTCCAGTTGTATCAGCAGAGAAACCTGATAACTTGGCTTAAGGGGCGGGTCACTTTATTGAGTTTCTGCTTCTAAAGCACGTGACATAGATAAAGAATAAGACACAAGGTGTGCAAATAGCTTTTCCCTTCTTGACCTTCCACTGGCGGAAGAAGGGGTTCTTCAGCAGACTTGCCTCTTGCAAGTCACACGCACAGCTCTGGAAGTTGGCATTGTGTAGTCACAGATAGAGTAGAAACTCACTTCCACGAATTTACCAGGGCTCTACAGACTGAGATCGAGCAAATCAACTGAGTTATACGTGGTTGGTAGGGAGACCACTGTGAACTCAACAGAAACGTACTATTACAATACAGAATAGTTGAAACATTTTTTTTTCCTAAACTGAATTTGGCCTAAGGTAGAGATCTAAAGGAGGAGGAAAAAAAAAAAGTTCACTACCACTGAAACAAACACTGAAGTACTTAGTAATCTATAGAACTAAAGTTTAAGATGAATACTGTCCCAGAGTCAAGGGGGCTGAAATAGGCTTAAGCTGGCTTTGTTTCAATCGAGAAGATTCTCTTCACAGAAAGATGGATTCCAGCTACGGCTTGGATTAAAACACCCCATTCCCCAAAGAACAGTTTATGCAGGTGTTTCTTTGATCTGTGTAGGCATTTTTAAACAGTTGCTTGATACTTCATGGAATTCATAAAGCTACGCATGACACAGAAGTCATTTCGGAACACGTGTGCCTTCTCTTCTTTACAATGAAGGTTATTTTTGAGAACAAAGATCCCGCGTTCAAACAGATATGGTCATTAACTGTGGTGTGCCAGAAAACATAACGGCATGTTTAGTTTCAGCAGAATCATTCCTAAAGAAAGGGACTGAGTTCCCATGAGGAGTCGAGACATTTTCAAATGATGAGGAAAGTCATCAAGGAAGCGGGGGCAGACGGGGCCACAAGGAGCCCTGCACGACCAGGGGAAGGTGCGCGGACACCTCGGAGAGCTCGTGATTTCACCGTAGGACCAGAAGTCTGCACCGCGGTCTATGTCACAGCAGCGAAGAGCTTCCAAGGGTCACAACTAGAGCCTTGCCAAGGCTCTTGGCCTGATTTACACCCTTCCGCAGGCCACTGCAGACACAGCCACGGCTCCCCGTTCCCACACCCACGTCCTTCTTCTCCAGGGTTGTGGAGCTTGGAGGAGACACAAAACTGGAGGAAATCACACCACCTCCCAGGAAGAGACGACTATTTTACATTGTATTTTATATGAACCAGCTTCTGGGCTCTCCTCCCTTCTCTTCTTGGCAGCAGATCCATAAAAAGTGAAAACCACAGAAGACATCACCTTGGGAGACAAGAAAGACTAAGACAGGTCTGGCCACACGACAAGGGCCTTGGCCTTGACCCACGCAGGAGCGGTTAGGACTCGTGCTACGGCTGCCGCTGCCCCTGCGCGACACTGTGTTTGGACGGTTGAACGAGTGCAAAAAGAACGTCGCTGAGTTCCGTTGGTGTCGCCCGGCCGCGCAGCTCATGGTGTGGGAGGTGGTTTCGGAGACGGGCACGAGCTCTCGCTGTCAAAGCTGGCAGCCCGGCCCTGCCACTGCGGAGAGGGGAGAAGGCTGGTTACCGATGGCCAAGGGACTTGCGTTTCAACTTTCGAAACTTCTGTGGCCCATGCACTGAATTCACCCTTCCCGACTTTTCATAAGCTCACTTGAATTTTGCTGTCAGCCATGCAAAAACAGAAGGAAAAGAGCTGTAGAGCTTCTAGTTTGGAATACCTGATTTTTTTTTTTTTTTAAAGACCTGCTGCAGAGACAATGAAAGCTTTCTCCACTGTGTGCAGTGTGTGTGTGTGTGAGTGTGTTAATGAGGTGCTATGACTGGGCCATTTCTGAGTGCTTCAGCCATTTTTCACACTGAAAATTGGATTATGTTAGCAGCGAAAGAGGCCGTCTACAGAATATGCCCTTACTGCCAAGAACCCACGATCATGAATTATTAGCAATTTGTCTGGGAGCTGTTAGTACAGCTACAAACCTGATATTGCTTTAGCGTCCGGCTCTCTTTCTCAGGCTTAATGCTTCCTGTGCGCATTCACACCCGCCTTGTGAGGAGCTGGGGGTGTGAGGCGGGCAGCCCCTTCCCCCTTTCCGGACCATCCCCTGCCTTCTCCCGCCTCACAGGTTGCCCTGTCAGCCCCACTCTGACCCTTCTGTCAAGGTGGGTGACGTAAGGAGGCGTAAGAGAGTGAAGGAGAGGGCTGAGGATGGATGGACCCGTGCCTGAGCCCTTCGACCCTTCCTTAAATTGAAAAGTCAGTCATGCTGGGGCACTGTGTTCTGGGCAAAGATCTGACCCCTGGAATATTCTTGACCCATCTTGGGGCCATGTAACTTCAATGTGAGGCCATGTCCTCATGTCCTGGGAGCTGAGGAGACCCAAACCTCTCCCAGGTGCCCGTGGGACAGGGCTCCAGAGGCAGTCGGGGAGGTGGTCAAGGTGGTCTTTCTGAAGTGAGTACAGCCTCCTCTGCTGCCCCTGAGCTCTGGGGGTCTCCATGGTGGGATGTCGGGCTGAGTAGAAGCTGCTCTCTGCACCTGTGCACGAATGGGGGCGGGAGGGGGAAGGATGCCGTGCTCCCCGCAGCACAGCCGTCTCTAGACAGAGCTGAGCCACCTAAGGAGTAGACCGTTTGCCAGCCCGCGTTTCCTCCTGGAAATCCACGGTGCTGAGGAGAGACCTTGACCTGCAGGACATCTCCACGCTCCCACTTGTACAGAAAGCCTCTTTCACCTTCCCTGGCCTCGGTCCCTTCGTGTCCCTGTGCAGGCCAGCCGGCGGATCTTCACAACTAACCCCACGCTGGGCCATCGGGTACGGAGGACCACCACTGCGTGCCCTAGACCTGAGCAATCTTAGCGTGCCTGACCTGGGGGCAGGCCCAGGGCGCCGTTCAGTCAACTCTCCAGTTCTCGCACATAAGAAAACCAAGACACAGAGAAGTCAAGACGCCCCTAATTCGGGGCAGAGCCGGGATGTGAAACCAGGTCTCCTCTAACTCCCAGCTCAGTGCTCCCTCCACTCCATCCTGCTGCCACCTTAGCGTCCGGCCACAGCGGGGGAGAAGGAGCTGCACGGGGCAAGAGGAAACCTAACATCTTCAGGGCCACACCGGGTACTTACTCCTAACTCCAGGTGACAGTCTCTCTGCTTGCAGCGTCCACGTGAATGAAATCACAACCGAGGGTTTCCCTGGTGAAATATTTTAAATAAATAAGTGCCTGGTTGTTGAGCCCACTGTGACTTCTGACTCAAGTGCCTCTTAACCAGAAGCCGACACAAGATGATCACCAATGCTTTCATTTAACACACCTCTGCCTTAGGGGATCTACTTTTTCTGTGCCGGCCTTTAGTGTCGCTGAAAGGTACACTGTGATTCCTGGCTTCTCCCCTGGGTAAGCATGCCACTTAAACAATCTGACTGATGGACCAGTGCAGAGGAGAAAAAGCGAAATGGCCACACAGGGTACCTTTTTTTTCCTATACATAATAGCCCAAGTCACGCGGAGCGTAATTGTCAATCCAGGACACATGAGGAAGGCACGCTGACTTCCCTGCCAGCCCCTGATTGTTTCTGTGAAGATAAAGAGAGGAGGGAGATGGGGTCCGTGGACAACGGGAAGGTGAATGATTCCAGCAGGCTTATCATGGGGGCTCTGAAGTCGCAAAAACCGGCCTCCCTTCCCCGGCACCCGGGAAGGTGATCATTCCAGGACGTCTGTGTTCCGTAAGACCTTTTGTTGTTCTGAAATGGGGTCACGCTCAAACAGAGATCTGAAATCTCTGGAAGCTGACCTCCACTTGGCCCTTCATGATAGAATGCCTTGGAGAAGGCTGCCGGTCAGCCTCGGCTCTGTGTGTGGTGACAGCAGTGACACGCAGCACGGGGCAGGGGTGCCAGAGGGAAGGGGGCTGCCGCCGCCGCCGCCGCTCCCGCCGGGGAAGGACGCTCACTGGGGCTTAATCCATTTCTACTTGCGAAAACATCCCAGCAGGGAAAAATACCTTTTCAGTTCATTTGTTCCGCTCAACCTTATTTTAAAAGCCCAAACAAGTGAGCAAGTAGGGTGCCCTCTGTTCTCATTAATAAAAAAAGAAATGATCACGGCGCTCGAAACTCCTGGAAGGAAGGTGCAATCTAAATAGAGAGTACTTTATAGATGTGAGGCCGTTTATCTTCCCGGGAGCGGGGGAGTGAGATTTCTGTATGTAGGGTACGAATGGGAGAAGCAAGTTCCGGGAGCAAGGCTCTTGCTGAATGTCCAAACAGAGCCGAGGAGGCAAGACGGGAGCTCTAAGCGTGATTGAGCTGGTCGGTGTTCGAGCACAATGCATCGCTTGAGCCCAAAGAGACTTTACTTCCTATCTGCCTGGTAGGGTTTTAGATGCAGTTTTATAAAGATACTCAAACTGTGGGTGCTAAAAGTGTAGGTGAAATCCTAGGTTGCCAAGATGAATGTCATTTTCAGCTTCTTCATACGGAGAAATGATCCGCTGGGCAGAAAATGGCAGGATAATGAGACGGGGAGGGGCGGGCTGGGGAGCTTGGTGTGCGAGGTCAAGAAAAAAGTAAACCCAAAGGATATGAATCAATTTATTCTCTTTTCGTTTTGCATATACGGTTACTTTCCCTTTACTGTCTCATCAAATATTCATTTTCAAGGGCTTGATTCTACTTTATCTTTCTTTCTTTTGTCGTCTGGACTAGTGAGTCAGAGTTTTCAAAGGAATGGGACTCGGAATCAATTATTTGGCTTAATTAGGTTGTATTCATCATGGAGTGATTCTGGAACCGAGTGCCGGCACCTTCTGGCCGCCCCGCACCCACCCCCAACCCCAGCCGCCGCGGGCCAGCAGCTTCAGTTTGCATGGACAGGGCGACCCAGTCACACGGGGAGGGTTATCTTTCTGAGCTGGTGCCACGGGAGGGCTCACTGGTTCCACCCGTCGTCACTTAGGGTCAGGGTTTCCTAGAAAAGCGGAGATGACGGGAGCCAACCCCCTCATTCACTAACCAGAAAACGAGACCAGAGAGGGCAGTGAGTTGCCTAAAGCCCTACAGCCCATCAGGGGCCTCTTAGCTTACATGTCCCTGCCCCTAAACCTCCCTGAACATTTTAGTGTGCTTATTCTACTCTTAAATATCTCCAAGGGATTTCGGGGGGTGGGGGACGTGGCACCCTCCCTTGGTTGAATCAGGCCTGTCTTCAGTGAGGCCCCGAGTGTGGTCCCCAGGTCATCCTCAGTTCCGTCCAGGAGCTGCCTCCTGTGGAGTCAGAGGCTGGTCATGGGTACCTCACCCACACCCTGCCGAGAGAGCCTTCTGCCTAAGAGGGAGCGGAGGCTCCCCTGGAGGAAGGGGGCCGGAGAGCTGAGGGACCGGTCCCCGTCATTCAAGCTTCACTGCTGTGGTAAGACCAAGGCAACCACAACACAGAAACAGGAGGCCTCCGATCAACAGGATCTTTGTGTCTATGCCCTACTTCTCCATGCTGACCCCGAAGGCGTGCCTACCTCCGTAGGTAAATCACTTAGCCTGGCTCCCAGAGCCTTCTCTCCCTCACAGCCCTCAGGCTCTCCTAAGACCCCTCACACTGCTGGAAGCAGGGAGAGACAGGCCTGGCCACACCGAGAAGAGAAGGGAGAGCTGGCAGGTCCTCTGGCTTTGCTGCTCACACCTTTCCTGTGTCCCAGAGCCCGAAGAGGGGACTACAGTTGACCCTTAAACAACACTGGGATTAGGGGCACTGAACCTCCGCACAAAGATCCGCTATGACTTTGACTCCCCCAAAACTGAACTAGTAATCGCCTACTGTTGACCAGAAAGAAGCCTTACCGATAACATCAGCAGTCCACGCACACCTATTTTGTATGTTACAGGAATTCTATACTGTATTCTTACAATAAAGTGAGAGAAAAGAAAATGTTATCGAGCAAGTCGTAAGGGAGAGAAAAGACATTTATAGTGCTGTTCTGTATTTATTAAAAAAAAAAAAATCCACACGCACATGGACCCGCACAATTCGAATTGTGTGGTTCAAAGGTCAACGGTATTCTGTTTTTAAGGTGACTGCTTTTAAGCTGTGGGGCCATGGGTCTAAGGGTTAAAGCTTTATTTATTTTTTTATTAGATGTTCTAATTTTAGCCTCTGGACTTCCTCGGCTTGAAGTCTGGGATGAAGAAACAACCATCCGTCTTTTTAGGATACGGATCGGGGTATGAGATCCCCATTTTGAGGTTTCAAGCTGGCCTGGCTACCCCCACATCCCAACCCACTCGAGAAAAAGCAGGCCTGGAGCCACCAGGAGGGTAATTTGCAGGATGTCACGCTGGTGGAGTTTGGTGGAGGGGGAGCCGACTGTAAATATCACCGGGAGGCACATTTTCTTTGTCACCGAGAGAAATGACCGGCTCGAGATTATACAGCCAGTCCGAAGGGGCGGAGTTTGGAGCCCCAGCCTCGGGACTCCTGGGCAGTGCTCCGCGTGCTCCGTCTCTGTTAGGATCCCGTCAGAGAGCGTGACGCCTGGGAGCCATGCTCTCTCCAGCAGTGGGAGAACCCGCATTCATGGCGGCGGGATCTTGTCTCTGGCCGTCCGCACGGAGGCCATGAAGACTGCCTGGGGACGGCCTGGCGAGAGCCTCAGGGAACATGGTGATTTGACAGGGGTAGAATTTCTTGCCAAGTTCTGATCTCACCCTCATGGGGCTTTCTCCCAGAGGACCGACTTGGCCCGGGGGCTTTGTGAAAGCATTCCGGGCCTACCACCAGGGAGCCGCTGGGAGGGCTTCCTCCCGGTTTTGATTTTCCATTTAGGACTCAGTGTCGCTTTCAGTACGCTTGACATCAGAGGCTTTCTGTCAGGCAGCTCCCCCACCGTCCTCCTCCACCTCCTCCCTGCCGGTTCCGAGCACCCCGGGAAGGAGCCACGCAGGCGAGGTCACACAGCCGCCGACCGCCATTCTCCAGCCCGCGTGGCCATGCAGCGAACATGCCAAGGGCCGAGCACGACCTCACCCACCTCTTTGAAGGATTTCTTTACCTCCACCAAGGAGTGCCAGTGTGCGATGGGCTTCCGCGGGTATGCCAGCATCTCGTTCCAGTGGTCCCGACCCAGGCCCTCGGCGTTGATCCCCACGCGGCAGACTCCTATGATCTCATTGTGGCCCACTCTGGGGGGGAAACAAAGGGCCTGGAGCTGGTGACCGGACATGCTGTCAGAAAGGGAGGTCCTGGGGTCTGGGATTCTGCCCGGCAGGGCTAACTCAGAATGTGGGGCTCTGAAAAATAGATGCTTGGCAGGGCCTCTCTCAGACTACCAGTAGCAGTAAAGCTTTGCCCAGCCTCCTTGGGTGGACATTGACTCAGACAGATGAGAAAAAGGTTATAAACGGCTTTGGGATCTCAGGAAATGGTGGACAGATGGCCTGACTTTAGGGAATGGGAGAGTTTCAGTCTTTTCTTTGACTCAGCTAGCACATCACACCCTCGCTTGAGACACTGGCATTTGGAAATAAATCACCCTGCTCTAAGCACCATTTCTCCATACCCCCAGTGGTTAGAATGTGATTTATTCACTCAGCAAGAACATCAGTCTTCACCCAAATATGTTCAGCGAGCACCTAGTACGCTCGAGAACTTGTGCTAAAAATCCTGGATGGAGGCTTTACTGCATGTTGGGTTTCTGATTTTTGTTTTTTCTCCTTTAGCTGGAGTAACAGCTGGAGAGAAGGAGTTATGGTGGCTCGGGGGAGGGGGGATTAGACACATTTTTGAGCCAACCTTGATGGAAGAGAGGATTTGGGTAAGTGGAAGAGAAGAAAGCCATGCAAGGAAGGGGAAATGAAGTTGGATGATGAGGCTGGGTCCAGATTCTGGAAGGTCTTGAGAAACCAGGGGAAGGGCCTGGATTAACAGGAACCATTGATGGTTCCTGAGAAAGGGCACGTCCCAGAAGAAAGTGGTCTTTTAGGGAGGTGTGCCTCCTGTGCGTTGGCTGACTTGAGTTAGGGAGTGATGGAGGCCGGGGTCCGCTGGGAGGCTGCACAGCCGTGCCTCCGTGGAATGGTAGCAGCACCAGAAATGGAGAGGACAGGTGCTAGGGCTTGGTGTCAGATGGAGGAAAAGGAATCAGCAGGGGCGCATTCAGGGAAACTGATGGGTGGAAATGGGCCTGCTGGGAAGCAAAGCGTGAGCTTCTGCTCAGGGAAATCCAGGCTCTTCCTCAAACTTCTGCACCCTTCTTGGGTGGAGCCAGATTCGAGGCCAGTGGGCTCCTGAACTCTGAACCACATGGACCAAGGCCAGGAAACCCCGCACTGCACTGGCGTGGGGGTGAGAGGCAGGGAACTGTGGCCCGCCGGGACCCTCACGTACCGATCATAATCCATAACCGAGATGAGCAGGCTGACTTGATCCATGTTCTCGGGGGGAATATCAAAGATGATGGCTTCATTGTAGACAGGATTTAGAGTGTTCTTCTTTATGGTCGTTTTCTTCTTCTTCAGTCTCCGCCCGTCACAAAGCAGGGACACTTTGACGTATGGATCTGCACCAGCGGGGGTGATGGGAGGGGAAGGGAGCATGTTAACCAGATGTCCTGGAACATCATTTGCAGCAGAGGGGCGGAAGCCACAGACCTACCGTAGCTCATCAGATGGTGCCAGTGGTTGTTAAGATAATTAAACCACCTTGTATTTATGTAGCACACCTGTCTCTGAGGACACTTCATGCTTCATAAAACACAGAGTCTTTAGCGACCTCAGGATTATTGGGAGAGTGCCTAATGGACTTTCGCCAATGGTGACGCTGGCCTCAAATCAGACAGGACATCTGCCCGTGGGGACGCGGTTCACGGCCCTCCCTCCCAGCTCCGTGATGGCCGGCTGGCTCCAAAGGGTGGTGAGGCTGAACAAAGGCGCCCTTCCTTTCACCTGCTTGGAGTCCTTTCCTCTGGGGGTTCGTCAGCATTATTAACCAAAGGATAAGGGGGGTAAAAATAGAAGTTGATGACACCCAAGAAGTAGCAGCGTGTCAGAGTAAAGGAACGGCGACAATCACAATGCCGTTTGTGTCCTCCCCACCTGACAAGAGGATTAGGGGTCTCATTGTCCCAGCAAGCTCATTTCCAGCTGGCGTCAAGAAGGGCCCTGCTCTCTGCTTCCCCGGAAGCCGTTTCCTGCCCACTTTGGGGCAGAGGAGGAGGATGAAGCTGTGCTGGGGGCCGTGAGTAAGGCGGCTTCCTGAGATTCGGGGCGGCCCGGTGACATTTCACTGCTCAGTGGGATCTTGGATCCTCTCCATCCCCGGAGGAGATAGCTTTTTACTGAACCTCCACGTGTCTCCTATCCCTGTCTCTCCTTTAGTTTTCTGAATGCATGTTTCATGGTCACCCTGCTACCCTGAAATTTCCCACTCATCCGAGTGAAGGAACACCTATTGTAGCTGACAGCACAGGTGTCTCAGGCACCATCATAATTGTTATTTATGCCGCACAGCTCAAGAAATCGGAGGGCGACTCACAGGTAATAACAGCTCTTGAGACACTGATGTACTGAGACGCCTTGCCCAGGAGCCAGGTTCCCGGGAAGCCATCGGGAGGTGTGGGCTGAGCGGCCGCTGCCTGGCGCCTTGAGGCCCAAGCCCGTGGTTCTGTCTCCTGGGCACCTGAGCACCCGTCGGGCCCTCACGCTCCCTGGACATCGATCACGGGGCGGCTGAGGCACAAGCTCTGGGGAAGCTAGAGAGAACTACGACATGTGATCGGAGACGGCGAGCCTTGAAGGCGTTGCCGCAGACACCCAGAGGAGCTGCGGACTAACTAATGTGACAGGGCAGCTACGCCTTAACCATGGGGGCACTCCGGTTTACGAGGGAGCTGGCGAGACCGTGATTAAACAGCAGGTGTTCAATCGATCTGCTGTCTCCGATGACCCATTTGGAAGGGCCCGCTCTCGGGGGTGTTGTCAGTAAAAAGGAAGGTGGGGTTCCTAGAACCTCTGTGAGACAGCTTTCTGGGTCGGTGGGCTCCATTCTCTACGGATACGCCCAGGGCAGGGTTGAGGCCCAAGCCGTCAGGTGGGGAAAGCTTGCTCCAAGACCCATCACTAACACAGCAACGTCTACGCTCCGTAAGGTGGACATTGCCTTGGAATGTGTCTTCGGGCTTGAGGCTGCCTGAGTGCTTTCCCAACACCTGCCGCGCCCATTTCCATGCGCTCCCACAGCCCAGCGGAGTCCCATGCCACCAGGCTTGGAAAAATATGGCAGAGCCACCTGTCCCGGAGGCCACTAGGCAGATAGATGGCTTATTACCGACTGGGAGATTCTCATCTTCCTTCCCCCACTCTGTTCACTCCTACGAGGCATCCATTTATAAAACTCAGTGGGTGTATCTCCCTTGAAGAAACCATCAATCTCGTGATTGTCCGAGAGGCTAAGCAGAGAGATGACTGTTCCTTAGGATTCTCCGGGGGCAAAAAGAGTGTGGCTTCCAGTGGAATGCTGGCTCTATAAGACCTTGGAGGTTGTTTGCTCTCTAATAGCCTATGATGTTCCGTGCAGCTGAGGGAGGGGGCGCAAGGCCTGGCAGTGCCTTTCGGCCCCATTGTCATGGGAACCATCACAGTGCGGTATTCAGTATGTGCCAGGCATTGTGCTGAGATTTATGTACCTTGTGTCTTTTAAGCTTCCCACCAATGCTATAAAATATCTATTATCACCATCCCCTTTTACAGGTAGGGAGATGGAGGCCGGAGAGATTCAGGAACTTGCCTCGGATTTGGACCTAGGTCTGTCTGACTCCAAAGTTTACATTTGAAACCACTAGACTCAAATCAGTAAAGACCAGATGTGGAAGAGATGGGTGCTTTTGCGGTGTCCTGATCCTTATTATTATTTTGTGTTATTTTCATTGTCATCATTCCAGTGGACGGGCTTAGGGAATTGATTCATGACTAGTTAAATCAAGGAGAATAGGAAGACCCTCAGGTTTGGTGGTCAATGTCATAGAAATCAAGAACAAGCAATAAGCTCCATTCACTCTCTGCTTTAGCCCAATATCCAAGCGAGTCTGGGCCGAAGGCAACCTCAAACTCATCCTCAGAAACAGGAGATCTAGTTTGAGAGGCCCCTGGCACGTATGCCCCCACTGTTTCACCCTCTGACAAGGCTCCTCGTGCTATCAATTCATTCATTCACTCATTCATTCATTCATTCAAAACATATTTATTTGAAGCCTAGTGTGTTGCATGCTCTGTTCCAGACACTTGCTTACATCTGTGAACCAAACCGACAGAAATCCCTGACAGAAAGGGGACCCTGAATTTTCAGAATCAAGCTGAGATTTAACAGCAGATTCCAAACCCAGGTAGAAAAGAGGGTCAATGGCAAGAGGGAGATTAGAATTTAGTGTGAAAAATTCTCTCCCCCCAGCCCTCTGATGTGGAACGGCCCTTATGATTACCTCGCTGGCTTCGCTGTAAGCTCTCTCTCTAGCACATGAATTTAATTACACTAGAGAAGATAGTGTGGGGACTTAGGCAGCAAAATCCTATTTCCCTCAGCAGGCTTGAGAGTCCTCAGTGAATTTCTGTCCTCAGCATGCACTTATTTTGATATTGAAATGAAATCGACATTGGCTGTATTTTCGGAGGAAGCCGACTTGCTGGGGCCTGAGAGCTTTGCGCATGTGGGAAGAGGCTCTTTAAGCTCTTCCCCGCGCCCTCCCCAACGTGCAGCAGGAGCTTCAGTGGAAGGAGAGGCATTAGGGTGGGTGCTATCTTGGAGAGCTTTTGGCCTGGAAGACACGAGTGCCGCGGGGGGGGGGGGGGAGGGTGCGGCTGGGAGCAGAGGCTCCGAGCGAATCAAAGTGGCAACAAACACACATTACTTCAGCGTTTTCCAACTACCTTTCCCCAAAACCTCATTTTGCAAGGTCTAATACCTCATCTTCTTCCACCTACACCAGGTCGCACCTGGGCCCAGAGGTTTGCAGCTGGACCGTCCCCTCTTTATGGTAACTGTGATGGTACTAAGGGGTTTTCCAGGAAAGTAAATAATGAATAAAAGGAAAAATCGGCACCTCTGGAGTGGTTTGACACTGGAAATCTGATTCCTCAGAAGAGCCCCCTGGGCGATGGGGCTAGGGAAACAAGCCTTTCCCTACATTTGCAACTCTGAGTACAACCCAGGCTGTACAGCACGTCTGCTCTTTGGGACACTTGGCCCCATTTCCCTTCTTGGGCTAATGTGAGCCAACGGGGAAGGAGGCTCCTGGCACTCAAGCTACACCTCTGTTGTATCAAACTCAAATACCTTCTGACGACGACTTACAGAATCACGGGAAAGGATCAGTCTCTGCAGCGGCCCCCACGCAAGCTTGTCCACAGTTGCTAGAACGGGACTTATTCTGTACCTAACAGCAATCCTGGTGCTGAGGCTGGGGCCGAGAGCCCTGCAGAAAGAACTCAGATACAAATACACTTGGCTTTGCAGGGGCTTTGCCCCCTTGACCAGATCTGTAGAGCTGCCATGGCGCCGTGCGGACCTATAAACGTTTCCTCACTCAAACTTGACGAAACCCTTCAAAGTCCTGGGGCCTCGCGTAACTAGGAAGATTTTCCTTGTCCTCCCCCCCCCCCCCATGTGTTTACTTCTTATTCTCTCTCCTTTGAGGGAAAATGACAGGAGGAGCTAATGTCGACTGGCAGACCACTTGGGGAGGAGCGGTACCTGAGTAGCCTGTGATGTCCATCGCCTTGAGGTTCCGACACTTGATTACTGTGAGGGTGAGCCGGCCCGCCGTGGGCAGGTAGCACAAGGAGAACATGATCTCTCCCAGATCCACGCTTTCCTGCAAAGAAACACACAAGAGGGCACATGAGCGGCACACGGCTCCCAGGGCCGCTGCTGAGGGCCACTCTGGGACCCAGGAGAAGGCTCTTTGAGGCGGAGTGCCTTGTCTTTTGGACCCGAGGGTCTGGCCTCCATGCTGCGAGTAACTGGGAATAAAAGACAATGAGAACGACATTGCCTCTTCAGCAGAATCTATCCCATGCATTGTTCCTTCCCAGCTCTGCTCGGATGCTGGTCCCGGTCCTCGCCGTCTTTCTGGGTTCTGCCCTGCCTTCCGTGTGCCCCTCGACTGCGGCCACCAGACCAGCAGCCCCGGAGTGGCTCAGCCCTGTTCCCCTCCAGTTCGCCCTTCTCAGCCACGGGTCCCCTTTGACTCCACACCCCAGCCCCCCGCCTGGCCGTGGTCATGACAGTGTCCCGCACAAGACACGCTCCGGCCAGCCGGGGCTCTCTCCCTGTAGGTCTGCTGCCAGCCCCCCGCTCAGTTGTCCCTCACCAGTCCCTCTGGCCGGCAGCTTCCCCGCCTCTCCGGAGACCCGCACAGCGCTCTCACCTGCAGGCCCGGAGCACGAAAGCACAAAGGATGGTGACCTCGCTCAGGCCATGCTGCTGACCGAGCAGATGTACACTCCCCATCCCAGCTCTGTGCCAGATCTCGGATCCACCTTGTCCTTTTCCCTCAAATGTGATCATCTTTCAAATACGACCCGGCAGGGGGTATACGCTCTCCTGCCTCTCCTGCCCCGGAGGGCACCCAGTCCTGGGAAGTTTCTCAGTAAACTTCAGAGAGGGTAAGCTTGTCTGTCGGTCAAGTTAAGTAGCACTTGGCTGGACTGCTTCTCCTCCCTGCTCTCCACTTGACGAAGGAGGTTGCTGCTGCTGCCAAAACTACCCCCAGGCTCTGAGGCTGGTCTGGTGCCCCCCCCACCCGCTCCCCAGTCCCTGACCCTGACCCTGGGTGAAGGAGGAGGGCAGGGTTTGGAGGGGCTCTGATTTCAGATGGGGCCATCCGCTCGCTCATTCATTCGTTCGGTCAATCAACAAATGTTCACTGAGCACCCGCTGTGCGCAGGTGTTGTTCTGGGTACTAGAGATACGGGAAAGAACAAAATACACAACCCTCACCCCTGCTCCCCCCACCCCCACCCCCCTCCACCCCAACTGCCCTGCGGAGCTTACATTTTATTTGGGCAAAGGACAAGTAAAAAGGTAAAAAGTTAGATGGTAAAAAGTATCGAGGAGAAAAATGTAAGGCGGGGAAGGGGGATGTGTAATGCTCGTAGGGGAGGCCACAGTTGTTCGAATTTTAGACAGGCTGGCCAGGGCAGGCCTCCCGGAGGAGGCGACGTGTGAGAAAGAGAGCAGTCAAGGGTGACACTGAGGTTTTTGTCCCTTCTCATAAAGAATCCCCCTTATCTGGGACTCCTAGAGACACCTGATATGTGGCCCCAGCTGGAGACGAATCCAAGCCTCTCCCACCCCCTTCCAGAGCATGCAGTCCCAGGGCTCTCCTTGAGCTGAACTGGGGACCCGCCCTTGCCCTAGCGCAAGATTCAGTCTTGGTCTTTTTATTTGCCCCCACCGTTAAATCCCGGAGCAGCAGAAGGGGAACCTCCCACCCAGCTCCCCAGGAGGGGGTCTGGCTGGGGCAGAGCTGTACGCTCTGTAGGGGCGGGACCCCCTCCAGCACACAGAACCCCATGGCGGCGCAGAGCCAGGGAGCTGAGACCCACACCCACGAGCTCCCGTACGCGCAGCGACTCCGTGAGGCAGGGAGTATTGTCCTTGTTCCCTCCACTTCACAGACTGAAGAGCTCAGTGTTCAAACTCAGGTCTCAAATCTCTGCGCAGGCTTACACCGCTGGTGGGAGATGCACCTGGACTCCCGACTCTCAGGAGAGGGCTCCTCCCACTCACTCTATCTTGGAGCACCTTCCGCCTCTCCCAGGGAGCACCTCAAGGTGACCCTGGCTCCTCTAGATCTTGGCTCCATGCTCTGTGGAGAGTAGAAGAAGGTACCGGGGTCCCCATCTCCCTCAGGTGTGTCTCCTGTCTCCCTCCCTAGTCCCCTTGTCCAAGGAAACGGCCCCATGACATGGTGTTGAGGGAGTGTGACCTTCCCCTCACGTAGCAGGTCCCTGGTGCACGTGGCTGAAAGTGCTACCTCTGACCAAGGCACTGAGGCACAAGGGGGGGCCCCAGCTCCCTTTATTTCCCTCATAAGCCTTCTAGGTTCATTCCTGCCCAAAGCTAGAGAAACCTTCCAGACTCAGTCATGTGTCTGCCATACGCCAAGTGTTTTGCCAAATCATCTCAGTAGTCTAACCACAGCCCCACAAGGAGGTGCTCTTATTATCCCCACTGCACACAGGAGAAAAGGACTATTTGGTGAAGTTAGGTAGCTTGCCCAAGTTAAGTAACTTGCGTGACTAGTGAGTGCTCTGGTGCCAATTTATATGGATCAAGGCTGCTGCTCAATCACCCCCAGAGGCTCCCCTTGTTTGTCTTCTGGAATCAAGGCCCATCTTCTTAGCTTGCATTGAGGCCCCTCAACAATGGGGTTCCGTCTTACTTCCTCACCTTACTTCCTCGCCTTACTTCCTCTCTACTCCTCTATGTCAACCCTCTGCTCCAAGGGGCTGGAGTAGCTTTGGTCCCTTTTGCCAGAATGGTCCTCCTCTTGTCCTGGCATGGACAATTCTATGCATCTTGCAGGGGTCCCCACCCAGGGTCCAGCCCACAGAGAGCACCTCTCCCCACCCCCGGCCCTCCCCCTGCAGCACCTTCTGCCCCTGAGCCACGGGTGTTACCAAGTTCCCCCTCTGCGGCCCCTGTGCCCTCCCACTAGCCTCTGGTGACTGGAGGCCCCTTAGGGGCTAGGCTTTGCTTTACACTCACTCCTGCGTCAAGGTGGCCATGCGCGAGAGAAGTTCCATGAAGCAGACGACTGAAACACAAGGCCCTATCTTAGCCAGGAGAGCCCGGGAAGGAGTGCTTCTCAATGTCAGTGTTGCCCTCAGGGGAGGGCCTGGGAAGCAATCCTGTGGCTGGTTTCCCTGCCACTGTCACCCTACAATGTAGAGTGGCCCTTTAAAGGGCTGTCTTATTTGGGGGAGTCCGAGCTGATTTGTTTCTGGACTCGGGAGACTGTCTTGGGGTGTGGGGGATCTCTCGGGGGAAACAGAATCACGTGCAGCTCTCTGCGCTGCTCTCAGTGATGGCTCCCTCCAGGGGAGCACCGACCCAGCAGGGCCCCCCTCTTTTCTGCAGGGGTGCCCTTTCTTGACAGGCCTGTGGCAGCTGGACAGCATGCGGGTGCTGAGTCTACACAGCGTGGTGTGAGGCTCCCTGCCCCGATCCTGGTCCCTGCTCCCAACCGTGAACTCCTCCATCCACAGTAAAGGGAACAAGCCAGGATCCCCCCCATGATTTGCAGGCGGAGAGACAACAGGAGCCAAGGGGCCTGCAGCGGGGCAGGACCTTCTGCCGTGGGTGACTGGGCCTCGCGGGGCCCGACTGCAAGTTGGCGGCCCTTGGCTCAATGGATCGAGGGGGGTGTCGTTCCCCTGCCCATAGCAGGCAGCAGAGGACTGGCCTGTTTGATAAAGGAAAATAAAGGTTACTTTTGAGTAAATAGAGGGATGGAGGGGGCTAAGCAAACAGAGAGTTGGCACCTCCTGGCAGCCACCTCCCTCTCTGGAAAGCTGGGCCCCAGCTCGGCCCCTTGGGTGGCCTTGCCAGATCCCTGCTCTGCCCCCCTCTTTCTTAGGAGGTTTCAGCCCCCGATTCTATACTCCTTGCCAGCCCTTTATCCTCATTAGTGATGCCTGAGACTTTGGCTTTAATAAAACCAGGGTGACCAGGAGCTGCGGAACAGCCCGCACATTATTGCTTTCATCTCCACTGGCTGTCAGGGGAGGCCGCCTTAGGGCCCCTGATTGGTAATGAGCTCCCCGGTGATGGAGAGGTCACTGCTCTCCAGAGCTTGGCAGAAACCAGCTTGGCCCTCTCAGCTGCTAACCTGCAGGCTGGTGGGGCAGATGGGGGCCCAGGAGCACTGGCTCTCAGATCCGGCTAGGGCTTGCAGGGGACAGACGGCAGTAAGATTCTGAACGTCCCATCCACGGCACACCGCTGCTCTCGCTGGTTGCCCATAGGCTGCCTGCAACAGCGTCTCCTCCCCTTTGATGCACTCACAGAGCCCTAAGCATAGGAGAGAATTCCCATGTGGGGGCTGCCCAGGAAAAAGCAGTGAACCGCAAGTCAGGAGACTTCGGCTTCGGTCCTTCAGCCACCAACCAGCCACGAGAACTTGGGCACGTCATTTCACATCTCTGTAAAATGAGAGGATTGTCCTAAACGTTCTAGCCCCCAGGTCCTTCCCTGCCAGCCATAAAAACCGAGGATTCACACTGGAAAACCTACCATCAACATCACCAGTGGAGATGGCCCAAGGATGCCTGACGGTTGTCTATCGCCCGCCTCAAGGAATCTAGCCACTTCCACTTGAAATCCAAATGCTCTCATTCCTTCGGTCCCTGCTGCCCCCAAGGGTTTTATTCTTCTCCGGCGCTAGCCTTCTTCTCTTCCTCCCAAATAGGCAATGAGTGGTGTCAACGCGCTGCGTCTGTCTTGGGAATCCAGGCTGAGCAAAGCAAGAACCACGCTTCCCCATCTCTTAGAGAACACTTCTTGTCTCTTAATCATTAAGTGGTTTGTCTGAATCTCTCATCATCGGCAGAGAAGCATCTGCTACACTTTTAGGAAGGCCACAGGAGACCTGAAAGGATCTCAGAAGCACAGGGTAGAAAGTGCTGCTAGGCTGCCCCAGGGCAGGGCGGCCTGGAAGAGAGACGGGGAGGAAGCCAAGTTGGCTCCAATGGGTAGAAAAACATCCAGGGAGCAATCCCTCTGCGAAGGCCTGAGGCTTGGAATCAGGGGTAGAGCTGAGTCAGAGGTGGAGGCCAGCCGGCTCATGGGGCTGGGCCATTTCCTCTGCTCTCTGCCCCCAAAGTGCCAGAGACCTCCTCTTCCGCAGCCCAGGCCACCACCGTAACTTTCCTGTTGCTCGTGCGGATTCTATGACCAATGCTCTGTTCGCCTCAGATCGTGGGCTCTTTGAGGGCAGAGACGGGGTCTCTGTCGCGCCTAGCCCAGGGCCTGACCCGTCGTAAATGCTCAGTAAGTACCGGCCGATGAGAGAAAGGTTGAGAGTATGGATTGGGGGTCACGCAGCTCGGGGTTCAAGCTCCAGCTCTGATGCTGATGAGCAGTGCTCATCAGACTGACTTACTGGCCCTTCGTCGTGTTGGTTTCCTAATCTGTAAAATGGGGCTAGTAACACAGCATCTACCTCTTAGGGTTGTTGTTAGGATTCAATGACGTCATCTGTGTAAAGTGCTTGGCATAGTGCCGGGCTCAGAGTAGGCGCTCAGTGAGTACTAGCTAGCTATTATAATTATTACTTCTATCTTTGCAAATATTATGAAGATCTCACAGTCCTGGGGCAGGGACAGGGGAGAGAAAGCATAGAAGTAAGTAGTATGTTGGTGTGATCAGTGCTTTAAGAGAGGCTTGGGCAAGATGTGGGGGGAGAGGGCGGAAGAGGGAATAATAAAATGCCCTGAGTTACAGGGTGGGCTTCCCATAGGGTCTGGCAAGGTGAGCCGAAGGAGTTTGCTAGCAGAGGAAAACAAGTGAGGCCATTGCTGGCCGAGGGAGGGGACGCGAGAGGTTCTGTGTGTTAGGTGAGATGAAGGGTAGGGATTGAAAGAGCCCAGGGGAGGCTGGGAACAGGACAGAGCCCTGCCTGTCTGCCTCATGGCCCCCACTTAGGAGTCTGCCCTGGCTCCTGGCCCACTCAGTCCACAGTGTCACCTCCCACCCAGACGCCCACTCCGGAGACCAAGTTCATAGGTGTCATTCATTCATTACCACCTACTAAAAGTTCACGAATATGAGGAGACAGTAGTGATAAGTCAGACAGGGTCCCAGCCCTCCCAAAGCCTGTATTCTAGGGGAGGGAGACAAAAATAAACTAAGCAAGAGAGTGTCCGAGGGCATGATGGGGGCGGGGGGGAAGGGGTTGCACATGAGGCAGAGTGTTCGGGAAGGTGGTCAGAGCTGAAAGAGGGAGGGGGTGGCCAGCCACCAGGAAGAAGAGGCGACAGGGAGGTGAGCAGTGCCTCTGGAAACATGCTGGTCCCGGGCAGTGAGCTGGAGAGCAGCGGGGACCAGGACCGGAGCAGGGGAAGGAGGGTGAGCCAAGGGAGGCAGAGCCAGATCTCAGAGGCCTTGAAAGATGCTTGCATTTTATTTCCTGCAAAAAGCAGAGACCTTAGTAGGCTTGTGGAGAGTGGATGGCAGGGGCAGAGAGGAAGCCAGAGTAACTCGGCTTTGGGACCCCCCCTCACAGATTCCACACCCAGCCCTCCGTGCTCTTCTGCCTCCTGAGTGTCCCCCGGCCGTGGGGCCTCTCTTCCCCTTCCTTCTGCACACCCTCAGCCCAGACCCGCACCACGCTCGTCTGGACCTCTGAGCTTTCCGGCCTCCCCTCCCTGCCTAGCCCCGCTGACCTCCTGGCTATAAACACGGAGCTGTTCTCCCGCTCCAAATCCTTCAGTGGCTCCCCAGTTCAGTCCCGTTTTGTAGATGGAAAACCTCTTCTTCATCCAGAAGTGCAAATATGTACAACAGAAAAAAAGTGGCTCCGAGACGGGACCCACAGGGCTCCTACCTTCAACCCCTCTGCCTCCAGGAGTCAGCCTGAGCATCACACAGAATCCTAACATTCTCGTGGCTTCACGATTTGGCCCTTGCCTTTTCTGCCAGTCGTTCTGCCTCAAGTCCCCTACCATGGGCCATTCTGTCCTAAGCACCCCACAAAATCTTCACGTACGTCTACGAGATGGGTACTCTTATTGTCCCCATTCCCCACACGGGGACACCGATGTACGGAAAGGCTGCGACTGGCCCAAGGACACAGCTGATAAATGGCAGAGCTGAGGTATGAGCCCAGGCAAGCAGGCTCCGGAGCCCGCAGTATTAGCTACCACGCCGTCCTGCCTACCTGTGGCTCCTACTTCCCCAAACGCTCCAGGATCTCCTGCACCTCCATGCTTCTGCCCTGCTCTTGCCACTGCCTGCAACAATCTGTCCCTACCTCTAATGTCCCTGGACGACACTTATCTTTCCGGGCCAGCTGTTCTGTTCCCTCCTCTTGGGTTGCCTACTCTCACCCCCCTGGTCTGAGTTGGGGGTCCCCAGTGCCTCTGGGTTGAAAGATCAAGTGTTACAAATGCCTTGAAGCAAAGGCGGGCGTTTCTGAGAGGACAATCAGCAGGTTCTAGTGACCCACTGGATGATAGGGCTGCAGGGGAGGAGAGCAGAGACTGACACCCCGCCCGCCCAGCGCCCCCAGGGCTGGCTCCAGCTCTCTGTTGGGAGTGGATCCCAGGGGGTAGGCGTGCTCCTTCCTCCGCTGCTTCCAGGACTCCCGCTGTGAGCACTGAGGGGGGGGGCGGGGGGGGGCGGGGAGGGACTGAGGCTAGGTTGGCTCCCTCCCTACCCCTCCTCAGGCCCAAGCTTCCAGGGCTTTGGGGAGAATGCTGGGGGTGGCCAAGGTGGAAGGCGGACACGGTTGCTGTGATGCTCGGGTTCCCTGCGGGAGGCCAGGGAAGGTTCCATTTGTTCTGAGTTCCATCTCTGCCTGCTTGTTCTCTCAAGTGCTTTCTGCCCCTAGGGCTTTGCAGCGATATGAATAAATGATCTGGCAGGAGAGAGGTGCTTTATATGAACTCAGTGGACTCCAGCTGCAGCCTGTGGCGTGGACTGAGAGCCTGGGATAGGCCCTGGGAAAGAGGGAGACCCTCCAGCTTTCGGGGGGCAGGGCGTGCAGGAGGAAGTCGGTGAGATCCTCAGGCTGGGCTGGGTCCCTGGGACCTGAGAGATTAAAGCACATGGTGGGGGAGGGGGAGGCAAATGTTTTCGTATCTGAGCATCTTCAGGGAAACAGATGGTTTTATTTAGGAAACTTCTCTCAGCCTCTCTTCCATGAACCTGCCCTCGAAAAGAGGTTTAGTGTCTCACACGCACCATTACTTTTGGGCAAATATCTGTGAGTCAGAATCACACTGGGAGGTACAGATCTCTTCCTAATGACTTTTTAAAAGGTGGGCGGAGAGGGAGAGGGGCTGTGAGGGGGTGGAAGGAACTTGAGGAGAGTAGAGTTTGGGAAAGTTCTAGAAGAGATGGAAGCAATGCCTGGTCAAGCTGGAAAGTCTGCCCCATGGGGGCTTGTCCATGGGAGGCCAGGGACTCTGCTCTGGTCCTCCTCTGGCATCGCATTAATGACAGAGAGGAATAAATGGCACACTAATGAAGTTAACGATGAGAATCGGTCTTCCTTTCTAGCCTCCATTTGTCCTGCTGTGCGGTTATCAAACCGCTGTCAGTTTCCCCGGGGAGTGAGCGGCATCTGATCTCTGCCCCGAGCAGGGTGGTGGCAGCAGGGGCTCTCGGCAGGAGGGAAGATGCCCTGGTCCCAGCGCCCTGGTCTCCTGGGGCAGCTGAGGGGCATTTCTGCAAGCAGGTGTCCTGGGGATGCCAGACCGGCAGGGCTTTGGTCTAGGCCACCGGCACATGCTCGAATGGCCAGTGACAGGGGCTTTAGCTTCCTTGTTTCTTTGCTGACCTGAGGGTTTGGGTCTTCATCCCCTCCTGCTCCAACACTCGAGAATCTCTTGGTCTTACTTACTGTGGTGTGGCTGTTGTGTGCAGAGGCTCTTTGCAGCCTCTCCTGCCCTTGACCATCCTGCCCTGGGTTCTCCTCCTACCTCTCTGGCTTTTCCCTCCCAGTTCCTGCTCCATCCCGCTCCCATCCCTGCCTCTAAACAGTGGGATTCGAAACACCCAGTCTCTCGCTCTGCTCATCCGTAATGTTAATGCCCATTTCCATTCTCAGGACTCCCAAATTTATGGCCCTTCTTGGACCTCCCTTCTAGACTCTAGACTCATATATCCCACATGACGTCTCAATGTGGACGTCTCACAGAAATCTCAGATCTCTCAGACATTCAAAGGCGAACTTCGATCTGCCATGTACATCCTCCCCTTGTTTTGCCCAAGTGGGGAAAAAGCCATCCACCCAGTTGCTCGAGCCAGAAACCAGACAGTCTCGTCGATGCCTGCCTTCCTTTCTCCTTTGCAAGTAGCCCATCACCAAGCCCTGTCAATTCCACTCCAAATTCAGTCTCAAGCCCGCCCGCTTCTCTCCATCTCCAGTAGCACACAGAGGGTAAAACCATCTCTCACCTGCCCACTTACAACCGCCTCCAAATGGACCTTTCTGCTTCCCGCGTTCGCCCGTCCCACTTTCCATACAGCAGCCGGAGTGCTCTTGCAAAATTATAAGACGGAACACATCACTCCTCTGCTTAAAACCCTCCAGTGTCTTCCCCTTCCACTAGGAATAAAATCCAAAACACCTACCAAGACCCACAGGGAGGGCCCTACCTGATCAAGGTCCAAGTCCACTGACCGTTCTTTCCCCAGCTCTTCACATGGCAGGTGTCCGCTCACCCTTCAGGCCACTTCCTCCCAAGCCGCACCCCTGCCCTGGACTGTGTGTTCCCGAAGGACAGGGACTGGGTCTGTTTCACTAGGAGCGGGACTAGGGTGAAGCAAAAAGGGAAGGAGGCCCTCCCTCTCAGGTTCATGCATGCCTCCAAGAGTGAGGGCCTCCTTTGATTTTGCCCCCTAGGCACCTTGTTTCCCTGACCTTAGTCCTGGCTCCGTATTTTACTCGCCACTGTAATCCCAGGACTGAGCACGGTGCCTGGTACATAACCCATGCTCAGCAAATAACCGTTGAATGAATGAACACTTAGCTTGGTGGGATGCACCTGGTTAAGAAGGTGGTGAAGAGTGTGGGTGACGGGAGTGGACCTTGGTTAACCTCCATCTCTGGTCTGTCCAGGAGGCACCACCCCTGGGTAATGAGATGGCTTTAGGGTTGAGCCGCATAAGGTATACCAGATCTCCCTCAGGGGAATGGAGGCTTGATTCTTGAATGACGCCCAAGAAAGACTGAGTCAGAACCTGCAAAAGTGGGGTGTGAATGATTGAGAAGATTCCCAGGTGATTCTTGGACATCCTTGGTTTGCAGCACAAGGGAAATGAGGGGATTCTAAGGCTGCCCTAGATTAGACCCTAGTAGAATCCCTGTCAGATAGAACATAACCAAAGTCATTCGATATCAATGCCGCCAAGCAAAAGTTAGGAGGACAGAAAGGCCCCTTTCCTTCTGTTGGGTGCAAACAAGGATTCTGATGGGTCAAAGCCATGCAAGATCTTCCTGGAGCAGCATGCTCACTCTCACTCTTCACCTTTTCTCAATGCACCATGTGTCCCCTGGATAGCTAAGTTCTAGCAAGAAGGCGCCTGCCCCAAATTTAGAGGGTTTAAGGAACCTGGGTAGAGTTTTAAAGATGTCTGATGCTATGCCGTAAATACTCCCATTGCAGTAGTTTTCCAAGGGCGTTTCCCTGACCAGCAGCATCAGTACCACTTGGAACTTGCCAGAAATGCAGATTATTACGCACACACGCGTGCACACACACACACACACACACACACACACACACACACACACACCCTGCCCCGTGAGAACCACTGCCTTTTCCAGTTAGAACCAATCGAGCATGCACGCTCTGGCCAGAATTTTGAAGTTTCTTCTATTTCTTTTAACCTACTTATTTTGGTGACCAAAGCCAAGGTCAAGAGAGAAGGAGACTAACAGATATGGAGCATTTGGATACTGGACATATATATTCTTCATTTCATTCATACCACATTCCTCGGAAGAGCCCATGATCATTGCCATCTCGAGGCTCAGAGAGGTTAAGTAACTTGCCTAAGCTCTCGGAGATTGACCAAGTCTGGATTTGGACTCCTGTCTGTTGACACTGAAGACTTTGCTCTTCTCCACCATGTCACTCAGCCTCCTCTGGAACTATGCACGTGCCACTCACTCCCCTCCACCCTCCCTGGAGGAAGCTGGACTGGCGGTAGGCAGAAGTTCTTGTCTCCATGCAAGGACCCAAGGCTCTCTCTACACGCCTCTTCCCACCTGAGCTAGGGTGCAGACACCAGGATTGGGACAGGGAAGCCCTTAGGTGAAAAAGTTTGTCTCCTGCAGAGTGGGAGCTATTTTTCTCACTTTCGTCTTCTTGCTCCCCTAGGTTTTGGGTGAGGGGATGGTTTGTGGTCCCTATCGGCTTCCCGAGAGGGGTGCAGGTGCCATATCTGGAGATTCATTCCCTTGATGTGAGATCTCTGCAGATCTGAGCAAGACCACTCCAATCACATGTTTCTAGATAGCGAGAGACCACAATTGATGGGTCAACTCATCCAGTCCTAGCTTCTAAGCAGGACTTCTAAACTCAACAACAAATCCTCCTTTTTAAAACATCTCACACTTTTCTCACCCATCCACCATCTTCGAACTCAGGAAATTCTCCCTGATGTCCAACCCACTGACTCCCAAGGCAGGTACGCCCTTCCCTCCCAGTTCCCGCCTACGATTTCATTATGATGCAGACATTATGCCTTCAAGGTCTGGAAGACTATATTAATTTTCACTGTCTCCTCTTCTCCAAAGCCCAGAAACTCTGTGTCTTTGGACTTCTACAGTTTCCAGGCATTTTAGTGGCCCTCACGTAGACCCAGAATATTCAACAAAGAACTCTTGACGGGGGGTCTGGTGGGAAACTGGGGTCTTGGTTCGTCATCCAACCAGAGTGGAGGGAATCACTAGTCTGCTTCAAGGGAATTAGTACAAACAACCCCAGTGGGGAATGCGTGGGATTTGGGGCAGAACCCAGGGTTCAAGTCCTGGCTCTTCTGTTTCCCGGGGGCATGACTGTGAAAGTCATTGAACTTCTTTGACTTTGACCCTGAGTATTAGCCATTCTCAGGGAGTTTCCCCCCTGGGAAGCTGCTCTAAGCCTCTGATCTGGAGGCAGATGAGGAGACCACAAGGTAGACTTTGCCAGTGGCTAGGAGAAAAACTGAGATGCACGTGCAGCAAGCATGCAGGCTACGAACCTCTTACTCTCCAGCCCCACTGGGACAAGTTGTGGCCCTGCAGCCGGGGGACAGGCTACCCAAAGCCCACCTAGTAGGCTGACGGGCCATGTGTGCCCCCTGGACGTCTGGGTCGGCAAAAGAAGAAGGAGGAGCTGCGGTTTCCTCGGCTGTAAAATGAAAGCATTGAACCAGGCGGCCTCACCTTCTGGTCATAAAACGGGGTTAACGGGGAGGCTGAATGGTGTGTGCACTTTGCCCCTGCAGGGCCGCTGCTCCGAGCATTTCTGCAAACGTCCAACCCCCTTCCAGCTTTGTCCTGCTACGGAGCTGCCTCTGGCAGCTGACTCGGGTTGGCTTCCCCCTCTTCGAGCTGCATCCTGACAACACATCACTGGAGGGAGAAGCCAGTAGTCGGGGAGGAGGCCGAGGGAAGGGGAGGCCCGGCTCCCCGGCCCCGGAAGATGGCCCGCAGCGCTCTGCACTGGCTGCTTGTTCGAAACCAGACCCCAGGCCTCTCTCCCCTCTCTGCTCACCCAAGAGCACAATGACGAAACACCAAATTAGCTCCACTATTGTAACTCCTCCAAAAATTATAGGTCGCGTGTTCTGCCAGCGCCAGCTAATGTCTCCCACTGGTGAGCAGGTGACACTGATGGTTCTCCCCTCCCTTCCAGGCACCAAGTGCAGAGGGACAAAAGCAGGATGAGGCTCGGGCGAGGAGGCAGCTCGGTGGGGATCCAGGGAGCCCGGGTTCCCGCCTGCCCCCAAGTCCAGAGCCACAGCTAGTGGGTCCCTGACACCCCCCCAGCAGAAGTTCTTTCAGGTCCTTCCTTCCAGAGAGGGACTGCCTCTTGGCAATGAATGAGCCTGGAAGAGCCCAGCCGGGCATGGAGGCAAGGCCGTACCCCCTGGCGGGCTGGCCTCAGCCTCTAGGCTGGGCATCCCCCAGGGTTCCTATGGCTGCTGGGGCTGCTGCTAAGGAGGACAGCTGCCCCGTAGATCACCCCGCATCTCGGGCTCCTTCCCCAGGCCCCCAGTCACTGCTCAGAGCTTCCTGCCCCCCGGAACAGCAGCCAGTGCTTCCTTCTTATCCCTGCCTCCCTCCCCTACCTCCACCTGCCAGGGACAGAGCATCTCCCATCCAGTCAGCTGAGGCCACTCCTCAGGTGGGGAGGACACACATGGGAGTGGAAACACCGCATTCCCAGGCAGACCCGGGCCCCTTCCCGCCAGGCTAGGCAGTGGGAAATGACAGAGCCTGTGTTCCCTGCCATCCACACGACTCATGGCTCGACAGAGCACCCAGCAACCCTTTCCCAGCCCAGCGCCTTCCTAAACACGAGGGTGGGACCTGGCTCTCTAAAGCGTTCCTGACCATGCACCTTCTGCAGTTAGCAGTTTCCGAGCAAACCTCTCTCTGTGATAATCAGGGTAAGAGCTCAAGGGGGGCTTAGAAATAACAAAGATCCCTTCTCATTTTACAGACGAGAGAAACAAGGCTTTGAAGGGCCGTGTGACCCAGGCGACGCTAGATGGAGTTTCCCAATATTAGACCACTTTGGAACCCCTTTCTCTCACTTTGCAATTTCACCCCACATGTATAATTTGAGTACCTACTAGATGAGGGTCAAGGGCTAAGGGTTAAGTGCGGTAGAGGACATACTAACAAATGAGACCGACGGGTGGTGGAGGGAATTCGAGAGTCCCCGGATTCCAGGGACCGCCCACCTCTATGCCAGTTAAGGAGGATTACACGGAGAAACCTTCAAGAAACTACTCGTAGCTGGCACTCACGGGGCACCTGCCTAAGAACCCTGCGTATTTATGAGTAGGAATTATTCTTACCCACATTGTACAGATGGGGAAGCAAGCACAGAGATAGCCACAGAGATAGCAACCAGAGATGTTAACTAAAGAGGCAGGTCATGTGGCTGGAACCCACACACACCCTGTTAATAACCAGGCCAAGCCAGCTCGATTTTGTGCAAAGTGGTCTTAGCGATCAAATTCATTACACTCATTACCCAACGTTCGGGTTTCCCCTAATGTTTCCGGAGTCCTGACTGAGGAGGGCATGACAGTGCTTTACGTGCATTACCCCAGCTACTCATTTTCATAAATCTTTTTAAGAGAATCTCATTTGTCACAACAAAGTTAGGAACTAGGTCTTACGATAGCGCCACTTTGCAGATGAAGAAACTGAGGCCTACGGGGGCTAACAAGGTTTTGGAATTCAAAGACAACGCCCTGGACAGCCTCCGTGATGTTCATTATTGTCTCCTGTGCTAAGACCAGGACTAGCTTTGTTTTCCCCAAGCACCCGGTCTGTATTTACTTCACGGACACAGAATTCTGGGACTAGGTTTCCGTCTTTGCGGTAGCTGCTAGAATGCTTAAAGTGAACTGTGCGCCTGACGGCAGGGCACGCGTGCCGTGTGGCGGCCTCTCTGAACTTCAGGGGACTGTCTTGCATGGATCCTTTCGCTACATTTGCGTGACATTTTAAACTTGGTTTTAATCACGTTATAGGTCTCGTGAGCTAGCTAAATCCCTTTTGGAGCAGCACAAAGTCACGGACAAAAATGCAAGTTTCTAGTACTTGCTGTGCAAAACTTCAGACGGTTCGCTTTGTCTCTCTTAGCTTATTTTCTCTATCTGCAGAATTAGGATGATGTCCCTACAAAGACTTGCTGAGGATTAAATGAGACAATGGGCGAAAAGCTTGGTCAACTCAATAGTGCCATATAAGGGTAATAAGCTAGACCTGTCGGTAACATTGTTATTAATAACGAGATGGGTCCCTGTCCCTGGGCACCTGCACCATTTACGATCTGGACCCAGGAACTGATGAAGAGGGGCCAGCTGGCTGGGACCCAGTCCCACATGGTGGGAAGGCTCCCGCAGCTCTGATGGGTGTCGCCGAGGGGCCTGATGCTGCTCTGGTGGGGGGAACAGAGAGATACCAGACCTCACCCCGCCCACACCTGGAGGCAGGCCCTGGTCGGAGCTGTCCCTGCTGCTCTGCCCCCTGAGGAGCTGACTGGGGTCCCCCAGGGGAAGGCCAGCAGTTCACCGTGAGGTTGTAAGGCTCCCCAGAATCCTCCAGTGATGTGTCAGCCTCGCCAACAGGGAAGAGAAATCCAGCATAGCCGCTCCTACTGCTCACACCTCAGGGAACTAAGAGGCTCACTAATAATAGATGAGGAGGGGCCCTGGTCTATGGTGAGAAGTAGGCCTGGGACCCACCAGACCCATGAGCCCGTCTTGACTACCCGACCTCTGAGCCTCAGACCTGCATGCCTAACCATCTCCCTCCTGTTCCCTACACACATCCTTCCCTTCTTCCCAGCATTCTTCCAGAATCACTTAACCCCAGAAACTTGCAGGCCTCACCGAGCCAATGCAGCAGCACTCCCTGAGTCTCTAGCACATTCCTGCCTCTCCCTGCACCCATGTGATTTTTCTAAGAAATAGGACTCTGGATTCCATCAAAACAGTAATGGTGGTTACCTTAGGACAATGGGCTTATGGTGAGGGAGCGTTTCTTTTTTGTGCGGCTTTCTGTATTTTCCAAAATACCTGAAACAAAACTGTAATAATTCGCCTTGAGGCAAGGAAGGGTGAAATATCTTACAGCCATCCAGCCTTTAAAGAAAATGATCTGTTTTGGTTCTCTGTTCTAGCGCCTCAAAGCCACGTGACTCCAGAAATTTCCTCAGTTTGCCTCATCTATAAAATCGATTTCCTATTTCAGGAGGTTAAATGAGGTACTAAACTCGGACGATGCTTTGGAAACATGTTAGGTATTACTGCTGTTAGCCTCGGGGGTAATAATCTATGGCAAGAACCCAGGAAGGCCCTTTCTCGTTGATATTTAATACCTCCTCACTACAACCTTGTGCAATACAGGGAGTTTCTCAGTTTTACTAGTGAGGAAACAGAGAGGTGATGTGATCCATCTGAAGCCACACAGCAGAGGCAGGATTCACGCCCCGGTCTCCCGCCTCCAAGTCCTGCCGACCTGTGAGTCCCCCACCCAATACCTCATGGGTCCTGACTGATAGGCCCCCGCGGACTGCGTGGCCTTGAACAGATGTCCTCCCCGATCCTCAGCTTCCTCACGAGTGAAACCAAGAGATAATCTTATCCTCCTTTATCAACACGTGGGAGACACAACCTAGAGTGGAAGCCACCATAGGCTAATGATAACTACGGGTCCGGGTATATAATAAGCTACATAATCTTTAGGACACAAGGTGTCCCCCAGATTATTCTTTTCTAAATGTGGTTTCTTAGGGCCACCAAAAGTGTCCGGGATAGCTGGAGCCCTGGGAGAAGGGGAAGGGACGAAAAGCTAATCAAGCAAGCTTGTGTCAGGGACCCAGAGTGTGTGTGTGTGTGTGTGTGTGTGTGTGTGTGTGCACGTGTGTGCAGGGCGGCCTGCTGGGGTCTGGCCCAGGGAGGCCCAGGCTGACTCCCGCGGGCCACACCGGAGCTGGCAGGACACTGCTGAACATCCCCCTTCTTATCTCCTGCAAGAAGAAACAACTGCTCAGCCAGAGTTCCTCTGTAAGCAGTGCCCAAATAGGGTTGGGGGATTATTTTTCCTTAGGGAACACTCACTCCCTGAAGAGAACTGGGTGTCTGCCCAGGCTTGGATAGGATTTACTACTATATTTTTTTTAAAAAAAAGCTCTGTCAGCAGGAATTGGAATTACAAAGATACTCGCTGCCTGCCTTCCCCCGCCCTGCCCCGGCCTCTTTTTTCCCCCAGAACTACCAGAAAGGCCCAGAAGCAAGAAAGAAGTTCAGTCTCCCGGTTTCTCCCCTGAAAAGCCACCTCAGAGCCCTAACGCCAACCTTCAAAATGCCCGGGGAGGGCCTGCCTTCCCAGGACAGCTGGCTGGCTCCAGGATTCCGCCCCCCACCAACGCCACCCCCCCCTCGCCCTCTATCCCACCCCTCTTCCTCAATGCCCTCCAGGCTCTCAAACTTAGCTGTCCTAGAGCCTTCCCTCCTGCTCTTCTGCCTTCTGTTACTTGCAGCTGAAGTGGTGGGGAGGGCTCCTCAGAGTATCACTCCAGCAGGGGCCTTGGGGGGGGTGACTCAGATGGAGACGGTTTCTGGGATGTGGGGGAGGTATTTTCCAGCAGGTGCCTCAAGTCACAAAGCCAGCCTGTCCCCAACTCATGGAGAAGGGCAGTGCCTCTCACGTTTGCATCATGACACGCCACCAGAGCTGTTTTTCTCTCTGGAAGGTGGACTGTTCTTAGCACATGCTCCAATGTGTCACTGAAGATGTGAGTCAGTCAATGGCTCTGGGAAGGCATGGACTCCGTCAGGAGGCCCCTAGGGAAGGAGCCCTCCGCCAGCACTCTTCTGGGGGGCGGGAGGAACAACTCTCCCCGTCCTGCCCCTCAAAGACGGGGCTCCCTTATTCAGAGGGAGGGGCTCCAGAGAGGACTTGCCAGACGAGTAGGGGCTGAAACAGTTGCTCCCTTCTTTCCCCCGAGTCTCCCCTTCTTTCCTTCTGGGTTTTCTCTCTGGTCCTTGCCGCTTCCTTCAGGGTCTGCCTGTACACTCTCTTTAAAGCTCCAACCCAAGTACGGACCAAATCTGCTCTACTCCTGGTTCCCACAGCATCCCCAAAGTGGCCTGGCAATATACAAAGGCACTTCTCTAAATACCAAGAGCTAACAAAAGGAACTAAGCACAGACTACACAAAGGCACACAGGTAGAACGCCGGGCTCTGGCCCCGAATGGCTGGGACAACCTCATGGGCCCCTCCCGGGGTTTGTCCCTGGCAGCTCTCTGCCTGTTTCTGGAGACTGGCATCCTTGCTTTTCTCAACATTCACCTGTGGTCTCCTAACAGCCCGTATCCTTCCCGGCGGAGGCCCATCCAATGCGTCTACCAGTCTGGGGCCTCCCTTTCAGGCCTCATCCTTGTGGCAAGAGCTGTTTCCTCCTCAACCCACCGGCAGAACTGGGAGGGTGGAGGTGGAGAGTGGCTTCCCCTCTCCAGTCACCTTGGTAGCTCCGCCTAGCCCCCCAAGGAGGGGCTTCTTCCTGCATCTATAGGGATGGCCCTCGCATGCCCTTTACGGGCTCACAGACCGCCAATGGCCAGAGCAGTTCTTAGGTAAGGAGAGAAAACAAATGGGATTAAAAGCCACGGTCACTTTCTCTGGAGAGTGGAGCCTGGTACAGGCCGGAAACCGATCTCAGGATTCCACGGCTCCTGGAGATGGCCGGTCATGACTCAACCAGGTACCCTGGGGGTTGTGAGTGTTCCAAGACGGAGCAGGAATGGGGCCCAGGCCTGGGAGCTGGAGAGAACAACTTGCCAAGGGCAATGTAAAGAAGGCCCTTGTTTGTTTGTTTGTGCTTTGAGGCTTAGAAGCAGGCGAGGAGGAAAGGAGCCGGGAGGGGAGAGGAGGAAGCTTGGCGGGAGAGGCCCTCGGGCAGCAGTGAGAGGAGAAATACCCAGTCCCCGTGACAACAAACCTCCATCTCTCTTTGTGTCACCTGGGGTGGGGTGGAGCTGGGCTTCCGTCCCATGACTGGGTCCGTGAAGGAAGAGCCACCAGAGGCGGAGAGGAGGACATTTCAGAAGAGGCAGAAAATTAAGAGTCAGAGGGAGAACATCCGCTGTCCCATCCCCAGGCAAGGCAGGACCATGGGGAGAGCCCTCCCTAGCCAGCTTTTAAGAGGCAGCCGAGAGGAGGACTCGCAGCACATACAGTGGCGCCAAGTCCCTGGGTTTGATTCCTGGCTCCGCCATCTCCTTGGCTTGGCGCCCTTGAGCACGCTGTCCCAGTCTCCTCATCTGGAAACTGGGGATGACAACAGTATCCACCCTGCAGGGGCGTGGTGAGGATGAAGAGTAAGGTCCGTCCCTCAGGGGACGCAGAGAAGCCCCAGCTGATGCCGGCCTCCACCTGCCACCATGGGATTCCGCCCACACGGTCATCTGAGCCCCGGTCTCCAGCCCCTTCCCCTCGCACCTCGACCCCGCCCACCCTGCTCAGACTCCAACACACGCTTTCCGATCGCGATATAAATTAGCTCCCGGGGAAACCAGTGTCGTAGTTGAGGACCCTGGAAGCCTCCCTGAACAGCAGGCTGTGCCAAGGACAGCCCAGCAGCGGGGTAGAACTGCCAAGCGACAGACATAGGCGTCTACTGAAGCCATCACTGGTGTTTCTCGGGCCATCAAGTCTGAGGGCAATGGTGGCCAGAGAAAGGTGAACCTTCAACCTTCAACCTCCTCCTGCCCTGGGGGCGCTCTCCTTGCTCTAATTCCTCGTCCCTATGCCAAGTGGACTCCACAGAAAATGCTCCATCCCAAGTTTTGCTACAGCCCTAGAGAGACCCTCAAGGTCTCAGAGACTTTGTCCAGAGAGGAAGACATTAATATTCATGGAGAATAATTATGGGTCAACTTAGACCTGAGAGGAAAATGTGGTTAGGGACAACTGATGGGGGTGGATGGGGGGCATGGGCTCGGTGTGAGAGTGGGGTGGGGGAGGCTATGTGCTGGAGAGGCCACATATTTCCACATAGTTGCTGACACTAAAACACCCTAAAAATATGCTAGCAACTGGACCAGGTTGACCTAGACCCAACCACTAGCCATGTCTCCTTCTTCTTCCAAAATATAAATATTTATGTGCTGTGGGGAGGCTCTGAAGTCAGGGTTACTTGGCTTAGGGTCTGAGGCGCTTTGATAAATGGCCTCTCTTCCCTCCTTGATTTTCGTGCTGACGTTGCTTGTTGGTTTGCCCTATTTCTGGTCTCAGTGGAGACTGGAAGTCTCTTCCATGCGAGAGGCTATCTGTTGGCAGCGAGAATGTGGTCTTTACTCTGTGCCCTTTGACACTTCGTGCCTTGGGCTCCCAATCTTCCCTTGGCCCTCTTCCTTGCAGGATAGAGAGACCCACAGGCTTAGAGTGAAGATGGCAAGTGGGCAATGGCTTTGGAAGGGAAGGAGAAGGGTGGGGAGTGAGTAACAAAAACCAGGGCAAGAGAATTCCCCCAAAAAAACCCAGAGACGACCAAGACAGTGGGCAGAGCCCAGGACTGGGTCTCATGAGACCTGGGTTTGGGGTCCAGATTCGCAGGGACTCACCGAGCCACCCCAGTCGAGTGTGACCTCTCTGGTCCTGACTTGCTCATCTGTAGCAGAAGGACACTGGGCCAGATCATCTCCGAGACCCTTTCCAGCTCTGACCTGCCCCCACGTCCGTGAGAACACGGAGTCTAACCCTGTGTGGTCCACTGGACATTAGAAACCCCTCGGGGACCGCCCCAGTTCTCCCAGTGTGGTTGTTATTCTGGTCATAGTTACACCCGGCGACCCCAGTCTCTGCGCTTACGCCGATCTAGGGGACCCAGTTACAATCCCTTCCTCCTGAATGAATTCTGGAGTCTGAACGTCCTTGACAGTGTCCAGAGGGAATGTTCGGCGGTTGCTTCCCTTGTGAGCAACTAATCTCTCTCCAGGAGAAAATGTCACTGTGGGTTATCAGGTGATAGAAGCGACAAGACAAGTGCATATGCTCCACGCAGCAAGGTGGGGGAAGTCCAGAAAGCGCCCCAGTGTTTGAGGAACATTTTTGTTGATGCATGAGCTCTTTGCCTAATGATTTCCCATTCATTCTCGTATAAGGCAAAGATCAGATATTCATACGATCGCGAGGCACCGCATACCAATGATGGGCACGTGGGCCGGGGCGGGGCGGGGGAGGGCTGGCCCAGGCTGCTCGGGGCTGCAGCGAGCAGCAAGCAGGGGAGGGAGGCAGGACAGGCCCCCGCCCAGTTGCCGGTGGGACCTAGGCTCTGCCGGAAGCTGGCAGAGCGGGCAGGGGGGCTGTCTGGATGCTAGGAATTTATCAAGGGTGAGACTGGAACTGTCTCTCCTGCGGTGAGCCTCTGGCTGGCAGCCTCTTAGGGCCGCTTCCTCTGCACCCTCGGGGAAGGACCTCTCGTGAAGGCCGGCCGAGTGGTTATTGAGCGACTCTGCCCGCAGCCAGGTCAGGGCCCTGTCTGGACCTGTTAGCTTTGTTTTCCAGCACCGCACGGGAAACCTTTAACCCTCCGGGGCCGTCCTGGATGGAGGCTTCATGGGGGGGGCGCAGGGGCATTGCTGCCGCTCTGGGAGTGTGTGCCCTGTCTCCCCAACATGCTGCCTCTGGGATGGAGCTCGGGCCCCACCCCCTGCCACTTCCCCTTGCTGGGTTCTTGGCGGATTTTCAGCAATGTTTTTCTAGAACAGCCTTGGCCCCGTTGGCTTCTGAACCTGGAGCCTGGCAGGGTAAGCTGCATTCTGAGAACCTGAGCTTTGAGCCTGGAGGGATCCCTGGGTGCCCACTGTTCCAGTTTGCTCCCGGTCATTATAAGACGTGAGCTCTGAGGGTAGGGCTGCGGTTCTTGTTCTGAGCGGGAAAAGCAGCTCCAGACTTTGACGTTCCCATCTTACCAAGACTTCCTCTCAGGGAGGCAACGAGGCCCTGCCCCTCCTCCCTTCCGCCTGGAGGACAGCAAAGGACAGGTCCCACCCAGCTGTCCTGTGCCCTCACAGGAGCACGGTCTGGATGTTTCCGCCCACCACCTGGAGGTAGGGTTGCAGGACGAGAGCTCAGGTCTTGGCATTCCAGAGAAGAAAGAGGATCACGAGGCCAGGCCTGAGGGAGCGTGGGGGTAAATGAACATGAGCAGGCTGGGAGGCGGGGTGCAGTGTGCAAACAAGGGAATCTTGCTGTCCCTCTGGACCCAGGTGGCTTCTGACTCCAGCGCAGGGTCAAGCCGCCTGGAGGGCTCACTTGGGGCCAGGCCGCCGAAACAGCGGGCAGGGCTGGCAGGCTTCATACATTATTCAGAGCCTCTCTGGTAAAAGGCTTGGGGAGCCATCTCCGTGATTTGGGCAAGCAGCCCAGGCCCGGCCTTGCTCCCTGACGCCTCCTGTGGCTTCTGTGTGACCCTGCTCTGCCCTGCGGGCCTCTTTTGGGGAAGCTCTCCCTCTCTGCTTCTATCCTGGCTTGGTTCTGCCTGCAAGAGTCCAGACACCTGGGAATTTAAGGCAGAATTCTAGAGCTACTGAGCCCTTGCAGCAAACTCCTGATGGAATATGTTATCTTGGCCTGGGTTGCTGAGTGGACTGGAGCCTCTCACCTGCCCCCCGCCCAGCCCAGCCCAGCCTTCCCGAAGGTATGACCCATACCAGGAGCCAGCCTGCTAGCTCGCTGCAAAACCAGCCTTCTTAGTCCTTTAAATCACGTTGCGAGGGCCAGCCACCCAGTAAAATTTCCCCCAAACGATACAACCCATGTCCCAGTCTTCCACACATGATCTCTTCCCCAGGTGGGCTCTTGTCACGTGATGCTGAGCAAAATGGGGAGACCTCAGTCTGTCTCTTCCGGGGTCCACCTGATACAGTTGGTCTTTGCCTCTCACCCTGGAAATACGCGCTTTGTTTCCCAGGACCCTTCGCTTCCCCGGGTTTCCTCCTACCTCACTGGCGCTCAATTGTCAGTCCTCTTGGCTGATTTTTCCTCCCAGTCCCCACCCCTGAACGAGGCAGTCCCAGTCCCAAGGCTCAGGCTAAATGTGGGTCTCCAAACATGGGGTCTCAACTAGTCTCATGGCTTTTAACACCATTTCTATGCTGACTCCTACATTTATTTCTTTAGCCAAGGCCTCTCTCAGGACCCTGGACTCTATATCCAAGTCCCTCTCCAACGACTCCATTGAGATGTCCCAAAGGCATCTCCAATAAAATGTAAGCAAGTCTGAGCGCCTGGCCTTCCTCCCCAAATGGGTTCTTCCTCCAGGATTCCCCAGTTCGGTGAATGGTGATTCCCTCCCAAGCTGCTCAAGCTGAAAACCCTGATTCTTCTCTTTCTCCATACCCCCGATCCTACCCTCAATCTGTCAACAAATTCCGCTAGTTCTGCTTTCAAAATATATGCAGAATCAAGCCAGGTCTTACACCCCCACCATTCTCGTCCAAGCCACCGTGGTCTCTTACGGCCGTAGTCTCTTAACTGATGTCTGTCTCTGCCCTGGCTGGATAGTCTATTCCCAACCTTCCAGCTACAGTGATATTTAAGAACTTTTCACCGTAGAATCCCATTAAGCTTTCCTGCCCCTTTACCCCTCTCACCTCGCCTTTTGCTCTGTCCCCTCCCCAACCCACTTCTGCTTCCGCCACACTGGCCCCCGAATGTTCTCTGACCAACCCACGCCAGGTTCCTTGCGTTCGACTTTCTCTCCACCCGGATCTGTCTTCCAGATATCTGCACGGCTCTCTCCTTGTCATCCTTCGGGTCTACTCAAAAGGCCCTCCTCAGGGAGGCCTCTCTTGACCACCCTGTTTTACTCCCCGCCTCCCCCGACATCCCCTCTTCAAACCACCCTCCCCTACTATGCTGTAGGCATAGTTTTGTTGCAAACATCCTGAACCGGTCAGCCCATCCCCCCAGCATGTGCCGTGTGTACAAGGGGGGCCGGGCCACCGGGCCTACTCTAAGATGCCCATTAGCCTGGGAGCTCTGAGGTGGAGGGCTCTTTCTCTGCCATCCTCCCGGTGGCCAGCTCAGGCTTCTACATTCAACAAGCTTCTACCTCAGTAATGTAACTGACCACGCATACTTGACACTCAAATGTTTGTTGAATGAAAGAGCGATGAATGTCAGACTACTACCCACAAGAAGAATGCTGGGGAGATCGGAAAGGCATCCCAGTGTCAGGACAAAATCTGCCACCTGGAACAAGAGGAAGGAGAGAACCCAACCAGGCCACACGAGAAAATAAAAACACTCTTCTGGATCCCTTGCACGAGCTGCACAATTTCGGAGTTGTCTTCTGCCCCAGGGAGCAATGTGATCCCGCCGCGCTCCCGCCATGCAAGGACCATGGGCTTGGTTGAAGACCTGGATTTGCGTCTTGGCTCTCCACCACCTTCTCTCTGGGTGACACTGGGTGAATCACTTAACCTGATCCTTCACTTCCTAATTTACATAAAGGGAATGGTAATAAGGCTTGTGGCGAGGATAAAATGTGATCAAGTCCGTTGTGTTCTAGGCTCCTGGTAGGAGTGCAAGTAATAAGCTGCATATCCCCAGTAAACAGTGATCTGAAAGGCAGGTGAGGAGGGAGCTAAGTCCCCCTTCCCACCCTCCCCACAGGACTGGGCCTCGTGGGAAAAGGAGAAAGACAGCTCATTGGTGGGGGGCGGGGCTTCCTCGTGGCAGGAACCCCCTAGAGGACATTTCCCAGGGGCTGGAAGAGAGGACTGATTCTTACTGACATTTAAGGGAGGAGAACATGCCTGGAAATTCCACCCAGTGGCTATTAACCTATGGACCACACTCCCAGGGCACTTCTCTCTAAGAGAAGCCAGGAATCTTAGCATCTCAGAACTTTGAAGCTGGTTTAACACTCAGTAAACTGCAGCTCGGAGAGGACAAGTCACTTTCCAAAGTCACACAGAGAACATAGGGCATGGCTAGGACGAGAACTAAACTAATAAGAATACCCAACAATGTGCCAGAACGGGTGGTCGGGACCAAAGCGGGGGGTCAGGTCTGAGAGTGGCACACACAGTGACCCACAGGCTGAGCCGGAGGGAAAGTCACTGTGAGAGTGGCGCCGGGAGGCTGCTCTGTGACAGTCCCCACCTAGGCATCCCACGTGTGTGACTTAGTTTTCTACGTTTACTATCCCCACGAGCTGCGGTACACGTTATGATCCCTGTTGTGCTGATAGGGAAACTGAGGCACAGTGTAGATAACGACCCCAAGGTCTCAGAGCTAGAAGGAGCAGAAGCTAGAACACAATAAGGTCTGTGGGGCGCCAAAGCCTGAGCCTCTCTGTCCCACCCTGCTCATTCCCAGGCTGGAGACCGTTCTACCCTATTAGGCCTCTCTTCCTCCCTGCAGACTCTGGGTCCGGGGTCCCTGGAAGGTACACAAAGCCCACCAGCACCCCAAAACAATGCACGCACGTGCGCACGCGCGCACACACACACACGTTCTTGCTCACTCCGACCTGGCGGGGACCTGCTAAGGCAGGAAGATGGCCGAGTCCATGAACAGCACCAAGCACAACACATATTTATGGCCCCAATTACAGCCTTCACCTTCCCCCCCTCCGCCCCCCGCCGCCAAGGAGCAGAAACAGCAACAGGAATACTTGTGTGCAGTGGGGTCTGAGGCCTCCGTAGCAATAACTACAAGATTACAGAGACATTAGCAAAGCCCGGTGCTGGCGGCTCTATTATAATGATAAATCTACAGCTTTATATAGAAATAATGAGACTGGGGGCAGAAGGAGGGGGAGGAAAGAGCAGGGGGATTTCAGCCAATCAAAGTTCTAGGGGGAGGGAAAATGGCAAGCCGCTGGGGATGCCCAGGAGACCACCAGGGGCTCTTAGTCAAGCCAGGCGGTGGGGGGGCAGCCAGAGCGTGAGGGGCAGCCCGGCCTGGGGCCGGAGTGGATTTAATGAACTGCCACAATTTCCTTCCCACTCTGAGCTCCTGGACTCCGCAGAATAGAAGAGGCCTCGAAAGGCTCTAGCACGTCCAAGTTGCCTGCTTCTCACCCTCCAGCCTGGGGGGGGGGGGTAATACTACCTCCGCTGCTCCCCAGGCTTCCCTCCAGGACAACCTGGGGGCGGTAAGGCCAATGTCCTTTGTGCCTTAAGATTTGCAATTAACCAAGAGCCAGACTCCCCAGATGTCCACCTCTCCTTCACTAGCCTGGAAACTCCTAATTCAGGGGTTGTAAGAAATGCAACAGGAACGCTCCAGGCTTTGCTACTTGAAACTAACTTGAGCCATGGGGCTGGACCCAAAGCGAGGCACAAACCTGGTTCCACCTGCCGGGGCTGAGTGTCATGCTCCAAGACAAGCGCAAGGACCAAAAAGGGGACAGCATTCATGGACACATGTGACCTCAAAGCAGCCTGCTAAGCCCCTGATTCTCACAGTGCCTCTCCTCCTTAGCCTGTGCGCCACTGACCCTCCGCTTCGGTCCAGGCTGTCTGATCCAACTGGTTAATCAATTTACCACTTCAGACACAAACCATCCACCTGAACCATATCTCTGAAGGAACGCACAGGCTGCATCTCCCCCCACCAAGCCTGACGCTACCCGTTTTCAAAATACTATTTGACCTTCTCCTCCAGGAAGCCTTCCCAGGTTATAACCACACCCGATTCCCACTGCTTCTTTAATCATCCTTTCTTTGTGTACCAATATATAGTTTTAATTGAATTAACTAAGCTGCGGGTCATTCTACAAAAACGTGTTGAGTTCTTACGTTTGCTTAAAATGACACACTCGGCCCGGAGGAAAAATACAAGAGAAAGTCAAATGTGGGACCAAAGGCATTCCTGAGCCATTGGGAGGACTTTGCAAGCCTGAAGATGATTCGGGGTATAACTGAGGGAATAAATCCAGAGGAGCAATTCCTCTAAGAGCAGGAGCGCTCAGGGAACTTCGAAAGGGGGACTGGCGTGGCCCAGGCAGGATAGTGGGGAAAGGTCTGTGTGACAGAGGGAAGCGTGTGAGCGCAGGCAGGGGGCAGGAACGTCAGGCACATTTGGGGGACCAGCTTGCAGGACAGCGGAGCTGCCCGAGTTCCAAGCTGAGCGGGGCCCAAACACAGCCCTAGAAGTGGAATCCAGCACGAGGATAGATGGGAGCCCTGTGCTCATCCATACCACCCCCACCATGCTGGCCGCAGGATTTCACGTGCACTCATTGCTCGTCATTCCCAGGGACTGTGACTTGGGCCTCTCTGGCCCCCAAATAACTATAATTTCAGAGTCAGCACCAAAAAACGGGTAAAAGCCCCCACCTTCTTACATCCCTTTCCCCTCCTCTGCCTGAATCCTCGCCCAGCAGGAGGATAAGCCTACGCCCGAGAGCCAGCCCACCGGAAGAGCTGCGGACCGGAGGGCCCCAGGGGCCTCCCGTTGGCAGAACATCAGCTCAGACAGACTGCAAGCAAGACAGGGTGTGTGAGCCCAGTCCCCTGCTCTTCCGCTCCAGGAGCTCCCGGGCCCGGCCTCCCTGTGCTCCGGGCTAGGGTGCTAGCGAGCCCTCCCTCTGTCACGCCATATATACCGCCCCTCCCCATCCGGGGAAAATTCCAGGGCTGTCCTAACTCTCAATAGCAACCTCACACAGTACACACTATTCACTACTTAGCATTACCAGCTCCTGCGTGGACGTCTCTGGTCTCTGGAATGTGATTCTAATCTTCTGTGGATCAAAGAGGCTGTCTTGTATCCCAGTCCCGCTCATTCCCCATTGCGGGGCACAGTGTTCTGCTCGGAGGACAGGGAGGAGGACTAGCACAGTACTAACTGAGGATGATGAGGGTGGTGACGATGTGTCCAACACCTTTTGGATGACCTGCCGTTTTCTGAAGCTAGGCTGGGGAAGGGGAATGGGACGAGGACAGGGACAGCCACAGCCTTCCAGCGCTTGGAAGCTGGCTTCCTTCGGAGGGGTGCGCTTAGGCACAGACTGTCCAATTCAGGCTTGGGTCTTCCATCACGCCCGCAGCTAAGGTCGCAAGAGAGGGAAGGGAGCCCTCAGAGTCTGAGGCGGCAAGCTCTGCTTCCCCAGCCGCCGGCCTCACCCCTCCCCGCTCTCGGAGCCCCTGGGCCTCGACCGCCACGTGGGGAGGACCGAGCTGCTTTTCTCTACCTGTGCAGCCACCACAATGAAGCTGCTGCCCGAGGAGACCGCAAGGGAAGGGCTGCACCAGATGTAAACTTCACAGTGATTTCTAGAGCCGAGCTCTTGGGCCTGGGCCGGCGCACAGCGGCTGTGCCAGCCCGCCCCGTCTGCCCGCCCCGTCCACCCCGGCTCCGCTGCTGGTCCTGTTCTTGGGAACTTCCCGGAAACAAAGGCGGGGAGGCACTGGGACATCAGGCTGAACTGGTCAAAATCAGCACCAGCTCGGAGAATGGGGTGTCCCTGAGACCCGCCCTGGGGCTTTGAACAAAGCTTTGGACAAATCAAGTTTCTTACACCTTTCCCATCAGAGCAGGGGGGATGATTTTCCCGGCCTTTGTCCTCACAAATTCAACACAGAGATATTGAGAATAGACTGTTCAACGGGAGGGCCTGCAGATTGAGTGGGGTCAGCCCCGCCCCCAGAGAAACAGTGCAAGAAATATCCAGGGGGACTCAACCAGTTAGCACTCAAGACCCCAGACACAAGGCCATCGGTGTCTGATGGGAACACGCGTGCTGGGCTCTCAGCTGCCAGGATGGGCTTAGAGAGAGAGCGGCACGTCCACACCTGTGGGATCTACACTGGACCGAAGGGCTCCGGATACGCCCTCTTAATCCTCTGTGCCAAACCTGTGCTCCCCCTGAAAAGCCAGCTCGAGCCTCAGCTCCTTGAAACCTTCCCTGGCAAATTGTAGTTGATCGTGAACAGCCCGGCACCCCCGTCCAGCACGCGGCTTAGCCAGGTACCCTTCCGCGCTGGCCTGGGCAGCGACCAGCCGTGGGGTAGGTCACTAGCGTTAGTCATTTGGTCATTGAGTGCTCCAAGTTCCCCTTCCGGGCACACGGTAGGATTCCTTTGCCCTGCCCTCCTGAGTTGCCATGTGTCTTGCTGTGGCTAACGAAACATGGGTAGAAGTAACATATATCCCTTCATTGTGGAAGCTTTAAGAAAAGTTTCCCCACATGTGTTTCCCACATCCCCTTTCTCCCGATGTGGTAACTATGGGAGCACATGTCCAAACGGACCCTCGAGCCACTCGGGCCCCTCGGTCACTAGGTAAATTAGAACCCCAGCCAAGGGGCAAAGCATGGACAGCGTGAACAAGAACTAGATCTTGGTTGCTCTAAGCTACCAAATCCTAGGATTATTTGTTGCTGCAACATAACCTCGTTCACCCTGATTAACATGCCCTGCTCTTGCCTTTCCCAGGCTTCTAGTACACATCAGTGCACTTGGCAGATGCTGCTGTCTGATTCGGTCTAGGGACCTGGCCCAATCCTCTCCCATGATCAAAGAGATAGATAGCATTATCTTATAGGCGGTAGACCTAAGTAAGGCCTAGCAGGTGGAGGGAACCACCCCAGAACATGTCATCAGAAGCAATGGGCAAAAATTCTCTTCATTGCCAACTCACACCCCAACCTGGGGCAGCATGCAAGGACTTCCCCAGGGTGGGCTGAGGCACCGGTTAGTTCCCAGAGTCCCCCTTCACATTCTGAAGGGCAAAGGCCCACTTGTCTCTAGGGTGGAGGATGATAGGGACATACCCTACTCAACCCAACGCTAGGAACCCTCCAGAAGCCCAGGAGGCAAGGCTGTACTCACACTTGTGGCGTACTGGATGTCCTTCCAGATGGAGGTTTCCCGGGACAGGTCGGAGACCTCAAAGAGGTTGTCCAGGATGACCTCTCCGATCATGTCATGGCGGGAGAAGCGGTCAAAGTCGAAGACACTGAGATGTAGCTTGCGGTCGGCCAGCTCCTCGTAGGGCACCGGGAAGTGGAAGTTCTCATCGAAGGTTGGGTTCAGGGTCTTGCGGTGCACCCGGGTCTGCAGCTTGCACTTGCGATCAGGCAGGAGGTAGATCTTGACGTAGGGGTCAGAGCTGCCACAGAAGTCCTTGGCAGGGAGGTCGAAGGCCTTCAGGATGCGCACGATCAAGGTCTCGCTCTCGTAGTCGTAGCGCAGGCTGAAGTTGATTTTCCCGCAGCTCTTGGCAGCCTCAGACTTGGCATCATCCCCGTCCACCGACTTCTGCTTGTAGAGTTCAGGCTTGATTCGGCCAATGCTGGTGGGCTGCTCTGCCGCCGGCGGCAGCTCGTTGCCATAGTCCACGCTGGAGACGTGCATCTGCCGTGGCAGGTGGCGCTTGAAGGATGTGTGCCTGGCAGAGAGGGGTCGGGAGGGGGCAGGGACAGGGTGGTCAGTGCTCTGGGGGAGGGGCATGAGGGCTGACACCTGCCAGCTGCCCTGGTTCATCCTACCCTTTTGGGGGCCCTTTTCCTCCTGCTCGCCGACCCTCTGTCCGTCTGCACACACTTTGTGCACAGGTGATTGTGAGCATCTCAAGTCTACAGAAGGGAGTTGGAATGGGGCCTGGTATATACTAAGCTCAATTCATGGTAGCCTTTGCTGCTCTCTCTTTTTTCTTTTTTCCCCTTGCTTTCTGTGTTTCTTTCCTAGTAGACGTGACTCTGGTTCCCCCCATGAAACCATGAGATCCCTTAGGAGAAGGACCATCCTTTCTTACCCTGGCTGTGGCTGTCCCTTCATCATCATCGCCAGCTCCACCACGGACTCCTTAGTTAACATTTATTGGGCTTGGGAGCGAGACTGTGTAGGTTAATATTGGCTCTGCCACTGTCTGGCTACGGGATCTTGGTCAAGTTATTTAACTTCCCTGCACTACGAAATGAGGATAGTAAAAGTAGCAATTGCACAGGATTGCTGTGAGGAGGAACCGGATTCATACACACAAAAAGTACTTAGAACAGGGCCAGGTATATAGTAAGCGAAATATCGTCAGCTCTGGATTGTCAAAGAATCCAGCTCTGATGGATTCCTTCCTTGGCTCGTTACGGCAGCCTTATGAGTCATTAGCCCTATTTTACAGTCGGGAAAAGTGAGGCCTAGGAAAGGTGAGCAACTCGCCCGAGGCCATATGATAAATTCTGAAAATGTGACCCCCAGCACGTTCGTTCCTGGATTCCCAGCTGAAGACCTGGTCTCCTTCCCTTCGGCTAGTCTCCCGGGAGCCTGGGGGGACGTCGCAGGGACCCAGGAGCCCGCAAGAGCCCTAGGTTTGAATAAATACGCACCACTTCTGTTTCTGAATTTAGAGTAGGTCATTTGTTATTATGCGGTGGGAGTTGTTTTTGGTTTTCTCGGTTAAAGAATGCCATGGATACAGCTGCTGTCCCACAGGGGACTGTGTCAAAGGTCATAAAGGAATCCTCTTCTCAAAATGTCAGGAACCTCTTGTCTTATATCCCATCGACAAGGCCTTATTGGCACAGCCCTAGACACACCATGAACTTTTATGCCCTCGGGCCTTTGCATATTCTCTGCCCTCTGTCTGCAATCTCTCCTTCCCTCCAAACCCCCAACACCTCCCACCCACGCACGTCCCAGTGCACACCACGGAGCACAGCGCCCCACCTCCAAGGTTCCCCTCTCCTGCAGCCTTTCCTGGTGCCCACCTCCCAATTGGTTACCCACCACAGAGCCCATCGTCTGTTATAGTCTCCGATCAGAGCACAGGTGTTCTATTTCTGGCCTCTGCTTCTCACGGGCCGGAATCTCACTAACGTCTTGAGTCAGAGAATGTGGAGGCGTGGGGGTGAGGGAGGGGAGAGTCCCCCCCTCACCTGGTAGATGACGCTGGCTCTGTGGTCTGTCGCTGCAGCCGCGTGTGACGCATGATATGCTCCTTGACTGACATCTGCACCTCGGCCGGGATATCCGGGGACGTGTGGCTGATCTTCACAGCCGCCTCCAGGAAGCCCAGCGTGCTGGTGTCCTTCAGCTTGTCCGCCATGTTGCCTCTGGAGCTGGGGCCCTGGAGGGCCTCCGGGGGAGGGTTAGCAGAAGTGGGACTGGAGGCCTCCTTGCCCCTCCAGGGCGTCCAGCACAGCTTCCAAAAGAGAAAGAGAAAAACTGCCACCAGGGCCACGCCACACACAATCACTACCACTGCGAGGAGGCTGACGGAGGTGCCTGCCCTCGGTGTGAGCCAGGCAGGGAGGGACGGAGACAGACAGAGGTGGGCAGAAGCAAGAGAGGGTGTCGGCAGAGGGGGGCACACAGAAGGGACAAAGACGGGAGAAGAGAAAAGAACGCTCATGAGAAAGCTGCCCGCCAGAGGAGAGGTGGTTTTCGGGGTGGCGCTCCGCCGTCCACTTGGTGAGATGTCGCAGCCCGGCACGGGCCTCCGCCGATCCTCCCCCCCCCCCACTGCCAGCCCCGGGAACACCTGGGCTGCCTCCCCTACTGCCTGTCGTGGCATGTGCCATGTGCACCGGGAAGGGAAAGTAATTTAAATAGCAGCCTAAGCAAATGTGCAAATTCGTGAAGAATTCACATGTGGATGCTGTTTGAATTTCTATTAGAGCTGTTACTAGGGCCAGACTTAGAGCAGAGTCATTTTTTGTATACGGCTCTCTTCCTCAACAGGCTGTGTGGCCTTGGGGACCAGAGGCTCGGCCAACTCCATCTCTAACAGTGCCCCACCCCACCCCCCAACCGTGGGGCCCAGAGCCGGAGCTCAAGGGTTGCGAGCTGACTTGAAGTGAATGAGAGGCCGGTGTTAGGTCTCCCGCTTCTTCTGGACTCTCAACTCTGCACACAGTAGGATGAAGTCGGAATTAGAACCACACAATTTATTTCCAAGCTACATACAAGTGATTCCTGTAGCCGGCTTTTCCCATTCCTGTGACCAGTTGAGAGCTTTGCTGTAAAGCTGATATTTTTGAATGTCATGGTTGGTTCAGAGGCGGCCGCTTGCTGCCTTGCCCCCAGCCCACCCCCGCCCCCCAGCAGGATTCCCTGTATCCCAAGAGAACCGTGGGGGATGCCTCCCTCTAGAAGAAATGATTAAGCAGATCTCCCACCCCACCCCCCTTTTGGAATGACCCTTAGAACCCAAAGCTTCTTCTCCCTCTGAGCGGTCAGAAGACTCCAAACCAACAGCACACGTGGCCGGGTGTGCACAAGGTCAAGCCCGTGGAGGAGTCTTGCATGGCTAGGGTGACAGTGGAAAAGTCGAGAAATTCCACCACCATCATTACCATCACACCAAATTTCTGGAAACTCTGGAAGAGGCCAAATGACTTGGTAACTGGACCCGTGCTGCTGGGCTCCCTTTGGAGGGATGTGTTCTCACCAGTCTCCCTGTGACCTGCATGGCCCCCACAGGCCTGTGGGTTTGCAGAGTCTGGATTATCCTGGCCCAGGGCCCCCAGGAATCTTAGGATTTAAGGTGACCAATGACCCTCCAAGTACTGAGGCCAGGTTGTGCTTTTGCAGAGGGGAGCAGTGATCCAGAGAAGGGACTTGCCTGGGGTCACAGGTCAGACTAGGAGCCTGGACCAGGATCCGGATGTCCACTGCCCAGGCTGGGGCTCCTTCTACTGTTCGAGCCTGTTTGTTCCTGATTCAATTGTAGGCTATTGTAACCCTGTGTTTTTATATTTGTCTGACTTAGGGCCTAGCACAGAAACTGGCACATGAGGACGAATGAGTGAATGAATGAATAGATGGATGGCACATAAAAGAGCTATAATTATCTCTCATCCAGCATTTACTGAGCACCTGCAGGTACCAGGTGCTAAGCTAGGCGTGCAGTACCAAGATGCCAAGTTCCCCCTGGGGGGAATCCAGAGTACTCTCATAGCACACAGACACAAGGGAAAGCGGTCCCCCATCCAGAGGAACCTGGGAAGGCGGTGAGAATGTCAGTTACCCTCCCTGGGGAGCTAGCACTGCCTTCTGACTCCCTGGCCGTAGGGTAGTGGCCTGGATGAACTATCACAGCCACCCACCGCAACCCCAAACCCCTGCAAAGAGACATCAGAGCCTCTCCCTGGCCAAAGGAGCCGGGTAGGATTAGCCCTTCACCCAGAGACTGCCAGGGATCTGGAAAGCCGACTCTTAAGTTCACTTCCTTTTTTTTTTTTTTTTAAGATTTTATTTATTTCTTTGAGAGAGAGAGAGAGAGCATGAGAAGGGACAGGGTCAGAGGGAGAAGCAGACCCCCCCACTGCTGAGCAGGGAGCCCGATGTGGGACTCGATCCCAGGACTCCAGGATCATGACCTGAGCTGAAGGCAGTTGCTTAACCAACTGAACCACCCAGGCGCCCCTCAAGTTCACTTCTAAACTAAAGTTCTCTGGTGTGATGTGCGTGCATCCTGGGGGCACAAGAGAAAAATATATCAGATTGCTTTCATATTTATCTATTATCTTAAAAACAATAAATGAGAATTATAATATACCAGTTGATAGTAATAGAAATGAGAGCATTTTATTTTTGGACTTAGTTAAGTTTTGACCATTACGAGGTCCAAGGTACAGAGTGCTTTTTATGCATTCGGTTGTTTAATACTCTCCAGTGAAAGAGGTGTGATTGTTATTTTCATTTCGCAGATGAGGAAGGTGAGGCACAGAGAATGAGATTGTCCCGGGGTCCTACGGCTGGTAAGCCGTGGGATGGAGATACGACCCACCTGTGTATGTAACATGGGAACAAATATATATCGGAGGCATTAGATCGAATAATTTGTGCTGTTATGAGTTCATTATCTAAATGGTTTGGAGACTGTTTCTGTAGGCCCTTATGGCCCTGGGGTTCACGAGGAAAGCTTCCACAGATATATGGGTCCTTATTCTCGGTATCCAAGCATCTCGAGACCCTTCACATCTGCTCTCACTTACAGCTATTCTGGAGGCATCCTCTTCAATATGAGTCACCTTAAAACAAAAAGGTATTTCTAGGGCTTTGCTTTCCTTTGATCATACATCTTACTTGCTCTGGTAATAATTAGAATTTTAATGAGAAAGGAGGAGAAATGGGGGGAATCCAGAGAGCATCGAGTGCATTTAAATGTTCAGCCTGACAAAAAACTGAATTCATAAATGAAAAGAGAGGTGGGGGAAGGGGGCGGGCGGAGGGAATCAGTTTTCCCCAGTGGCTGCTATTGTGAGAGCTTGTGCACGTGCCCCCCCCCGCCCCTCCCCCATCACCACCCCCTCCCCCCCGCCGCCGCCAGGCCCCCCCTGTAGTTCCCTGGAAGCTGTGATTAAGGCAGGCAGAGGTATGGATTATTGGGAATCAGCATGCAGCATTCAATACTGGTTATATAAGACCAAGAGGCCCTTCTTCTGCCTGGAGAATCTCTTTCCAGGACACCCCGCCCACAGGCATTACACGGAGATTTGGGTCCTGTTGCTGCGTGGACTCACCCTTGCCGGGGATGCAAGGCAGTGAGCAAGGCTGGTGAAGAGCAGAATTAGACCAGGGCAAAGGTGACCGTACAGGATTTAGCCCCTGCAAAATCACTACATGCGGCCTTGAACTCAGCCAGCCCGCATAGCCTGGTTAAAGGTCCACTGAGGCTGGGAAGGATAGGCTCCTGCGGACTAAGGGCTCTGCCGAGGGCCAGATCAGCTCCGACGCGTGCCTTCCTACCCCAGGCCTGCTGGGACCAACCCGCCAGGACATGTTGCCCTCTAGCAAATCACAGGTGCACGAGGCACCTTCAAAGCCTTTTTCCCACTCGTCTTGTTTGAACCTCAATACTGTGAGGCAGACAGAATTTTGATGGATAACTCAGCTGCCTTTTGAGTCCTGATCCAGTTCTCTTCATATTTCACACTGCTATTGTGCACTAGCTTCACGACGAGAGAGAGGCAACCTTCCAGTAAGGAGAAAGCCCTCCCCAAATCTCTGTATTCTTCCTCCCTTTCTTCTTCCTCCTTTATTTCCTCTTCAGCCCGGAGAGAAAGAATCACTCCCCTGGGGTCACACTGGGCTCCTTCGATGTTCATCTCCACTGGCTTTAAACTGTGTGACTTTGGCAAGCTGCTTAATCTCTCAAGCCTCAGTTTCCTCATCTGTGATGTGGGTATAATAAATAGCATCTACCTTCTAGGGTCATTGTGAGGTTTCAATGAGATCAAAAGTGCCAGGACAGTACCTGGAATGTAGTAAAAAGTAAAATAAATACTAGCTGTTTCTATCAGAATCACTTAGCTCTGCCCAGTCCAGTCTTGAATATCCCCTTGTCTGGAAAAGTTTCGTTCGCAGAACACCTGCAAGCCGCAAACGCTAATAGAGAGAGCTTTAACTTTGTCATTACAAACAAGGAAGTACCTTACTAGCAGAAAGAATGTATTTCATATACAGCTACATGCCAAGACATAATATGTACTATATTAAAGATCTCACATCTCCAAGTTTTTCTGTCAGTTCTCATTTACTTGCTACTTGTCCAGTTTCGTTGTTATCGTCACCAGCCATCTGGTGAACAGGAGTGAGCGCCAAAGGAGTAAAAAGAAAACCGTGGAAGAAAAATCAACAACTGAGAGGACATGCTATGGTTTTGCAAAGTTCCCTTGGAAATTTGGAAAAAGCAAATCCAGTCCATTACTCAAGACTAGGTGTGAAACATCTTTATTCAGGTGTCAGAAGAATCTACTATTCTGTGGGCACCCAGTTTGGGAAATCATATTGGCCAATTACCCAGCAGCCTCCAGGAGAGCAAAGAGCTGCGCGGCTAGGCTTTGGAAACACCCCGGTGACCTGGTATTGCGCCAGGGCAGGTGGCTTCTAACCCTGGCAGGGGACGTCGATTTTGCTGAGTGCCCAGACGCTAGGCAGGTAGCTAAGGTGAGGACCAGCCCCGGAATGGCCACAGAGCTCATCTATCCACATTTCTAATTCTGTGACCCTGACTGCGTGGACTGAGCAAGTTAAATTCTCCAAACTTTGGTTTCCTCTTTGATTTGATGGGGATCCTAAAGATTTCTACTTTACAGAGTCATTATGAATATTAAGTGAACTAAGACTTCGGGCATTGTTCCTGGTCCGTGGGAAGGGCTCCCCAAAAGTAAGCTGCCATTTTTCTTTATGCGTTCCTTTTTTTGGTGGCAAATAATACAGAATGGACTCAAAGCTGGGCCCTCCGAGACAGGGAAGGGGGACACCAGACCACAAGGCAAGGCATCCAAGAAACCTCAGGCCCCTCTTCTCTCCAGGGAAATGAAGAGCTTCCCAAAGCCCACAAGGGCAGGAATTGCTTGTCACCTTCCGTGAGACTGTCTGGCAGGGGTAATGGCTCATGGCCTCCCTCTTTCCCTGGAAAATGCTGGGTTATTAATTAGTAACCCGGGGCTTTCTTATCTCTCCACACTGACACTCCTTTCTCCAAAGGCAGAGCCCTGGCGCCCCCTCCCCTTCTCCCCATCCAGACTGTTAGGACTCATTAGCAGCTCTTACCACCTGCTATTGTTCCCATTTTTCTAATAGGTTTCCATGTCAGGAAAATCCATTTTATAACAGTAACAGGCATTTTTGCTAACAGATTATACCTGGAAAGATGAACTGGGGAGAGGAAGTGAAAAGAAAGGACCATTTTCTCTGCTTCCCCCAAAGCTGGAGAAAGCTGGCTTCGGGTCTGCTGGTAGACCCTCGGAAATGGTTTTACTTGCCGGCCTGTATGGGGCAGGGGCCAACCGGGCCAAGGAGCCCTCATTCAGACATGGAACAGAGACAAAAACAAGCACAACCCAGAGATCACACAGCAAGAAATGCAGAGGCCTGAGAGCCTGGAAGGAACAGCACCAGGTCTAGGAAGGGAAAAGACTCTGGGCAGAACCATTCCTATTAATATTGGTAATATTATTTGTTATTTCTTTCTACATCGTCAGCACCGTGCTCCTTACATTATCTCCTTTAATCTTTACCGCCTCCCTAAAAAATTAGTATGCACCTCTCAAAGATAAACTAACTCATACTCAGCCTAAAGGTATTAACTAAGTAACTTCTTCAAGGATACATCGCAGTTAGGTGGAGGAGCTGGGATTTAAACCTGGGACTTCTTTTTTTTTTTTGAAGATTTTATTTATTTATTTGACAGAGAGAGATCACAAGTAGGCAGAGAGGCAGGCAGAGAGAGAGGGGGAAGCAGGCTCCCTGCCGAGCAGAGAGCCCGATGCGGGGCTCGATCCCAGGACCCTGAGATCATGACCTGAGCCGAAGGTGGAGGCTTTAACCCACTGAGCCACCCAGGCGCCCCTAAACCTGGGACTTCTGATGCCAAAGTCGGAGCTTCTGAGCCGGGTCCCTGAGGGGACTGGGGGCTGAGGGGAAAGCTGGACAGGAAGCTGGGGAGGCATTTTTTGTTATAATCAGGAGAGTGTGGGACACATCCTCTACTATTTGGCCTGATCCTCTGTGCCTGGGTAGAAACCTGGAGACTAGGATTCTGACCAACCTCATCCCCTAGCCCTTTCTTCTTCCCCAGAAAGTATAGACACTGCAGGTTATCCACCAGGTGCCAGGCCCATAACCAGTGGCCCTTGGAAACACCTTGTCCCGACATCGACGTCCCTGAGAAATACCCGAGAGTGCGCACATGTGTACGTGCGCATGCGCGTGCGCCTGCGCGTGTTGGGGGAACGGAGTCTATTCTGTTCCCAGCCTTATAGAAGCGGTCCATTAATAATAAACTCTGCCATGGCTTGTAAATTTATTAGGAGAAGCTGGTGTAATTAAAATTCAGGGTTAGGGGGAGGGGGAGCAGAGAGCCTTTGCTTCCATTCCTTCTTTCAGGGATCCAGGCTGAACTACCGATGGGGATAATTAGCAGAGTCCAGAGAAGGAATTAATGCCCCTGAAAAGCTGCGATGAGGAGAGACAATGCCAGGCTAATTATGGCCGCACCAGCTTTATGACTGGGCACCAGCTTCCACCATCATTAGGGGATTCAGAGATAAATCGGAGACTAATGTGGAGTGCTGTAGCTAACAGAGCATTGGCATTAATTTAGCATGTATTAGTATTATTAGTTTGGCAGATGGTAACTGTACCTTTCCGCCTGATTAGTCAGGGCTTGAGGCCCCTCTGAGATGTGGACACCAAGGCTGGGGTGATGGGGGGAAGGGGCAGACAGAGAACCAGAGAGGTTCTTTCCTTGTACGCCCCACTTCCTGTTTACACCTGCAAGCACTGAGAGGGGCGGTCTGTCCAGGCCCACTCATGGAGCAAGAAAAACAGATCAGCAAGAGAGAGAAGGGGGATGAGACAGTGTTGTATACCTAGAGCGTCCACAGCTGGATATCCTGCTCACCTCCACTTTCAACGGCCCCTTGGATGAAAATTCCTAAGTGTGGCTCAGTCCTCTGGTGCTCAGAGACCTCTTCTCCTAAGCGGGGCCAGCAGGGGTGCCACCAAGCTTAGGCAGGACTTTCTCTTACCCTACTGTTTTCCCACACCAGACACCCTTACACAGGCCCTAAAGAAAGCTGGCGGGGTCCAGATGCCCCAGTCTTAGTCCTAGTTTTCTGCAGCCACGTGTTATACCCTCAATTCTGTGGACAGAGGAACAAGAAGGTTAGAACACATCTTCTGTACGGAGCGTGGAGGGGATGGATCTACCATTCCACTCTTAAGGTTCCCACAGACAGCAGTAGAAGAAAACTTCTAGAACTGTAAACCCAAGCACTCTACGGCTCCTAGATACTTTACCCTAGTTCTAGAATTTTAAAGCTGAAGACACGCCATAAAGTCAGAACATCATCTAAGGGATGTAAGGGATCCTATGTTCTGTAGGATCGTGCATTGCACCTTTCTTCGAAGACAGCAACTTCTGCAGAATGCCTTCCTTCCAGCAGGGAGCGAGGCAGTAACTGATTAGTTATAGAAACAGGCCATTTGTCTTTTGATGAAATGCTATGCGTTTAACTTGCCATCGCAGGCAGGAAAAATCTTACCTGTGCTGCCAAAGGGCAACTTCAAAACCAGGCAACTGAATCACGGAACATCTCCAGGGTCAGTAGAGAAGTGAACCAACAGTACGTACATCTCATGGCCACAGGTAAGGCCAAGAATAACCATTCCTGGCCGCCAGCTTGGCGGAGGCAGGGCAGCTCAGGGTCCTCCATCAGTTCCTGAATTTTTTTGAAATGCCTCTGAACCTTTGCTTGCTATCTCAAATCCAGAACCCTCCTACCCACGCCCAACAGTCTGCGCTTTGCCCTAGGAGCAAATTCATTCATCTCCACAAATGGCATGAAGAAGAAAGCGAACCGCTTATCAGTGTCCACTTGGAGGGGTGGGCGGGGGGCAGGGGGGGTTGTATATTAAAGAGGATAGTAGACCCTTCGCCTTCAGAATGTTTAAAGTAAAATGAACTCGATTCTCTCTGGGACAGTTTGTTTCAAGGTGTTTCAAGTCAGGAAAGCTAAGGAGATCTGATTAAGGTTTCCTGTGCAATTCCTAGCACAGACCATGACACATAGGAGGGTCCCAGTAAATGATAGTGGAGTCCGAATCTCAATTGTTGGATCTCAGGGTGTTACTAGAAATCTCATGACCTAGAGACTCTCAGTAGGAGGAAGGCAGGGGGAAACATACACAGGCAAAGAGAACTGGGCATGCTCTAGTCGCTTGCATTTTTCATGAAAATACAAATGAAGAGATCCAGCATTTCTCTGACGAGAATCTGGCAGTGGCTCTGGGATGCAGGGAGGAGGCTAGGGCATAGGCTACGTGGGGGCCTGGTCCTGAACTGCACAACATCTCTCCAGACTTGTACTCACTTAAACCCCAAGATCGCAAAGCCACTCTCAACCGCTTTCTTTCTTTTGCTGTGATCAAGGGTCTCTTTCTGCCTCCTCCTCCCTTTCAGCCCCCTCGCTTGGCCCCCCCCCCCCGGGGGGGGGGGAGGGTGCTTCCTTAGGCTTGTGACTCAGCGGCCAAAGTTCAAGTCCCCTAGGGCTGACAAGTCAAGCTCAAGCAGCCTGCAGGGAAGGCACGCTGATTCATCTGAGGCTGCTCGCTCTGGCTCCTCAACCTTCTCTCACCCTCAGCCTGGCCACCAGGTACCTGTCATTCCAGACTGCAGGGTGTCCCTCTGGAGTCGGAACACTAGGGCCTCCCTGTATCTGAATGTTACACACACACACACACACACACACACACACACACACCCTCTGCAGCACGCAGCATTTCTGCTCTGGACAGACGGGGGAGGAGGGCAGCAGCCTCCATCCCAGGTGGAACTCGACAGGTGTGTTCTCCCCCCAAATTACCCCCTTTAAGGTTTGAGAAGTCAGGACCGGCATTAAGGCCCCCCCACTGGCAATGAATTGTTGGAAGAAAGGATGGAAAGGAGCTGGGTAGGCAGGCAGGAAGAGACTCCCTAACTTAGGGGAAATTGTGTGTCCGGGAGATACGGGAAGAGGGATGGTTAGCAGATGATGGCACCTGAGAACCAAAATCTAGTAACACTTGCAGGGCCTACTCTATTCGGAGATTATTCAAGAGGGAGAATCAACCTCTCCAGCATCCATCACTGTACCACCCTCTGAAAGTTCTTCTTTAGGTCTAACCTCAGTCCCTTCTGCTGCAGTAATCAACCCATTGATCCAACACTGCCAGGGCCAGAGAGAGTGCACTCGAGAGAGCAGCGCCCCCTACAAGCCTCGCAGGGCTGAGGTGCGCTTCACAGTTCCCAAGGCTGCACACAATCCCCTCACACACACAATCCTCCCCTCGGCCCGCTCACTACCTTCCTTTTATTACTCTACCCCCCAGCGGCCCGGTTTCTAACCTAGGACCTTACCAACCGTTCTGACCTTTAACTTCAAGTGAAAACAGGGCCCTGGCACCTGCGGTCTCTGGGGAGCTTACCCCACCTGTACCTGTTCCAGGAACCGCCGCTCCAGTCCCCGGCTTCTGGTCCCTGGCCACCCGCGCGGAGACGAAATTCCCGCCTCTCGCTGCCCCTTCCTCCCTTGCCCGCGCCGTTGGTGAGGAACCACAGGAGCGACCCTCGCCCACCCCGAGGCCCAGCGCCACCGGGGTCAGGGTCGGGGGACGAGGAGGGGCGGTGTCTGCGGAGCCAAAGAACCCCAGCGCCTTGGTCCCTGCAGGATCTCCCCACCCCCACTCCGCATCCTCTCGAGGCTTCGCACTGCCCACCCCCCTCTCCACCGGAGGGAAGGCGACCCGGTCCTCTCTCTCGCCCAGGACCCTCCAGATGTCGGCATTCTGACAAAGAAGCCCGGCCGCAGGGGGCGAGCGTAGCCGAACCGCGCTGGTGCGGCAAGTAAATACCAGGCGGGCGGGCCGCCTACCCTGCCGCGGCTCCCGCCGCCAGGGCGCGACACGCCATTCCCGCTGTCGCGACTCCTGAGAGACGCCGACGCTGCGCGCCGGGCCCGGGCCCTGCGGGGCTCGGGCTCCCGACTCACCGGCTCCGGCGAGCTCGCCTCGGCTCGGGCTCCCGCCTGGGCTCGGCGGCCGCCGGGGCTGCGTCCGGCGCAGGGTCCGCGCGGTTCGGGCAGGAGGCGCCCGCTTGGCAAAGTCGGCGAGAGGCACCGGCTCAGTCGCGCACCGGCCCCGAGTCCGAGTGAGTCAGAGAGGGACCGAGGGAGCGAGTTATAGGGGCGGGCGCGGGGGGAGGATGCCGAGACACTCTCCCCCGCACCGCCCCCCGCCCCCCCCCTCCAGCGGAGACGCAGACAGCCACTCGCAGCCGGGGAGACGTGCGGACACAAAGACCTCGTGCCGCCCGCAGAACCAAGTTTCTCCCTGAGATCAGGGGGCTCGGACCGCGTTCCCTGAGAGAACAGACAAACGGACGCGCAGACCGACAGACGGACCTTGGGACCTCGACACCCCCAAGAAACGAGTTACTTCGTCCGCCGGGATGTCCCTGGTCTCCTCCTCGCTCCACAGACCCCTTCTCTGGCAGATTGCCCACTGGGTGAGCGGAGAGACGCTAGGGAAACTGAGGCCCCCGTGGGGCGCCGCACCTGGGGAGAGCAGCTTTGTGCGAAATCCCCGAAGAGTCACACGGGAGGGGGCTCGGGGAGTCTCTGCCTCCCAGGTCCCTTTCACGTCTCTCCGCTTGCCCTGCGGGCGATGGAACGGGGCACTGGCTGGGGCTGGCTCCGAATCCAGGATGCTGAGCTGGAGTTCTCTGCCTAGGTTCCGGGGCTCCCGGGGCCGGGGCTCTGGGAGGGAGGACGGCCGGGGCGAGAATCCCAGAAGAGAGGGGTCCTCGGATTTCCCGTTACCTGAGTCGGCAGCGCTCGGACTCCTCTCTGGGGGTTGTAGCTCGAAGCTCCGACAAGTCTCCACGTCCAGCCCGAGAAGGGGCGGCCGGGCCCGGCACAGCGAGGCCAGGAGGGCGAGCGCCGCCTGGCACCGAGGCCCCCCGGTCCCCCACACCCCACTCATGCCCGGGACACCCCGGCGCTTCAAGCAGCCGCCCAAACCCGTGCCGCCGCCGGACTGGGGCGGGGCGAGGCGGCCCCAAGAAGACCCTCCTCGCAGCGGCCCCCTGCGGCTCCGTTCAGCTTTTAATCGCTTCCCCGCAGGGTCTCCGCCCCTCACGTGGCATCCCGCGGCAGCTGGCAAGTCTGTCGCCTCAAGGCCGCCCCCTCTACACCCAGGGACAGGTCTGAGTCCCGGCGGGGTTCGAGGCAGGGGAGCCCGGCTGTCCAGCACCCGGCCGTGTGCAAGGCCCAGGAAAGGGCCTGGGATCTGACTCCACATCCACTGCCTGGTGTGACCTTGGGCCTCTCTGAGCCTCAATTCCCCACTCTGTAAAAGGTGTATAATGATTACGAGGGCTTCACGGACTGCCTGGGAATATAAAGATAGTGTTCGTGAAAACACTAGGTAAATTGCCACATTCCACACAAGTGGCAACGAAATAGATAAACCCATTACAGAAAGAAAGATGACCCGGCTGAGAGTAGGAGAACCTTGGCCAAGGTTCCTAACGGGAGAAGTTAGTCCGACCAACCCCAGGTCCCAGCTTCGGAGGCAGAAGACCCTAAGACTGCGGGGCTATCTGAACTGCGGAAAGACTTTCTGAGCCCCGCAATCCTGCGGTCCACGATACCCGCACGTTGCTATGGCAACGGGAGGCAGCGGCCGTCTCTCTCCATGGCAACGGGAGGGGAAAGTTTCTGGCAAATAGGAATGGGGGGCATTTCAAGAGGGCGCTCCGTTCCCTCCAGACCCATCTTCCCACAGCGGTGCAACGCCACCGGAGATAATGCATCTTGCTATTAAGCATAGCCAGGGCCAGAAAGCCTGAAAACTAAACGAGAGGGTTGAGGCTAGACTTAAGGCAGACTTCCCCTCCAGGAACTGGGGCGTGAGGTGTAGGAACAGGTTGGCGGAGGGGCTCCGAGGCACCTTCAGCCCTGGTGGTCTATGGGCCGCCATCAGGCGCGGCCCTGCAGGGGGCCCTGTCACGGAAGTCGCGCGTCCTCGGCTTGTCGGCCGGCGGGGCGGGGGGCTTCCCGTGTGCGGCTCACCCGAAGCTCCAGTCTTAGGTCCCTTTGCCTCCCCCAAGCTGGGAAGGAAACTTTAGCTGGAGCCTCCGGAAGCCGCGGGGCTGGTGTGTACCGGGTGGCGGGTGGGGGAGGAGGGTCTTTCCTCCTAATTATCACGCTAATTGGAAGTGGCTCGGGCGGTGACTCACGTTCCAGAGGGAGGAGATTCGGAGCCCCAGCTCCTGGCGGTCTCCACATGCGCCATCTGCGCCAGCCGCGCTAGCTGGCCCTTGGACTGGAGAGCCCCCGGCAGCTAGTGCCCCGAGTACAGAGGGCCAAGCCGAGGCCTCAGAGGACCCAGGCTTCACCAGATTTTTGCTCTCGGGAAGGGCTCCCTGGCTCTGTCCACGGTGCTGAAGGCCCAGTTGGTGCAATCGTAGCGTGGGCGGAGGGTTAGGGAAGGTGGGGGGATGGGCAGTTGTGGCGGGTTCCCAGCTTCCTCCGTGACCTCCGGAGCCTGCGATAGAAGGCTAGAAACTCGGGCCGGAGGGACCGAGCAAGCGTGATCCCGGCGACACTATGCAATCCAGGCCGCCTTCCTGAGGGAGGTGCTCAGTTGCTGTTCCAAGAACATGGGAGGCTGTGGAGTCCTCATTGGCCTCCCAGTGCTTCTAGAACCCACCTGAGGAGCCCAGAAGCCCTGTCACCTCCTGCTTCCCCACCCAATGCAGAGCTCAGCACCGGGGAGGCCCCCTTGTTACATGCTCATTAGCAGTTTCCGAGGCAGCAGGTTTGTGTTTATGTAAAATACCAGTGGAGAAGAACTGCTCTCTGCCCATGTTTATGGCAACTCTGTCACTCCACCGCGATTTCTCCCTCCCCCTCCCGAGTTCCTGGGGAAATTCGCAGAACAAAGCGCCTTGTTTTGCCGTTGCAGAGAATGAAAAAGCACAGGACCTTCCAAGGGCCCAGGCCTGTGATGCAGGGAAATCAATATTTTGCCTTACAACGAGTGGGGGAATTTGCATCTAAACTGAAGGCAAAGGAGCCTGTTTGGAGCAGAGCAGGTGGCAGGAGTCGAGAATTAACAGATAATTTCTCATTGTTCCCGGATTCAGCCTCCACACGAGGCAAATGGTTCTGCGGCTTCTCTGGCGCCCCAGCAGCAGCTCAGGACCTGGCATTTCTCAAAAGGACAGGGAGGAGTTTCTGCTCTGACAGGGCTGTGGGAAGGGGCTGGGGCTCCTGGGTCAGTCAATAACTATTGAATTTCGAGTGTGTGAATGAGTGTGTATGAAAGAGACAGAAATGAAAGAGACAGAGAGAAACAGAGACGCAGAGACAGGAGAAAGAGAGGCAGAGGATGAGACATATAGAGACAAATATAGGAGATAGAGAAGAGATACAGAGAACAGGGACAAAGGGACCCATGCACGTATAAAGGAACACTCATTCAGAGAGATAAAAGAGAAACATTTTTTTTCTTATATTGAGAAAAAGCCCCACCTTAGTTGTCTTCTTTGCCCCCTCTCCCAGCTCCCCAGGTTAATGCTGATACTGCTGATACTTGTGCCCACATGACTAGCCACAAACCGAACAACCAACCAAACAAAAAACACGTAAAAGTGGGAACTCTTCCTCTTTAAAACCCCTTCCCCGACAAGCCCACTCCCATATGAAGAGACCAAATTCAGACTCCCAGGGTCCCACCCAGACCTGAAGAGGGAAGGAGGTAGAAAGAAGTAGAATTGTTGTCCCCGAATGCTATCTTCCAGAGAAAGACCATCTGGGTTTCGATTGAGGGGTGGAGTGGAGAGAAGGAAGAGCAGAGACAGCACTGCATAGTGGCAAACAAAGGCACTAGGCTGCGCCCCAGGACACCGGGTTCCAGGACTGGTGCATCAAACCAGCCATGGGGCAATCTGGTCCCTTGTCAGGGTGTCAGTGTCCTTATTTGTAAGATGATGAAGCCAGAGGAGGAGTTCTTCAAGGCTCCTTCCAGCAACAACATTCTAGGATTTTACATGAAGGGAAAGGAGGGGGCTGAGTGGGGAAAGGAAAGAGGGGCGGAAGAGCAGTTTTCCTGGCTCTAGAGAAGAAGGTGTCCAGACTCACTTTGGGCTTCCCCTCCTCCATAGCTCTCATCTCATCTACAGCTGTGGCTGGAGCCTCCTAAGTCTGGGCCCCTAGTCCCCAGGCCAGACTGCTCAGAAGCAGGGAGGGGAACTGGAGGTGGGGTGGGAAGCAGAAGGAGATTTGAAGCGGAAACCAGAGCAACCCACTCCTATGCCCTCCTTTCCTCGGAAAGAGCCAAAGCGCACATCCCCTGCCCCCACCCCAAGACTTTTAGGCAGTGGCCCAACTGTCCTTGGACAGGTCCCCCACTCTGCTCTGAGCAGCAATGGCCTGTTGAGTTATGTTACAAATAAAATAAATTAAAACAAAATAATAATTTCTAAAAAAATTAAACCTCGGTAGGAAATTGCTATTGCTGTAGGCGAGAAGAATGAGCTCCTTTGACATGAGTCGATGTGTCATATTGTCTTTCCATCTCAATGCAATTTCTAAATAGGGAGCCCTTTCCCCATTCCCTCCTCCCCTCCAAGCCCCCAGCGGAGATGTAAAGGGAGCAGTCTGACGTTCGTAGCCTGATTGTCTGACGTACAGGGAGAAACAGAGAGAAAAAGATACAAGCGTGCTCACTGCTTTGTCAAGTGGATTGGAGCCAAGAGGGCTCTGACCCAACCTTGAGGGTCCCCGATCTCCTGCCCCGCCTCCCCCATCTCCTGCTTAGTAAGGCATGTGGACGCTTTGTGCTAGGGTTTTAAATTTACTCTAGGAAAACAGATATCAGTTGAACCTGCTCCACTGCTGGTGGAGAATTAAGTTGATGTTCTATATTGGGGACTGGGAATGCTTTACACCATTATTTAAAACAAACACTGCTATGGAATCCTGATGGGGTTTCTGCCAGAATAGCTTTATTGGTAGTTCCAGCAGATGTCACCCCCTGCCCCCCAGCCCCCACACTAACATAGCAACTCTGGCCAAAGCTGGGTGACTTCTGCAAACCATGCCATTCAAGCCGTCAGAGGAGTTTTCTGGAATTCCTCCTTGCTTGAAAAGATGCAGAGGACATTGCAAAGCCCTGCATCAATGCCCAGGTATTTTTGAGAGTCTGGTCTTGCTTTTATTCTAAGAAAGGTCTTTGACAGTTCAAACTTCCTGAGCTAGGGCTACATTCGCCCCTGTCTTATTCCTTCCTCATTTCAGAGGTCTCATCTCTGTGCTGTGCTTTCTGCTCAGTCATAATGTTCCAGATCAGACTTGATCTGCTTTTGTTGCATCCAGCAGGTTGGGGACTGGGAGTCCCCCTTGCCTTCTTCAAGGTCAGAAGGCAACATCATCCCAGAAAGTTTTAGAGCTGAACCTGAGTACCTGTGGCGTGTGAGATCTCTCTCTGTACTACTTGAGAAATGAGAATGATTGGAGGAGAAGAGCTAGGAAGGAAGCGAAGTGTGTTCCTCTTCACACTGACCTCATGCAGAATGAAGAGCACACGTTTTGGAGTCAGACAGACCTGTGTTCAAATCCTGGCTCTATCACTTTAGGTGCCATACTTTAGCAATCTGAACCTCAACTTCCTCATCTGTCAAATGGGACAGATAAGGCCTGCTTTATAGCATACGGGGTTATACGAGTAAGGTTAAGCATCTAATATACTGTGACTGATTCATAGCAGGTGTTAAAACAAATGGTGGTTCTTGTCTTCTCTCTCTGTCTCTCTGATCTTAGAGGGGCATCCATGAGGCACGCTGTCCACAGCTTAACCCATATTCTTCTATTAGGCAAGTCCCTGAACATTGCCAAGAGGGAATTTATCTCTCTCTCTTTTTTTTAGGGTGGTGGGAGGGGGAGAGGGAGAGAGAGAGAGAGAATCTCAAGCAGACTCCACGCCTAGTGCAAAGCCTAACACGGGCTTGGATCTCACAACCCTGAGATCATGACCTGAGCCAAAATCAAGAGTCAGATGCCTAACCAACCGAGCCACCCAGGCATCCCAGGAATTTATCTCATTTAATCTTATTACAACCCTGAGAGGCAGAATGGGTGGATGCTAAAAGCCCATTTGGCAAGTGGGGAAATGAAGTGAGTGGTCCCTGGCCACACAAGCTAGGAGGCAGCAGAGGGATAGAATCTAGACTTTCTGATTCCTGGTTAGCACCCCTACTTGTACTGGGAAGGACGATGAAGGTATGAATAATTTTTCCTCTTTTACAAAAACATTTATAATACTTTTAAATTGACTTTATAATAAAAAATATTTGGAAACAAATTACAGAACGATGAAAGATTTACTCCCATGTCTCTTTGCAAAGCTCTCGACCCTCTGACCTTAACCTCCCCAGTTGCATCTTGGGCCCAGTAGTGCTTTAGGGGACAGATAGTGTCATTGATAAAACCCAGGGCTGGGACCAGGCAGCTTCATGGCTCGGATCATGCTTAACTGCTTCACTCCTGACAGAGACAGGACTCCTCAGAGGGCAGCTCAGGGAGTCTCTGCAGCATCCGGGTTGCATTCCATGGTCCAGAGCCCAGCTTCCAGGAAAGGGCCGAGCCAAGATTGCAATAAGACCAGGACCCCAAAGACCAGAATTCTCCCCAAGGAGCCTGGAGAGAGATTGCCATCTCAAGACTCTGAGTGCAGCACTAATGAAAAGAAACCAGATAAAATGCCAAAACTAATTAAAAGGACAAATCCAAAGGGCTCTGTCGAAACTAGGAAATCTTAATCCTTGGTTTCACTGGAATGCAAGCAAGAAGAATGAATAGAACATGTTTTGGGTCGGTGGCCTGCAGCCCTCAGTGGAATTGAGGGGCTGAAGCCCCTAGAAGGAATAAACTTATTCCTCCAATTGTAGCCTCTATCCCCTCTACAGAACAAAAATCCTTCTCCATCCCAGCCCCCAAGACTTAGCTACATCCCTGCTATTTGTTAGAGGTTCAGTAAGCGGTTTTAATGAGTCAGCCCCCAACCTTTATTAATACTCCCGCACATTTGTAAAGCATGATACAGTTGACACAACACTCTCCCATTTGTTACCTCGCTTCAGACAACACCCCTGAGCAGTGCATGGCTACTTCTTCTCCGAACTTTGGTGGCGAGGTCGCAGAGAGGCTAAAAAGAACTGATTTGGGGTTATAGCTGGCAAGCGGCAGAGCCAGAATCTGAGCCTGTCCTTTCACATCATTCGTTCACTCTCTGAGCATTTACGGAGGTCCTGGGTGGACCCAGTGCCACACCAGCCCCAGGAGAGGCAGCCCTGTGTGATGGCCCTTCTGCGCCCGCCTTCAGCTACACGCGGTGTGCGGAACCCTAGATGCACAGAACCTATCACAGGGCAACACGCACGATGGGCTGCCCAGAGAGGCCACACGTGAAATTGGTTTCCAAAGAGTTCTTTGTTTGCCCTCTTTGCTGCCGTCACCCACATCTGACTGTGAAATTCTCTTCTGTGACGTGATTCTCTCTGGATTTCCCTCCCTTCCTGATGCTCTCACTCTCCCCCTGCCTCCTCCCCGCCTTCCCATCTTCTCCCAGGCTCAGCTCTCAATCCTTCTTTCTTCTGTCTCCGCATATTCTCTCTGAGTGATCTCATCCACTCCAGGGGCTTCAAACACTAAATACTAATGTTACTAGCAGTACCACTGCACATTTACCAAGCACACACTCTGTTCCAGGATCTCCCCTGCTTGCTTCATGGGGGTGATAGCATTTAATCCTTACAGTGAGGCTGTAATTATCTGCAGGTTACAGGGACCAGTGACGGAGCCAGAATGCAAACCTAGGCAGTCCAGAGCCCAGACCCTCAGCACTCCCGGTTCTGTCCCTCTGTGGTTCTACGCGTGCATTTCCAAATTCCCATTCGAACGCCTTTACCCTAGACCTCCCGAATCCCCTATGTCCAAGAAAATTCATACTTTCCCTCACGAATCTGCTCCACCTCCTTAAAGGAGGACAAAACTAAACCAAACTAAACTAAAAATCTCAGAGCCCTCCTTGATTCTTCCCTCTCCATTATCCACCGCATTCAGCCTGACACCGAATCCTCCTGATTTGATCTCTAAAATGTTTCGGGGCACCTGGGTGGCTCAGTCAGTTAAGCGTCTGCCTTCAGCTCGGGTCATGATCCGAGTCCTGGGATCGAGCCCCGCATCAGGCTCCTTGCTCAGCAGGGAGCCTGCTTCTCTGTCTCCCTCTGCTGCCGCTTCCCCTGCTTGTGCTCACTCTCTCTTTCTCTGACAAATAAATAAATAAAACCGTTTTTAAAAAAATAAAATGTTTGAGCCCCTGTCCTCCCCATCCCTGTCACTGACCTAGCTCAGGCACTCAGCATTCCTTTTCTGGATCATGACAGTTCCTAATGGGGTAACGCGCTCATGTCACCCTCTCATTTAAAATCTTTCGTAGACTTCCCGGGGCCTTCAGGATGAGGTTGACTGTCTCACACATGGCATTCAAGGCCCTTCCAGACCTGGCCTCTGTCCACCTATCTAGCCTCTTCTCCACACACTTCTGGAATCCCTTAAGTTGCCCGTGCTGTGCTCTCCGAGTGATAATTCCTGCCTCTCATCCTCACATCCCGCCCAAACTTTCATGCTTTTGCTCTTTGTTCCTACAATTCCTCTTCTCCTCCACCTGTGCCCTCTCCAGATTCCGGAACTTTGCAATTGCTTGTCTCCGTGCCCTGAGCACCTTTCCTCTTTTTCTCATCACCGAGCTGGTTCCTACAGGCTGCAGTCAAGCACAGAGGTTCAGAGTGTGGGTGTTGGAGCCATGTAGCTGCTGTGTGATGGTGGGCAAGCTACTAGACCTCTCTGTGCCTCAGTCTTCTTGTCCACAGAGATGATAATAGAAATACTGCTTCCCGAGAGGCTTAAATGAGTTGATTACACAAAGCACTCAGAAGAACTCCTTCCCTGACTTCAAAGCTGTCTCAGATGTCCCTTTTCTTATTAGCTCATTGCGCACAATGCCTACCTTTGTTGTAGAGTTTTGCAACACCGCATTGTTGACCGTAACCAGACTGTGAGCTCTTCTAGCTGGGATCTGTGTCTTATCCGCCTTTATATCCTCAGTGCTTCCCATCTCATGCACATTCAGCGAGTATCCACGGCTTTGAAGAGGGGTGAATGGGTGACTGTAACATAGTGCAAAGTCAGGATGTGAGTGCTGGAAGAATCAGAGCTGAGTTAAATGGGTCAAATCAGGGAAGGCTTCCTGGAGGAGGAGAGTTTTGAGATTTTAGTCAGGTGAGACCGGAAGGAATTGGGGAACACAGGAACAGCCTATGACAAGACTTTGGGGCAAAAACGTGCAATTTATATAAAAGGAGAGTGAGCAGATTTTTCTTGGCTGGAGCACAGATGAGGGCCAAGGAGAGAGAGAGGCGCCTTAGCCCACATGTGACCCCAATATTCACCACTGCATCACTCGGTCTCGGCTGGATTCCTACGGGCGAGCCCAGTCGTTCCAGCCAGTCGGAAGGGAAGTGGAGGAAGAGACTGTCTCTGCCCTCAAGGAGATCATGGTGTCACTACAGGAAGCTGGGAGGAACCAGCTCCGTGGCCTCTGTGAACACACCCGAGTTGGGGTCGCGAAAAGTTTCTTTATGAAAAGAAACTGTTCGTTTTTCTCAAGTGTCAAGTCATCGCTGTGGAGGAAGTGTGTGTCTGCTGGGGCAGCTGACTGTTTTCCAGGATAAATTTCTGATGATAACACAAAGTCATTACTGTGCAATTAGCACCGCTAATGGGGAATGCAGAGTTCCCTTCCCACTCCCTCCCTCCCTCCCTTTTTCCTCTCTCTGCTCTGTCTCGCCCCTGCACGCACATTCTTCTCTGACCTCTCCCTCCCAGCCTCCCAGCTGGCTGTGGGAGAAGAGGGCCTAGGGTGGCTCTGCCAGAGATTGGATTTGGACGCCCAGGCCTCCCAAATTAGCAAGGTGCACTTGGGGCTGGGGCAAGGGACAGAGAACAAAAGCGCGAGGATGAAGGGGAAAGAGAGCGTGACCTCAGAGGAGAACATCGCTAAGGTTAAAAAGGGAGGCACCCAGCAGCCCTTGGGGCAGCTTGTCCTCTGGGGTAGGTAACAGTGGTCTGCCACCCCAGGGGCCCCCTCTAATGCCCTGGAAATAGGGAGATTTGATTTGCCCCAGCTGTGGGGAGCTCGCCCAGTGCCAAGCCAGGTAATGCAGCCGTGGGCGAGTGATGCTGTGTTTGTTTAGATCGATGGTAGGAACTGCAGCTAAGCTCGATGGAAACATATTTTGTTTCATTCTGGGTAATTATTCCCCCCCCCCCCACACACACACACACACTGTGTGCACATGCACACACTCAAGCAGTTAGACATACCTGCATAGACCACATTCAGACACACACACCCCGGGGGATTTTTTCAAGCATACTCCTAAAAGCACCTGACGGATTCTCTGACATGCTCTCCCTCTGGGAGGCCATTGAGATGTTAGGAACTCTCAGCAATCTCTGTAGGATGGAGAGAGCAAGTTTTGAAACTACTGAGAAAATCCTGGTGGGGAGAGGCCCAGAGCCCATTGGGGGGAGCCCAACCTCACTGCCCAGGGAAAGAGGGTGGGCAGAAGAGGAAAGGAGAACAGGGAAGTAGGAGGAAAATGGTGAAGCCTGTGGCTTAAGGAAGAGGAATCAGGGGCAGGAGGTTACTAAATTGAAGGGGCCTGGATGCAGAGGAAACTTCTAGAAAGAGCAGACATGGGGGGGGTGAAGGGGGGTGGCCAGGCCACAGCTCCACAGCTTTCGGGAAGCCTCACGGAGCAATGAGTGCTTCCAGCCCTAGCAGGAGGTGGATTGGACAGCCTGGCTTGTCTCACAGCCAATTCTTTGTGATTCTTGTGCGTGAAAATTGCCGAAAACCAATCGCCTTCCTCACAGCTGGGCTCACCTGGCGTGGGGGCTGGTGGGGAGGGTGGCGGATGGGGAGGGGGCTTTCATTATTCATTGGATTAACTTGGTAGAGCCAAACCACACAACAACAAAGGGAAATCATGCTTCCTCTGAAAGCCATTGTGATTGTCAGCTGAGCTGGTGAGATGTTCTGGTGGCTTCATTGGCTTTGTGCTGCCTTCAGGGGTGTAAGTGGAACTCAGGCAATGCTTTCCTTGGCCCCCTCTGGCTACCCTCAATCCTGCTAAGGCCATTCACTGCCCGAGAAAGCACCTGCATAAGTCTGCCTCAAAGTCTGTCCTCTCATTCCCCCGCAAGGCTCGGGGTGCAGACATGGACCCTTCCCTCAAACCCTCCTAGAGCCCTCTAACTCTGCTGTCTTCACTGTCCTCTGGATCGTGGTAATTACTTACCGGCCGATCTGTCTCCCAGACCGGACAGGGACTAGGCCATCGGCAGTGTGAGGGCGAGTGCGGGATCTCTTCTGTTCACTCTGGTATTCCCAGCCCCCTGCTCTCGATTGAGCACACAGTAGGTGCTCAATCAATTCTAACTGAATGAATTAACTGAGACGAGAGCTTCACAATTTGGTGTTGGTCGGGGTGTGGGGGGAGACTGTTTTTAACTTGGTCAATTCCCCCTTACCAGGGAGGGGAGGAATAACCACAAAGAGTCTAAAGGCAAAGGGAAAGTTGGAGGGCCACAGAAAGAGAGAGGGGCCTGTCCGCAGACTGAAATTCCTAAAAACGGCCACGTGATCGGAACATCTGCTTTGAAGGTCTTCCAGGGAAAGCACTGAGATCTTCCCAGAGGGCTGGGTCGCCTGGACCGGGGCCACGGGACGACCCTCCACGGAAGCCTCAGTGTTCCTTCTCTGATCTCCCTGGCACCAATGCTAGGTGTGTCTAGAGAAGCTCAAGGCAGGCGCTGCCTGATTGGCTCCATACCCCTGGGAATCCTCTTCCTTGAACCAGTGGCCTCATTTCTTTGCCTCAGTTTCCCCGGTAGCCGCCGCTGCAACCTCCATGTTCTGCTTCCAGGTGAGTTGGTCCATCCCTGACTGCTCCCGCCCAAGTGAAGACAAAACCTTCTTCTTTGGTTCTCCTTAGTGTGCATGACAGAGCAGCAATTTTAAAAAGAACCTCAGAGGGCGCCTGGGTGCCTCAGTCGGTTAAGCGTCTGCCTTTGGCTCAGGTCATGATCCCAGGGTCAAGCCCCGCATCGGGCTCCCTGCTCAGTGGGGAGCCCACTTCTCCTTCTTGCCTCTGCTCATGCTCTCTCTCGCTATCTCTGTCTCTCAAATAAAGAAATAAAATCTTTAAAATAAAATAATAAAGAAATAAAAAGATGAAGAAGCTCAGGAACTACTGAGGAAGAAATTCTAGATCACATGAATGAGTTTGGGGCGGCCAGATCCCCAAGCCCAGCGTCTGGTTGCAGAGTCACCGCACTCCAGCCTCCAGCCAGAAGGGGCAGGTGCCGGCGAAGGCGGAGCCAGCGGGGCAGGCCAGAGCAGGATTCCCAGAGGCCACCAACTAAATGGCAGGAACGAGGGGGTCCTGGCCTTCACCTTAAGTTCTGTAATGGCCACCAAGTGGCCACCTGCGAGATACCAGAGGACCAAAGCCAAAGGACCTCAGGCCCAGAGGCCAGAGCCGAGGTCCCAGCAGCAGACCCAGGATTTCGGAGGCCAGCAGCGATAGGGTCAACCCAAAGCAGGCCAGAACCCAGGGCAAGTGCCACATATTCGTGAACGTGTCAAACTTGCCCTTACGGGTTGTTGGTGTGTTACGTGGTGGAGTGGCTTGAACAAGATTAAAGAACTTAGAGTAGAACAGAAAACTTCCCTTTTTTTCCCCTCGTTCCTGCCCGCCTTCAGATGAGCTGGTCAAGCCACACCAACCTCTGTGATAAAAACATGAAGTCAGATCCCAGTAAACAGTCACCCAGAGAGTCAGACAACTCTCCATTTCAGCCCAAGACAACTGGCAATGGGCAAGACCCAGGGGAAGTGAAGGGTGTGGGCCTGGGAGTTATGTCAGAGATCGATCTCAATCCTGGGAGTCTGACTAATTCAATGAATACAACATCCTCTCCTCCCCTGCCCAGCTTCTTTTTTTTTTTCATCTATAAAAGGGGCTAATTCGACCAATTGTTAGATGAGTCAGGAGGTTTAAATGTGGTAATACCTGAAAAAGACCTAGCTTACAGTAATAAATAAATGGTGGCTCTATGATTATTATTTAGACTTTGTAAGTGATTATTGAGTGGCCTCAAATACGAGGGGATGGCCTTGCTAAGGGCCCCTGTCACAGTCTCCGAGTGAACACCTTCACTACGCGATAGCAGTCCCGTCCCCACAGCCAAAAGTGTCCTCAGCTGCAGCGGGAGGGATCTGCACCCAGGTAAGGCAGGCAGGTGTCTTTGCTGGCCTGGAACACTTCAGATGGCCCCTTTTCCCTTTCCCCTGAGGTGGGCACTAGCGGAGGAGGGGGCCGCTGGTTAAACTGAGCCATTTACACATAAATTATGAATCGGTGACCTTTCCTAGCTTAATTACTCCCACGGCTGGGTGGTCTGGCTCTGGCGCTAGGCCCCCGGGGGGCAAATTCTGCTCACAGTCAGCAAAGCCCAGGGCCTGGAGCTTCTGCTTTTATCCACCCTGGTTTGTGTGGCTATTTCTGTGGCAAGAAAATTCGCTCAGTGTGATGAAGGTCATGCCCTAGACCAGGGGCTGGATCCCTTTGGGCTCTCCTAATCCCTTTGACCTTTGCAGAATCACCTTATCCTTCTCTTCCGCTTGATATCCTTGCCAACTCATTAAAAAAGTGTTAAATCTGGGGCGCCTGGGTGGCTCAGTGGGTAAAAGCCTCTGCCTTCGGCTCGGGTCATGATCTCAGGGTCCTGGGATCGAGCCCCGCATCGGGCTCTCTGCTCGGCAGAGAGCTCGTTTCCCCCTCCCCCTTGCCTGTCTCTCTGCCTACTTGTGATCTCTCTCTCTGTCAAATAGGTAAATAAAATCTTTTTAAAAAATAAATAAATAAATAATAAAAAAATAAAAAAAGTGTTAAACCTAAGGATTCTTAACAAAGCTGTCCTAACAAATCTGTGGGTTCTTAAACTGATAAGTAGAAAGAACTATGTTCAGACAAAAAGTGCATAGGGCATTCCCCGAAGGGGTGACCCTCCAGGGCCCCCAAGGGGAATCTGTTAGCTTGAAGCCTTGAGAGAGGAGAAAACAAGAGGTTGGCTTTTTTTTTTTAATTGAAATTTTCAAACATATACGAAATTAGAGATAGTAAAATGAAATGACATGTATGCATCACCTGGCTTCAAAAATTCTTAACATTCTCTCAACCTTGTTTCATCTCTCCCTTTTACTTTCTTAAAGTATTCTGAGGCAAATTCCATTTTATTTGTCAATTCTTCCACACGCCCTTCTGATAAAAACTTCAAATACCTATACGAATATTTATCACCCAATAAAACTAACAAAACAGTAATCCTCTATTATTATCCAGTCCATGTTCAAATGACTCAGTTGTCTGAAAAGCATGTCTTTACACTTGGCTTATCTCAATTAGAATCCAGAGTGGTTGGTTTTTAATAGTAGCTTCTGGCCTTCTCTGTCCGAAGTCAGTGACCCGATGGGGTGACCTAACAAGCAGCCAGACATGGGCAGTATTAGTATAAGGTGGGGAGGAGGACATGGGAAAAGCCTACATTTTCCAAAGACAAGGCCTAAACCCCAGAAAGTTGTTTGAAGCTTGGGCTTTTGGGGAATGGAGCCTTGGGAACAGAGATATATGCCTTGGGCGTAGCGTTATCGCCATTCTCTGGGATGCGCCTCCCGTGAGGACTCCAAAACTGGGCCTGGGGCTTTGTTTGCGGGAGCCTTTGTGCTGCCCGTGTCTCAGGAGCCGTGGCCGTCTCTTCCATCCCTGGATTTAGGGAAAGGTGACCGGGCATCTGCTCTGAGCTGAGAGCTGAGGGAATACACTGGGAGCAGACGCAGGCTGGAGGCTACGGGGTCTTGCCGGAAGACAGTATCTTAAGCCCCTTGTCAAGTGTGGGTGCAAATTGCCGCAGGCGCCAGAGCGGCCCCTGAGTCTGCTAGGAGGCAGGCGAGGCTTCCAGAAGAGGCCACATTGTCAACTGATTCTGGAGATGCTGGCCTTTCTGAGAAGGCCAATGCGTCACAACTCCAGATTTTAAGCCAGAAACAGACACGGAGATCAGAGAGAGAGAGAGATCAAATATCTGCTTTATGACAGGTAAAGCCAAATTGGGGAAAACAGCTTAGATTCAAGACCCGAAGGGGCTCGCTACTCCTCATCCTGAGTGATTTTAAATTACATGCGATGCGGAAGCACAGAGGATGCAGACAACTGACTGCAACACTGAAGAAATAACAGACAGCTTGTAAAATGTTATTGTGACTAGATCAGAACTCCGTGAGAGTAGACCCTGGGGAGGGAGGCGGAGAAGTTTGCCTTAGACAGCACGGGCCCACAGATCAGTTCCGGGCGGGGGCTCCCACAAAAGAGAGGAAGACTTCTTGTTGGTCTGTGGCCTCCACATCCTTGTTCAAGGTGTTCCCCGGCCTGGGAGCCCCGCCCACATCCTTTCGGCCATAGCGCGTCCTTCGCGGGCTCATCTTCAACAAGCGACATCAACCTCTGCAGACCCGCCCCCCAACACCGCCCGCAATGAGCCCCAGCACCCCCCACACAGGCCCTTCCACCTTAGGCAAGCACCTGCTGCCAATGCTAAGGTCATCTCCTGTGGACTTCTGGATAGGATCCCTGCCTCCGGTTTCTTCGGTAGCCTTACGGTACTTAGCACAGGTAACTTACTCTTGGCTTGGAGTAAGTTGGCAGGAGCCTGTTTCATTCACTAATTCATTCGACGAAGGATCAAGCCACCAGCTAAGCACAGGAGACACAATAGTGGGCGAAACAAACTCTCCGCCTTATGAAGCTTATAACCTAATGGAGGAGATGGATGATAAGCAAATAAACAAGTGTATAATATCTCGTCAGGCGAGAAGAGGTACCAAGAAGGAAAATTAAGCGAGGGAAAAGACGGAAGGTAATAGGTGATGCCTTTATTGGTATCAGGTACTCAAATACTTTTCTGAGAGGATGATATTTGACCAGAGTCAAGTGAGGTTGTAAGACATTTGATCGTCCAGGGGAAGTAAATTCCAGACAGAGAGAAGAGCAGGTGCAAAGGCCATGGGGTAAGAATGTGCTTAAAATGTTCCAGGGAGCCTCAGGAAGGCCAGTGTGGCTGGAGCCCAATGAGAGAAGGGAAGAAGGTAGCAGGCAAAGCTGGAAACACTGGGGAGGTTGCACTATCCAATATGGTAGGCACCACCCACACGTGGCAACTTGGTTTTAAACTAACTAAAAGGGAACAAAATTCAAAATTCAGTCCCTCAGTTGCACTGGCCACATGTCAAGTGCTCAATAGCCACACGTGGCTCGTGGCTGCCATATTGGACAACATCCATGCAGAACTTCGCCATCACGGCAGAAAGCAAGTCGGACAGAGGGGACGTGAAGTCTGGGAGACATCAGTGAGGATTTGGGATTTTATTCTAAGAGTGTTGAAAAGCCCTGGTACGTTTAAGGCAGGTGTTCGTGATCTGATTTACATTTTAAAGGATCTCCCTGGCTCTGCGGAAAACGCAGTGTAGGGGGGCAAGGGTGGAAGTAGAGAGACCGGACTGCCGTGACAACCCAAGAGACAGCTAATGGTGGCGTGGAGCAGGATGGTGGTGGTGGAGGTGGGGAGATTTAGTTGGATGTGGGGCGTGTTTTAAAGATAGAATCAAAAGAATTTGCTGATTGGTTAGATATAGGGTGTGTGCGAGAGAGGAGTGAAGGATGACTCTCAGGTTTTTGATCTGAAAAGCTGGATCGACTGTGGAATCATTTACTGAGCTAGAGATTCCTGGGAAAGAGGGGTTTAGGTGGGGCTGAGGGTAGTTCAGAAACCACGCATTCAGTTTGCACGTGTCAAGGGCGAGATACCCACAGGACATCCATGCGGAGATAAAAGTGACATCCATGTGAATATTCAAGTCTGGAGTACAGCGGAGACGCTAGGGCTGGAGATAAAAATCCGAGAGACAATCCTGAAAGCTGGGAGGCTGGATGAGGTCATCTAAGGAGAGAGTGAAGTCGAGGGAAGAGTTCCAAGTACTGAGCGGGGTGGGTGGCCTGCACCATTCAGATGCTGGGCAGAGGAGCCTCCATAATGACAGCTGGGAAGGAGCTGCCAGTGAAGGGGGAGAACACGAGAGGGGGGGACCCTTGGAGCCTAGGGGAAAAATTGTTTTCAGAAGGATCCGCTGTGCCAAATGCAGCCAAGAGGTCCCATTAATGAGAACTGAGAGTGAGCTGCTGGATTGGGCAACATAGGTATGGAGGGAATGTTGGTGTCTCCCCCAAATTCATATGTTGATATGCTAAACCCCCGTGTGATGGTATTTGGTGGTGGGGCCCGTGAGAGGTGATTAGGTTAAGATGAGGTCATGGGGGTGAGCCTCTACAGTGGGATCAGTGCCCTTATAAGAAGAGAAGAGGGAGAGGGCTCGGTCTGCCATGCAAGGACACAGAGGGTGGCTGGCCACAGGCCAGGAACAGAGCTCTTACCAGGAAGCGAATTGGCCAGTGCCTTGATCTTGAACTCCCCAGTCTCTAGAACTATGAGAAACAAATGTTTGTAGTTTCAGCCACCCCGTCCATGGAATTCTGTTATAGCAGCCTGAGCTGACTACGGCAAGTGGAGACCTTGATAATGGCTCTATGGGAAGAGGGGGTGGGGCTGGGAGAAAAGCACCATGGGAGAGCGTGCAAGAGAGAACAGCAAGTGAGTATGTGAAGATGATGGGTATGGTCACGTTTTCAAGGAGTTTTGCCAGAAAGGGGCACAGAGAAGTGAGGCAGCTGCTGGAGAAGATTATGGGACCAAGGGATCCCTTTTTAAGATGAGAGATGTTACAGCAGTCTATGCTGATAAGGATGATCCAGTAGGGAGCGGAGAATGGCGATGCGGGAGAACCGGAACGATGTCCTTGAGTAGGGGCGGGGGAGGAGATCCAGGGCTGCGATGGAGGGTTTGGCCTTCGAAGGCGGCATGGACACATCATTCCTCGAAACAGCAGGGAGATGGACTCTGTGGGTTTCGTGTGTTGAGGAGAACGTACAAAATAGTCCTCTTGGAGAGTAGGAGAGTGAATTAACTAGGTGAGTGTGGGAACCTTGCCCGGCAGCACTGAGGGCTCACTGGAGGTTTGTGGTCATGAATTTAAAATGAGACAAATCAATCTGGGTGTGTATTTTTTCCAGCCACAATTGTAGGTGAGGAGCGGGCAAAGAGTTGGATTTAATCAGGGTTGGAATTTTGCCAGGCAAATACCAAGAACGAGACAGGGGCGAGATGGCATATGATAATGAAGCAAGGCAACGATTCTGCAGGTGGATGTGGTAATCTGAACTGGGTAAGGAGGGGGGCAGGCACAAGCAGGGGAAGGAGGGCGAGGGGTGCGCGGGTCAATGATTTGGAGGCCCTGATTATGTACGGAATGACATGATAGGTAAAGATGAATGGATGGGCATGGCTGGCTAAGGAGGAGGAGGATAGGATTAGGGGCAATGAGCAAGTCAAGGAACTGAAAGATCGGAGATGTTTATATGGCTGGGGAAGTCACCAAGAATCCTGACAGGTAGAAAGCAAAACTGTAAAGCAGGTGAAGTAGTCAGTGAATGGAGGAGTGTTTAGGAGAACATCAGATAATTGCACGAAAGGAAGGAGGCTGGGTGATAGACAGCCTCTGCTTCAAAGCAGCTGAGGAACTGTATTGAGAAGGAGATTGTATCTCAGTTGAGGAAGACAGAGAATACGCGAGTAAATAAACAAGCATATGAGATCACAAGACGTGTCATGACTGCAGTGGAAAGGGTCATGTCATTGATTGTGTCTGACTGTGTAGGTGGGGTTGGGGCTGCTTTAATTCTAGCGGTCACAGTGAGCAGGCGGCGGGATTGGACATCCCAGGCAGAGGGAAAGGAAGCGCAAAGACAGGTTCAAAAGCACGGTAGGCTTAAAGCAAGATCAGGAAAGATCAGGAATCTTCCAGACTTAGGGGACTGGGCTCTGAGTCTGAATGGGGAACTTAGCTGAGCAAAGCCCTGAAGAAACAAGGATCAAAACAGGAATTGTTTGTCCATAATGCCCAAGGATATATTAGAACTGAAAATAACATTCTAGATGAAACTCTGTGTGGCTCAGAAAAGTTATGGTATTCCCAATGCTGCCTTTTATAAAGTTGCACAACTTTATTTTTGCCCTTAACCAAATTCTTCTCCTTTTGTCTAAAATCGAAGAACATTTTTATTCTGTTTGCATTGTTGGCTGAACATCGCGTCGTTGGTTTTCTCTCTCACTTGTTCCCATTTTTTATTTTGTTATTCAGTGCAAAACAAAAAGCTGTGATCAGGAAAAGACAATAGAGGGATGGCCGGAGGAAGCTTGTTGAAATAACCTCTTGGTTGGTAGCTTTGCTTCTGCTCCTCCGGAAGACTTTCATGTGCATAAAAAGGCCAGAAATTTATCACAAATGGCAGAAAATTGCATTCCATTAATTTCAGAGCCTTTGGCTCCGGCAGCTCAATCTTCAAGAGCGGTTGCTTCTAGGATGTTCAGGAAAACAGAGCGCATCGGAATAAAAGCTATTCTGCTTATCTGTTTCACATTTTAGAAGAATATATTTCAGTACATTATTCGGAGATCTTTTGCTCCAAATCTGCCCCATTTATTTAGAGTCAGCTTGTCTGCACAAGCCCTCGACTTCAACCTGAAGACAAAAGCTTAGACACCGTGGGTGAGATTCGTGCAAGAGAGTCTCTTGGAGGAACCAAATTAGGATAAGTGAAATGCCTTTCGAAATGCATGGAATTATGTGAGAAAGAGACACTGAAAAGAACCTTAGCATTACTGCGCCACTGTATTCCTGATATTTGTTCCTTCAGCCTTGGCTTGAATTTCTCTAGTGACAAGAAACTTCGAAGACAAGACCAATCCATTTTTAAGCAGTTTTAACCAGGAGAAAGTTCTTCCTCTGTGAGAACAGAAATGGACTTCCTGTAGCATTCACCTGCTGATCCCAGTTCTGCTTTCCAGAACCTTCTGCATGCAGGAATTCCTCTTGTGTTATGAGACAGTCTCCCTGTCTCCTTTGCTTCAACATCTCTGATTGCTTCTCTTTGGGACTGCCACTTCCCAAGGTCCCTTCCATTGTTCATTGCTTTCTGAAATCCAAAACGGTGAAACTCCAAGGTTCAAATTCAGACATGTGTTTATCTTGTCGTGTGTAGGGAACACGAGGCAGGGCGACACGTGATCTGCCGCGGCTAACAGCCTAGAAGTGACAGTCTGTCCTTTCGTATCTCCAGCAGATGGCAGGTACCGCCCTGCAAAACCAGAACTCATTCCCAGCCCTCCTCCTGCACTAGGGCCAAGGCCAAGCATTACACAAGCATACGAATTTCTTATGCTTTTTTTTTTTGAGGTCATGAGTCATTTTGGAAAGCTGATAAAAAGCTGCGGTGGGCACCCTGTCCAGAAAAATAAACATGCACATAATATATTGCATTCAATTTCATCAAACGTACCCACCCCACCCTAAATCCCATGCATGAACGGCATCCCCTCCCACGGGGTGCATAGAGTAGACTCCAGGCTAAGGAGCCCTCCCGTAAACAAAGCCTGTATGGCGATAGGTCCTCTGTGGGATTTCAATCGTGTTTTCAGTTAAGGGCTTGAAATGAGTCACCCCCTCCACACGTCCTGTCAATCAAATATGCCAAGTACGTGTTATGTGTCCCACACCAGGGGAAGGGCCCTGAACGAGAGGCAGTCTCCACTCCCCGGAAGCTCAGTCCAGCAGGCAGAGAGCAAATAAGCAATTACACGTATACAATTATTCTGGTATGAGGAGAGCACTGTGACAGATCAAGGCTGGGGCGTGCCAGAGGTCAGACGCCTGACCTGGCCTGAGGGTTTCCAGGAAGACTTCTCAGAAGAAATCCCAAAGCCCTTTGAAACTTTCATATTTAGATAATTCTTAAAAATCCCAGCTTAGGGGTTCCTGGGTGGCTCAGTGGGTTAAGCGTCTGCCTTCAGCTCAAGTCATGATCTCAAGGTCCTGGGATCGAGACCCGCATCAGGCTCCCTTCTCACGGGGAGTCTGCTTCTCCCTCTCCCTCCCGAGAGATCGAGAACTCTCTCTCTTAAATAAATAAATAAAATCTTTAAAAATATGTTAACACAAGCATTAAAAAAAAAAAAAATCCCAGCGTGAATACGAATTCCATAGGCCAAACTGGCCACACGCTCAGGACCGCACAGACTCCCTCATTTATCCGCTCCCGGGGCTGCCCCCTCCGGCCTCACAGTAAACACTCCGAGAACGACTTCTCCTTGCGGATCATGCTGTCTCCTCCCTGGGGCGCACAGAGGGTGACTTCCCCCAGCTGCCGCTCGTTCCAAACATCACCGGCTCCCGGGCAAGTCAAATGGGGACAGGACTCCAGTTGCTGGTGAAGAGATGATGCTTCTCTAGCGGAAACAGGACACGGGCTTGGAGCCCCCTACAGATGAATCCTTCCGTCCTAGTTCAACATTGCCTTTGGCTTCCCACCCATTTACCCATTTAGTCAGTATTAGACGCGAACGAAGTTTGCTTCATGCAAGACTCAGCTCTGACACATTCCTATGTGTCACCCCAAAGTATCTCTCCTCTGGGGCTTATTATACCGCGTGGAGCTCTTTCTAAAAATCGGGATGTATATATAACCTTGGTGGGTGGAAAACATCCCTTGTAACTGGATTCCCTTCCGACAGAGGATCCGCACTGGAATTTTTTTTTCTGAATGAGCCTTGCTTCCAGATCCTTCTTGGCATGATCCTTCCCACTGATTAAATCTATTCTTCAAGGTGATGATATCCAACTTCATCTTCTCTCTATGCCCACTGCAGTCGGGAGGAGAGATCTCCTTAACTCAGTTATTGGCAGGGGACTAAGAAGGGATGTGTCATTTCCCAGCACAGAATACGACTGACTGGGAGGAGTGAGACCGGTTTTCAAGGTGACTTCTTCACGACTTGGTTTTATCACTTGCTCATAAACTTGGCAATTTCTCCAAATATTAGACATAGCATTCTAATGCATTTCAAAGCCCAGGCAGGATTTTTCCGGGCTAGACAGACTTATGTGGGCAGCTTCTTCTAACACAGAGGGTCAAGGGCTGTCTATATCTTGCCATGATCATGACCCCAAATGGGCGAGAGACACACAACTGGCGAAGAAAGAATACTGAGGAGTCATTGGGCCTGTTGGCCAGGTGGCCCTTGACGGTCTCCTTGTATTTGGGCCCATATGGTTGGTTTGAGCCAGTGAATTGTAAACAAAAGAAACATGCACTTCTTTCAGATGAGGGCATTTCATTGCTGCTGTGCACGCCCCCGGAGCACTCGAGCTGGTGGGTCCCTGCGTACCTGCAGTGAGCAGGGCCACTCTCCCTAAGTGTGTGTGTGAATTACACACAAGTCCTCCTGTAGTAACTAATACGCATGGTCCCAAGGGTGACATTGATCCCCAATAAAAATGGAGGTAAACCCACGTTTCAAAAAGGGTTTCTGATCATTTCTCTTTTTTTCTCCCCAACGTCTTGTCAGATCTGATTAGATCATTGTTTACTGCATAATGTGGCTGATGCAGAGCTCATATCAGGAGGAGAAATGTCAGTTCTGCCTTTTTTTTATTGCTTACTGAAGCTTAGATTATTGGTGTTAACTTCAAACCACAGGAATCCTTTTAAACCACTTGTCTATTTTACGATGGCTATTTTAGTTAAAACTAGGTAACATAATCTCTGACTCGATAAAAACTAAAAATAATGAGTAAACAACAAAAGTGCATTGACAAGCATTAGTCCCTTTGGGTGTGGGACCCCCAGTTTTGCCTCTGGGTCCCTCTGGGCTATGCACATTCAGAACCATACCTGTAGGCCAGGAAGAGCTCTGGTGTCAGGCCATGTAGTAAATATTGGTAAGTGTAATTTCTCACTTTCTTAAATTACAAAATACAAGTACTGCTTCTTGTTGATTCAAAGACATACAGTATTTGTCACAGTGTAATATCTCTGAAATTAAGATGCATCTAACAATAGCAGGTCATAGTTTAATTGGTAGCTCTAAAAAAATGTCCTAATGTACATAAAATAATGGTAACCAGGGGTATCATCAGAGATGATAAAATATCAGAGTAGATAAAATATGCAAATATGATAAAATATGCAAATCAAAATATGATTCTAGAATCATCTTCCCTCTGCCCGAATACCTTTGTGATCACCATCAGAGGCCACTTCTCTAGAGTTTTGCTACCTAAGGTGTGCTTTTTGGACCAGCATTCCTGCCATCACCTAGGAGGTTTTTTTTTGTTTGTTTTGTTTTTTAAAGATTTTATTTATTTATTTGACAGGCAGATAGAGCACAAGTAAGCAGAGCGGCAGGTAAAGGGAGAGGGAGAAGCAGGCTCTCTGTCGAGCAGGGAGCCCGATGCGGGCCTCGATCCCAGGAATCAGGACCTGAGCCGAAGGCAGCCACTTAACCGACGAGCCACCCAGGCGCGCACCTAGGAGGTTGTTTAGAGAAGCAGAGTTTTCTTTTCCGGCCCTACCTGAAACTCCTCAATCAGATCTGCGTTTTACCAAGATCCCCAGCTGATCTGTGTGCTTTGTAAGATCTAAGAAGCCTTGCTCTAGAGACACTGAAATGTGAGTCTTGTCCAGCGGGAACTTACACTGTACTCGATGAGAGCGGACCTACTTCAAGGGTAAGTGTCTTGTCTACCCGGTTCGTGTCTACTCTCTTAGACTCAACTCTGGGGCATCCCCTCAGTGGTGTGCTGGCAAATATTTCACAACTGATTCTCTGGGAAAGAAAAAAAAAAATGACTGATTTGTAGCATTTGCCATTTTCCATGGTGAAATATTCCTCCTGATGCTGATTTCAAGCTACTGATGGGTGTTTGGTGTGATATTCCTGGCAACTGGACAATCTGCTCTCTAGAGCCGGTACGAATCATCTGCAGTACTTTTGGCCAGAAAGTCCTTCATGACCATTTCTCCTCTCGATTTTCCAAGGCTGGGTAGGAACCACCCTGCCTATATCACCCCCTTCGAGGCAGAATCACACTGGGCTACCCAACCTTATTCCATGTCTGTGTGGTGGGCACAATAATGGTCCCCCAAACACATCCATATCCTAATGCCCAACATTCGTAAATATGTCATGCCATGTTACTCATCAGCCGGCCTCGACATGGGAAGATTACCCTGGATTATCTGGGTGGGTGGAACATAATCACAGGGTCCTTACAAAACAAAGAGAGAGGCAGAGAGCCAGAGGGATGCAATATTAGAAAGAGCTAATTGGAGTCAATGGAAGGGGCCACAAGCCCTGAAATGTGGCAGCCTCTAGAAGCTGGGAAAGGCAAGAAAGCAGGCTGTTCCTTGGAGTCTCCAGAAAGGAACGCAGCCCTGCCAACTCCGTGATTGTAGTGAGACTAATTTAATGAGACTTACTTTGAACTTCTGACCTCCGTAACTGTGAGATACCAAATTCGCTTTGTTTTACATAGCTAAGTTTAGGGCGATTTGTTATGACAGCCATAAAAAACCAGTGCGGTCTGTCTCTCTCTCTAGATCAATGGTTCTCAATCTTGAGTCTACACTGGGTTCGCTGAGACTATGGAAAAATGATAGATGCTGGTTTCATCATGGCTCATGCATTAGGATTTTTAAAAGCATCCCAGAAGGCATGAGGGGGCGCTGGGGTCCTGATTCCATCCTCTGAGAACTTGTCAGATATGCAGAACTTCAAGCCCTAACTCAGAGGTACAGACTCAGCATCTAGTTGAAGAAGATCCCCAGGTGCCCTGTGAGAAACTAAATTTGAGGGACACTACTCTAGCTCGTGAGCATTTTGAGGACAGAAGCTGTGTTTCCTCACTGGCATCCCAAGCATCCAGTATGGTACCTGGCACAGAGGAGGCTCTAAGCAAATATTAAGTGAATGGGTAAAGCTGGAATGTTCAAGCAATGTGAAGATCTAAGATGATGGTCTCCTAAATTTTTTTTTTTTTTTTTTTTTTGTAGAGCATCTTCTTTTTTCTCTTAACAGAAGTCTCACATAGAACGAGTATAGAGAACAGAGCAAAGTGGCACCAATAGCTTTCCCTGGCTCGGTCTCTCCATGGGCGGCACCCGGGAGCTCAGAGAACACAGACACGTGCAGGAGGAGAGGACAGGGCCAGGACTCCTTATGGGCTGAGCTACACCAGAGGCCCGAGCGGGGGCAGCAGAGAGGAGCCCGGCAAGTCAGCACGAGATGGGGACAATCCTCAGCACCAGGTGACCCTGCCTGTCCTAGGGGCTGCTGCCCTTTGCCCTCATTTAAGCACCTATATTAGTTCGCTACGGCTGCTGTAACAAAGCGTCGCAGACTGGGCAGACTAACAGCAGAAACGTACCAACTTACAGTTCTGGAGGCCAGAAGTCCAAGGTCAAGGTGTCTGTGGGTTTGGTTCCCTCTATGGGCTGGGAGGAAAGAATCTGTCCAGGATTGTCCTCCTGGCTTACAGACCGCTCTCTTCTCCCTGTCTCTCCACATTGTCTCCCCCCATCAGTGTTTCCGTGTCCAAATTTCCCCTCTTTATAAGGATATCAGTCGTATTGGATTAGGGCTCACTCTAATGACTTCATTTTAACTTGATTACCTCTATATAGACCTTATTTTCAAATAAAGTCACATTCTGAGGGGGCTAGGATCTCAACATAAGGATTAGCTGGGGAGACACGATTCGACTCATAACTGCTCCTTTCTTGGTGCCAGGAGAAAATTCCTGGCTGTCGTGTGCCCCTCCTTGACTAGGGGCAGGACTAATCACGGGGCACGGTATTCCCAGGAGCGCTGGGAACATCGGCTGTGTGCCTGGCGGTGAATTCCAGCCCCTCAGAACTCACAGACTGGTGAGGGGCAAAGACCTATGAAAGGACGATTCAACGAGGCATTTGCAAGGGTGTAGATATAGTTTAGCAAAGTGGTTAGTGATGTGGAACAAAGGCAAAAGAAATATAGAAAAAATGAAATTTCCTTTGCAGCTCATTGATAGATCCTCGGGACAGGCAGAGTGACCTTCCTGCAGGAACTTGACTGCCTCAATATTAATACTTTGCTAGATGCAAAGGGCAACCTTAGCTTGACATTAGCCCAACTTCTAGGATCCCGTAAGTCTCCTTTAACATATAAAAATGCTTTTGGGTGGTGGCTGGGTAGTTCAGTGATTAAGCGTCTGCTTTTGGCTCAGGTCATGATCCTGGGGTCCTGGGATCGAGCCCCACATCGGGCTCCCTGCTTGACGAGAAGCCTGCTTCTCCCTCTCCCACTCCCCCTGTTTGTGTTCCCTCTCTCGTTGTGTCTCTCTCTGTCAAATAAATAAATAAAATCTTTAAAAAAATAAAATAAAATAAAAATCCCTTTGGAAACTTCCTTTATCTCTACCCACCCCTCCTCCCAAGATATATGTTGGCGATCATCGTCCAAGCATATGGCCCACTGATACACATCTGAAGGGTCTCATGACTAAGGGTTTATTAGATAGTAGTAAATGACCTTATCCTAGTAGCAGCTAGCCCTTCAAGGTACTGGAAACCTTGCTTCCAAATTCCTTAGAGACTCATGTTGTCCCTAACCCCCTCCCAACCTGAAAGTATATAATCAGCCACTCCTCATGACCCCAGTGCAGCTCTTTCTGCCTACAGGTCTTGTCCCCGTGCTTTGATAAGATTACTTTTTTCACCAAGGATGTCTCAAGAATTCTTTCTTGACCATTCACTCCTGGGCCCCCAAATTTCACTTCAGTCAGGAGCCCAGAATCTACAACCACATTGCACCTGAATTCAGCCCTGCCACTTACACGCCGTGTGACCTTGAGCAAGTCATCCAGCCTCTCTGTGCCTTTGTTTTCTCACCTATAAAATAGGCACAATAATAGTAGCTACCTTATTGGTTATTACAAGGATTCAATGAGTAAGTATTCCTTAAAGTGCTAGCAAGCACTATGTAAGTGTTTGTTGTTCTTTTTTATTTAAATTCAAGTTAGTTAACATATAGTGTATTATTAGGTTCAGGGTGGAGTTTAGTGGTTCATCAGCTGCATATAATACCCAGTGCTCCTTCCATCACGTGCCCCCCTTAATGCCCATCACCCAATTACCCCATCCCCCCACCCATCTCCCTTCCAGCAACCATCATTTCATTCCCCATAGTTAAGAGTCTCTTATGGTTTGCCCCTCTCTCTGTTTTTATCTCATTTTATTTTTCCTTCTCTTCCCCTATGTTCATCAGTTGTGTTTCTTAAATTCCACATATGAGTGAAATCATATGGTATTTTTCTTTGACTGACTTATTTTGCTTAGCATAATACCCTTTAGCTCTACCCATGTCATTGCAAATGGGAAGATTTCATTCTTTTTGATGGCAGAATATTCCTCTGTATGTGTATGTGTATATATATATATATATATATATATATATATATATATATATATGCCACATCTTTATCCATTCATCTGTCAATGAACATTTGGGCTCTTTCCATAGTTTGGCTATTGTAGACATTGCTGCTGTAAACATTGGGGTGCTTATGCCCCTGCAAATCTCTGTTTTTGTATCCTCTGGGTAAATACCCAGTAGTGCAATTGCTAGGTCGTAAGGTAGCTCTATTTTTAACTTTTTGAGGAACCTCCATACTGTTTTCCACAGTGGCTGCATCACTTTTCATTCCCATCAACAGTGTAGGAGGGTTCCCCATTCTCCGCATCCTCGCCAACATCTGCTGTTTCCTGACTTGTTAACTGTAGCCATTCTGACTGGTGTGAGGTGGTATCTCACTGTGGTTTTGATTTGTATTTCCTCGATGATGAGTGATGTTGAGCGCTTTTTCATGTGTCCGTTGGCCATTTGTACGTCTTCTCTGGGGAAATGTCTGTTCATGTCTTCTGCCCAATTCTTGACTGGATTATTTGTTTTTTGGGTAGTGAGCTTGATAAGTTCTTTATATGTGTTTGTTAAATAAGACTATTAACGGTGAGCCCAGGGTGCCAAGGACACACAGAGAAATACCTAACCCACTCAGAAGCTTAAAGGACGGTCAGGAAGGCTGTGCGGCTGTAATTTTGATGAAAACTGCTATGGAGGACAAATGGCCAGGCTTCTCCAGGGGCGCGTGTGGGATTTCATCAGGGAGGGTGTGGGGATGATGGGACAGGAGCTTCGGCTCCTCTGGAACGTTTTCCCCACTCTTCCTTCAGTCATGGTCGGTCGGCTAGGGCGGCTCTGCCACAGTCATCCTTGGAAGAGGAAACATGCGGCCGAATCGGAGCCCGGTGTGAGGACTTCTAAATGCTGGAAAGCAGAGATGTGGTTTGAAGCAGCGGGGTTCAGAGCCGACAGCCAAGAAAGAATTCTTGAGACGTCTTCAGTGCAAAAAGTGGTTTATTAAAGCTCAGGGACATGACCCGTGGGCAGAAAGAGCTGCACTAGAATTGTGGCAATTGACTGATTATATACTTTCGAGTTGGGAGGGGGCTAGGGATGGCACACGCCTCCAAGGTATTTTGGAAACCAGGACCTTGAGGGGGCTCGCTATTGTTAGGAAAAGGTCATTTATTACCGTCTAATAAAACGTGAGTCAAGAGACGCTTCAGATGTGTATCAGTGGGCCATATGCTTGGGGGATGATTGCCAACATATATCTTGCGGGGGTAGAGATGAAGGAAGTTTCCAAAGGAATTTTTATATGTTCAAGTAGACTCACAGGACCTGGGGGTCAGGCTAAGATTGCCTTTTGCCTTCAGCAAAAGATTAACATCAAAGCAGCTGAGTTCCCAGGGGAATGTCACTCTGCCTTTTCAAGGATTCGTCACTGCTGTAAGTTGTAAGGATGTTTAATTTTTCTTTTGCCTTTGTTTTCCACATCAGTAGGGTGGGCATCTCTCCTGTGCACGCCCAGATCAGTTACAAAGTTTTAATGCGAATCCAGCTGCCTATGGACACCCAGCATATACCCGATTTGCCTCTGCCTGTAAGTCTGTCTACATCCAAAGAATCTTTAAAAATTAATAAGTGAAGATTGATTAGAAATCCAACCCTTCTTTAACGCTATCCCAACCACCACCACCTCCCACCACCAAACTTATCTTTGATCATTTCAGACCGTCTATAGTCACAGGGTCCTTTCTAGATAAAGTCCAGTTTAAAAAATTGTCCGTGCCCCAAGGTCCCCACCCACGAGGGTCTGGATAATGAAAGGCAACCAGATTCCTACAAATTGGACCTCCAGCACCTTTGATGTGAGCCTGGCCGGCACTAATGAGCTCCTTTGGTGGGGAGATGGCCACAGACACGGGGAGTTAGAGGCACCCTCAGCAAACTGAGGGGAGCAGAAGCCGCAGACGCTCTTTAAAAGCCTGCTTTCTGGGGTCTGTAGGTGGAAACCAAAGCCGGGGCTCACGCAGGACCAGCCCACACCCAAATACAGGGCCGGGGGGTGGGGGGACTATAGCCTCTGTTTACAAGTGCTCTCAGGGGTATCAATCGGACATTGAGATCTCTGATTAATTTCATTGTGAGGCGTGTTGAGGATTTGTTTGTGGTGTGGCCAGCGAACTCAGGAAGCGGGTTAACCGGGTCACTGGCCCCCACGGGGCCCCCACCCATTATTTATGAGGTGACACGCTGAGAAAGACCTCCCAGCCTAGAGCTTGTTTGCTCCTGAGACATCACACGTCCTACACCCCTTAATGAGGCCAATGTGCAGTGAATAAGAAAATTAGTTTCTTGCCGGGTGTCATTATTGGTGAATGCTTATCTATTGATACATCAAAACTGCAAGAGAGCAGCACATTAAGTGGCTCAGATCTGGAGGTAACCACCGTCTGGAGTAAGGGGGTGGGGGTGGGGTTGCCTAGGAATCAAACAGCCCACCGGGATCCCCAAACAAGCTGCTCTGAGCTCTATCCTGCCGTCCATCACAGAAAGGACCAGGCAAGGTACAAGAGAGGGGTGGGGATTGCAGAGAAACGAAGAAGCAAAAACAAATCCCTGGGCTTAGCGTTCCTTCTCTCCTTCTGGTCTTAAGAGCCAGGGGTGTGTCTTTATTTATTCCCAAGCTAACTTCCCCCCTGATGCCGGGCCCTACCCCTATGCTCACTGAAATGGATTCAGGGCTGGGGCAGAAGCTCTTGCGATGGAAGAGGGAGATCCCAGCTCAGCCACAGCCTCCAAAGACCACAGAGGGAATGTGGGAGCTGGGAGAGGTGGCAGTGACAGGGACTAATACTGTCCCTTCTATTTAGAAAGCCCTTTCACAGGGGTAGGCACTGCATTAAGCTCAGTCCCCTGGGGAATACAGTTCTTCTGGAATCCCAGAGAAGGGTCCTTTGGGGGTGCTTGGTCCTCAGACTGGGGAAGGGGAAGAAGTTGGGGGCCATGCCCACATGCCCTCCTGCCTGGAGCCCTACACATTCATTTTTGTTCTAATTCCCATGCGTTGGGATGTTTTCATTTAATCTTCACAGCCACTCTCAGGGGTGGGAATTATGATTCCCAATTTGCACATGAAGAAACCGAAACTCAGCGAAGTCAAGGGAGTTGATGAACTGTGGCGCTTGGAATCAAACCCCATTCTGCCCGTCTCCAAAGCTGTGCACTCATCTCTCTCCCTCAAATATCCATTTAGGGAAGGCACAAACACAAGGGTCTGGTTACTGGGGAGCGGAAAAATGCAGGGCCTGTGTCTTCCCTGAGAGTTAGCTGGAGTTCCAGAACTTTCTCCGCTGGTCAAGGAAGCTAATCATTACGCAAGTGTGTGAGAGCCAGGCTATTGTATCTGTTCTATTCAAAGCCTCAAGTATTATTAGTAACAAATTACTTGCAACACCCTTCACAACCGATTGTAACATATGCCTCAGTGGTTCTCAAAGCAAGTGGTGTGTCAGAAGTAGATTCCTGTCCCCCACCCTGCTGATTCTGATCTGCTCCATCTGGGTGGCTCTCTGAAGCCTGCGTTGTAGGCAAGTTTTCCAGGCGATTCTGAAGCCAGTTTGTCCTCTGAAGCCCGAAGAACCCTATCTAGACCATGCTGGGTCTTCTAGCTCAAATCGCGGGGTCAGGAGGGAAGGGTCCGGAGTCCTGGGTTCTAACCTCAGCCAGCTGCTCCCCAGCTGTGTGGCCTTAGGCTGGTATTTCTGGCCTCAGTTTCCTCCCAGAGCACTGGATCAGATGATCTCTGGGGCTCCCTCCAGCTCTAAGAGTGGAGGCTTCTGAGGCAGGGCCCCAGCCAGCCCTGTGAGAGTGGAGCTCTGGCTTTCTTAAAGGAAGTGAAGAAAGAAGAGGCTGGTGAGGCAGGTGAGGGGGGAGGAGGGTCAGTGGACAGACGTGGACCTGCCATCCGGTGAGCAAGGCCCCGTGGACAGGGCTGCCCTGAGATGCTTCAGAGCAGCTGATTCACCAGACCTGGAATCCTGGAAGCTTAGCACAGCCCAGCCCAATGAAGATCTGATTCCCAGGGGCCCATCCCTTCTGTAGGCAGAGTTCTAATAAAAGGATTCTAGACCTCCCAGGTCCTGAGAGGAGATTGGAGGCAGGGGAAGCACTTAGGTGGGAGTCAGAAGCCACGGGTTCTCCTTGCTCTTGCTCCGGCATGAGGTCTGGGTCCTTTCCCGAGTTCCTTTGCCTGTTTGGGTTTCGGGTCCAGCAACACCATAAAACAAGGCTCTGGTATTCGACCAGTACTCAAGGCCCCTCGTGGGTCTACGATCTGATGATTCTGTGGCATCCTTCGCACCCTGCAGAACCCTGTGTCTTGCAGACCCCGTCACGGCCACCAAGCTGTTGACGACAGCCCGGCACTGCTCTGCAAACCAGAGATGAATGAAGACTGGCGGGGGAAGGAAGCTGTCACAGCCTCCATCCCGTACACATAAAATGTCTAAGCTCGAAATTGCCACTTGTACCTCTGCACATGCTCAAAATTAATGTGCCGTTACTACCCGACAGCCTGTTCCTAATACTGCAGCCGAAATCACTTTGCTCCCGAAGCGACATCAGGAGGGGCGAAACACAACACCAGCTGTGCCTGTGGAAATGGCTTGGTGCTGGAAGCGAGCTTCCCTCCATCGCTGTTAATCTGGGCTGCAAAGAAATGAGGGGTCAGAGGCGGTGCAGGGAGAGAGAGGGGAGGGGTGGAGGGGAGAGGAGCAGCCCTGTCACCTTGGTTCAGTGTATCCCCTCTCCCCCTTTCTCAGGCTCCTTGGCCAGCTGTGGAGGGGGCGGAGGGGATGGGGGAAGCTGTGTCGCATCAGGCACCCACAGCCTGTCCTCTCCTGTCCAAGCCCTGCCTGCTGGCTAGCTGTGCAGCCTCGGGGACAAAAGCCACGAAGAAGCAGGGGATGTTTTGGATCATTGAGCTCCCACTTCCTAAGGGGCCACGGGAGAGTCAAGCCCTGTGCTAAGTGTAAGGGATGCAGAAATGAATAAAATCCCCATCCCTCTGCACACTGGCTTGGAACTGCATCCCAGCCCAATTCCCGCCACCAGGAATGACCTGCAGGGCGCAGCTGGAGGAAGCCAAGGCTGATGGACATCCCCGTGCCCCAGAAGGAGGAGCCACGCAGGCAGCAGGCAAGGCAAGTTCATGGGGAAGGTCTCATTCCACAGTACAGGGCTAGTGCTCCCTGCTCTCCCCTCTCATGATGCCCTGACTCGGGTCCCTGCAAGTCCTCCCCTGTCTGTCCGTCGTCTGTCCCGATGGCCTCCTCCCAGCCGTGAAGCCATGTTCTGATACAGGATAAAAGATGGGGGTTGGGCGGGGGCTGTGCTCTAGGTTGATGGGGCAGTGTCTCCGACCTCTGCTTTTGTTTTTGTTTGTTTGTTTTGTTTTCACAGTCTTAGGAGCAGCCTTATTAACATACTTCTTCACATTGTGGAAAAGGCGCCATGCTGGGCGGGAACAACACTGCTCTGCGCCCTCATTCTGCGTCCAGCTGGGGAGCTCGGGGTGCGACTCCCAGGCCCCGCTCCCCTTCACGCACCTCAGCTCTGCCAGCCTGGCTTGGACGGTCGCTCTGCTACTCACGGACCCCTCGGATTCAGGCCGACTGGCAACAGCGCTTACAAGGCCGGTGTCGCTCCGGCTGTGGGCTCTCTGCTGCATTCCAGGAGCTGTTCTAGATGCTTCCATGCGTTACCTCAGGTAATCTTCGCCGCGTCCTACTAGGTGGGTATGACTACTGACCCTGTTGTGATACAGGTGAGACAACTGAGCTTCAGAGACGCTAAGCTGCCCGAGGTGAGAGTGTGGGAGAAGCAGAGCCAAGACTGGGACCGTCGGCCCAGGCCTTGCCACCACACCTCCTGTCTCTGTGTCCTTCCACGCGTCCACGAGACAGTGCCACGAACCTGTCCATGCTGAGAGCAAGGCCAGAGCTAGGAGCCCTTCGCTAACGGCTAATGCAGAATTTCCCAAGGTGTCCTGTGGAACTCGTCCTCGAGAGGCTGGCGGAGACGTTCCCAGGTCACATACAATAAAAGAGGTTTCCTAGCTGCCCCCTGGGGGTTCGCGAGACACAGTGGCCCCGCAAAGTTCTTCAAGAAGGGACCCGTCTCTCTTTGATAAGGGGGCCCGTTACTGAGATATTTTGCATTTTGTTCTTACTCTATGTTTCCATCCCCAGCTCCTTCTTCCTGAGAAAGTAACCAGCCCTCCATTCCCCCTTAACTGAGAGGAGAGGTACTTCGTGGAATGAATCTCTGGAGCCATTTGTTGACACAGCCTTTCCTCCCTTTGGGAGAAATTCTGCCAGATCCTCTCAGAGGAGCAGGGAAAAGGGGAGTGTTTTTGCCTGGTGGGAAGTGCGGGGAGGCCAACACAGGGAGCAACTAGAAATTCTCCAAAATGGAAGGAGAACAGAGCTGGAGACTTCTGGGAGAAGCTGGCACCAGGGCCCAGTAGGAGCTGTCAGGACCTGAGGGGGGCTCTAGGCCCGGCTAAACTCCCACGCCCAAGCCTGGTACAGACACAGCAAACCACTCCCCATCATGTGGCCGTGGGTGCCCACGCTGAGGGTCCTGCTCTCTGTCATACCACAGGACATTGTCATAACCGTGGAGGAGGGAGGGCAGAATCAGGAGGAATTCTCGGTGATGACAAGGTGAATTTCCCATTAGCCTATTGGGGTGGAGGTTCAGGTTCAGAGACAAATTGGCCGTAAGAAAATAAGGTAATATGTCATCTCTTGCACTCCAAGTTTGGATTTAAATTCTTACCCATGAAACTTCATTAACTCTTGCCTCGTCCATAGGAATCTTTTTCAACACACGAAGTCTATATTAACAACTATTGGAGTTGTTGGTCACTGGGTCACATTTTGGGCTTCAGAACATTGGCCTCCACATCTAGGACTCAACCCCTCAGGAGCCGAGGGCCAACCAGACCAGGTAAGGAGGACAAGAGGGGCAGAGAGAAGGAGGGGAGGGTGGCAGAGGGAGGGAAAAAAGGAACAAGGGAGAAGGCAAGGGGGTCAAGGGATGGAGCCCCAGAACAACAGGGAGAAAGGACCAGAGAAAGAACGGATTGAGAGGAGAGGAGAGGGAGGATGGAGGGGGGAGGGGGGCAGAGTTTGCAGCTGGAGCAGGTGGGGACTCTGCCGCGCTGCTCAGAACACCTGTGGGGAGGGGGCAGTGCCCCACCTTACCTGTGAGTGAGGTGGACCCTAGGGGCTGCACACCGGATGGGCTCTCTGTGAGAGGGAGGAGGGGTCTGGACGTGCAGCTGAGAAGAGGCCCAGCTCAATTTTGAGGGCAGAACCCTCTCAGAGAACTGGGAATCAGGACACTAGGCACAGACCTGCTTCAGCCAGTTGGCTGGGGGCCAGGGGCTGGTCACCGAACCAATGCTCCCTCTGTCCCCAGGGGGCCGGACGGAGGGTCCCTCCAGACACTTCCTCCTGAGGGTGCCTCCCGGCTCTAATATTCTATGGCTCCATAAATGGAATGTGAATTAAAAAATCAAGTAAAACTTCCAACCAAATCAACCCGTAGAGACATGGGTTGCCCATTGTGGTTACTGAGCTGGATAAAGAAATGGTCAGCAGTTCATTCAAAGGGTTATACCCAGCGGTACTTTTCCCTCCAAAACAAGAGTTTCCGGAGTCACGTGCCCATTGATGGAGCACGGAGAGAGGAGAAAGGAGAGTCTGTAGGCTCTTATTTACCCCCTCCTCCCCCACACACACACATGAAAAGAGGGCTTTCTACTGCCCTTCAGGCTGATGACAGAGTCCCAGAGAAAGATGTGACACGGTGACCTAGCCTCAAATCCCTTTGCAGACATTAGTCCCGCAACAACCTCGAGATAGCATACTAGTCAAGACTTCTGATTACAAATGTCTGCAACCCAACTCAGACTAGTTTAAACAAAAAGGGAATTTAAGGGCTCAGGGGTACCCAGGGCCGATCTCCTTTCAGACACGGCTGGAACCAGGAATCAAATAATTTCACTAGGGCGCTCTCTTTCTTAACCTTTGCCTATTTCTACTTGGCTCCACTTTTTGTAGCTTATTCCTACATGGTAGGATCAATGGCTCCTGCCTCCTGGGCCCATACTCCTATCTACCCAATTGGCAGCTGCAGCAGAAAAGAATCTTTCTCAGTAGCCCCATCGGAAAGATCTGATTGGCCAGTTTGAGTCACATGCTCCTCCCTGACTCAAACTCCCAGAGCAGACACCCAGTGGCGGGGAGGATGAAGTCGAGGTCAGCCCCATTTGAACGCCACAGAATGGGTTGCCCACAGGAAAGAAGGGATTGAACAAGGAATTCTGGACAGATGAAAACATCAGATTTCCTCAAGTAGATTCTTTTTAAGCCCATTTTACAGATGAGAAAATTGAGGATCAGACTGGTTAAATAACTCACCTAAGTTCCCAAAGCTAGGAAGTAGCAGAGCTTGGACTTGAAGCCACATTTGTCTGCCTCCACAGTGCATGTTTTAACCTCTAAACTCTATCTAAACTGTTCCAGAATCTCCAGGAGCTCCATTATTCCTGCTCCAAATACTTGGGGCTCGTCATTCAGGGCTCCCAAAATAACTGAACTTTCAGGGACCCTGGCGTTAAGTTCAAGATCAAGACACCTGGACTCTCAAGGAACTTGCTATTCTTCTCCATTGCCTTTCCCCAATTGGAAAGAGGGAACTGGGGAACCACAAACCCACCTCTCGTCACCCTTTCCAGGGCTGAACACACAATACGTAGAACAGCAGTATCACCATTTAAGGCAAAATTTCTCAATCACGGTGTGTTCATACTGTGCAGTGAATCATTGGTAAGGTGGCTTGTGAGTGATTTGTTTTATTAATAGTTAAAAGACTGGAGTTTGCAAAAGATTTACCTTTCTGAAAAAATAAACTGGAGAAAATTCAAGGTTATCCCTATAACAACACGCATTGTATTCACTTGTATTTCTTGAGTGGGAGAGAGATGGAGTCAAGGCAAGCAGACATTTGTCATTACCTGGAGTTGGCATGGGCGATTTTCTTCCTCGTCTGCCCTAGTGGAAAAGGGGCCGGGAATTACTGACTTAAGGAAGAACTTCCGCCTACACATTCCTTTTCAATACCTACTTTCAATGCCACCAAGTAAAGAGGTATTGGTTTTAAAAGCTAATGCTGGGTAGGGACCGTGCTCACGGTCACTTGCATATTAGTGTGACTATAGGATACCCTCGTTCAAGAGTAAAGTATTCTGGAGATCCTAGATGAATGGAGACGTTTCTGAACACTTTCAGATAATAAAAACTTCTGAAGGACTAAAAAAAAGTCAAACTTTAAAGTGGAGCTTTAAATAGAGTTGAAAGCTTTGAGTTAATAGATAATTTTATGCAAAATAACTTTCACACTAGTGAGCAGCTTCCAGAGTGAGTGACAAAGTAGGCAGCAGATTTTTTTTGCCATTGTGGCAAAGTGGAACTTTATCCTTTCAGTGCTTTTTGCTTTCTGGATAATTTTCATGCTTCTCTAGTATAAGAGAGAGCCTGTCGTCCATCCGTGTTCACTGCAGCATTATTCACCAGAGTCAAGGGGTGGAAGCTGCCCAAATGTCCCCCAACAGATGAATGGATAAAGAAAATGTGCCTGGGTGGCTCAGTGGGTTAAAGCCTCTGCCTTCGGCTCAGGTCATGGTCTCAGGGTCCTGGGATCAAGCCCCGCATCGGGCTCTCTGCTCAGCGGGGAGCCTGCTTCCCCCTCTCTCTCTGCCTGCCTCTCTGCCTACTTGTGATCTCTCTCTTCTATGTCAAATAAATAAATAAAATCTTTAAAAAAGAAAAAGAAAAAAAGAAAATGTGGTGTGTGTCCACAGTGGAATACCATTCAGCCTTAAAAAGGAAGGAGGTCCGCTACGGTGAGTGCTGTGAAATGTGTAAGCCTGATGATTCACAGACCTGTACCCCGGGGCAAATAATACATTATATGTTAATTTAAAAAATAAAAATTTAAAAAAAAAGGAAGGAGAATCAGACGCATGTTACAACACGGATGAAACCTGCAGGCATCGCACTAAGAGAAATAAGCCAGGCACAGAGAAAGACAAATACTGCACGATGCCACTTCTATGGGGTATTTAAACCATTGCACTCATAGAAACAGAAAGGAGAATGTGGTCACCAGAGGCTGGAGGGAGGGAGGGGGACAATGGAGAGTTGCTATTTAATGGGTATGGATTTTCAGTGTTGCAAGAGAAAGTTCTAGGAATCTGTTGCACAAATTCGTGAATACAGTTGCAACTACTGAGCTATACATTTAAAGATGATTACAATGATGAGTTTCATGGTATGTGTTTTCTACCCAATTTTTTTGAAATGTTAAGAGGAAAAAAAGATACGGCTAGAAAACAAGGGCTGAGCTGTGCAATCGTTTGAAACAAAACAGAACAAACAATGACAACAAAAAAGTAGGGGGAGGCAGGACTTGGCCCCAAAACCTAATTCTAGGAACCTCTGGAAGCTGAAAGTGATAGCAACCCTCTCTCTCTGTAGAATAAATGTCAAAAGAGAAATCTACATGGAGTCATTTATTTCAAAAGAGAAACACTCAGAAGCAGAGAGAAGAGAGGAGAGGAAGGGAGGAACAGTGAGAAGCAAGACTCCAAGAAACTGTAGTCTAAAAAAGGAATGATTTCCAATAATACATAAAATAACAAGAATAACGCAGCAATACGCGCCCAGCATTGTACGGAGCATAGGACTTCATGCTGGGGCGCCTGGGTGGCTCCAGGTTAAGCGTCCAATTCTTCATCTCAGCTCGGGTCTGGATCTCAGGGTTGTGAGTTCAAGCCCTGTGTTGGGCCCCATGCTGAGCACGGAGCCTACTTAGAAAAATAAAAGTGTTTCATGCTGCTGGCCAGAAGTGCTTATGGCTAATTGAAATAAAACCTCACCAATCACCATGGTGAGGGTTTTGGAATTTAATCAGATTGCCTTCCCCACATGGCATGAGAAAATGGAATGGAGATAAAGCATAATTTGAAGGCATAGAGTCCTCTGAAGATAAACAAGCCAAAGCCTGGGGTTTGAGCCCTCAAAGGAAGTTTGTGGGGTGGGAGTGAAGGGGGACATTATCGACAGACTGGGAGAGGTAGTGGCAAGGCACCGAAAGGAAGGTGGAAAGAAAGCCAAAGACCAGTTTTATCAGGAGGCAAATAAGTTGTTGAAAGTTGGTTCTGCCTTCTCCCTTTCAGAAACAAATGGTTTTTACTTCAGTTTTGTTAGTCCCTGCCTTCTTCCCCCACCTAACCCCCCATGGGCGGTAGAGGGTTGAGACAAGGCAAAGACATACCCGCCATGGGAAGCTGGCTCCGCAGCAGGGAGGGAACATTCCAGGATTGCCCAAGGCTGGCCGCGAGGCACGCGCAGGAATGTGCTGGGTTATTGACGCCATGAATTGGTGAACACAAAGGCAGCTTGGTGGAAACTCTGTCACACAGATGACTGCAAGAAAGGCAGCCTGGCCAGCAGCCACACACGGTGTCATTTTAATGTGCAGCCCTTCTGGACTGGGAAAAGGCTAGGGAAGGCAGCATTCCCCGAGGGAGGCTGCATTTATCCGCCCACTCTGGACACCGGGATCCCGTCAAGAGTAGTTAGGTAGGGCTCTTCTCCCCGTCGGATTCCATTTATGAAGGTACTTAGAAACATTCTTTAATTTAGACTTCAATAAAGATAAGACCCAGGTTAATTGAGAATGGCTGAGTCTCACATTATGTAATGAGAACTATCTAAAATTTACTGCACCATCAACCGGGGAAAGTGTGCCTGGGTTCCGATGTTGACTTGCACCCCATCCAAAGTGAGGAGCTCAAGAATCCCTTGATTTTATGTTATCCAGCTCCAAGAGCTGCTCTGTTTCTTCTGTCCCACCCGATTCTTGGGCTCATATTGGTCCGGGTTCAGGTGATTGCTTCTTCTATCAAGGCTCTTGTTATTAACTGCAGAGAATTCTATATCCATCTCTAGATCTGTAATCTCTCGACATTCAGATTTTTTTTCTCATTTATAATTTTAATGAAAGCATTGCTATTCATTGTTTTAAAGTTCAGATTTTAAATAACAAAGGTTATATCCATTGATATGTAGGGAGGCTGCCTTTTCCACTGTGTTCTGCAAAATGCCTACTGTTGGTTATTTATAGCCCACAAACGGCTTCTTTCTCTACTTGTAACGTACTCTTCTGTTCCAACGTCAGCATCTGCTTGCCTCTGCTTGGCTACCTCTGTGGTGGGCTGGGCTGCGAACTGGGATTCTTGGTATCAAGAATTAGTTCCAGACTGGGGCGCCTGGGTGGCTCAGTTGGTTAAGCATCTGCCTTCGGCTCAGGTCATGATCCTGGGGTCCTGGGATCGAGCCCCGCATTGGGCTCTTTGCTCAGGGGAGGGTGTCTGCTTCTCCTTCTCCCTCTGCCATCTGTCATCCCCCGCTGGTGCTCTCTGGCTCTAGCTCTCTGTCAAATAAATAAATAAAATCTTAATATGTGTGTGTGTGTGTGTGTGTGTGTGTGTGTGCGCGCGCGCGTGTGCGTGTGTATGAAGAATTACTTCCAGACTGAATGCCATCTCCCTCTTCGGAAAGAAATGTAGATTCTAGGACATGTCTTGAACAACCCCATTCAACATCCCCTTTGGCTGTAGATGGTGTAGGGTTTTACTCCTTACACGTACTTCATGTTTGTGGATAAGGACGAGAAAGGACTTGGACACAGCTGCTATGCATGGACGCGAGTTTATACACTGTGCAAAGGTGCCCAGCTAAGGAGGCAAGTAGCGCTGAATTCCAGGCCTGCAGGAAGGGATGCCTTTTCTTTGCACAAAAGCAACAGCTTTCCACGAAGCCATCTGCTAGCGAAGTGTGTCCACACAGAAGGGGTATCCTTTTAGAATTTACACACTCTCTAGGCCAGTAGCAGCCTTCCCTGAAACAGATGCTGTGGGATGTGGGAAATTGGGTTTTTAAGGAGCATACAGAAAAGTTTACCAGGCTTGCGAATGGAGGAAAAGTCAGCATGTTTTTTCCATCCCCCCAATGGAAGCCAGCAAAGTGCAATCAAAAGGCCACAATTAAGAGTGTGATGCTCTGCTCCCCAGAGGACCCTCCACTGGGACGTGCCTCACTTTCCCAGCCTAACTTCTCCCTTTCCTCTCCCCTTCCATTATTGCAAAAAAGGAAGAGCTGGGGTTTTTTAATGTGAAATTGGGAGGAAGAGGCTTTGGTAAGGCAATAAAAACTGCAGAATATAGTAGCCAGTTCAAAGATGCTTATGTGGCCAGCGGAGGGACTCTAGGACTGATTACACTGAGCCCCAGTGAAGGTGGCCAGGGCCGCGACGTGCCAGGCTGACGCACGGCAGAAGAGGGCTTTGTTCAGTGCGGCGATGTCCGCCCTCCACTCCTGCTTCCCTTTCATTCCCTCATCTTCTGCCTATCCTCTCTTGCAGCTCATGTTCTGTGTTCTGGAATCCTCACTGCCTCCCCGACTCTGCGGTTGGCTTTGATTTGACGCTCTTTGTTCTGCGTGTAAGTGGAGTGCTGCTGAATGGAATAATACGGTCTCCAGCCAACTGAGTCACTCCTTGGTTCCTGCCTTCACTGCTCAAGCCCAGCAGTACGTGGGGGAACAGAGATTTCTGGGTACGTACTACTTCCTCAGCGTGACACCTGATTCCAGGCACTGGGGATACAGCGACGATCAAAAAAGCCCAAACTCCTTGCTTATGTGCAACCTACATTCTCAAGGTGCTGGGGGTGGGGGGCGGAGAGAGGCAGAAAGAAAATATCTGTAAAGTCTGCAGTGTGTCAGATGGAGACGGGAGGGCGTGGAGGTGGGGCGCTGCCGTTTCTATGGAGTGGCCAAGAAGGTCCTCGGTGATAAGATGACATTGATTAAAGATCGGAAGGAGGTCAGTGAGTCATGACGTATCGGAGGGAAGAACTCACAGTGTAATTCTTACACCTCTGTTTGGCTACCCTGGGTTTGTATTTTCCTAACTCATACCAAACGTGTTAGAGCTTGCCGTGTAACAAATCACTCCAAAGCTCAAGGACTTAAAACAACAGATTTTTATTATCTCGTAGTTGCTGTGGGTCAGGAATCCACACGTGGCTTGGCTGGGTCCCTCTGGCTCTGGTTCCTTCTCAAGGTGGCGGTGAAGACGTTGGCCAGAGCCACAGTCATCCCGAGGCTCAGCCGGAAGAGGACCCACGTCCATGATCACTCGGGTGGTGCTGGCGGGTTTCAGGTCCTCACTGGCTGTTAGCTGGAGATTCAGCTCCTTTTCACTTGGAGCTCGCAACACAGCAAGCCAACGAGAGCATGAACGAGACAGAAGTCACCGTCTTATACCCTGATCCTAGAAGTAATAAGTTGTCATTTTTGCCATATTATATTTGATGGAAGAGAGTCATTAAATCCAGCTACGCTCAAGGGGAGGGGATTACAAAAGAGTGTGAATACCAGGAGGTGAGGATCATTGGGGGGCATCCCAGATGTCTCCTACCATCCCAAGAATAGGACAAAGTCATGCACACCCTTTGCTAGTCACCTGGAATATACCTCCTTGTCAAAATCCCTGTAGCCACCAGAATGGTCCTTATAAAACGTAGGTGAGAGTATCTTACTAGCCTCTGTCGTAAACCCTCCATCACATCTTAGAATAACATCTGCATTTCAGTTCTGGCCTCTGCCTAGCTCTCCCCCCAGCCCCGCAATCCCACCACCCACCTGACTCATGCTGCTGTAGCCACAGGAAGCTTCTGGATCTCTCTGGAAAATTCCAAACCCATTCTTGCCCTCTGCACTAGCTACTCCTCCTGCCTCGAGCCCTTCCAACACAGTCCTCTTCTCTCCCATCCTTGGGGTCTCTGCTCAGCTGTCAAATCCCCAGTGGGGCTTTTTCTGACCACCCTCATTGAAAACATCCCCCTATAGCTTCCCCTTTCCCCTTTATTTTACTTATTTTCCTCAGACCTGTTATCACTGTCCAAAATGGTGTGTTTTGTATTTGTCTACTGTCCATCTCCCTGACTAGAAGGTAAGAACCATGAGGGCAGGAGTTTTTGTCTATTTTGTTCATAGTTATGAATCCCAGGGCCTGGGATTTAGGAGAATCTCAGTAAATGTTGTCAGAATGAATGAATGAGTGAATGGATGGCATTTGGATGTAGGTAAAGATGAAATCATCTCTAACACAGTAAGAATAATATTTTCCATTTGGGGGTTTATGACACCGTAGGCAATTTAGAAACATAATTTCGTTTAATTCCCATGAGGCTCCCTTGAGGTAGGTATTCTCATCCTCATTTTACAGAGAAGGACACTGGGGCTTGGCAAAGTCAGGAAACTTCCCGGAGATCACACGGTAAAAGGGAGAGCTGAGGTCCAAACCCAGGGCTGTCTGACTCCACCTGTCACCACCGAGGTACGTCGTCTCCCCAGCAAGAAAGCCATGGGCCGCTACAGGGGCACCCGCGGGACTGGGGCCCTGCCACCAAGCGTGATGTGGCCAGACCACTGCTGACACTGCTTCCTGGGAAATTCCGACCCGCAGGCTGGGATCAAAACCTTGTCTCCGAAGAATCCTCTTTCACACCTCAAGATCCAATGAAAAATATTAATGCAGTAAGTACCTCAGTCTATAATTTAGCAGACATTTATTTAATCCCAAGACAGCTTTAGGCAAAACTGTGACATTTAGCTTGGGGCCACCCAGAGACGGAGCTAAAACTTGGACAGCACTGGGCCTCTGCCCTCCTCACCCGCACTTGCCCCCTCTGTGGCCTCCTCCCTCAGTGTTCTGGGCTGTGTCTCCCGACGTGAGAGGACAAGCCAGGGCTGCCTCGCCCGCCCAAATGCAGAGAGTGCTTAACCTCTAGTGTCCTTGCTGGCTGCAGCCTTATGAACAAACAATGCTCCCAGCCCTCCATTTAGCCCCAGCTCCTTTCTCCGCTACCATGGACAGCAACAGCACTGCCTGGTGGAACCCCCCGTCTCCCAGGATTCCTTGCGCCCTCCTGCCACACTGAGTTCCTTTCGGTCCCTGAACTCGTGATGCTCTCTCGCCTCCTGGCTTAGGTCACGGTTGTGCCTCTACCTACAATAGTCTTCCTCTCTTATCACCTAGTTCAAGCCTATTCACATTTCCGGTCTCAGTGTAGATGCCACCTCTCCAGGAAAGCTTCCCTAACCACCTCATTTCCGGTCTGGGGTAGGTGTTTCTCGGCTCTCCTGGAACCCGGGATTTCCTCTATGATAGGGGAATACCACCTTGCACTCGCAAGTTCCTAGTTCTTCTATAGATGCCCCCTGAGATTAGAGACCCTGCCTGTGGGACACCTGTTGTCTGGAGCTCAACATTTATTCCCCCTCCTCTGAGCCACAGTTTGCCAGCTTTCCTCTGGGAAACCTCCCTCCCTATTTTAGCCATGTGACTTGCGCGGGATTGACACCGATGCCCAGCTTCAGCTGCGGAGCTTAAACGAACAGCATGCCCTCCCTCCAGTCTCCCAGTCACAGTGATAGCTCAGGGCTGACACGTGACTTAGGAAGGCCCAATCAGGCTGAACCTCAGAGCCCCGGCTGGAAATGATGCACTCCGGCCTTTTTCCCCTACTGGACGTGTAGCCTCAAAGGATCCTGGAAGTCACTCAGGTGTGATGAGGTTTATAGTGGGGGAGTCTAGACAGCAGTGGAGCCAAGCAGAGCTATGAAATAGGGAGAAAGAAACGGACTCCTGGTCCCAATTATTTGAGCTCCTAGATCAAGCGTTGCCTGAAACTAGACTACCTCTAGACTTGTCAGTTATGTGGAAAATTAAAAAATCACTTTATATTAAACCAGTTTGCAGATTTGGTTTGCTTTGTTGTTGTTGTTGTTGTTGTTACTTGCAACTGAAAAACATCCTAATTTCAAATTCTGTCTTGTCACGCCTTATTCAGCCAGCAGCACAGTGCCTTTCACTGACCTGTGGGTGAATGCAGACGTTCCTTTGTCCTGGGTAAGAAATCCGGGGACTGGCAACTATGAAGGCGGGCACAGAGCAGGAACTAGAAGCACTCACCTGTCTCTAATCTGGTACATGAAGGGACTGGTTCTCCTTTTTTCTTCCCTATTCTTGTTCAAGGGCCGGACAGACATCCTCCCCTCTGCTCGCCTGGGCCCTGCCGATGCAGGAGCTCTTCCGTCTGGCTAAGGCACGATCCCCAACTCCTGGTCCCACTAACAGGATCGTTCCTGACTAGCTTCATTCAAGCGCCTAGCCTGCCTTAGCAGGTCTAGTAACCCAGAGCTGGTTAGGGACCATGGGGCAACTCAAAGTACCGATTAAGGCACTACTTGCCTTTTTTTAAAAAATCCAGGCTGTGATTGGTTATCTACTCACACCCTGAATAAATTCTGTGCCCTGTCTGTGTCAGCAATCTGTTTCTATCCCTGTTTTTGGAACCGCAGAATTCGAGAAGGAAGCCTAGAGGTCATCTGATTCGACCCCACTCCCAGGGCACAGGCTACCCCTATGTCTCTGACTAGGCTTGACCGTGACCAAGGACAGGCTTGAAGGTCTGCAGCCTGACTTGGCTTGCAACATGACCGGGGACCGGCTGCTTCATCCTCTGCGAAGCAGGCATATTGTCAGACAGCTCAGATTGTTAGAAAGTTCTTCCTGAAATTGAGCTGGAATCTGTTTCCTTGTCATTCCACCTAGTCCTGGCTCTGCCATCTGGAGTCCCTGGCATCAGCTTGATCCCTCCCCCACATGGCAGCCACTGGGACATATGAGGACAGCATACATGTCCCTAAAATCTGCTTGACTCCAGGCAGAGCATCCCTTTAGATGGTCCTCACCCAGTCCTCATATAATTGAGTCTCCTGACACTGCACTAGCACACCTTCCTCTGGATGTGGTCCAGTTTGTGGTCGTCCCTCTGCAAATATGGTTCCTTGGAGACATCTCAACAGTCTAAATATGGCTTGTCCAGCACCAAGTACCATAGAACCATCCGTACTATGGTTGTGGACTCACCATACCTACTAATGATGACATGTGAGCTTCCAATGCCATTTTTACAGCCTCATCATACTACCGTCTCAATGTAACCTAATTTTTAAAATCCATTGAATTTTCCGTATTTGAACTTCTGGCGTATGGAGCTGTACACTGATTTCCTCTAAACCCTACCTTGTCAGTTTTAGACTGGGCAGAATCACTAAGGTGACCATAGAATTCATCATCCAAATCAGGACACTTTTGAAAGTGAAAGGAGTGCTATCGTTGTTATTAATAATCCCACTGAGACAACAGGCACAACCAGGACTGTCCCAGACAAACCTGGACACAAGGCCACCTCCTCATAGTGCTCAGGACCCCAGAGCCCAGGTTCAAATCCCAGCGGTATCATTTACCAGCTCTGTACTTAATCTCTCGAAGTTTGTTTCCCCAGCTTGGAAAGGGAGATAATGTTCGTACATTGTAGGATTATCATGGGCATTAAATAAGATCGTGTGTGGAGAGCATTAAACCCGGAGCTTGGCTTACATTAAGTGCTTAGAAAATATCACCTGTTATTTTTAGCTTCTTGAGATCTTTTTTAACTTGACCAGCTATTGTGTCTTCTTTAAATCTGGTAAGTACGGCTTCCACAGCTTTGTCTGAATTATTGCTTAAAATAACCTGCGTCAGCATCCAGGACTGAGCCCTGCGGCACGTCACTGGTGTTCTCCTTCCAAGCTGATGTTGACGCATTGGTCACTCTTCTTCGGATATGGCTGTTAAACCAGCTATCCCAGCGCATCAGAGGAAAGGGAAATCAGGATTAAGAGACTGCACAACACCTCAGAGGCTTAGCAGATAGACAAATTTCTTCTTCTCTCACGTAACAGCATGGAGAGGCTCTGCTTTGGCAGAAGACCATCCACCCCCCATTAGTCAGGGACCCAGACTGCGGGAAGCTCTTCTGTCTTCAGCATAGGACTTCCGTTGCTGGGCTGGTCCCTATTCTAGTCAGCAGAAAGAGGACGAGCTTAGATGAACAAGTGGGAGAGGTTTATGTGCCGGGCCTGGTAGTGGCAGGTATCGCTTCCGCACACAGGCCAGTGGAGAAAATTTAGACACATGGTGCGCCATATTGCATGGAAGGCGGGAAATAAAGTGCAGCTGGGCAGCCTCTGCTCCTGTTCCTATGAAGAAGATGGGAATCTGGTGGCCGGCCAGCGGTCTCCACCTCAACCATGCTCCTAATGCGTTGTCATTCAGCTCGCATTTCCTATCTTGTCCTCAAGGAAATAAAATGAGACTCTACCAAACGCCTTATGAAATTGAAGACCTCTTGCCTTCTGCTCCCCTACTGGCCTAGGAACCCTGTCACACACAAAAAATTATTTCCAGGGCCTTATAAGATGACACACAGGTGGTCTACATTATCTCTGAAAAGTTTGGGGCAGGGAAATTCATTCAATTCTTCCGTAAATCTCTGTGGGGAAGAAATAAGAAGGAGAATGCAGGAACATGACGGAGTTGAAAGAATGAAATCAAATTAATGTCCAAGACTAGGAGCCTTATGGGAGAGTCAAATGAAAGGGAAATTCTACGTGAAGCTACTTGGTGCTGGGTACTGTGGAGGGAAATGATGAAACAAACAAGCAGTGGCCCCTTCTCTTAAAGGTTTTGCAGACTAAAAGGTCAGAATTCCTATTTGCAAAAATCAGAAGCCAACTATGGCTACTCTAATCAGGAAATAGATTTGTTGGAGAATATTAGTTAAATCACAATATTTCTGGGAAACCGCATAGCTAGGAATCACACCCCAAAACACTTCACAGAACTGGCTCCTCTATCTGCACAGACATGCAGCTTGAACTGATGACCTCAGGGGCTCCCATCAGGGTCTTTTGCCACCACTACCTCTGGGGCTGCGGTAGATACAAGCCACCTTTGCCAGACCGTATCGCCATGGTTCTCGAGGCTTTGCAGCACTAGCTTCTGAATGCGCATGTGTGGTCACATCCGGGGCTCTACCTGCAAGGGAGGCTGGGTCAGAGAGTATATGCCTTCCACGGTAGGATGTGGGGTTTCATAAAACAGAGGATTTCCCAAACATAGGAAGGTTCTGGGTGGCCAAAAAAATTCATGAATGTTCACGATGAGGTGAAAAAAAAAAGCATGTGAACGCATCCATTTAAATGGAGTAAGTGCTTTATGAACCATATGAACAAAGACTTGTTGAAATACAGTGGACAGAGAAATAAAAGCTAATGGGGCAAGTCAGCAAAGGCTGATCTTCACCAAGATTCTCCAAGATTCACCAGGACAATCCCCACCTGTCCCATCCATCTAACACCATCATTCTGCCCACACTTTCTATCTTGTCCTCTGAGTCATAAAGGACGAATAAGAACTTTCTGGGGAAAGATTCTGAACAGGGGCACTGCTCAGAGAGGAAGGCATGTGGAAAGTCCTGGGAGTGGAAAGGTCTGGCGTGTCTGCTGGGAGGTTCCACATGGTGAAGGTGAAGGTTGTGTGTGTCAGCAGGGACGGGCAGAAGGGCTGAGAGGGACAGGTTAAAAGCAGATCACCAAAAGCCTTGTATGGAAGGTAGGAAGTGGAGATTTTACTTTGAATAAAAAAGAGTCATTGCAGGGTGCCTGGGTGGCTCAGTGGGTTGAAGCCTCTGCCTTCGGCTCAGGTCACGATCTCGGGGTCCGGGGATCGAGCCCTGCATTGGGCTCTCTGCTCGGCGGGAAGCCTGCTTCCCCCTCTCTGCCTGCCTCTCTGCCTACTTGTGATCTCTCTCTCTCTCTCTCTGTCAAATAAATAAATCTAAAAAAAAAAAAAGAGTCATTGCATGTCGTGTAAGGATAGGGGTGATAAGATCTGCTTGTTTTTGATAAGTAAATGGGTACCATGTACAGGGAAGACTGGATAGGAAAGAATGTAATAGAGAAAGAGACCAGAGGTATTGCAAATGATACATGAGTTTGGTGCTAACCTGAACCCAGGCAGTGACAGCAGGAATGAAAGGAAAGCTGGAGCTGGAAAGTGCTTCTACAGTGGATATGTCCAATGGGAAACCCAAACTATGGGTCTAGAGATACAGAGTTGGGAGTCACTAGCATTTAGATGGTAGTCAATACAATAAGAGAGGGAGCAGGGGATGAGCAGAGAATGACTGGGAACTCACACATTTAAGAATTAATCCCCAAGTCTAGTTCCAAATCCTAGCCCCAAGCCAAAGGTAGGATGTGCCCAGGGCACATTAAGTGCCATGCATATTATCCGTGGAAAAAGGGAAATATTGATCTAAGCTTCCTAGAGCTCATTGTCTGGTTGAAGTGCATAGAAGGCATGTGATTTTTTGGCTATGGGGCATCGGTTTCCTCTTGGCGCTGTAAAGGAGTCTGATTTCTTCCTTTCTTTTTTTTTTCTTTAAGATTTTATTTATTTATTTGTCAGAGAAAGAGAGCACAAGCAGAGGGAATAGCAGGCAGAGTGAGAATCGGGCTCCCCGCTGAGCGAGGAGCCTAATGAGGGGCTCCATCCCAGGACTCTGGGATCATGACCTGAGCCAAAGGCAGACGCTTAACCGACTGAGCCTCCCAGGCGTCCCCTGCTGCCTGATTTCTTTTGGGGGAATTATCTCTCACCCATTGTATGCAGGCGTGCGTGTGTCAGTCATGGTGCCCTGTCCAGCCTGAGCTAAGAAGTGGGCCTGGGGCCCAAGGGCAACCTCACTCTCTTCAAGGAGTTTGTATCTTGAACAAAGTAAAGCAAGGCTGGAAAGAAGAGGTTGGAGTGGGTTCAACCCATCAACACCTCCCTCAGGAGACAGTCCATCAGGCCTTGCCTCATGCAGTCCTCAGCTGCCCTTGCTCAGTCCTTCTGCAAGCCTACTTTCCACTTCTGTGAACTCAGTGAGACTCTTCAGCTGAAAATCTCTTCTGCTTAGGGCAGCTAGAATCTGTGGCTTGCAATCGAAGAACCCAACCAACTCACAGGGTGACAAACACTCACAGGAACTCTATGTAGGAATCCTTACAAACCAACCTCCCAACAGAGGCAAAGTAATTATGGAGAAGGCATTGGGCTCTCGTGCACATCAGAATAGGGACCAGGAGGCTTAAATTCTAGCTATGATTCCACCTCATTTGTTGCAAAGACCTTGGATGGATCCCTTTACTTCTCTGGTCCTTAGTGCTCTTATGGGCAAATCGCAGTGCTGGGTTGATACTAGTGTCCAGTGGTGTGCTGGTGAACAAATTCTCCAAACAAACAAGGTCTCGATATGTAGTGTTTGTTGATTTCTGTGATGTAAATACTCGTCCCATGGTCGATTTCAAACTACCTATGGTTTAATAGCCAGCTTGCAAATTTGTGAAAATATCTTTGCCATCAGGTACGGGCCAGCTCTGGCACATGACTGTTGGTGTCCCTTCCCGAGCTAGCTTCCAGTCTGTGCCCCTCTAAATTGGGAAACTGACACACTAAGTATTTGGCTCCCATTGAAAGGAGAGAGTGTAGGGCAGCATTGTCAAACTCTGTGGCACAGGAGAATCATGTACGGAGCTTGTTAACATGCAAATGCCCGTGGGCCACCATCAGACACTGTGAACTAACATGAGGGGGGCAGAGGGGCTCCCAGAAATCTGTACTGTGAACACACTCCCCGAATGATTCTTATGCAGGAAGTGTAAAGTCCACACTCTGACATTGGCTTGGAAAGTGAAAGGGAATATGAAAGAGGAACAGGTTGAGGGATGGGAAATGGGGAGGGAGGATTGTGGAGGCAATGATAACCCAGACTACAGACACACTGGGATGTGGAGGTGGAGGGAGGCGGGAAATAGTCTCAACTAAACATCCAGACTCAGAGGCCTCTGTAGAGTGCCATGTACCACAGAGCTTTTAATACGATTTAATGATGATGATGATGGTGGTGGTGGCGATGCTGGTGATGATGGAGGGCAGTAAGCTTTGTTAACCAGCCTTCCAGGGCTGGTAGGAAGCAGAGCCATCTGGTGCATATTCGGTACATTACAGAATCTATTTTGCTTTCTCTAGTGCTACTCAGCCAAATTTATATCTGTTTCTGGCTGCAAAACTTGCCTGGTATTAGACTAAGCCTTGAGCTCTGAGCAGGAAGAATCCCATGCCAGGGACGTGATCAGTTTGTCCCGAGCCCAGGGCAAGCCTGTATTTCTTCACCTTCTTAGGATTTGAGCCTTTGTTTCAGAGGGTAAGAGCCCAGGAACATCTCCAAATGAGGGACTGGAAGCCCAGAAGGAATCTCTGTTCGTGTTGCCAAATCCTCTGTCTGCTCCCAGAGGAGAGGCAGCTGTGGTCCCAGCCTCGCTGTTTTTTCACATCTTGTGCCTGACAGTCTATGGTTTCTTGAGGGGCGGGGGTGAAGGAACAGGGTCTTGTTCATCTCTTCCCACCAGCCCCCGTTCCTGGGAGCAACTGGGTGAGGATCTGCTGGGTGGACAGAAGGACGACGCAGGCAGTTGATGGTAACCCACGGAGACAGGGAGAGGCCATTAGGGCCGACCAGACAGACGGACGCAGACAAAAGAGTAATCGGCGGATGGCTGGAGAGTAGGGGTCCCAATACCCAGAACTCTACCCTTCTTGAGGAAGAAAATGAATCTGCTTAAAGCTACACTGTGAATTAAAAACAATACATTTTTTAAAGGCCGACTAACCCTCCTCCCTGCCATGATCACTCCCCAAAACAGAAGATAACAAGACAACTTGTAGGAAAGTCGGGGGGGGGGTGGTGTGGGGGGAGGTAAAGGCTGGGATAAGAGGCTGTTGGGCCCAAGAGGGCATCTGTCTCTTCCTAGTCTTTCAATCACTCCTCCCCCAGCTGTTTCAAGGCATGAGAACAGAATTTCTCCTCCCGAGGTTGGAACACCAAACCTCGCCAAACCTCTCCAGGACCCTGGAGTGACACGTCGAGTCTCTCACACCTGACTCTCCCCCATTTAAAATTCCTCATCAGAAATCCTTCCTTCCGCCCTGACACCCCAGACACCGCTCTCAGCTCTTCAGCCCTGCTTGCTTTGCGTTCCCACAGCTCAGCTCAGACAGATGAAATGCTGGATAAAACCTTTCAGTGCACAGGGCAAGACCTTGTCTTTGTGTCTCATAAAATGCTGTGTACACCTGCAGTGCTTTGTAAATAATAAATGGCCATAATAAAGACGCTGCCTCTTTGAGGTCAGGGGCACATGTCTGCAGAAAAACAACCCCCCCCACCTTATCTGGCTCCCCCCGCCCCATGCAGCTATCACCAGAGCCTGAAAACGCATTGCACGGGAGATTTCCAAAGGGACATGTGGCCCGAAAACTTAAGGGTACCGGACAGAATAAAAGGCACAACGCCAGGATTTCTTGGCCGAGGGAGGTCAGAGAGCAGCCTGCTGACATACTATGCACTTGAAAAATAAACTCACCTTGGAAAGGCAAGATGTCATTGTTGTTACTCGGAGGTTTATTGTTCTGCTTAATCTGGCCTTGGTAAATTACAAGAGCACAGACCTTTTTAGCCAAGTACCTAATAATAATTTAGTGTCGAAGAGAGTGTGACTGGGAATAACAGGTATTATTACTCTAATAAGGACTTGCCAGTTTTGTAGAAAGGAGAAGGGAGTCCTCTTTCCAAATGGGTGAACGAGCTGAAAGAGGGTCTCATCAGGGGAACTATGGGAAGGGCAGTGACACGATGACCAGCTGGGCACTCACTGCGGTGACCCCATGCCACCGATGCTGGGAAGAGGTAGGGAAAACACTGCCACATCCCTCTGGTCTCTCACTATAACTAAGAAATGGCAGCTCATCTTTTGGAAAATGTGCAGCTAAAATCTCCCTTCCTTTTTTTTTTTTTATTTTTTTTTTTATTTTAATTTTTTTTCCCAAATACTTTTATTTTATTTTTTCAGTGTTACAAGATTCGAAATCTCCCTTCTTTGTTCCCCGTTGCAGGGCATTATCAGGGCAAGTAAAACTCTATTACTATGTGTCCGCCTATATGATATTTTGACTGCAGAAACCAAGAGCACATTCATAAGAATAGCGTGTCCCAGGAAAATGACTGCACGGGGCTGCGATCTGGGCATTGGGCAACACATAATTTAATCCTCTCCACCCACCTTACCAAGTAACTCCCATTATGATCTGTGAGATTCATGGTCCACGAGAGACCTGAGGCTCGGGGTCTAGGCCCAGAACAGTTTGAATTCGAATTGCCTTGTACTTGAACCCAGGGCCCAGTCTCTCAACCATTGTGATCTCCCACCTCTCCTGCCATTTGAGAAATGTTCAATGGCTGAAATAAGTTCCTTAGCATGAGTCAATCTTGACACCTCTAGTCAAGAGGGAGTAGCTTTCGATCATCCGCACTGATGGCAAGGACAGTGGTAGCACGGGGATACGCAAGAAGTTATTTAAATTTGGCTCTGGACCACCTAACTGGAGTAGTTGATAGCAGATTTGTTTCCGAATGATGTTTTTCCATGGCAGGTATTAAAAATAGCCCCTGGCCTCTGAGAACGCTCTGAGAGGAAGAGGGAATAGCTCTGAAGGAGGGGTAGGAATGAGGAACCGCTGCGGCATGAAAATTTTATCACAGATAATCCGCAAAGCTGATCATCAAAGTTGATTAGATGTAGTCTTTCTAATTAGAAGAACTATATGGTTGTAGCTCTTTCAGACCCCTGAGATTTCGTTCCAAAAAAAAAAAAAAATCTTTCTCTTTAAATGAGGGAAGTGGAGGGAAATTAGAAGGGTAGATGCTTCAAGGTTCTTTTGTCTTGGCTTGACCATCTGCCCTAGACTCGATTTATTCCGGATTGCAAGTTCCATGAGCCATATTAATGAGCGAGCGGGGAAGTCTCACTCCAAGGCTTGCCCTGGACTAAAGCTACCGCCTCACAAACGACTCACTAATTTCTAAGCGATCCTTGGATCCAGCCCAGAGCCCTGGCTTGGGCATATTGTGCCCCCCTCCGCCCCGCCCCAGTCCTCACAGGCACGTAGCAGGATGGCTGGGGTGTCTTCAATGCCTTGTGACAGGCGATGTGGGCAGGGCGGCACACCCCCCCCTTGGTCCTCGGGAAAATCCCAGAACCATGTATGTTTTTAGAAGCTCAAGGGCGAGGAGCGGGGATGGGAAGGGCTGGAAGGGAGAAGGGATATGCGTGTGTGTGTGTTGGGGGGCTACGGATGGGGTGGTAGTTATGATGGTGTGAGTGTGTGGTGTGTGGATGTGTTCATGTGCCATCCAATGTGTACTAGGGTGTCATGTGTGTTGTGTAGGTCAAGTGTGAGTATGGTATGTGCGTGCCCACATGTAGGGTGGAGTAGTGCATGAGATATGGTGCGAGTGTGGGGGGACAGCAGCGATGGTGTATATCTGTGTGCGTGCATGTGTGTGTACACGCGGATGTGTGTGGGTGTGGATATGTGTGTGTGCATGTGTGCACGTGTGAGAGACTGAGTTTGAAGCTGTCACTAACTGAATAAACTGGAAAGGGAGTTTTTCTCTTCCCGAGAAATTGCAAAAATAACTTCCTTTTTGGCTAAAGCTTATGTTGGGAGGGTCCCCGATGCTTGGGTTAAAAAGGACAAGCTGGGGCTCCACCAAATAAAATGAGTATGAAAGATATTTTCGGGAGAAGAACTTTTTAAAAACCAGTGCTAACAACGCGGCGGTTCAAGTTTCCTTCTACCGGGTGAGAAGGAATATTGAATTTCAAAACAAGTCGAGTCTCAGGCACTGCACCAAGAGGGAAATGAAACAAGGGCTCGCCGCCCTCTGTAGAAGCATCTTCTTCACTCCTGGGATGGTTCTTGTTTGCCAGGTCACGGATCGGAAGCAATTCTCTCTTTGCGGAATATTAAAAAGGACTTAGATTCTCCTAGGACTTGGGATGATTCCTGCAGGCGCCGCTGGAGCCTGTTATGGATGTGCCCTCTAGGGGCACGAAGGGCTGGAGGAGCCTTCCCAAGAACAGGGGACAGCGGAATGTTAGCTGGAGGCTGTGTCACCGCGGCAAACTAGCCTCCGGGATCTCAGGGTCCCCGTCCAGGGAAGCATCACGGAAAGGGACTGACCCAGACACCTCTCAGCAGCTTCGAAAGTATTTCCACTGTGAGGCTTTTCCTCAAGCCAAACTCCCCTGTACAGAGCCATCCCGGAAAAATGCAAACAAAGTAAATATATGAAAAGAAACCGGACTTCGCAAGTCATCAAGGAAGGACAGATTAAAACAATAAATCAATATTGACCTGCAAAGGTTTTAAAAATGATCATGTCAGGACATTCTCCTTTGCTGCTGGAAGAAATGTTAATTAGTATCACCTTTCTGGAAGGCCCTTCGGCAATATATATCAAGAGTCTTTAAAATGTTCCTACCTTCTGACCTAATAATTCCATTTCTAAGAGTTTACTCTAAAGAACTCATCAGAGCATAAATATTTCCCTGCAAGGATGTCCGTGACAGAGGTAGTTACAGGTGTGAAAAGCTGGCGTTCCCGCTTCAGTGTCCAAAATGGGGAAATTTCAAGATAAATGGTAGAACAGCCCCATGATGGAATGCTTATAGCCATTTATGGAATGCATAGATTTAAAAAATCATATTTTTGGACACTACCAAATGACATGAGAAAACAGTGAAATACAAATGTGAAGTGAAAAAAAGCTACATACGAAGCAGGATATATATATTGTATATTCATAGAAAAAAGGGTGAAAGGATACACATCCAACTGGTAATAGCTATTTTCTTTGGGGAATGATTATAGTGATTTTTTTTTCCTTTATACTTTTCTGCCTTTTCTGTAATTTTCTATATCAAACATGAAATATTATAATAATAAAAATAAAATAATAATAATAATAAAAACCATATACGTAATGCTCAAAAGAAAATTGCTCTGAACAACAATCACAAAGACAGTAGAGGAATTCCTTTCCGTTCATAAGCCTCTCCTATGGACCAGGTGCTGTGCTGTGTCCTTTCAGGTAATCCCCACAACAGACTTGGGAGGGATGTCTCTACAAGTCCCTTCAGCACCACTCCCCTTCCTTCCCCTTCAGCCCATGACCTTGCTCCTGATTTCACTAAGAGAACTGAAGCAGTAAGAAGACCAATCCACCGCCTCCCCCCACCGCCTCTCCTCCTAGCTGCGTCTGCGCCCTCCCCCCCCGCCCCCCTCCCCCCCCCCCCCGTTCCTCCTCCTCTTACAGAGGACTCACCTGTGCGCCGAAGGTCAGCCTCCGCGCATGCGCTCTCAAGGGGGTCTCTTTGCCCTGCTCAAGGACTTTACTCCAGCAATTTTTCCCGTCTGCCTCGCATCATCAATTTTCCCTCGTGTTGGATCATCCCATCAGCATATAAACATGCTATAACATTCCCATTAAAAAATAAACCAACGAAAAGAAACCTTTCTTGACTGACAGCCCCCTCCAGCTACACGGTCTCCTTCCTACAACCCGTTTTGCATCCAACTCTTCAAAAGAGTTATCTGTATTCACCGGTTACATTTCCTCCTGTTTTCTCTTAACCCTCAATAGTCAAGCTGCCCTTTGACTCAGCCCACTCCCTGCTGAAACTGTTGCTGTGAAACTCACCATTGACTTCCATGTTACTAAATTTAATGGGCAAGTCTCGGCACTCACCTTGCTCAATCTCTCACAGCCTTTGATGTAATGAAGACAGCAGGCGCTAAATGAAACCGTTTCTTCACTTGACTCCCAGTGATTGACACTCTCCTGGTTTCCTCCCACTTCCCTGGCCACCCATTCCCAAGCTTTTGTTGGTTACATCCTGCTCAAATTTCCAGGCTTCAGAACTCTGACCTTTTTTACTCTCTAAATACTCTCTCCATAAATGTTCTCAGTACCATTTTTGTGCTACGGCTTCCAAATTCATATTTCAAATATGAACCTCTCCTTTCATACATAAATTTAGAGAAGAAAATCATATCAAACTTAACACAATCAAAACCAAACTTCTGATTTTCTTCTCCAAACCTGTGCTCCCTCCACTGCCTTCCTCATGTCAGTTAACGGCAACTGTGTTCCTCCCGTTGTTCAGGTTCAAACATCGTTCAGGTTCAAACATCGCCCTTGGCATCACCCTTGCTAAATCTTTCCTACCCACTCTGCATCTAATCTGTTAGCAAATCCTGCCTTTTCCTTCCACCTTCATAAAACATCCAGAATCCAATCACTTCTCACCACCTCCACTGCTACCACCTTGATCAGGTCTCCTGGGTTTTTTTCCAGAACCTTCTAATTGGTCTCCTTAATCCCAACCTTGACTCCCTACTTTTATTCTTAACACAGTAGCCAGGGCAACCTGCTAAAATGCAGGTCAGATTACATCACTGCTTTCAGGTTACTCAGGGTAAGAGCTCCAGACCCTTCAATAGCCTGTACGGTCCTGTGTAACCAGAACTCCGCCCTTGTCCCGCTTCTCTCTGTCTCACTTTGCATCCCTGCAATGGTTTCCTGGTTGCTCCTGGAACACCAGGTGTGTTCCTCCCTCAGATACCTGCTTGATTTGCTCCCTTATATCCTGGGGCTCTTGCTTTCTCAGTGAGACTTTCCCTGATCATTCCATTTAAAGTTACCGATTTCCCCCTATGTCCCTTCCCCTGCCACCATCTCTGTAGAGCTTCTCACCACCTGATAGACGATGTAGTTTACCTTCTCATTTCCTTGTTGTCTAGAATGTGAGCTCCATGAGGGCAGAGTCTGTTGTCTGTTTGGTTTACTGTTATATTCCCAACACCAGATCAGTGCCTGGCATATAAAGGGCACTCAGGGAACATTTGTTGAATGAATGAATGAATGAATGAATGATCGCTCGTAGTGACTAAAAAGGACTTAACACTCTACTCAGTATTTTTTTTTTTAAGATTTTATTTATATATTCGACAGAGAGAGAGAGAGAGATCACAAGCAGGCAGAGGCAGGCAGAGAGAGGGGGAAGCAGGCTCCTCGCTGAGCAGAGAGCCCGATGCGGGACTTGATCCCAGGACCTTGAGATCATGACCTGAGCCAAAGGCAGAGACTTTAACCCACTGAGCCACCCAGGCGTCCCCCTACTCAGTACTTTAAAAATGTATTACTAATTACAGGAACAGAAAGAAAATTGGCCCAGAGTATTTCTTTTCTGTTCCCATTAGAACATCTAATGAGACCACACAGTTGTGTTATTATTCCAAAAGCAACAGCTTTCCAGTGTTTAACAATGTGCTAAATGCTTTTGCTGTTGGTTGCCATTCCTTGTCCCTCGTGGGTAAGGGGATTCACTTCTGATTTCTCCACCCTATTCGCCATCAGGAATATCGCTGCTTCTCCCTTTGGCGTCTGACTTCTCTTCTCCAGTTCAGCCGGTCACTTGGTCGGTTGATACTATTTTTGAGCACCTCCCACGCGCTACGTGTAGGGTTCTTTATCTGAGTTACAAATCTATCACACACCGTACAACATGAACCAAAGATTCGTGCATCCATCATAGCTCTGTCCACTCGTCAGAATTTTTGTGCCATGTATCACTAGTGATAAAGAACATCCCATCAGGGATGCCTGGGTGGCTCAGTTGGTTAAGCCACTGCCTTCGGCTCAGGTCATGATCCCAGGGTCCTGGGATCGAGTCCCGTATCAGGCTCCTTGCTCAGCAGGGAGCCTGCTTCTCCCTCTGCCTGCTCTGCCTGCTGCTCCCCCTGCTTGTGCTCTCTCTGTCTTTGACAAATAAATAAATAATATCTTAAAAAAAAAAAAAAAAGCCTTTAAAAAAAAAAAAAAGAACGTCCCATCTGTCTGCCAGGAGGTCTTTGAGGGGGTTAATGTGCTGGTTATGAGACTTGTCCACAGAGGACTGCATCAGTGTCAATAGATTCTAGGCCCTCTTCACGTGACAGTGGTTATATTTCTATCACCTGAGGCTACGAGTGGCACCCCTGTACATTTGGGTTCACAAACCCCTTCTAACAATGGAAACTTCCAGGGTCCACAGACTGAAACACTGATGTCACTAGAACGAGCATTGTTTTTAGAGCCACAAAACCAAATCTCACTCTTGGTTCTGCCACCTCCCGGCTGTGCCTTCCTGATGAGTGAGTTACTCTATCTTTCAAGGTCAATATTCAAGGTCAATATTCTGTAAAAGGTAAACAAACCTGCCTGGCTATCTGTACCGAGGTTGCAGCGAGGACCAAGTGATCGCTGTTTGGGAAGAGACTTGTGAATGCCATTGCCCCAGAAAGGACTGGCAATAAGCACCGGTCCCAGACACACTCTTCAGAGGAGCCCCCGGGGGCCCCGGGGTTGGAGGGAACCCCACACTGACTGAGTGCAGGTTTCCAAAAGAGGTCCTGAGGCCGAGTTCCTTCTCGGGTCACAGTCTAAGAGAATTTTCCTTTGGCTTCTCCAAGCAGGCTCACTTCCTCGCTGCACATTTTTGCCAGCTGCTTCCAGTCCTAATATTTTGGCAGCCAAACAGCATGCTGTTCTGCAAAAGTCTTGGGAAACCTGCTGATGGTCTGATATTAGCAGCTTCTCAACTCCTCTACGTTCCTGCTCAGAATCCAAGGCTGACAATGGGACACGGCGCCTCCTCGCCTCGGCCCCGGGCTTCAGGCTTTGGAGGTCCCACCTGCCATGTCACAAACACACAGAAACTGCATTTATGAAGGAAAACATGGGCACCTCTGTCACTAGGGATCTGCTGCCTGACTCTGATACAGCATGACCCATAACCTTTGTCCATGACACAAAAGTTGACTGTGTCTGAACGTCAAGATCCGTGGGCTGTGTTATTGCTGATGTTGGAGATGGACATTATTTCAAAATGTGCAGTAGCTAGGCAAGGGGAGGGGTGCGACCGATAGGCAGAAACGCTTAGGTAAAAGAAAAGACAAATTGATTAAAGTGTCATATTCTTCCTCTCACATAGCAAGAATGCAATAGATTTTTGCAAAAGGCAATGTGTCACCTGTCCATTTGCTTGCTTCTCTTCATGTTCCAGTTCGTGATTCTGGAGTTCCCCATAATTCGTGCAGTATTCACAGCAATTGCACATAACAGTGAAGGGATGCTTTGCAATTTTCTAACAGTTCATATGACGCTTATGTGTGTGATCGTGTGTATAACCAGGGTTTCTTACCTGGCTTCTCACACTGTCCGCATTCTAGAATATTTAGCAGCATCCCGGCCTCTACTGGCTAGATACCAATAGCAAATTGTATCAACCACAGATGTCTCCAGACGTCACCAAATGCTTCTGGGGGACAAAATCACCCCTAGATAAGAACCCCTGGTCGATGCATAACGTGCATAAAGAATGATACTGTTTTTTTATACTCGCAACTGCATGGCCATTACACACTAGAATTGTAGGAATCGTTTCATTCAGCTTGCTTTACATAACTTTGATTGACTATTTTTGTATTCATTAAATGTGTATTTTACCCTTAATTTTAATAGAGTAAAAGAAATATTACTTTTCTGAAATATGTACGCAAGTTTTATGTTCGGATAGTTCACATTGAGTTGGATCTACACTTTAGGATGAAATATCCTGAGACTTTGGACACTTTGAGTATGGTCACATTTTGTTTTTTTAATCCAGATCGTTACCATAGATAGACCACATCATGTGAATATCTTGATTGTATAAAAACATAATTAGTGATCTTGCCGAAATAAAAACATGAAAACTAAAATTATGGAATAATCGTAGAGTCATTTATGAATTATGGGTGTTCTTATTATTCACCCCAATATCACTGGCTCTTCAACAGAATGCCTAGATTTTAATAATAATAATTTAAGTCAGTCATCTTTGATATTTGGCTAAATTTCACCCATATAAAACCTGTAGCTTTCTACACTTTCTATTTTGTCGCTCTGAAGATGCATCTGTCAACACAGGAGGCTGGAATATATTTTATTAAACAGTTTATTCACTTGGTTTATAACTTTAAAATATTTAGACATACGGCCCCTGGACCTCCACGGACCCTTCTGCGGGAGGTTCTAGCACACATGAGGGACAGCTTTGGTCTCAGTCCCTTGACCTGAGGCCTCAGTTCGGGGTCTTAAATGCGACCTTGCAGGTGCTAGAGCGGAGGGTAGAGAGTAGAGGATGGACGAGGTTGAAGAGAGAGAGGCTAGTTGATTAACTCCAGGTCGGTGGCCCAGATAGACCCTTGGCAACCTGGGCCAAGTCCATTATTCCCTCGTGAGGGCTTCCTTATCCCACCTTAGATTCCAAGGTCCTCATGCCCTACCCCAGCCAGTGCTCAGAATCCAACCCCAACACACAACCTGACCCACATTCCATTTATTCACTTAACAAGTGTTTGTGGATCATTTCCCATATTCTAGGCACTGGGCTGGACCATGGATATAAAATTGTTCTTGCTCTTAAGAAGCTCTGCTAGAGAGGGAGAGGCCTTATCAATCCTCACTTCTCCCATTTCCTTCCCTTTTTCTCCTTCTTCCTCTATCCGGGAGCCGTAATAAAGGAGAGAAATACGTTTTTATTGAAGAGTCACTATATTTAAGTCCTGCGTTCGCTCTTTCTGAATCTTGCCTTCTGCTGTCCTCGGCAACACTTAATTTAATCTAATTCAACGGGAATGTATTTATTATTACCTGACGGGCATGGATCTGTCTGTCCTCAGAGGACCCAAAGATCCAGAAAAAGAAAACTGGTTCCTGGCCTTGAGCAGCTCACCCCGCAGCAGGGAGGTAGACGGGGTAGCAATGCACTCTCTCCCCTGAGCTGGGCCAACAAAGCATAATGACATCAAAAGAAAAGAGAAGAAACTTTTTCTAGGGACTTCACCATGGCATACTATTTGAGCCTTAACGGGGTAGGTGGAACCTTCCAGACAGAGCCAGAGAAAGACTGGCAGACGAAGGCACACTGGCAAATGGCTGAATGGGACAAGCGTCTGAGGTGGGGAGCAGGTACGAGGCACATAGTAGGGACTCCCCAGGTTCCGGGTTCCTGCAATCATACCCTAGCATTTCGCAGGCACTTTGCTCACCGTAGAGCTGAAATTATCCCCAGAGACATAACACTCTAGCCTAAAGGAGCAATTGTTCCTAGGATTTTCTGGCCCTAGCTGCTGGAGCCATGCCTTTCTACAACCTTCCTTGCATACAGAGGCAGCTCCCATCTCTGCAAACAGAAGGGTGAGGGCAAGAGGCTAGGCTGGGGACATCCTGGCTAGTTAATTAGCAGCATTGATTGGCTGCCTCGCTTCCCAATGTGGCTGTGGAAGTCAGAAGAGTGTGTGTGTGTGTGTGTGTGTGTGTGTGTGTGTGTGCGTGTGATGAGTGAGGTTCATTATTCATGGAGCTGCCAAAGAATTAGAAGACATTATTCTCATCAAGGAACAGACACTCTTGTTCGGGAGAAAAACATGCCCGTGAAATGCATGAAAAGTGGCCTTGGAACTTAGAAGGTTTTCAAGCAAAGCATCAGCAGGTAAATCCATGCAGAGAATCCCCAAGGCTAGAGGGTCTCTGGAGGGGAGTGACATGGGTGGGTGGGGTGAATCCGGGCGGGCCTCCTGGAAGAGATGCATGCTCTGGCCAGGAAGAAGGCACAGGGTTGTGGGTCCGCAGTACGCCCAGGCCAGTGAGTCAGCAAGTTGTGGGGGAAATACAGCAGGTAAAAGTGGCCAGGTTGGGCCAGAAGGCCAGGCCAACAGCGAAAGCCGCTGTGCCGAAGGGCAAGGGGCCAGGCAGAGGACATTGGCAGTGGGGAAAGGGCTGGTGAAGACAATTGTCTGTGTGAGGAGGCTAAAATGCTAGCAGGAGGAGCCTTCCTTAAAAAGTTAGGCTAGGGGCGCCTGGGTAGCTCAGTGGGTTAAAGCCTCTGCCTTCGGCTCAGGTCCTGATCTCAGGGTCCTGGGATCGAGCCCCACATCGGGCTCTCTGCTCAGCAGGGAGCCTGCTTCCCCCTCTCGCTCTGCCTGCCTCTCTGCCTACTTGTGATCTCTCTTTCTATCAAATAAATAAATAAAATATTAAAAAAAAAAAAAACACAAGAAAGAAAGGAAAGTGAGGCTAGCCACTTTTTACCTTTTTACCGCTTCAATCCCAAGACCTTCTTGCAGGCAGTCCACGCTTTTGGGTGCCCACCTCTCCCCAGCATAATCCAATCAATCCCCAGCTCCAGGGCATATCCTGATGGGTTTTAGTTAATCTCAGTAACTGTTCCCCTTGACTCAGGGTAAGTCTGTGATCAGGCCAGGCCAGCCAGCCACGCAGGGGATGTGCCCGCGGTTCAGGAAGGCAGACACAAGAAGAAACTGTCCATCTTCTCTCGTGCAGGACATCGATGTGTCTAGATGTGAGGCCATCTTGCCACCAGCCTGAGGATGAAGCCAATGAGAAGAGGGGGCGGAGTGGAGAGATGGCCAGAGAAGAGGAGCTGCAGCCCAGACACATTGCGCCGGCAGCCTCCCCTCCCATGGGATCTCTTACCAAGTGAGATGATAAATCCTCCTGTTGCTTATGCTGTTCCGGGATGGGTCGTGTGCTGCCTGCGATCAAGAGCATCTTAATATCTCTATCTATTTATACTCACCTAGCCCAGTAGAGATGGAGAAGTATGATTCTAGAAAGAACCCATCGAAGAAGCATGATAGATGCCTGCAACTATGGGTATTTCAATATGATTAATGCATGAAGTGCAGGACACCATTGGCTCGAGATGGAACCAGAGGTGGAGGCAGGGGTCAGCTCTCAGGAGGACTTATACATTTGGCTAGGGAACCTGATCTTTGGGCTGTTTGGCGGCCACTGAGGGGAGGGCTAAGTTACCCTGAATAAGAAGTCAGCGACCCATAGGACTGCTGAAGGCGGACTACTAGGGTATGGTAGGTGGGACTGGGCATTGCATAGAGATTCAGGGCAAGGGCTTTGCTAACACAGACAGACCAAAGTTTGAATCACAGTTCCACTACTTATAAGCCATATGCTTTGCATGAACTTCTCTGAGCCTCCATTTTCCAGGAGCTAGTAGGTCCCACTCTTGAGGGAGGTTGTGGAGTGGAAGCAAGCTCTCACTCTGAAGATCTGCACACCGCCAGTGGCATTGAGCACCTGCATGATCAGATGCTGTGCCGGAGATGGGTACAACGTTAGGAAGGGCCAGTGCTGCCGTCATGGCCAACGAGGAAGCCAAGGCATGAGAAGGTAAATGTCAATGTCAAGTGCAAAGTGCTACGTGGAGATAGACCCAGGCTATGAAGGGTGATTTTTTTTTTTTTTTAAATGCAGTGAACAAGAAGTCCAACTATCGCAAAAGCTCAGCAAGTTGGTGACTCGGTTGAGAGACAGGGGAGCCTCTCTGTCTGTTCCCCATCACTCACCGCGCACCAATTCTTTCTTTACTCTGAGACCTGCAGCTATCCCATTCCTTCTGCTCTTCCGTGGGACTATCAGGGAGGGACCGGCACCCCTAGGCTTCCTCCAGGGACCCTTCAGGGGCCCGCCCCTTAGAGTCACTTCCCAGGGATGGTTTTGCAGCCTGCCTCTGAGGAGCACCTGGCATCTCTCCCGGGTCCTGTGGTTTCTATCCCCTTGGAGCCCTAATCACAAACTCCAGGAAAGCTTTCCTATCGAGCAACCTCACACCCCTGCTAAGAGCTACGCCAAGCCAGTGCCTCATCAAACTGCATCCCAAACAAATCCTTTCTTAGATGGGACCTGGGCCAGGATTAATTTTCCCTGCTCAGCCCCATACCATAACTTTTCATAAAGGATTCTAGAAGCTTCTTTGAATTGTCATTATCCTAGAACACTGTAGTTCCATAGCACCATTCATCAGATAGTCTACAAGTCTCTCACACCAGCGCTCATAGAAATTAGCTCAGTATTTTGAAACTCCAGCTTCAAAACTGCCACATGTTCCAACGACTCCCTTCAGCAATCCCTATAGCCCCCTTCCCCAGTGCTTAAAGTCATTCACCCCCCTACCTTGGAAAGCACAGGAGAGTGATATTAAGCACTGATCCAATTTTTTAAAAAATTTATAGTAGCATAACTCCTGTATGGAAAAGTACACACATCATCACAGCACAGCTCAATAAATTATCACAATGTGACTATCGTGTCACTACCACATGGGGTAAGAAATCAAGTATTGCCAGCCCTCCAGAAGCCTGCCTTCTCCATCACCAACCCCACTTTCCTCCTCAAAGGTAATGTGTATCCTGACTTCTAACATTAAAGAAGTTTTTGAACCAGAGAAGCACTCAAGGTTTAAAGCCAGGAGGAAATCAGATCACATTTGTCCTTTGGAGAGCGCTCCCTGGCTTGGACAAGGGCAAGGCTGCAAGCAGGGAGGCGAGCTGGGAGTCTGCTGCCTAATCCAATCGGTGATGGCCGGGATCAGGAAGGGGAAGGGAGTGGTGAGGAAGGAAGGAAGGAGGGAGGGGAGAAAAATGAGGGGAGGGAGGAGGAAGGAGGGAGGGAGGTGGGAAAGGAAGAGGAAGGTGGGAGGGAGGGAGGATGGAGGAAGGTGGGAGGGTGGAGAGAGGAGGGAGAGAGAATAGGAGGAAGGACGGGAGGAGGGAGGGAAGAGGAGGGAGGGAGGCAGGAGGAAAGAGAGAGGGAGGGAGGGAGGGAAGGGAGGAATAGGATGGGAGCAGAGGTGATGAGGCCAACTTCCTGTCAACTTGTCCACTCTGTCATATTTTCCATGTTCTGCAAATTGATTAAATGACCTTAAAAGTCTTCTACCCCCAACCCTGGAAGTCTTTTACTCAAACCAGTCACCTGGAAAGCAAGCCTCCCACTGGTGCTTAATTCACTCAAGGAAAGATTAGAGGAACCTGGTTAGCAAGCTTTGAAAGTTACTCATAAAATTCAGCAGGAGCCTGCAATCCTCAGAGACTTCTATTTTTACCAAAAACACACACAGAGAAGTGGGGAATTTTCAAATGAATTAGACATGAGATTGATCTTTTTATACAAAAGAAGAGAGAAAAGCAACAGCGATGCTGAGTTTGAACTACTCCCCCATCGCCCCCCCTCCAGTTTCCCTAGGCTTCCTCCTCTCATGACCTCAGTCAGACCTGAGCTCTGGCCCTGACCCAGTCACAGACCGTGGCAGGAGCCCATGGCACAAACACCGTGTGGTTCCACCAAGACAATGAACATAGTACATGAACAGGCCCTGCCTCCACCCAGAGAACTGGCCAAAATGGCCGCCCCCGACTGAATAATCCGAACCACTTACACTGGGAGGGGTAATTGGTGTTGAGGAGGCTTAAATATGACATGCTCAGCCAGGGTTGGGGTGACCTACCCTGGGCGCCCAGTTGGTAAGTCAGTGATTATTTCTAGCCCATGTTCTACACTCATCAAGATCAGCTACCTAGCGCCCTTTTCTTTGGCTGGACTCCGCCAAGGACTCCTTGGGTTTCCTCTTACGAGCTTTGCATGAGCTGGTCTGTGGCTGTCCAGTAATGCTCCATACAATGCAATGGACGGTGTGAAGGGGGTCCAACCGCCCTTGAGTAGGCAGCACTCTGAGTCCTCTACAAACTCCAGTTGGAAAAGCTCCGCCTTGTTGTTGTTGGAGTTTCCGGTAATTTATTCCCATTGGTTTGCGATATTGAAGTGCCAGCACTATGCATGACTTGGAGAGTGCCCTTGAGTAGGCAGCACTATGCATGACTTGGAGAGTTCTCTCCCTGGTTATCAATATATTTCTTAAGAAGGAACCAGGAGGGGCGCCCAGGTGGCTCAGTCGGTTAAGCATCTGACTCTTGATTTCCACTCAGGTCGTGAGATCGAGCCTGGTGTCAGGCACTGTGCTCACTGCAGAGCCCATTCGAGATTCTCTCCCTCTCCCTCTGCCCCTCCCCTCGTTCATGCTCGCTTTCCCTCTCTCTCTCTCAAATAAGATAAATAAATAACTCAAGTTTTAAAAAAGAAGGAATCGGGAAATGAAAAATCCACCGGCACGCCCTGCCTGCTCCCCTCCCCCTTCCCCCCTTCCCCTGACAGGCACATCACCCTGAATCACCTAAACACACACTGTTTGAAAATTCAGCACCAAAGTTTCCACGGGTCCCTCTTACTCCATGTCTGTTCTCTCCCAGGGCAGCTGCAAGAGGCCGGTAAGGAGGGCGTGAAGGTGAAAGGAGCTGCTGGTTGAAGCCGTTTGGGCTTTGTTGGACTTCGGTTTCCTTGTCCGGGCGCCTCTCCCCTGCAGCCCCTGTGACATGGGTTAGTCTCCCCCTCGTTTCGCCTAGGTCATTCGGGGGAGGTGGAAATGATGGTGGTGGAGCTCCAGGTGCCTTCTTGGTGTGCATGGGGTCAACGAGTGAGACCCAGTTCCGGCAGCGTCTGCACAGACCCAGGCACACGTGGGAATACCAGCAGCGTGGCTGGGGAGAATCTCCACTCTTAAACTGGGCCTCAGACGACATAATAATCCCTTCATCAAATTTTGTCAGCAGGCTTATCTCTGTCTTCTTGGCCATAACAGGGGGACTGAAAAACTAATTTGTGTACAGTCTGTCAGGTAGGAGGAGATAAACCTTGAAAAAGCATTTGTCCCTCAAAGGGCTGGACGGAGATGAGAAACTCAGATCTTACTGAAGTCAGGCAAGTAAGCGAATGAGCAAAGAAGGCCGCTGTGTGGTTAACAGGAAATGGTAGCTCTTTGACAACATGGCGGATCCATTTTTCTCACCTTCAGCCAACTGCCACCGTGTGACAATGCGGGTCTAAGATCGCCAGACCCTCTAATGCTTCAGGAGGAGACAGATATCCCAGTTGTCTGTGAATATCTTGATTTTTAAACACGGGCAATTAATCCAAATT